>CM053585.1:198697119-198762633 GCA_028646515.1 Pseudochirops corinnae | reverse complement strand
GGGACCCTAAGAGTCTTGAACTCCTACTGAGTGGGTGAAGATTCAACCTACAAATTCTTTGAGGTTATTCTTGTTGACCCATTCCATAAAGCTATCAGACGAAACCCAGACACTCAATGGATCACCAAGCCAGTGCACAAACGCAGAGAGATGCAAGGGCTCACCTCAGCTGGCAAGAAGAGCCGGGGTCTTGGAAAGGGTCATAAACTCCATCATACCATTGGAGGATCTCGTTGTGCTGCTTGGAGAAGGCGCAATACTCTCCAATTACACTGATACGGCTAACCGGTGCACATTAGTTTGTAAATTCAAATGTTTGACAAACAACATTTATGACATAAACAAACAAATAAACAAATGAATAAAAGGAAGAAATGCCAGCAGACAACTCAGAATGTTAAAAGACCAACAAAGTCATCTGCTGCTGGACACAAGATAGATGAGATCTTTTGGATGGGCACTCAGGAGGGCCCAAGTGCAGGTCAGGCTGCCTCTCTGGTTCTGAGTTTCAGGGATCTCTGGATTACCACTGCTTCTGTATTCACCTCCATTCCATTTGGAGAAATGGGAACTTTGGCCTCAGATTCTTGAGCAGCTCTGTATTGTGAAACCACTCTTTAGGTTGAGACTATTAATTGACATTTTTCTTTTGTTCTAAAAATGACAGCTGTAACTTCCATAAAAGTTCAATTTGACTGAAACCATTTGGTAAATTTATTGTGAGCTTTTTCAAAACAAGATTAGGGTGCATCCCTGCCAACCTGTTTATGGCTCAAAAATAAATTACCCTTCACATAGAAATTAAAATATGCTGGTTGGATCAGGTAACATAAATGCATTAAGATTTATAATCAGCACAAAACTAGAATGGATCATTATAATACTCTTGTATTATTTACTAGGACCAACACCATCACAGACATTCTGGGGTTGAATCAAAGGAAAAAGAAGAGAAAAAAAATTGCTCCATGGAGCCTATAATTTAATTGGTGATTGAGAACAAATGTATTGAAAAGGCAATCCTCAAAAAACCCGCAAAAATAGGATTTTTAGCTCATAAGGGGGGTGCAGAAAACTAGAGGAAGGCAAGAGAAGAGAGGAGGGAGAGATCAACAGAGATAAAGATCAATACTCTAAAACACACAGAGAGAATCAAGAGCAGAAAGACAAAGATTTAAATAATACAGAATATTTTGACAGAAGGGATTCATTCACACATACAAGAAAGGAAGAAAAAGTGATCTGAATGAAGTAACATTTAGGGAACATTTTCTGGAGAAGATAAACTTTGGTCTGTACATTTAAGGAAACAGAGAACAGATATGAGGGACAGGGAATTATACTTAAGGTGGAAAGAATGGCAGGTGGGAAAGCGCAGAGATAAACACCGATATAGAACATGCAAGGAATCATGTTGAAGGTAGGGAGAAACAGTTGGCAAAGGGCCTCAAAAGCCATGCCAAAGTAGCAGAGAATCACAAGAAATCGGCATGGTGCTTCAAGGAGAATTACTCTTGTGCCAGTCGAATGGGGTGGCACATATTGAGAGGAAATGGAAGTCAAGAAGGTCAAACTAGAAGGCTGTTGAAATGGTTTGTGTCTGAAATAAGCAGGGCCTGAACTTGGAGGTAACTATGGAAACAAAAAGGAAGGGTCAGATCCAAGAAACATTATGAGGAAAAACAACTGTCAGGACCTGATGAAGGACTGGATGGGGGAGGTCAAGGGGAGAAAGGTGTCAAGAATAACTCCATAGTTATAATACTGGAAGACTGGCTGTGCCACACACTGATGTTGATGAGGCAAATTGGAAGCAGTATTTCACTGGAATTGAGGAAGATGTGTTCAGTTGATCACATGTAAAATTTTAGGTGCTAAATATCTGAGTGAAGATGTGGTCCAGATTACTGGAGATACAATACCAAAGAATGGGGGAGAGAGGTAGGGTTGGTAACACAAATCAATGAACATCTCTGGTCTTCAATTTCCTCATTTGTAAATTGAGAGGGATGGAATTTTAAATCCTATGATTCTAAGCAGATTTTGGAGTTTCATGGATCTAAGGAGTGAAGCAAATTCATTTGCTTAGGGAGTGATGATAGAAGGTAAAGAATAGAAGGTCCAAGACTGAATGTCATGGGATGTTAGGATAAAATAGGTTGGGAAAAAAAGGGAGCCAGTGAAGGTACCAGAATAGAATGATCATAGATTTAAAAAGAGGCCCATGAGAATAAAGTAGGTTTTAAAAAAAAAGGCAGCATGGTGAATGTCAGTGAGATTGAGGGAATGAACCAATGTCTAAGCTTTCAAATGGACCCCATATTTTTAATGTATTTTTTTTCTATTCATCAATTGGTATAATAGGCATTGTGTTAAAGCAGTTTTGAAATGTAACCAAACAAAAGATAGGTAACAATCATCAGAGTTGGCCCCCAAATCAACCCCTTCAAATCTCCTTTCTGTGGATCATGCCCTACATAAAAAATTTAGTTACTTCAAAGAGTAATCCGATTATAGCATCAACAATTATTATGTTAATATCTTTATCCCATATTGTTCACTGTCATTTTTAGTTTTGTAACTCTTTCAAAAAATTCTACATGAGAAAAAATATTAAAACTGGAAATTATGACCAGCAAACAATGAATTTTGAAAGAAGTCATTGTCAATATTTTTAAGAAATACAAGAGCTATTGGCGGTCAGCTTTTTCTCCTCTTTTCTTCCAGAATGGAAATCGTAATATCAAATACTATTATATGAATTTCTGCTTTTGTTCAGTCAAAGTCAACAAAATGTGAAAAAAATGGAAACATTCAATTGCAAAATGCATTCCCCTCTGTCTTCTCACACTGGAATACAGCTCTAGAGACCCCCTAGATGAGGGGAAATTTGAATCCTCCTGGTCCTAAATGGGGTCTGGCTTTCCTACAAAATATGGATATAAGGTTTGGCAGTGAATTTAGCATCTACACAGAGAAGGCAGATTTAAGCAGTGACAATATTAAAACAACATCATAAAGGGTAACAGACCAAGAAATTGACAAATGACCATCTCCTACTTTATTCATTTTCAGCCTGCCCTCAAATGTTGCATAGCAGACCTTTGCCCCAGTTTTGTACGGACCAGTTGGAAAAGAAAAAGAAAAATTCTGAAAATTTTTGTGGTCTTGAGGGGAATCAAGGAAAAAAAAAATCTGGAAACATTGGGAGGCTAATTTAGAGACTATATGATCCTAATGATGTCCCTTTCCTCTCACATTTCCCTTCAAATTAGGTCACAGAAGTCATTTGAATAGAGGCAAATTCAAAAATTCATTTTCTTTCCATTCAACAGTTTTGCATGTATGTGCCACAAAAATAGCAATAAATACTAGGAAAAAGACATGGTAGCAGGGCTTGAATGAAAGATTAACTGAAATATAGATTTATATCTCCACCCTTCTTTCCATTTTCATTGGAGTCAGCTCTGTTCTGGCCTTTATCACCTTTCTCCTGGCTGAGAATAGCCTCTGAAGTTCTCCTGCCCCTCTGTGATCTATACCATACATAGCTAAAAGAATGAGTTATCCTTGTAAATCATATGTCTGACTATGTCATTCTGCTAAAAAACAAAACAAAACAATAAAATTCACTGGCTCCCCACTGCCTACAATATGAAATACAAAATGCTTAGACTGTCATCCAAGGTTCCACTCAATCTGGCTCTAATCTACCTATTCAGTCTCTTTTTCCATTCTTCTTCACACTCTCTCTGTTTCAGTCAAAATTTCTATACTTTGCTCATTGATTTCATTCTATTCTCTCTGCCTCCTTGCCTAGGAATAAGCATACCCCATGTCTGAAAAGAACTCTCTGAAAAGCACTGTTTGATGATATCTTTCCTTCAAGGTCTTCAAGGCTCCACTGGAACCACCTTTTCCATGAAGTGTTCTTTGACTCTGAACCCTTCGGCTAGAACCATTCCCTTCCTTTGACCTTACATTCCTATCTCTTTGACCTCTTCTCTTCTCTTTTCATAGTCTAACTTGTATTATAAGTTATGTGGGTCCATATCTCTTTTATTATTACATTGGAACTTCTTGAGGGCAGGGGTTACATTACATAGAAAATTGAAAGCACTGTGGCAGTTTAATAGTTTTGTCAAAGTGCAACGCAATGAACCAATATCACATGATATCCATCTACTAACTTAAGTTTCTTGTAGATAAAAGTTTCCTTTTAAAATAATAGCTAATAAAGATCAAAGACCCAGAGTCCACAAACTTTGACATGATTCCCAGGTGCTAGGCACCCTCCTACCTCCTATGGATGATAAAAATTGGTAGAGTATGGCAAGAAGTGGCTTTGCCTGGGAGGCAAGAAAGCTGGGTGATACATTATACCATTCAATCAGTCTGATCCTTTCATCATAATGTAACAGAGAGAGCATTGCATTTGGAAGCAGAGGACTTTGCCTTGAATTTTTGGCCTTCCATTTGCAAGCTATGTGACCTTGGCAAGTTGCTTAACTTTCCTGTGTCTCAGTTTCCTTACTTGTAAATAAGGATAAATAATACTTGCACTATCTGTGTTACTGGATAGTTGTAAGGTGCTTTGCAAACCTTAAATAAAAAATAACCTATATTTTATTAATAATAATTATTACCTCTCTGAGATTTTTTTAATTTGTAAAGCTGACATTATAATACTTATCACCCTTCCCGCAACAACCTCACAGTGATGCCATGGACAAAAATTTATAAGGTGTTTTGTTATATATAGATGTCCTAAAAAGGTTAGCTGTTTTTAGTGAGAAGTGCTCTCTGTAGTTCAGAAACATCATTTTTCCTTACTCATTAGTGTGATATTATGAATCTTACCACCCCAGAATTTTATTAAAGGCTTGATTTGCTGAAGCTTCCAAAGCCAATGAAGGTTCGCAGATTTGGAACTAGTAAGGACTTTATAGATCATTGAGTTATAGGACTATAATTCAATTAACAAGCATTTATTAAGCACTTAATATATGTCAAACACTCTGAGAAGCCCTGGGAATACAAAGAATAGCAAAAATATGATGCCTTCCTTAATGGTGTTTATGTTCTAAAGGTGGAGACAACATCCAAACAAAATTATGCAGTATAAATGGTAGGTAATCCGAAAGGGAAGATGCTAGTAGCAGGGAAAACCAGGAGAGGCCTCTTGTAGAAACCGGGATTTGAGCTGAGCCTTGAAGGAAACAGTTTGGCGAGGCAATTGGGGTTAAACAACTTGCCCAAGGTCACACAGTACACAGCTAGTAAGTATCCCGTGTCTAAGGTGGAATATGAACTCAGGTCCTCGTTACTCCAGGGCCGGTACTCTATTCACTGCGCCACCTAGCTGCCTCATTGAAGGAAACTGATAATCCAACTTTCTCAGTCAGAGAAATTAAGTAACTTGTTTAAGGTCACATAAGTAATATTACAAAGCCAGGATTTGGTCTGAGGTTTCTCTCCAACTACACCTCTCTTTCCATTCTACCACAATGCCTCCAAGTATGACTGCTCTATCATCCTCTTTTGTGATTTTTGTTGTTAGTTATAATTTTCAGTATCTGATTATCCAGCTACTAGCAAGATGAGGCATAGGAATGTATCATTTCTTCACAAAGGTTGACAAAGAACATCACATGATCAAATGTCATCAAAAGTCTGATTCAATCAAAAAAGTACTTAATAAGTACCTACTATGTGTCGGGAAGTAGGGATATGAAGACAAAATGGAAATCAGCTCTTTCCCTCAAGTAGCTTATGTTTCACTCTCTTGGGAAGATACAACATGTAGATAGACATAGAAGTGCGGTTTTTAGGAAAAGCGAGTAGTAACAATCAGAGGAAATAAAGAAAGCCCTCCTAAATACCAGCAATATTTTTTTTTTCCTTTTTTATACAAGTAATACCAATTCCAGAAGCTGTGGAAATGCCCAGACATAGTACACAGAAATGGCTCAATTCTAAAAGCCCCATGTGGCTAAAAAGGTTCAGGAAGAGTCATGCTTAAAGGGTGAGGGAAAACAAAATTAATTTTAAAATAGAAAATGTTAACAATTTCTTAATAATGTCAAATTGGAGACAAGATCTCCTTGCACTTCTGACCACAGGGCTGTTTGTCATCTTTGCAGCAATATGACATCCATCAAAAGCCCAAGCTGCTTTAATACCAAAGCCCTTTGTGCTTCATGGCAGGGGGGGAGTCATTATTTCCAATAAGAGTAACTAATGCTCATCACACTTGCTGTCATGGCTGACATCTCCCTGTGAGTGTGGAATTGCATTTTATGGAGAATTGAAAATGGACACTAAAAGAGCCTATTTCTTTTCTACACTGTTATCAGCCAAGTTCTTAGCCCTCAAATGCTCAGATAGTCAACTAACACCTATATATATTTCACATATAGCAGTATATGTGAAATCATGAAGGAAATATCTCAAACTCATACTTCTATACATCTGCAAGCAGAGGCTGAATATCAGTTGACCTGTGTTTGGACACTTTGTTAGGGTCAACCATTTTATTCCCTTTCAAACAATTTGCCCTGCCCTCTACTGTTGCTTTGAGTCTAAACTGCATGAACATGTTTCTGTCCAGACTTTCTTAAGCTTTCCTCTCTAGCTTATTTCCATTTCTCCTGAAGTTATGCCCATAGCAACATCCACTGGTAGCATCATAATTAGACCATTACTGCAAGCTGCTGTATTAAGCAGTTAGGCCATTTATCAAGTAGCTTGTTCAGGGTATATTGAGTGCAATGCAAAAATGTATCCATGTTTCCAACCATAGGCTATTATCTTCTGCTGGAGGATGTGATTGCATTTGTATGTATGCATGCTCCTGTTGGGCACACATGTGTATGTGTGCAGGGTAGATCTGAGTGAATGGGAACCAATTACCAAACAAAGAAATTACTCAAAAGCATGTTTGATTCCTGCTTCCATATGTTCATTTTACAGTTAAAGAGCTACGAGACTATTTTTGAAATAAGTGAACTGCTGAAAATACCCTAAAAGTAGATCTTAACATTCTTAGTTGGCCTGGTGCCTATGAAAATGTCACAGAGAGGGACTGCAAAAGCCTCTTCTCAAATGCAGAATATCTTCCTCTGTTCCTGGTCTCATATTCTCAGTGCAATTATTTAAACCACATCCTGGTATCAATAACTCATTGGAGATCAGCGTCAATGTCCAGTAAGGCTCGTTATATGCAGAGGGAGGCACTGAAGCATTCACTGGAGCAAACACAATAATTAAGTTTGCATCTCATCTGCTATCTAAGCCGTCCGTCCATACTTTTCAAAAGGCAACTCTCTCAACATTTTTTCCTTTAGGCTTTAAAAATATAATATTCTTGGCCTCAGCCCCAATAGTTAATTGGGAGAGAAAGACACCAGCACATCTGGCTTAGCATTACTTCCATGAAGACATTTTGTATGTGTATATATAATATATGTATGTATGTATCTGTGTGTGTATATGTATATATACTTCAAAACTGGTGGAGGTAGAAGGGAATATTATAGTCTTAAAGTTGATCATTTTGAGGGATATATATATATATATATATATATATATATATATATACATACACACATACATATATACATATGCACATATATGTACATATGAAAAAGAGAGGCTGAAAAATCTGAATTTTTTTATATGTTTACATCACTACAGTGGCTACTTTACAAGAACCTTACATTCTCAGTGTATCTAATGCAAGCTTTTATTCCAAGCACCACTGTGATGCAGCACCAGGTTACTAACACCCAGACAAGCAGCAGCTAGGCTAGCCTGCAGTGCAATGCTGTGCGCATAGTAGGAATTTAATGTTTAACTAACTGATAGACAAAGATATTTCTGGGCCAATGTAAAATGACAACAAACTCACCATGCTACACTATACTGGCTGGCATCATGGCTCATTGGAAAAACCCCCACCTTTGGAGTAACTAAACCTGCTCTTGGCCCCAGCTTTGCCACTAGTTTATAGTGTGGTCTCACTCAAGTCAAAATCACTTCCCTAGTCTAAGCCGTAGTTTTGTTGTCTAGAAAGTCAGTGGATTGAACTAGATCATCTCTAAAATCCCATTTTTTTTAGCTTAAACATTTTATTAGTTATGATGTCATGAAAAGTGAATTTCACTTAAACTTGTACTATTATAATCCCAAGATACAGATTCTTAATCATTATCTAACTCTCTCTCTCTCTCTCTGTCTGTCTCTGTCTCTCTGTCTCTCTCTCTCTGTCTCTGTCTCTCTTTCTCTTTCTCTCTCTCTCTTTCCTTGGGTAGTTTAAGGAATGAAATCAACCAGCAAAGGGATAACGGGTTGGATTGTTTTTGTTGTGCATCTTTCATCTTTTGAATATATCCATTTAGCTAGAAGAAAATAAAAACTGGCATTTAAAGCTCTCCACACACAACTTTGTCTCTACCCACCCTTATAGATATATTCTAGATTATTCCCTGTCATCTACTCTACTCGAGTTAAATTGACTAGTAATTGTTTTCTGAAGCTAGTTTCCTATGAACAGTCTCTATGCCTTTGTACTTTTCTATGTTCAGAGTTCCATTCTCATCTTCATTTCTTAGGATCACCAGATTTCTTCAAGGCTACTTTTGGATGCCATTTCATCCAAGAAGTTTTTCCTAATCTTCCTAGGTCTCAGTGTTGTCTTTAACTATCTTATATTAACCCATATTTATATATGCTACTTCTCCTTAGTAGACATAAGCTGTTTGAGAGCAACTCTGCTCCATTTCTGTCTTCACATCTATCAAAGAAGCAAGTGATTTAATGAAAACATACTATGTACCCAGCACTGTGTTAGGGCTAGACTATTCAATCAATGCCTTTTATATAACTGATACTTGAACTGAATCTCTTGGGTATTATGTCTATGTTCAATTCAATTCAAAATTGGTTTACTTTCTAATACTATATATTTTATTATAGGCATCTAAAAAGCAAGGGATTCTTAATTTAGGGTCCATGAACTTTTTTAAAAAATACTTTCATAATTGATTTTTTTTAAAAATTGATTTTCTTTGTATTTTATGCATTAAAACATTACTGTGAGGAAAGGCCTTCACAAGTCTGCCAAAGGGGCCCATGGCAGAAAAAATATTAAGAATCCGTTATCTAGAATGTGCCTAGTTCTGAGGACATAGACTGGTTAAAATTTCTGAGAGGTAGAGTACTCTTTTAGAAGTTTATAACAATCCACTCTATACTCCATGGGGAGGAAAACTAGGCTGATTAGGTGTCAGCCTACTTAGTAGATAGAAAACATAATTGAAATGCAGCAAATGAAAAAGTTTTGTGATAAAACTTGAAGCCTTAATGTGTCAGGGATGCTGTTTGTAGCGTCCATGGTAACAAGTTTTCCACTCTAACCCAAGAGAATTAAATTTAAATGCAAGCCTAAGCTAAAGTCTGCTTTAGGTCTGCTGTCATTAACTCTGCTTAATCAGAATTTTTTTCTTCCTTTAAACTAGCAAAGAATATTGTGTAGGATCAGGAGCATAAAGTTAATGACATTTTCACCTTTTAAGAGGGAATGGATATTCCAGGAAATAAGAGTCATACACAGAAGCTTTCCTCTATGCATTTCTCACTAGTACCTCATCAGCAGTCATGGCGGCATCTGGAATGGATTAAGGAAGCAGAAGAATCTTCTGCTTTTCTCTATTATCATTGTTTTCCTTGTCTCATTTATTTCAACTGAGTTTTCCTCACAGCCACGTGTTGGATTGTACATTTTAATCTCAAGACAATGAAATAAAGTATTATCCTGCTACCATGGATGTTGGTAGATACTTAGATTTATGAATCTGAGACCACATTCTCATTCTTGCACATTTTTTTAGGCCATGGAAAAGCTACTGAATCATCTAACCTCCTCTGAGGTAAAGTGATATTTGGGCTTATATTCAATGTTTTTTTGTCTTAGTTTTACTGGTAGAAATAAGTCTTTGGTGTGGAAACTGCCTTTACTGGTGCTGATCTGTCCCTTCTCTACAATTTAGTTTTCAACAACTGTCTGGGGCACTGAGAGGTTATCTGACTAGCTCTTAGTTACGCAGCTTTAGAGGCAGCACTTGAATTCAAACCTTCATGATCATAAAGCACCCTTTAGCTAGGTGGCAGTGGGGAAAGTGCTGGGCCTGAAGTCAGAAGGATCTAAGTTCAAATCCAGACTCAGACACCTGTTGCAGGACCTTGAGCATTTTACTTACTCTGTCTGTCTCAGTTTCCTCAACTATAAAAATGGAGAAAATAATACGACTTACCTCACATGGTTGTTGTGAGGATCAAACTGGATAACATTTGTAAAATATTTAGCATAGGCCTGGCACAATGGATGCTATAAAAATGCTTATTCCTTTTCTTCTCTCCCTCACTATTCCTTGCTGTGTCTTTTATACATAATACTCATGCACAGTTAGTATTGACTGGAATGCAATTGCTTCATTTGGATGAAGGGTACCTCTGTAAACTGAGAGCCTATCACCATGATTGCATGTAAAATGATGTTCTAAACTCATGAAAAGAAAAAAAAATACTACAGTAATTAATTTCTTATCTTCTTTTTCCATAAAATCTTCTCCATCAATTGGGTGATAGGTAGTCTTAATGGGGTCCAGTAACAGCTGTTAAGTAGCCATACAACAACACTAGTTAGTTCAGAACTTCTCTGGGCCTTCTGGACTAAAAATTCCTCATCTTGCCAAATTTTATTCTTAAAAATATTCAGGGCATTAAACCATTTGGGAGAAAAGTCTTAGGATATTCAGACAGTCTGTACAAATAGAAAGCACACTTAAATTATAATAAATCCTTCACATTTTCCCCAGTCATTAAAATGGTGTACCTGTCACTTCAATTCAGGAGATAGCATCACTAAGGTAGATGCTATCCTGAGTGGCTTGAGTTTCTTTTTTTCTTTCTCTCTCTCTCTTTTCTTTTCCTTCTTTTTCTTTTTTTAAAGCAAGAAGTGTACCATTGAAATGATTGTTCCTGCATTGCATTTGATGTAATAGAAGCCAGGCAGGCTTTTTGCTTCAACAAGGAGCAAGGGAAAGGGAAGAAATCTTTGCTGGAAGCATCATTTTAAAAGAATGAGATAGAAGCAAAGCTTTTTCATGAAGAAGGGCTTCCATGGTTTTAGTATGAAGTCTAGTAGATTAAAGGATGCCACATATACAGAGAGACTTTCAGATGCCTCCATATTTCTGTGCTTTTTATTAAGAGGGAACTTGAAGACAGGAGGGGCAGTGGAAGTAGAGTGGAAGGAAATCTGGATTTTGTGTTGGGAGACCTGAGTTTGTATCCTGCCTTATTAGTCATGAGACTTTGGACAAACCTCCTGTCCATCTCTGGACCTCAGTGTCCTCATCTCTATAATGGGGGTAGAGGAGTATAAAAGCCTTGATGAGTTCTTGCATGTTACAATCCTTTCATCCTAGGACCCTCTTGCCTCCTATTCATTATCCAGCTATATATATCCATTTAGAATGCTATGGCATTCACCATGTTCAACACCATTCTCAACCTAAGTTTATGAATTAAATTTTTTGATAATTATATTACAATATAATTCTTTTTTTTATCATCAAATGCACTTTATTTTCTGTTTTTACATACACACATATACATATATACATATACATACATACATATATACACACACATATACATATTTATATTTCTCCAAGTTCTCAAAGGGGTGCATGGAAAAACAAAGGTAAAGAATCCCTGATATGTAGAATGCTTCTGCCCTAAGGACCTAATAAAGACCCAATGCCTATTGTCTACTTAGAACACATTGTTGTTTTTCATGTTTCTACTCCTTTGGAGCACTGATTGTATGGGGAAGTGCACCCTTGGTGGGTTCTTTGCTCTCCTTTCTTGGAATCCCTAATTTCCTTCAAGATTCAGCTCAAGTGCCACCCACTTCAAGAAATCTTACCCAATTTCCTCAATTTTAAAGCCCCTCATCCTATTGTTTCTATTTTGTATTTTGTTTTCTCTCTCCATCCTCCAACAGAACATAAGCTCTATGAGAGACAGAACTATTTCATTTTTGTCTTGTACCTCTAGCATCTAGCACAGTGGAGGCATATAGAAGGCCTTCAATAAGTGCTTGTTGATTGACTGATTTGTCTTATGCCCCTTATACAGAGAATATAGGGCACTGATAGAGTTAATCTCATACTGCAGAATGCAATAACTGGGCTTTTCTCTGATTGGCAACTTCTAGAAACTGACCAAATTAAGAGAAAAAGAGTCCTGCCCTTTCTCCTTTGTTGCACAGGAAAGTAGCCTCAAATCCCAAAGAAGTAGTTCATAACTATGTCACCCATGTATAGTTTTCTTGATCTTTCCCTTTGCCTCTTGTGACACTTGCCAGAAGCCTCTGTTTTCAAACACAGTGTTACCTCTTCAAAGCCCAAGGGGATGCTCTCAATCACAGGCACTATCCGCATCATCTTATCCTCCTACTTGATCCCACAGTGGAGTCATAACATTGAACTTATGACATGGCAATTATTGTCGATGGCAAGAGACTGAAGTCAGTAATCATGCTTTTCACTCATAGGCTTCCACTCCAAGTTCTCAAAAGGCTTTGCAATGTTAATTGAGCACCAGAACATGGCTTTCAGACATGATCAAGCCTAAAGATGACAAGAAGGGAAGTAGGAAGAGAAATATTCTGGGTACATAAATCTTTGATATAGTGGTAGGAGCAGTAGGCTGTAAGCCAGGACACCTGAGTTTGGCCCTGGATTTCCCACTAAATTTCAATGTGACTTTATGAAAGTCAGTTTTTTTTTTCCTCTCTGGGATTCAGTTTCCTTATCTATACAACAATGGAAGTTGTACTAAATTTCCGATATTCCTTCCAGTTCTGATGTTCTGTAATGACAAATGTGGCAGGGGACACAAGAAATTATTTCTTATATAGGAAAATAGACAAGCAAGAAAGGAGGAGAAACAGACTCAGCAGTTCTATCAAAAAAAAAAAAGTTGGGGAAGTTCAATACAGAGGTTGGTAAGAAGAAATTCAGAAACCTGACCAGGACTATATGGAGCAGCAGAAACTGGAAATGGAACTCAACCATTTCATGGCTTCTGATACTACCAGCATTGTAAGCACAATGTTATGGGGAAACTGATGACTTGGATGAATAAACAATAAACAGGTGGTAAATGCACATATTCCACAAAGTCGGGAGAGAAAAGCAACACCCTGCATGACTGAGCTAGGAACCAAAACCTTCTTGACAGCCTATAAAAAATGAACTAACTCTAATAAAACTAAATTCAACAAGGATAAATGTAAAGTCTTACACCTGGGCTCAAAAAACAAACAAAAAAACCCCAACAAACCAACTTCATGAATACAGAGTGGGACAAAACTTTGTCAAGAAAAGATCCCTATGGTTTTCTGTGGATTAAAAGATTAGTATGAGTAAGCAGTTTAACCTTAGCTACCAAAGCTACCCCACAACAAAACGACAACAACACCAACAACAACAATGAGAAAAACAAAACTAAGGTTATCTCTGGCTGCATTGAGAAAGGCATAAATTCTATGAACATTTGGCCCTGGCCAGAGGGCCATATCTGCAATGCTGGGATTGGTTCTGGGTTCCATACTTCAAGAAGTACACTGATGAATTGTAGAGAATCTAGGAAAGTGACCAGGAGATTGAGAGACATCAAATTCATACCATACAAGATTCAGTTGTAGAACTTGAGATGCTTAGCTTGGAACAAGAGGCTCCCATGTAGGAGAAGGGTTAAACTTTTTCTGTTTGGTCCCAGAGAGCACAATTAAGAAAAATGGATGAAACCTGCAAAGTGGCAAATTTAAGCTTTTTGTCATGTAAACTTCCTCACAATAAAAACTGCCCATCAGTGAAATGGGTTATTTTGGGAGATGGTAGGTTCACTCTCACTAGATGCCTTCAAACAAGGTCTGGATGAACATTTGCTGAGTGTGTTATAGTCAGGATTTGTTTCAGATATGAGATGGATTCATCCCTTCCTCCTCCTCCTCAAAAAAAAAAAAAAAAAAGGTGCTTCAGTTGAATAAGCAACCTCTAGACTAGAGCAAGGATTCTTGACCCTGCCCCACTTTTTTTTTTTCTGCTATAGATTCCTGCTCAGGATAATGTTTTCACATGCATAAAATAATGCACATAAGATTACAAAGGAAGACAATATTGAAATAACTATCTTCTATACAATGCACACAGAGAAACACCCACACACAACCACACAGACATTTATATACAATAAAGTCCATTTCCTCAAAGTTAAGAACCTCTGCTTTAGTGGGCCAAACTCCAAAGGACCTTTTTGGATAAAGGAGAAGAGATTTAAAAAAAAAATACGTAGTTATAGTTGTTCAACCATCTACTAATTTCTTCTGGAAGTTGGGATGCAAAGAGAAAGGTATGAAAAAGTTGAAGGGCACTCCCCAAAAGATTACTAACAGTGATTGATGCTGCTGCATCTGGCCATTTAAAACCTTAGGAAGGCAAAACAAACTAGAGAACTGCCGGATTACAAATAGCTATGGCAAGGACAAGCTGCATATTCCTAACGTTAGCAGTGCAGATGCAGACACTGAGCTACAAAAACACAGGCTTTCAGTTGCTCTATTTATTAATGCAATCCATGAATTTCTTTCAGTAAAGATCTGCAATAAATGAAAACTTGTATATGTGATTTGCACATGGGAAAGGTCACTTATTTATAAAATTGGCAATAGAATTGAGTCTTCTTTCCCTAAAAATGAAATGTCCACGAAACTTGAAACATATATTTATTGACAGAGTCTATCTTGTGAATAAAAGTTTGCCTGTAAATTTCTGTGACCCTCAGGACACATCTCCCTAAAGAAGCAATGTTTTAATCAGGACCAGACTGAAACATCTCCTGTTTGCTAAGCCCTGAGCTAGGTGCTGTCAAATTCACGTGGTATTAATCCTTAGTCCATATCCTCTTGGAGCTTAGGCTAATGTGGGAGAACTGTGAAACTATAGGACATTTGTCAACACAGAAATGCCTTTACTGGTCCTCCTAGTTTCTAAAGCTACCCCCTCTACTCCATATTAATCTTCTATTTCTGATTGCTATATTTTATCTCCCCCCACTAGAAAGTATACTCCTTGAAAACACTGACTGTTCTACTTTTTCTTTGTATCCCCCGTACTTAGAACAGTGTCTGGCATACAGTAGGGACTTAATAAATGCTTCTTAATTGACTGATTGCTTGTTATTGCTCTTTTCCTCTTTCTGGGAGAGTTGGGGAAATTTAAGTGATATTAAAAACAAACAATATTAATAAAAATATTTTTAAAGGATCTGTGGGAAAAGGTAAGACCACAGCTGAGTATCTGAATAGATGAAAGAGAATGGGGAGTCGTTTTGAGTGAAAGGAATGGCATGAAACTTGAAATATTTAATGAGCAGCTACTATGTGTCTCACAGTATCCTGGTGCCAAAATAGGAGGAGCTTTTGTCTGACATAGAGTAAGAGTTCTTAAATCCATCAAACTTATCTTAATCTAAGTGGCAGTCTTAAGTAGTGGAGTATGAATATATCAAATAAGCTGTGAAATGAAGCTATAGCCCCAAATGACCGTATTGATTTCTTAATGGCCTCCTGTAGGACATTCTTTGGCTCTTTGAATCCAATCTTTTCTAGCTCAATACCAAGCCCACTGTATTGGAGGACACAACACAGTGTGGATGACAAGAAGGTAGCATCTCATTTTGACTTATTTGCCTTCTGAGTACTATGCTTCATTCCATGGCAAAAGTCGCAATGAAATGTTTAAATCTCAGCAGCAAGTTGTTTTGAAGGGACTCAGACTCTAGTGAATAAACCATAAAATAGATTGTTTATTGGTGTATTTTGATTTACATCACCTAAATTTTCCCTTTCGTCTTCTAGAGGACTGTCCCCTGTAACAAAGATTTTTTTTAAGAAAAAAGAGGAAGAAGGGGAAAAATTAAGCAAGAAGAAAGAAAGGAAGGAGCTAAAGAAAGAAGGAAGCAAGTAAGCACATTTGGTGGGGAGTGTAATAAGGGAGCTTTTTTTAAAAATGAGACCCAGAATAAAAATAATTTATTCCAAGCCTTAACATCACTTTTGGCATCTGTAGCTTTCTGTACTCAACTCATTTTAGTTCTCACTTTTGGCTTGGGATTTTAGCTTATTTGCTGAGTTTGTGTCATTCTGAATGGCTTATTGTCCCCACATGCTAACACACCTCTGGTTCCAAGCTATAGTGAAGAATCAGTGCCACGCAGAAGAATCAGTGCCCTCTCTTTGCCCTTAGCCAATAGACATTGAATTTTTATGGGAAAACATTTTATGGGGGAAAACTTTTATGGGAAAACATTATGGGAAAACATTCACTTCCACATTTACAGCCGCCTTTTCAAGTCACATGGCAAATCCAAACCCTAACAAAGTTCAATCTTTCCAACCAATGTACTCCCTGAATTTAGTCAACAAAATTAATCCACACTGAGCAATTCTGCAGAGTACAATAACAACAAGCCGGTTACACAGACAGGAACGCGCTTGGAATTTAAATGAGTCACTGTTTCTCTCATTCTATACAATGCTGAGAAAATCTGTCTAATACTTCTTAAACACTAAAGAAAAAATCAATTATTTTTAAAAAGTTAACTCTTATGTTCTTCCTATAGTTTATTCTAAGGGAGAAAAGAGTGCTTGGCTGAGTATTCTTACAATTAAACACAGTCATCAAAAGATGCTGTCTACAGTGGCTTAACCTGACAACCTGTTATGATTAACGATCTCCAGAATAAATGTGCTCAGCTTTTTGAGCCTTCAGGAAAGCAGAAAAAAATCTGGACAATAAGCACAAAGCAAATCTACTAGGGAAAACTTTTACTACCTTCAGTATGATACAACCTTTACTACCCTGAGCCACGCCACTGGCTAGTATGATTTTAATATGACAGGTACTGTACAACTTATAGGACAAGTTGAACCTATGTTGTAGGACAGACGAATGGCCTGCTTGAGTTGGCCAAAATACATAAGTGCTATACATATGTTTATATTTGTTTCTTGGTTAAAACCCAACAAAGCACTAATATTTGCAGTCCAGAAGAACAATTAGCAAATGTATGTATTAGTGTCCTTTTTTTGCATTTCTATTGTCAAGGCACATTTTTTATTTTTTAAATGATATTTTGTCATCATAAAAGTCATTATTGCCAGCTAGTAAGTGGGAATGTGTTTTATTTTACACAAATATCTGTATTTCATACCTACCATCCATGGTTGTTATAAGGGCAAAAAGAAATAAAATTTATCAAATACTTTGCCAAACTTAAAGTGGCATATAAATGTTATTATGTTTATATGTGATTCTAGCTCAACCAGACCATTCATCTACTAATACAATTCAATTCAAGTGAATAAGCGTTCAAATGCCTACTGTATACTAGGAACTTTGCAGGAGGCACTGAGGATACAAAACAAAAATGAAATCATTCTTTCCCTCAAGGAGCTTGTACTCTATTGGGAGAAAGACAAAATATTTGGGAAATTAAATACAAAATACATGCAAAGTAACATATTTCTTATATTAACAGGGTAGAGGAAAGGGACACTAGCGCTGGGCGTGTAGGCATGGGGGTGGTCCAGGACAGTCTTCCACAGGAAACGTTACTGGAATTGAGATTTGAAGGAAAGTAGGGATTCTACCATGTAGGGGTGAGGAGGGAATACATTCCAGGTATGTGAGCCAACTACTGAAAACTAAATCCTTTCTTAAACCAACACATTTATTCTTCACAATAAAACAACAACAAACCAGGTCTTTATCTTTGATACATATAATGTGAGGCATATTGTATGTTTCTATACTAAGGAACTGCTATAACCCAAATGGTATCAAAATGTAGAGGTGCCACATTTAGATCTCTTTCCCCCCAAACTCCCAACTCCACTCCTGCCCACCCCACGTTCACATAAGTCCAATCAGTTGGATCATCAATTGAAGGGATGGATGGCTTTCAAATATGAATACAGAGTAGGATACCCTTCACTGATACATTTTTTTCCTCAATGATTCATGTGGACTGGACTGAGTATGTTGCTTTCCATTTCTTTATAATATCAAAACTCTTTTCGAAATGACTATTTCAGGGCAGACACTGAAGTAGGAGACACTGTCATTCTTGTGGAGTAGGAGCTGAGAACTGATATGGCTAGATGTAATCTTTAAATGGAAGTAGTAGGTATGGTTTCAGCCAGCTCTTTTGGGGCATTTGATTTTGACTTATGTTCTCTTCTCTTCTAGTAAGCCATGAGTCAGCAGCAGCCTACCCTGACTCTCTGTCCTAGTTCTCTTGTCTGCTGAAGGACAGAGCAACAGAGGAGCATGAGAGGCTACCAAACTTCTTAGGGGAAAGAGGTGGATAGAAGCTACCTTTCTCTTAAAGTGAATGAGCTAACTGAAGTCTGTTTCTTCCCTCTGTTCCTTCTTTTTCTCTTTCTCTGTTAATAGCTGAGAAGTCCATGTACTATCATATCTTGGCTAAACCCATTGTGTTTGTTTTTTTTAGAACAGGTATCAATTGTAGTTAATAGTAATCTTCTTCATGGTGATAACTATATGCATTAAATGTTTAAGATAATTGCCAATGATTCTATTTTCATTATATAGGAGTCATTTTTGATAGGCTGGGAAATATTTATTATTGAGATAAAGAATCCCTATAAAATCTAACAATCCCTAGAATACAGTACAAGGCCCTCACACTGCCATACGGCACAGTGAAAGATAAGATTCAGATTTAAAAATGTGTTGATTTTAAGAATTTTATTTGCTTTACAATATTTATGGTACTATAGATTTAATGTGTTTTGAAAAGTGAAGGCTGTTTGAAATATTTAAATTTTTTATTGAGATGTTAGCACAAAAGGTCACAGAATTCTAGGGAATTACTAGAGAGAAAAGTGTTTTGCATGTTACCAATTTTATTTTGTGTACTGTGTTTTATGGGCTATTTAATGGTTAATGTTAGGAAAAATGCATATTATCAGAATTTATGTTCTGTTCATAAGAACTGTATGCAGAAAAATGTATTTTCAACAATCTTTAGCAAAAGATTTCAACTTTTTTTTGGTTTTAGGAATATAATCCCCTATATCTCATGGGTTCAATGTATCAGCATAAATGGTTTTGATTTTTAACTTCATTTTCTAAGAATGTTAATGCAGATGAAAATCAAAGATTGACTATATCAAGTAATCACTGCCATCATTAACATTATCACCATTGCAGCAGGCATATCTTTATAGTAATGTAAAGTGTGCACATATATAAACTTTGTGTGTGTGTATCTCTGTGTGTGTGTGTGTGTGTGTGTGTGTGTGATATACATGTGCTGGATTTGGAGTGAAAGAATTTGAGTTCAAATCCTGGTTCTGTAACCTGGACAAATCATTTAACTTCTCTGGGCCTCAGTTTCTTGAACTGTAAAATGAGGGGGATAGACTAGATGACTTTTGGGGTCACTACTAGGTCAAAATCTATGTTCCTATGATTTCCAGCTCCAAGTCTAGGGTGCTTCCTGTGATCTCATGCTACCTCTGTAAAATGAAAGGATCTTTTTCCACTGTAGATCCTTAAGAATAGATGGGAAGATGATCTTGTAAAGCTTTAAGCACAGTCTTACCTAACATTAATTTTTCCACCTACCATTACATGGTTCCCACATATTCTAGCATAATCTGTAAATGAAAGGTAGTCTAGGCTATATAAACCATTAGTACATGTGAGAAAAGAACAAAATGGCTGCTCTCCTGAATCTTCTCTCTTTTAACATAATGGATATCTTTTCAATGAACTCTAATAAGGACTATACTTAATGGAACAAAGGTGACCTGAAGAAAAAAAAAGAACCCAATGAAAGTAGCCTATTTCCCCACCCTACCCCCTTTTCACCCCCCACTGTAAGACTCTAGTCTTGTGTGTCAGGCAGTCAGGAAGCATATCAAACAAAGAAATATTGGCGTAAAAAAAGTGATCTTCATCTCTTCAAAAGATCAAACCACAATAAGCACAGCTCCAATGGCCATGAAGGTTGTAATAATTTATTTCAGACCCAAAGTGAGCAGTTTTAGCTCATGACAGATGATCACATAAAAAAAGGAGAAAGGAATGACTTAAACTGAACAACTGAGAAGTATTGGAAAATGATGCAAACTATTCTGGGAATTGCTCTGTGGCAAAAGTAAAAGGTGAGATATGCCCTGGAGAAGCTCTGATAAAAACACGGAAGCCTCATAGAAATGGTTTTATGAAAACAATTATTCAAGACAGAAACAATGAAAGATTAATAATGATTCCTTTTTCAGAGGCCTTGATGATTCTTAAGTATATATACAAAGAATCATTTTAGCTTCCAGTTGCTTGAGAATTATCTTAGTTTTCCAGTATTTGTTACTTAGGATTATTGTCTATTGATAATAAATGATACAGAAAATTATTTCAAAATTAATATGCATCTCTACTTGCTGCCCATTTGCTCTCCAGCTTTACTAGCAGTCTTACCAAACACCATCCCTACTCCAATTTTGAAACCACAATTAAACCAATTCTGATGTTGTAGCTGGAAATGACGTGTCAGTTAAGTACCTGAAGGTCCCATAGACCATCCCAGTAACATTCAGGACCAAAATGTCCCTCCTCGACCACCCCTCCCTTATATTTATTTTCTCTTCCCTTAGAACACAAGCTCCTTAAGAGCAGGGAATGCCTTTGCTCTTGTATTTTATTCCCAGATTTCTAGAGTGCTTCCAGAGTACATAGGAAGTACTTAATAATTGCTCATTCATTCATTCATCTTTGGGACTCCAAGCCCCTCCTCACCAACCATGCAATCTATTCTGCATACCACTGCTGCACTGAGATTGATAAAACCATACTTTCATTTTGTCATTTCAAATTATTTTAATAATAATAATAATAATAATAATAAAGTTGGATTTATCTAGGGCATCAAGGAATACACAGATTTTTCCCTCATAGAGCTTTGTGAGTTAGATAATATAAATACAATTAGTTATCTCCATTTTACAGACAAGGAACATCAATTTGGGGAGTTTATAGGCTCATATATCTAGATTTGGAAAGGATCTCAAAGGCCATTTAGTCAGATTGCTTAATTTTGTAGATGAAAAACCTGAGGCCCAAGGAAGTTAAGTGATTTGCCCAAAGTAACACAAGTCAGGAAGTGCTGGAGCTAGGACTTGAAGCTGGGTCTTCTGGCTGTGAATCCAGTACTTTTTTAAAATTATGCCAATCTGCTAATAGAATAAAGAGCCAATTAGCATAATGGATAAGGTGTTGGACCTGGAGTCAGGAAGACAGGAGTTTAAATCTTGTCTTAGACACTTATTCGCTCTGTGAGCCTGAGCAAGTACCTTGAATCTGCCTCAGTTTTCCCATCTACAAAATGGGGGCAATTAATAGCCCTCATCTTCTAGAATTATTGTGAGGATAAAATGAAATAATATTTGTAAAGCACTTTGCAAACTTTAAGGTGCTACAGAAATCCTATTATTATATTATATTATTACATTATATTAAAATAATATTATATTGCATTTTTAGTCCAAACTCTAATATGGAGCAATAGAAGGAGAACTTGACTTGGAGTCAGGGGATTCAAATCATAGTCCTGTTACTCACTATCTGTTTGATTTTTGGTAATATACTTGATTTCCCTGGGTCCTAGTTGTAAAAACAGATGATTGTCCTACTAGATGGGGCAGCTAGATGGCACAGTGGATAGAGTGCCAGGCCTGAAATCAGGAATACTCATTTTACTGAGTTCAAATCTGACCTCAGACACTTAGCAGGCGTGTGACCCTGGGCAAGTCACTTATGCCTATTTGCCTCAGTTTCCTCATCTATAAAATGACATGGAGAAGGAAATGGAAAACTACTTCAGTATCTTTTTAAAAAAAACCCAAACAGGGTCCTGAAGAGTCAGGCATGATTGAACAACATGAATGATTGAATGTAATTGTATATAATTGAAAATGAACTGAACAACAACAAAGTACTAGATGAGTTATGAAGTGCCTTCTAACTCTACATTAAACATCCAATGAGCCTTTTTTTGCTTTCAAATCTTGAGTACTCTAGTTTTGATCTACTGTTCCAACTTTATCCTTCATTAACTTCGCTCTACAAGTCCTCTTCTCCACACATGGCATCTGGCCACTGTCCTACAAACCCTTCTGTAACCTTAATCCCCACCTTTGGTCACTGTTCCATCTGGAGAATGGTGGTACAGTAAGAAGGTATGACCGTGACAATAACGGACAAACTAAGCCCTCAATTGCAGTACTAATAATCCTTGCTTTTTTCAAGTCATTTCTCTTCAACAAACACTTAAAAAACATCTTTTGGATGCTGGACACCCTACTAGGGCTGCTTTGTCTACTGTCCATTGAATGAGTTATAGTCTGCCTATGTTATAATTAACTATATGATAAAGGGTAAGATTCTAGACATCAGTATAGTAGAATCAATGGGGTAAGTATAAGAAAATCATCTCACTTCTAACACATCCACATGCCCATACTTAAATTAGGCAGTCAGTAAATTTAGTTCTTACTGTAAACCCCATTTTAACCTTTGGGGATAAGCATTGCTTTGTTCTTAGCAAAAGGAAGACTTCCTTGTCATTTCCACCTCCCCCTCCTTTTTTAAGGAAAATGGTTAGAGTTTTATTTAAAAGGCTGCATGAAAACTAAGTATTTACAACACAGGAAAACTTGATTTGAAAAAAAGTTAATCAGAAACATGAGATTAAATTTTCCTTTAAATGATGCATAGATTTAAAGCTATGAAAAAAATATCAGGAAAATAAATCACATTTTACAAAGATACTACTACCTAAGAAAAAAAAATTAAGCCATCCTCCTAAACCATGTTTACATTTCAGATGTGCCTGCAGACAGGCACACTTCTTTGAATATAAACTGATCTATTATCAAATGATTCAAAACAAAATAATTATAGATGTTTGCATATATTTGTCATCTTATCTACCTATTATTTCCTGAACACTAACAATGCACTTGGTGCATCATAGAACAAAGTAAGATCAGGACTCAGCCCTTAGGGCTTACAATCAAAGTAAGACAGATAAAACAATTCAGACATAAAATACAGCCCTTGAAATAGCTGTTAAAATTTATGAAGTGCAAGGTTTTGTTGGCTTTTCTTGGAAAAGAGGGAAACCTTTACTGGGACCACATCACTGAAAAACATTGTTAAAAAGTGTTTTTTCAAGAAAAAAATGTGAAAAGAAATAAGAGAAGTATGCTGAGAGGGGATAAGAACACAACGTGGAAGAATGGAAGAAGCAGAGCAGAGAAGGAAACTAACCAAGGGAACAGCGTGGTGAGGAACATAATGATAAGTACCTCAGCTTTTATCATTCTAACAATGTAGTTATGATATGGAAGATGGATGAGATTGAACTTAGATTCTTCAGCTTTTGTGAGGTTGTGGACTCTTTTGATAGTCTGTTAAAACAGAATTGTGTTTTTAAATGTGTGAAATGATATTCATAGAATTACAAAAGCTAACAATTATATTGAAATGAAGTTATAAAAATTTTTTTTTTATTTTTCAATGTTCTTAGATCCCAGGTTAAAAAAACCCTATCACAGATGATCTAATTTCAACTTCTGTATATATAAGCTGCTCATTCTGATTTCTTCATATTTGCTGGTTGAGGAGTGTCTTACATGACCTCAATTAATATTACTAACAAGATGCTCTAAGCCCTGATGCCTTTATCAGGTGAGAACCCTACTTTGCTTGAGTTATAGAATCAATCAAATTTATTTAGGTAGGAATAACTCCTAGACATTTCTACTGAATCAATCAACCAATCAAAGATATAAACTAGGTAGAACTCTGAAGTGCTTTGAGTCAAAGGATAAAATTAGAAATATATTAGGGTTTGTTGAAAGACTTAGACACATCTCTAGGCCTATGTATATCAGGGGAAAAAAAAGAGATTAGAGAAGGAAAATTTCAGCAACTTCTCTGAGAATTGAGCTTTTGAGGTATTTTGGGGAAACACACCCTTGTCCCTACAGCCAGAGGGCATCATCCTGTGGAGGGAGTGGGGAGGGAAGAGGAGAAAAGAGTGGTAAGAATGAGCCTAGAGAGGATGTCTCACTTCCTCTACCTAAACCCAATGAGCAAGTAAGTCATCTGAGAAAGTAGACCAGCAGCAAGCAATTCATCCAGTTGGCAGATGAGAGGACAAAGGAGATAATATAAGGAAAGGCAGCTTCAAAGAACATGACATCTTAATGGCAGAGAGAATTGAATCTATAGGATTCAGGAATCTACAAGAGCCCCAAACTTTGGAGCTTTCAGATACATACATACACACACACACACACACACACACACACACACACACACCCCTCAAGGGAACTTTGGGAGAGCTCCTAAAAGAAAGAAAAGGACTTTGAACCAACCAACCAAACAGTACCACATGTTATCTCCATGCTTAAAACCAATTTTCCATGTGTTATGTATGTATTTCTGAGACTTTTTGGAAAACATTTTGTAATAATTGTTCTTATATCACCTTAGTAAATACCCTTAGCAAAAACCTAATTAATTCCGGGATGGCTAAGTGATATCAACTGAATAATCAGTGAGGAATACACCAGGAAGTGATTGTGAGTGACAGTATTTTTAAAACATCCTCCAGACCTTTAAAATACTCCTAGATCACTGAGGTAAGAAGTAGGCAACTTTTATTTGTTTTTGTTTGGTCATGTCAGACACTTCATGACCCCATTTGAGTTTTTCTTGGCAAAGATACTGGAGTGGTTTGCCTTTTTCTTCTCCAGGTCATTTTACAGAAGAGGAAACTCGAGCAATGGGGGCCCAGGGTCACACAGCTAGTCTAAGTGTCTGAGCCTACCTAAGTTAACAGAGTTTGGGGAGTGTAGCTCTGAACTAAGTGTTACACTTATTCTCTATTGCTAAAATATCATTTTCTTTTCTCCTCCTTATGTAAATCTGACCTCTCCTGTTTTCTCATAGGGATCAATGCTCCTTTGTTGAATTCCTACAATTATTTTATATGATACAACTGGACTCAATTTGGAGTGAACTGGGGGAGGAAAGAGATTGTGGCCTTCCCCTTAGATTAGATCCTTATACATTACACAAATTCTAGATAGAATATTGAATTTGGAATCAAGGAGATTTGGGTTTAAATTTCATTTCAGACACTAGTCATATGCTCACTTTCCTCATCTGTTCAATTGAGAAGATAATAATTATCCTTCCTTAGGAGCTATTGTGTGAGAAGTGCTTTGCAAACATTAAAAGGCTGTATTTTTTCATTTATGTACAGACTATATCCCTAAAGTAGAACATAAGGTCTCCAAAGGGAGAAACATTTTTTTTTTCAGTTTATATCTGCAGAGCCTAGCATGTAAAGGGCACTTAATATTTGTTGAGTTGAATTGAATGAACATGAGTGGGTGCCATTGTTATTGTGGTTAACTTTTTGGGGGCAGGACCTGTGATTTTACTGATGTAGGGAACTCTGGACAAGGAAATTCTCTCCACTAACACTGACTTACAACTGCTGTATTGTTTAGAGAGTTTCCTGGGGAATAAAGACTTAAAGTTGGCCTAGTGCCCAAACTTGAACCCAGGTCTTCCTGATCTTTGTTCTCATCTTACCTTTCGTGGAGTTCAGAGACAAACTATTCTGGGACAGGTCCCTTTCCTCCTGTTATTCTTTTATATTTTGTGCTTGATGTGTTCTTGTACAGGTAGATAAAATGACTGCTTTTTGTAATGGAATAAAGGTAGTAGAATATAAATTCATCTTTTGTAGGCTCATAGAAAGCAGAATAATAATTATTATTGAAAAATCGCCCTTTTATCTTGATTGGCAGAATTCAGATAAAAATGATCCTCAAACAAGTCACTATCCTGATATTAGTTTTTGTTTTTTTTTTGTTGCCTGTGGACTGCTGCATCGCTGGATAAAATCAAATCATTTATTATTATTTCTTCATCTCATCTCTCCAAAAAGCTATTATGTTATATGATGGCAGGGACCGTGTCTTGTTTCTTTTGTATCTCCTACTTCTCACAGTATAGTGGAGAACACACAATAGATATCCAAACAAAGAAAATTAATCTGGGAGGCAAGATTAAATTTTCCTTACAATAAGCAGATTTGAAATTAGGAAGGAAATGCCAAGTGAATAAATTATATTTGGCAAGACGAAAATCCTTGAAAATTAGATTAAAATAGCCAACTAATCTGATCTTCGGGAGAAAATAAATTATTTTTCCAGCAGAGTTCAGAGTTGACAGCCCAGTTCAGTATAAAAAGCACTAACCTAGGAATGGGCAGACCTAGCTTCTATTCTTGGCTCTCTCACAACTAGGCCTATAGACTAAGGTCAGTAATTTCACTACTTGGTTTCTCTATTTATAAAATTAAAGAGGGTGGACTCGATGATCTCTAAAGGTTTCCGGCTTAAAAAAAAATCATGTCATAAAAAATGGGAGTGAAGGTTGAAGCAGAAATTTTAGAAAAGGAGCTCCCAGATATTAAGAATTATTTAGATTTTAATTTAGAAATGAAGAAAATGTTTAAAAGATTGGAGAAGGTGGGTGTAGAAGGAGGAAGAGTTTTAGGGGCTCTAGATCATTAAAAAAATACACAGTGAATCAACAGCATAGATGTGAGAAGAGAAAAAATGGAAAAATCTATTATGACCCTAATAGGGAATATGCAGAGACCAGTTGGTTTCCCGGAAAAGATGCCATACAAATATAAAGATGTAAGGAAAATTACATATATAAAGATTTTATTTCTTTCAAACAGAACACTTTCTCTTTTAAGTTGTATATTAAAACGTGTTAGCTTGATAAGAAAAGCAACAAATGGGTGTTTTAATGACTGCCAGCCTATTATAGAAAAACTGGAGGCAGTCATGATAGTAATCTTAAATGCTTGATAAAAAAACATAGCATATCAGTACTCTTCAGTCATTTTTTTCTCTTATTGAAATATATTAACTGGCATAGGTTATACTGATTGATTTAAATGTCCAGAAGTAGGCAACCATAATGATAAGCCTTGAGATTATGCTCTACTGGGAATAACTGAAGGAAGAAAGCTAGCTTAGCTAAGAGATGAGAAAACTTTGGGGGTTGACATGATTGCTTTATTCAAGTACTTAGAACACTAAGTAGAAGAAGGATTAAATTCATTCTTCTTGGCTTCAGATAGCAGGAATAGGTGCAAAGAGGCAAAATTTGATCTAATTTGAGGAAAGATTTCCTAACAATTATTAGAATATTCCAAAAGTAGAAAGAGTGGCCTTAGGAGGTGATGGATTCCCCCTTATTGCAGGTCTTCAAGCAGAGATAGAAAAAACACGTTAAGTATGTTGTAGAGGGAATACTAATTTATGCAGAAATTGGATTAGATGAACTCTGAGGTCCCTTCTCACTCTTGAGATTTTGTTATTGTGCAAAATGCGGATATTAGGAAATAAAACACTGAACTACTAAGATGGTTTAAGCACAGTGTGAATTCTGGTCGAGGACAGTCTGAAGGAGAATCATCAATCTCATTTACAGATTCAAAAGAAGTTGGTATGTGACCATCAGGAGTTAGGTTGATCGCATAGGCTTAACTTCTTCCCATATTCATCTCTCAACTTTTATTTCAGAACGTGGGATGTATAATGGGATAATATAATATGTATAATGTAGCTATAACAGTCTTCACTAGACTGTTGAAGGGTCTATGATATAAAAATGTAAAAAAGATACACACATACAAATATAATCACATACAAGAAAAGGCTAGAGAAAATTATGAGAAAAGACTTTAGACAAGAGGATTCTTATTTTCATTGAACCCCCCAAGTAGTCATGAGTTTATTTGGAATATAATAGAAAAAAAGTCATTAAAAAGAGAAAAAAATATATACCATTCATAAAAATAAAAATAAACAAGAGAAATATTTCTATGTAAAAATTGGTCAGTGGCCCCAAGTGGCCCAGCATGATTATGGGCCAGTTATCAAAGTAAAGAGCCTAGAGTCCTACCACACACACATTCCATACTAAGGAATAATTTTCTCCCAGACTCAACAACTAGAAAATAAAGAATATATACTCATGTTGTTAATAACAAAAAACAAGTATAATTCTAATTAAGTTTCTGGAGAAATGACCTCAGAATTTACACCAAACAAATTCAAATGGCAAGAAATGTGTTCATAATTTAAAAAAAAAAGAATTTGAATTTGTTGTATGCGGATTCCTCTCTCTCCCCTTTATAAACCAACAGAAGAGTAGTCTGTAAATCAAGGGCTTTACCCAGGGTTACGTTAAGAAAACTAAAGACTGTGTGAGAGCAAATTAGCTGTTTTCTAGCTGATAAAGATGAAGCTTATACTGAAAGAGCTGGATGAACCTCAAGTGCACAGTTATTTATTTTGCAGTATGTTGGGTGTGTATGTTTTTAAATATATATTCAGAAAGTATATGCAACTTAATTAGCCTCTTCATATTACAGAAACACATTTTGGTACCAAGAGCTTGTGAATAACTCTAATGCAGAGGGATATGTGCATTCATAATTAGCAAACTGAGTATTATTACACTTTAATTTCAATGAAATTTCAATATGAAGGCAAATATCCAGCTTTGCAAGGAGATGTGTAATTCAACTCAACTGATCAACTGGAGCGTATCTTGGGAAGAGCAACCAGGACAGAGAAATCAGGCCACATGGGGACTGGTTCAAGGAAATGGGGATGCCTATTTGGGAAAAGAGAAACCTCAGAGAACATATATCTTCCAATCTTCCAAGGTCTATATATCTTCCAATATCTGAAAGATTATCCTGTGGAAGACTGACTGTTCTGCTTGCCCAAGAAGTTAAAGCCAGGACGAATAATTAGAAAGTTCAGAGAAGCATATTATGGCTCCTTATAAGGAAGGATTTCCAAACAATTACTACTACCAAGAAATGGAATGGATGGTTTCAGTAAAACCTGGGAAGACTGGTATGAACCAATGTGAAGAGAAGTATATAGTACCAGAACAACTTAAATAATAACATTGTAGAAGTGAAAGTTTTGAAAAAGTTAAGAACTCTTATTAATGCAATGACTAACCATGATTCCAGGGCACTCATGATGAAAAATGATACCCCTTACTTAACAGAAAAGTGATAGACTTGATAAGTTCAATGAAACATACATTTATAGATATGGCCAGAGCAGGAATTTGTTTTCTGTGATTTTGCATACTTGTAAGATTTTTTAATCTCCCCCACAAAAAAAATTTGGAGAGAAGGCAGCAAGAAAAATTAAATGTTTGGAAAATGGGATGTATTATCAGGGAGAGTAGTGAGTTTCCTACCACTAAAGGTCTTTAAGTAAAGGCTGGATGACTACTTACTGGAGATTTTATAAAAGAGAATCATGCCATGAGTCAATTCAACAAGTATTTATTGAGTTTCTAGTCCACATTTAATGTTGTGTCCAGATATTGTGTGGTATAAGACAAAACCTTCACCTTTAGAATAGTTTTTGAGGATTTCCAACTCTGAAATCGCCAAAGCTGAGGAACAAATAAAATAATTACAGATAAATTTATATAGTGTTTTACATTTTATAAAGGGTATTGCATTGACTTGTTATTTTTTTTAATTTGACCTCAAGAAGGTTGATATACAGTGTAGTGTTGATTAAATACTAGGTGGCAGAGAGGGATGCTGATTCGAAGTCACTATAATTAGGTAGCTGTGGCTAAGCTATAATGTGCAGTCACTTTCAACTAGAATCTTATCTGGATAAATGTCCCGATCACTTCAGGTCCTTCACTGAACCTGACACTAAGAACTGCCACTTTGTCAAGTCCATATAGAGTAGGGATGGTGACTGTATTATGCTTTAGTCCTTTGGAATGATTTCCACAAAATAAATTGAAGGAAAGGACAGATTTGAAAATCATACAATCAAAGAATCTTAGAGTTGTGAGAAACTTCAGAGGTCTAGTAGGGTGGGTAACCTGTGGCCTTAAAGCCTCATGTGGCCCTCCAGGTCCTCAAGCGTGGCCCTTTGACTGAATCCAAACTTCACAGAACAAATTCCTTTAATAAAAGGAGTTGTTTTTAAAAACTTGAACTCAATTAAAAGACCACATTCAAAGACCTAGAATGCCACACATGGCCTTGAGGCTACAGGCTCCCCACCTCTGGTCTAGTCCATTTCCTTTTATTCTCTCTCCTTCTCCTCCACACACTCTTGAAAACCACCAGTGCAGGAGAACCAATGACCTCTTGAGGTAGTCCAGTTTACTTTCTGATATTTCTAATTGTCAGGAAGTTTCTCTTTCTATTAAGCCAAAATCTGTCTATAACCTTCCACCCCCTGCTCCTACTTCTGTTTTCTGGGGCGTTGATATGAACACATTTAATATCCCATCCATCTTACAATCCTTCAAGTACTTGAAGACTGTTCTCATGCTCCCCACCCCTCACCCCCCAAATCTTATCCAAGACAAACATCTTTGGTTCTTTAAATAATTATAAACCTTACAACTATAAATAGGAGCAAGGTTCTCCTATGGAATAATTGCCTGTAGTAGCTGGAAAGTCACAAATTTATGAGGCCAACAATTCTGTCTTGAGACAATTCCAATCCATAATCACTCAATAAGCCTTCAATAAGTGTATACTAAGTGCCAGGTACTGGGTTATGTGCTGGGAATACAAGAAGAGGCAAAAGATAGTTCCTACCCTGAAGAGGTTACAATTTACTTCCAGTTGTTGTAACTGTTTTTCTTTTTCTAATGTACCAAAATCTGCCTCTCTAATTTCTACCTATTGTTCTTGCTTTACTAAAGAGTAGAGAAATATGATATTTGCACTCAGTTCAACCAACTTCAAAGTATCTTTAATAGACCTTAAGATTTTTTGAAAAATTCATTTCAGTAAACATTTACTTAGCACCTACTGTAGGTAAGTCCCTACCATCGTAAATGTTTGTTTTGCTAGTTACTACGAAAGGCAGCATGGCAGATTAGAGAGTTAACTTTAGACAAAAAATAAGAAGTAGCATTTATATAGTAGTTAAAGGTTTGCAAAGTGTTTTATGTATATTATCTCATTCGATCCTCACAATGCTGGGAGGTAAGTGCTATTATTAGAGGAACCTGAGGCTGAAAGAACCTAAGTTATTTTGCCAAACTAGAAAGTGTCTAAAGGATGATTTAAACTCACATCTTCTTGACTCCAAAACTCCAACTGCAGCATGTAAAATCTGAGTTTAAGTTCTACCTTTGACACATCCTGGGGGCAGCAAGGTGTAGGTCCTGGAGTCGGGAAGACTCATTATCCCAAGTTCAAATCTTGCCTTAGATACTTACTAGCTATATGACTCTGGGCGAGTCATTTAACTCTGTTTGCCTGTTTCCTCATCTGTAAAATGAGCCGAAGAAGGAAATGGTAAACCATTCCAGGATTTTTGCCAAGAAAACCCCAAATGGAGTCATGAAGAGTCAGACACAGCTGAAAAACAACTGAACAACAAATTGACATGTCCCCAATAACAAGTTGTGTGACCCCAGGCAAATTAATTAACCTCACAGTTTTCTCCAGGCAACTAAGACCTCCGTTGTTAGAGAGAGTTCCTCACTGAGAGTTTTCTATACCAGAAATCATAGACACAGTCTCTATTCTTAGCCCTAATTCTGTTAGCATCATTGCAATACTATGATTCTCCAAAGGAACCTGTATCATTAACACTCAGCGCCACCCCCCTGAAGTCAAATTTGAGCAAGTTGAAACAAAATTTACTCCCAGCATTAATCTGTCAAAACACTAAGCAGCTTTCAAAAGTTTCCAATTTCCAAAGCAGCCCCATTACAATCATGACCAATGCTTATGTTGCACTTTACTGTTTACAGAGTGTATGTATGCATACACAGACACATACACATACATATATATGGGTATATACATATACACATAAACATACATATATGTATGTATGTGTGTGTGTATATAATCTTATTTGAGCTTCATCACTGCCCTGTAAAGTAGGTACTATAGGTATAATTGTTACCTCATTATACAGATGAGGAAATAAGTACAGAGAGTGACTCCTCAATGGAATAAGAGTCAGAGGAAAGATCTGAACATGGGTTTTTCTTTTTCAAAGTTCAACACTACTATACTACCTGCCTCCTTTTTTTCCCCTTCCTTGGACAAACTCCAGACATAATCTTCTTTTGTGTGTAATTGATTATGAGCAATAAGATCAGAAATTCAACTCATCTCCTCCTGACAGTAATTAAATCACTTTACCTCATAGATCCATCAACATCCCAAAAACATTCAGGCTGATGACACAGGTAAACATCTTCACATGGCTTTCAGGCTTTAATTGGGTTTTCCGCATTGATTTTTAATTTCTTCACACATATTTATGGCTCTGGTGATGACATTCTTGGTTGACATTAAAAAATACATAAATCTTCTAAGACCTGGCAGTCCCAAGGCTCAGTGAGGCTAATTGTGAATCGACAATTTTATTCTTTCAGACAAGTCTCTTAGCTGAAACATCTACTTCCGCAGGGAAAGCAAAATACTTTTGTGTAAGGGAACAAGGAAAACTGTAATGAGGAAAACAGAAAACTGACTCACCTCGCCTCAAAATTATAAAATAATAGTGTTATAGCTGGAAGGAGTACTGGAGATCAGAATGCAACCTCTTCCCTTCCCTTTCCCCAACCCCTTTTATAAATGAGAAAAAGGAAGTGGCTTGATCAAAGTCCTACCATTCATTTGTGGTCAAATCCAGGGTTCTTCCTACTATCCCATGCCTCCCCCAACAGTCTCATATACACAGGGCCAGTTTTCTTAGTTGGTTAGATCATGGTATTAACAAGGTCAAAGTCATGTTTGAAGGAAGGGGTCAGTAGTTTTTTTAGGATTCTTTCATCAGTATAAAGAAAATATCCCCCAATAGCTAAGGGTTAAGCACCTAAAACCTGTCAACCATTCTTCTACAGCTGTGGTGCCAAACGCAAATAGAAACAGATCCATGGGCACATGCTGACTTTTGTTGTTGTTGCTGACTAGTTGTGTCCAATTCTTCACAATGAAATTTGGGGTTTTCTTGGCAATGATACTGAAATGTTTTGCCATTTCCTTCTCTAGCTCATTTTATGGGTGAGAAAACAGAGGCAAGCAGGGGTAAGTGACTTGCCTAGGGTCATATAACTAATAAATGTCTGAGGCCAGATTTAAACTCAGGTCTTACTGACTCCAACGATGGCCTTCTATCTACTTTATGACCTACCTATTTGCATGTTGGCTTAGAAAACTACAAATTTACCATTATCTATGTTATATTGTATTTTTTGTTTATTTTATTAAACATTTCTCAATTATTTTTTGTTTGTTTTTTGCTTTTCTGCTTTTTTTGGAAGGGGAAGATAGGGCAATTGGTGGTTAAATGATTTGCCCAAAGTCACACAGGTAGTTTTTTGTGTTAAATATCTGAGGCCAGATTTGAACTCAGGTCCTCCTGGCTCCAGGGCCGGTGCTCTATTATTCACTGCATCGCCGAGCTGCCCTTCTCAATTATTTTTTAATCTGGTTAAGCTCTATAAGGGAGTTTTGTGAGCTTTCAGTTTTCTACCATATAGCATTGTACAGAAATAGAAAATCACATGAGAGCTTTTAAAGGTTTATTATAACCTACACTCAATACTGGAAAAAAAAATAGAACAACAAAAACATGAACACTAGTAGATGGCAGGAGCAGACCCACAGCATTATCTTTGTACATGAAGAGCCAACCTTTCTTTCTCTCCATGAAACATACAGCTTGAGCTATTCAACTTGATTAATTTTTGTCTATATTGTGACTATTCCCCTGATTCACAGGTTACATGACTTTGTTTTAGAAAAATATACACTAGAGAGTAGCTTGGCATAATTCATAGAATATAGAATGGCATCTCCCAAATACATACAATGACTAGCCCAGAATAATTAAAATTCTTACAAATCTTAGGTTCATCTTAGAGAAAAGCTTTCTATAATTAGAACTATTATAGGTATAAGTGGCCACCTTGGGAGATGCTGAGTCCTTTCTCCTTGATGGTGTTCAAGTAAAAGCTAGATGATGATTTGGGGGAGCTTGTTGTGAAAGGGATTCCTATTTAAGTAGGATGGGGGGATATATTGACACTGAAAGAAATTTGACCTCTAAGAAGCTGTGGTCTGGTTTCTTCCTATCTTTTCTGAGAAACAACCCTACTGAAGTACTCACTCTTATGAAAACACAATGCTCCATCTCCCTTCTCTATGATTTTGCATTGATCATCCAATAAGCCTGAAATGCACTCTTTTTTCTCTCACTGTTTTATCTCTTGGAATCCTTGGTTTGCTTTGGGACTAAGCTTGAGCATTGTCTTCCACATGGAATCTTTCCTGATCCCCCCAGCTACAACTATACTTTCTCAAAATTATTTAGTATTTCATTATTATATATTTGTATACTGACATGTTGTCTTCCCTGTTAAAATGTAAGCTTCCTAGGAGTAGAAATTGTTTCCCCTTTACCTTTGCATCCTCAGTATATGACAGTCATGTAAAATAGTAGGTGGCAATAAATGTGCAAAGGTGCTTTCCTTTGCAGGTAAGAAGGAAAAAGAATCCAATGAGATATAAGGGTTAGGCCCTGTCAGGTATGATTAAAACATTCTGCATTTGGTAGGGAGATCTGGAGACCTTGAGTAGCTCATGTGTATATTAAAAGGTCAGCTCAGAAAATGAATTTACTCACTTTTCCATACTCACTCCTTTGCATAGACCAGCAGAACTCAATAGATGATAAACAGATAGATAGATATGGATAGTTGAGAGGTAGATAAGTAAAGCATTTATTAAACACTGTATTATTAAGCGCTGTAAGTACTAGGTACTTATAAAACACTAAGGATACAAAGACAAGAAAATAAACCATTCTCTCTTCTTAAGGAACTTATATTGTAATAGGGGAAGACAAAATATAAAGAGGAATTGAGACGGGGCATGAGGTGAGGCAGAAGGTCTTCTCATGATATGAGATTCCAGGAAAGGACTTGCCAACAACTGAACTGGCCTCCACACCAGGGAGCCAGACAGGAAATGTAGAGGCAGAACAGACTGATATAATAGTGGAGCATCCGAAAAGGTGAGGAGCAGGGCTGCTTATAATACAGTGACATGGGCAGGGGTTCACCAGTCATTAAGCTGATCTCGTTCTATAGAGGCCAGCACTTTAAAAACTGGGGAATGCGAACCTTGAAGCTGTTTGGTGATAATTACATGAATAGCCATTACCTAGTTATAGCCTCATCTACAGAGGTGAGGATTTGGGAAATACGCGAGATGGCCGCCATACATTAGAGTGACGTCTCTCACTGAGGGCGCCAAACCGTGAAATTTGAAGAGTTTTCAAAAAGAAAAGCTAGACCTTTTCTTTCACTTCTTACCTGGGGGAAAGAGGTGACAAACTCCTAAGTCCAGGTTCTGAGGGGACATATTTGTCCCCTGGGCTTGAGAACTGGAGGACGGGAAAATTGTGCCTGGAGAAAATCATTGCCTAAAAGTCTCCACTCAGTCCGTAAGGGTCCAGTAGTAACCACCTTAAGGATGCAGCTGAGTCTGAAGCTGGAGGTGAGGGAGACTACAGCTGTCCATTAAGGAATAAGCTTTAGGGAGCCCAGATCAACCCCATCCATCAGAGACCTTGAATCCTGTGAGTAAAAAGTTCCAGCCGAACCTAGTAGTGAACTGATCCACCAAGAAGTGATTACCTTTGAGGAATAAATGCAGTTGAGCAATCTATTCAGGAGAGATCACCCTTGTTTTGTGAGGAGCCAGTCCAATAGCAGAGAGATCCCCACTGAACTTGGCAGGGGGACTCTCCAGAGGGAGGAAGGATATCAAGACTAGGACTTGATCTACACTGGCCACATCTGCTTCCTATCTGCTTGCTATTTTCATTGCAGTCTTTAAGCCTGCACCCATTCTCCTGGCTTAGACTTTGTAGGATACTTTGCTACAGATTTTTTGGGGGAATGTTTTGTACAAAATGTTCTTGTTATTCCATTTCAGCAAATGCTTGTGATCATAGATGATTATTTTTACTAGCTTATTATTAATGAGAAGCACATTGGTCAGAACTCATGAGCTACAGAATTAACAGCAAACGAAAACTTCTCCCCAGAGCCTGAAGTAGCAATCACTCCTCTAGACACCCAACCTGTTAGTAGTGCAACTTTAAAGGAGCAGTCCAGGGGAGATGCTACAAATGCTTTCTGATTTATTGACTGATTCCATCACACCAAGGAATAGTGCCTATTTATTGTAACAGCCAAAATTTTGTAAAATGTGTAGTCTGACAATTGAAAACTTATAAAACAATAATATATGGGATATGCTATTATTGTGTTTGGCACATGATTTGATCTGTATGTAGGTTATGAGGAAGAAAAATGCATTCATTGGTTAGTGTGATTTGGAAAAGGAACTCTCCATCAAATTTGATAATAATGATAGAGGCAGTAATAGCAAACAAATGTGATAATATTTATAAAGTACTTAGCCCAGTACCTGGCACACAGCAGGTACTATATAAAAGCCACCTATCTATATAGCAGTTTACAATTTGCAAAGCACTTTACAAATATTATCTCATTTTATCCTCACAACAGCTATGAGAGAAAGATGCTGTTATTATTCTAATTTTTTTAATGAGGAAACTGAGGTGAAGTGATTTGTCCAGAGTTATACAACTAATAAATAGTTGGAGCTGCAATTGAACTCGGCTCTTCCTGACTCCAAGTTCCATATTTTACCTGGCCCCTGGCCACCCCTGGCCATGTGCCTAGGTTTGCATTTAGCCACAAACTGTGTCTTTTTTGTGGTTTCCTCCTTTTCACTAATGTGCCTACATTGGCAGTAGCACTGCGATCCTGGGCAAATCACTTTACTTCTCAGGCCTTCAGTTTCCCATTATGTAAAATGAAGTCATTGGACCAGATGGTTTCTAAGGCCTTTTCTAGCTCTCCATCTATGATCTATCCTCTTTTTGTCACTCATATCACAGTTGGTTTCTAAAACAGGTTCCCAGGGTAAAGTTTCATTTCCTAATAAGCATTTTACTGACTCTATTAACATTAAATACAAGCTCTGCAATGGAAATACCAACCTTGACTTTGTTATGGCCAAGGATATATCCTTTGAAATTTAGCACATGGAAGAGACCATAGAAAAGGGGGAAACCAATCTAGACATCCAATAATAAGAGCATTTGAGTCTATGACAGTAGTTCTCAACCTGTGGGCAGCGATCGGTTGAACGACCCTTTCACAGGGGTTGCCTAAGACCATCGGAAAACACATATTTCTGATGGTCTTAGGAACCAAGACACCACTCCTCTATCCATCTCCAGGAGGGTCTGCCCGTATGCAGATAAGCCCACATACAAGTATTAAAGGGTCACGGCATTCAGAAGGTTGAGAACCACTGGTCTATGATCTTCTCATGAGAGATGTTGGCCTACTGATGCAAGCTGCAGCCCTACTGATAAAAAATGGATTTCTCTTAGCAATGCCAATAGCGGTGGGTACTAATTGACCTGAATTTATTTCTGCCGACTATCTGGTGTTCATTTTGGCTCTCACTGGAAGACCCAATCTATCAGAAACTCAAGCTGTATGATGTATGGGCAGTTGCAGTTAAAATACTATTCTTGCTTACTTAGAGGTAGGAAGTAAATTTAAGATGATCTGGACAGGGGAAGGAGAGTTGAAAAATGCTTGTGGTGTGTACAGTTCCATCTGTCCTGTATTTGATTTCGTCAGAATGAAATTTATATATAATCTATTCAAACTGTCCTAGTTTTATACCATAGTGACGATGCGGGAAAATTTCAGTCTTAAAATGAATTACCAGGAGCACACTTATGTTCTTGAAAAGAAAAGGAATAATCATTTGCTTCACCAAAATGGAGATCATTCATAAGCATGGTATTAAAACTTAGTTCAAATGGCTAAATCCTAGCTATAATTTAATGATGGGCAGAGGGTCATAAATGCTTTTATATGCATAATACCGCAAAGGCTACAAGCATGTATAGATACGATTATCTAGTAAAAAGAGCAACAGACCTAAGAGTCTAGAGACCTGGGCTAAAGGACTCCCTTCTTTCCCATCCCAACCCCAGGAGCTCATGTGGAAAAGCAGCCAAGCTGTTTTGGGCTCCTGATGCCACCTTGTGGCCATAAGGTATAGATGAATTGCCATATTAAATAAATATTTCTTCCCTCTTCTTTTTCCTTTTGAGTTGGTGAATCACTTTCTCCCCCAATTTCTACTGTTTCTCACTGATCACATCTAAATTAATTGACCTTAGCACTAAGACAATGTTTCCACAGTAAAATCATTCCAAACAACTCCCTTACAAACTTGGAACACTATTCATTCACGAATTCTGGAAGGGCAGAAGACAGAATGTGCTGTAGGGATGTAGTTAAGGGCAAAATAAACTAACTTTGTTGTCTACTTCATTTAAGTGTTGGAGCAATATCTCAGTCAGATTCTGATACAAGCTCTAAACTTAAGTTGGACAGTTTTTTTTTAAAGGTCTACTATTCCTTAAATGCTAATAGCAATAATCAACCAAGAAGCATTTATTAAGCACTTTATTTCATATACTGTGCTAAGTGCTAGGCATACAAAAGAAGTAAAAACACAGTCTCTGTGGTCAAGGAGATCACATTCTAATGGGGAGAGAAGTTGTAAATACTTACGTACAGGTAAAATATATTCAGGAGAGATGGAAGGTAATCTCAGAGGGAAGGAACCAGTAAGCAGGGAGGATTGAGAAAGGGGTTCTTGCAGAAAGTGGGATCTGAGGAGTCTTAAAAGAAAAAAGGGAAGCTAAGAGGTGGAAACAAGGAGGGAGGGCATTCCAGGCATGGTGGAGGCAGTACAAAGGCAGAGAGTGAGGAGATGAAGTGCAATGTGAAGAACAGTAAGAAGAATAGTGTAGATGGAGTTCAGATTGTGTGGACAGGAGTAGAACACAGGAAAACTGGAAAATAGGAAGGGGATAGGTAGTAAAGGATTTTAAATGTCAAACAGACAACATTATATTTGATCCTAGAGCTAAGAGGGAGACACTAGAGTTTATTGAGTGAAGGTGGTGTGGGACTTGACATAGTCAGACCTGAATTTTAGTAAAATAACCTTGATAGTTGAAGAGAAGACAGACTGAAGTTGGAAGGAACTTGAGGCATGGAGACCAAATAGAAGATTATCTTAAAAATTTGGGCAAAAGGTGAAGAGGTCCTGCCCAGTGGTGGTGGATATGGGAACAGAGAGAAAGTGACACATGTGAGAGAGATTCTACAAACAGAAATGACAAAATTTGACATCAGATTGGATAAATGAGGTGAGTGGGATTGAGGAGGCAAGGATGACACAAAGTTTTGAAGCCAGAGCAACTGAGAGACTAATGGTGATCTCAAGAGTAATAGGAAACTTAGGAAGAAGAGAGAAGGAAGAAGGGAGAATTTAGAGGGAAAAAAAATGAGTTCTCTTTTAGACATATTGATTTTTATGTCTCTGGGACATTTTGATCAAAATATTTAGAAGGCAATTGGTGATACAGGAGAGTCAACAAACCAACAAGCATTTATTAAGTGCCTAATATGTGCTAGACATTGTGCTAGGCATGGTAGTCACAGAAAAAGGCAAAACCATTTTGCTCTTAAGGAATTCACAGTCTAATGGAAGAGATAAAAGCAATTACATATAAATAAGATATATACAGGATAAATTGGAGATAATCCATAAAGAGAAGGTTCTAGCATTAAGGGAAACTAGAAAAGGTGACTTGTAAAAGGTAACATTTTAGACAAGACTTTAAACAAAGCAGGAAAACCAGCAGGCTGAGGTGAGGAAGAAGAGGATACCTGGTCTAAGGGAAATTAGTAAAAATGCAGAGTAGGGAGATGGAGTGTTTTATTTAAGGAGGCACTATCCCTAAATACCTGGTATTCTCTCCCTCTTCACCTCTGCCTGCTGGATTCCTTGCTGTAGATCTGACAGCTAAGTAGAAGATGGACTGGTAAGCAAGAAGATTTTAGGTGAGAAGACCAATAAAAGTCTATCATAATAGTGTAGGCATAAAGGGATGGGGGCCTGCACCAGGATCAACATCAGTGAAGAAACTAGCGCTGGATACAAAGATCTGGGAGTCATCTCCATTGAGCCGATAACTGAATCCATAGGTGTTGAGATCACTGTGTGAGATAATAGGTTTTTCTTCGTCAAGAAGCAAACAGTCTAAAGTTGGCACACTACATCTTGCTCATGCCTTGAGATAGCCATCAATGTGTTAAACAATATATATATATGTATATATATATATAATACACACATATATACATATATATATATATATATATACACCACCATTACACTATCCTCACCAAGGAGTTGGAAATTGGTGGGTGTGAGCACTCCCTTCACCAACACATAGCTCAAACCCTCTTTATCTTAATATACTGTTTCCATAACTGGAAAAAAAATCATATCCTTGTGGTTAAGCTTACCAAATTTAGTTAAGCTGGTCAACAGATATAGACCATCACTAAAATCACACCTGAAGTCTTTCTGGGTTGGAAGGACTTCCTAGAGCTTGTGCTCAGCTGGCATGACTTTCTAGAACCTAGGGTCATCTTTGTTCCATAATGAGACTGAAAAAGATGGTCATAAGGAAGATAGACATACAGAGATGTATAGGTATAGGTATATGTATACACACAAACATGGAGAGAGAGAGAGAGAAAGAGAGAGAGAGGGAGAAAGAATACTTCTTGCCCCTCACAGCAGAGAAGCAGGGAACTCCTAGGACTCAATGTTGTATACATCGTCAGATATAGTAACATTACTAAGTATTCTTGCAATTATTTTTTTCTTTACAAGGTACAATTCAGTCTGGAGAGGGGCAGGGAGTATTTTCTTTCTCTAGAAATATTTGTTGTAAGGACAAAATCATTAGTAAAACAGTTTTAAAATAAAAAACCCATCTGGATATGTGTCTTGGTGTTCAGTGGCATTTCATACAAAGTTGAGAGTCTTCTGTATCAATTCATTTCCGGAAGTCCGGTATAAATTCGAAAAAAAAGCAACACTCATTTTAAGGGCTCCCCCAATTCACTCCTACCCACTAAATGATTTTTCATGTTGGTTATTTATTCAACCAAGCAATAAAATGTAAGTAAATAAATTCATTTTGGAGCTCAATAGTTCCAACTAAAATACTGTTTGCTTGAAGCCAAGAGCTTCATCAAAGAATGAATTTTGACATAACCATTCATTGCTTCCTTAGTAAAAAAAAATGTGATTTCTATTTCAGCTGTGAAATATCAAATTTGTTTCCTCTTCCCTTTAAGCAGTGACCAATAGATATTTTCTAGTAAGAATGAGAGGTTCGGCCTCAGACACTTAACACTTACTAGCCATGTGACCTTGGGCAAGTCACTTAATCCCAATTGCCCTGCCTTCCCACCTCCAAAAAAAAAAAGCAAAAAAGCAAAAAAATCATGCTGCAGAGAGATGGTGCAGTGAACAGAGCACAAACCCTGGAGAAAGGAGGACCTGAGTTCAAATTTGGCCTCAGACACTTGACACAAAACCAGCCATATAACCTTGGGTAAGTCATTTAAACCCAATTGTCCTGATGTCCCCCCTCCAAAAAGCAAAACAAAACAAAACAAAAACAACCTCCCCCAAACCAAAAACAAACAAAAAGAATGCAAGGTTCCCCAATGTCTTCTCAACATCCAATTATAAAACTCTTTTAAAAGAAAAGGTATTTATACCTTTGTAACCAGGAAAAAAAAGAAAAGTAATTATTTATTTTAGTACTAGTGACACAAAACATGACTGAAGAAATCCAACTCTTACCCCAGCTCCTACATTTTCCACTTCAACTAGGTATTCACACTTTATTTTAATGTTGAATTCTCTGTAGATTAAAGTTATGAAACAGTGTCTAAAACCAGGAACCCTTATTAAAAGCAGCCTAGTTTCTACTCAGATTTCTATGCACCACAATCTCTTTTAGGAACCATGAAAAACTTCACAAGTAAGAGAGCTGCAAAACTAAACTTTAGTACGGAAATTAGACAGCCTCCTCATTGCTTCCTTTGTCATTTGGGTCCTCCAGAGAGACTGAAGTTTCAGGAAGATTCTAGCCTTTGGAAATAAGAAACACAGATCAACACCAAACAAGTATCAATGTTTTCTAAAACCCAGGGATCCAATTCTGTAGGAAGGCCTATGTGAGCATAATTGAAGTAATATTTTCTTTTCAGCCTCAGAAAGTGCTTTTTGTGCATCATTCACCTTACTCTCAAAGTCCTTCTGGCACCTGAAGATTTTCTTTCTGAATTTTAAGTAACCATACATATATACATGTGTATATAAATGTCTCTTCTTAGCACATCATATACCATATGTAACATACTCATTAAACTGAAATTATGGTCTCATTATGTCTTGTGTTCTAGAAGTGTGGAAGTTTCAATAGCATTCCTAGGATAATAGGCACTTGATATTGATATTTTCAGTATTGGGGAACATATATTTTTAAAAACACTCTATCTTTTTAATAAGCTCTTATTCTTTCTGGGGTCTCAGTGACAATAGCAAGATGTTCAGAGAACAAGTTGTATAAAAGGCATAAAAGTTAGTTTAATAATATAGTGTCTTTATTAGCATTATATTTCTTGTCTAATTAATATCATATAAAATATAACTTTTTAAACTGATCTACTAATATGATGATTTCCATAACATTCTACTGGACTGTGGAAAAGATCTGTGATATCTTCAGCATAAGGAAAAAGAACTCCCAATGTACAACATTCCTTCACCAACTTAGTAAATAAGGTTAGGGAGTTGCTTAAGACATAAAGAGCTTAAGTGAATTGTCCAGAATGACATAGTTAAATGCAAAGTAGGCAAGACCTGAAACAAAGTCTTCCTAGAAGGCTGCCTCTGTGAATACCATGAAACTCTGCTCCAAGAGAATGAGTTTGTTACTGTTGTCCAGTATGTCTTTGTATAGAGTCCAAATGTAAGAAGGTTACCTATGGATGGTGTAGTCTGTAGATGACATAGTGTGTTTGCATAACACTGATAACAAAAGTTCATTTTGTAAATTTGATCATAAATAGATTACTAGGTCCTCTGTCACACAATTTCAACCTTTCGTAATGTATGTCTGGAGTACTGTGTTCAGTTCTAGCATAAAAGTTTAAGAACTATTTTTACAGTCAGTTAATAAACTATAATCTGTCAAATGCCTACTATTTGCTGGGTTCTGGAGTCAGAGAACCTGCATTCAAATATCTCCTCTGACACAATATTTGGTTAACTTTGGGCAAGGCTTTTAAACTCCAAGGACCTCAGGTTCCTCATCTATAAAATGAAGAAGGGGACTAGATGGTCTCTGAGCTCCTTTCAACTCTACAGCAATGACAATAGGGTGAAAGTATCAAGAGGAAGGGAGAGGATAGTGAAAGGTCTTAAGTCTATGTCAGATGGAGAGTAGTTGAAAGAACTGGGTTTGTTTAACCTGGAACAGAGAAGGCTCAAGGAGAACATGATGGCCATTTCTTCAAGTATTTGAAAGGCTGTTATAGAGAAAGGATTGGCATTGTTCTGTTTGGAGACAGAAGGCAGAACCAGGAACAACAGGTAGGAGTTATAAAGAAGCATATTTAGACTTAATATTGGAAACAAAAAAATTTCAACAATTAGAAATGTCCAGAAGAGCAATGGGCTGTCTCAAGAGATAGTAGGCTCTCCTTCCTTGGAAATCTTCAAGGAGAAACTGGATGTTTTGGTAGGGATTCCTTTTGTGTATGGTCTGATTAGATGATTCCTGCGATCCCTTCCCTCTCTCAAATTATGTCATTTTGGAACATCTGATAGAAATTCAACTTGTTCATCTTTTATTATTATTATTTCTTTGTTTTACAGATTTGGGGTGTGTATGTAGTTCAATTACACTTGGGATTTCATTCCAATAAGCAAATGTCCTCTCCCAATATAGATAATCAACTAATCTTCACCTTACGGTCTTAGGAAATTCCCTTAGTTTATAGTAAAAAAATATTCCCCCAAATGCTATTAACAAAAAAAGAGAAGGCAGACCAATGAATTGGGAATGCTTCTAAACATACTAGAAAACCTGCAAACTAAAAACTCCAGTTAATCACCAAAATAGAAATCCTGGAAATTAAAGAAATTAACAAACCTGATGAGAAAAAAACTGAATTAATGAAACTATGACTTGTTTTTAGGGGAAAAATAATAATAAAAAACACTGATTAATCTAATTAAAAAGAAAAGGAAAAATAAATGATCAGCATTTTGAAAGGGGGAAAACAGAGTTTATAAGAAATGGAAATTAAAGGAAATTCTTTAAAAACCTATTTCATACAACTATATGCCAATAAAACAAACAACTTACATAAAAATATAGAATATTTACAAAAATATAAAGTATCCACATTAATAGAAAGAGAAATTTTAAGCAGCTCATTTTTAGATGAAGAAATTAGAGAAGTCATAAAAAAATTTCCAAAGTAAAAACAAACTCCAGGACCAAATAGATTCTCAGTAAATTTTATCAAACCTTCAAAGAACAATTAACCCCCATAGAATATAAATTGTTTGTAAAATCGCAAAGGAAGGGATCCTACCAAGTTATTTCTATGGGATTTCTACTGATAAATAAACTAGGGAGAATCAAATCAGAGAAAGAAAACTAGAGATCAATGTTCCTAATGAACTTAGATGCAAGCATTTTAAATAAAATATTAGCCAAGAGGATTAAAACAAAATAACACAAAGATTATACACTATGACTAAGTTGGATTTATATCAAGAATGTAAGACTGTTTTAATATTAGGAAAATATAAATTTAATTAACCATATTAACAAAAATAATATCATTACCTCAATAGATAAAGAAAAACTTTTTGACAACATAAAACTAACATTTCTCAAAAAATCACAGACAACATAGGAATGAATGGCCCTTTCTTTAAAATGATTAATAGCATTTACCTAAAGCCCAAAGTTACCATTATATGTAATGGAAAAAAATTATAATTCTTGCTAATAAATTCAGGGGTGAAACAAGTATGTCCACTGTCCCTACTTTTTTACATAATACTAGAAATATTGGTTCTAAGAAAAAGAAAAGAAAAAGAAATTGAGAAAATAACCATATATAAAGAAAGAACCTCCAATTATTTTTTGTATATCATACATGGATGTGCTTTAGTTGTTGTTTTTGTTGTTTTATTGTTTCAGTCATGGCCAACTCTTCATGACATCCAAGAATCCTAAAGAGTCAACTAAAAAGTACCTGAAAAAAATAACTTAGCAAACTTGCAGAATGTATAATAAATCTACAAAAATCATAAGCCACCTATATAATATCAACCAAAATTGGCAGGAATAGATAGAAAGAGAAATTTCATTTAACATTATTGTAAAATGTATAAAATACTTGGTAGTCTATCTTCTAAGACACACATGAACTATATAAATATAGCTATAAATAATTTTATAGAAATAGATATATCTAAATAATTGAAAAAAATATTAATCATTCATGAGTAGGGGAAGCAATATAATAAATTCCAATACCGCCCAAATTAATTTACTTATTCAATGCCTACCAATCAAACTACCAAAGGAGTATTTTATAGAACAAAATAATAATAATAATGGAATCCATAAGAAAATAGGTTAAGAATCTCAAGAGTAATAATAGAAATAAATGTGTCAGATCTCAAACAATAGTACAAAGCATTATTTTTTAAAACATTTTAGTATTACTTTTAAAAAGAGAACAATCCATGCAATAGACGAGCCATACAACACACAGACGTAAATGTATCTAATACCCAATTATTTGATAAGGACTCACTATTTAACAAAATCTACTGGGAAAATTGGAAAACAATATGGAAGAAATTAAATTCACATCAATACCTCATACCTTATAAAATATAGAGCTCTAAGTGTGTATAGGACCTAGCTATCAACTATCCATGATAAAACAAATTAGAGAAAATATGGAAAAATTACCTACCATACTTAGGAACAAAAGTATACAAATAACCACTCCACATGGTACAGTAATTGTCATTTCATTGGTTCCAAAGATAATGTTGTTCATACTATTATTTACAAATAACTGTTAAGTAATATCCAGTGCAATCTGTTATAAAGAGTGATAAAAGTGTTTCCAAATGGATGTGTGCAAGAGACTGACATGCATCTAGAAGTGTATCAGCAACAACATTCTAGTTTTTCTAGCCTCTATGCCCTCCCCCCCCCCCCACCTTTCTATTTTTAATGGGAATGAGCCTTGTTCAACTATTTCTTATGCCTTTAATCCTTTGGGCTTCTCAAGCAGAGACTGTTAAATTATAAAGTGATTTAGAGATGTTTGGGTATACATGTACCATTGCTAACATTTTATAGGTATCATATGGGAGCTGTCAGTTCCTAAGGGGAACATTTGCCTCCCTCATAGAAAGCTAGAGCACAGTGCAAAATTCCCCCTGAAAAAATATTCAGCTCCCTACTCTACCCCAAATGCACAAATAATGTCACATCAATCTCAATGTAAAGTGATCCAAAATGTCACACAGGAAAAAGCAATGTTTTAGGAATTGCCAATCACTGGAATACTTATGCTCTTGGTAAAATAGAACTATCACCTCCATCAGTTTATAGAGATCCTTAATCCAATTCTTTTACACTGGCATACAGGCTAAAACACATGGCCCCCAGGCAGGATAACAAGTCTAGACAATGTTTCAACTTCCTTGTATTTTTTATTTCTATTTTTCTGAAAGGGAAAGCTCTGGGAAGCTAGGCGGTTCTGAATTCTTTATAATGCAGGTGATTTTCTGACGGATATGCTTATCATCAAAGTTTGGGGAGAAATGTTATTTATCAAGTCACACAGGATTTGTTCCAAGATAGACAGTTTACTATTGTGGCACTGAGTCCAAATGAAAGAAGGATTTCCTCAGAGGTGTTAGGGTCTTTGGGATGTTCCTTTTTTTGGGGGGGGGGGGCAGATGATCAGAATAGCACAGTAACTGACACATAATAGGTTTTTAGTAAATGTGAGATGTCTGAGTGATCTCATGCTGACTCCATTAAGCTTCAGAATGCTAGACTACTAGGAAATCTACTCAATGAAATCCAGAGGCAATAATAGAGATTAACAGTTTGCATAGAAAAGGAGATATAGATTAAGATGACAGGCTGACCAGATTATGAGACAGGATAATTGAGCAGTCAATTGAGTTAGGGTCTTAGACATTGCCAAGCTCTGAGTAAGAGGAAGAGAGCAAGCCATATTGCATTTAGGAGTCACAGAATGCTTTAAATGATCCCATGTTATTTCCTAAAACCCTATTGTTTTAAGCATCAATATATTTGTAATGCTAAATTGCTATGATTCACAGAGCTTGACAGTCTTTGAAAAATGATAGTGTGGCTTTGTAGGTGACAAAAATCACCAATGATAATGTGAATTTCATAAGTGTTGTAAAAAGATTTAATCAAAATAATTTACAATTAGAAAATGAAGCAGGTTACTCACTATGTAGAGAGAGTAAGGAATATATGATGGTTAGTAAAAATTCTTCACTTTTCCTCACAATTTATAGCACATAAGCACACGCATATATATACATACACACATATGTTTCTCTATACATATGCACATATGTACATATGCACATATACATCTAGGCATATATACATACATGTAAACATATGTATACAGATACAAACATATGTATATAGACACATACATACATACACACATAATCTGTAGTGAATTGTGTAGATACTTTAAGGCAGATTTAGGAAAGGACATGAATCACCCAGGTTGAGAAGATATAGATGAACTGAAATCTGTACTATTTGAGGAGTAATCCTTTTGGTGAGTTCATAGTTCCATTTAAGTCTTGAAATGGAACTTTCCAAGTCTTTATTAACCAGCAGATGTGGTACTAGCCTAATGCATACAATCAGGCAACACAAATGTACACACACAACACAATTTCTGGGATAGGGGTTAAATAAGGTTCTCAAGAAAAGTTCAGCTAAATTCAGGGACAATTTGTTGAAGAGAAATCATTAAGGGAAATTAGGGATGTTTGGAGTATGTATCTAACCTTTACAGGTAAATTCTATGAAAGGCATGCTCCTTCCTAAAACACATTATGAAGCCAGACAGGATATGTAGGATAAACCAGTGGTCTGACTGAATTATATAATTTCTGAATTAATTAGGAATAAAAATAATCATTTGTATAGAGGCTTATATTACAAAGTTGCTATGTTTCAGAGCCTGTATTCATATTTAAAACCATATAGTGCTAGCTTCAAACAGCTTTAAAGGTTCTCAGGGCTGTTGGATAGACCTATTATTTATAATACATATAAGGGTGAGATTATATTCTGTTCATCCTTTACCTTGGAAGAATGTACCAAAGTTAATATTTTTTGTATGAAAACAGAGGCAAATCCTTAGAAAGGCACACTCATGATTAGAAAGAAACAAAGAAAAAGATAACCAGGAACAAATGAGTAGAGGAACAATCTGAATGAATACTTGGAAGCAGGAGGAGATCAGATAAGGAGAGAAAGTCTGAGATACTTTCAGGAATTAGCTTCCAGAATTCATCCAAATAAAAGCCAATGTGGGTGGCTTTCATTAGTTTTATATAGAAATCATACTGTGCATTGAAACATGATTTAAGAGAAGGAAAAATGAGATAAGCAGATGCACACTGGTATGTAGAATTAGGGAAGCCCAGCTTGCATTTATATGTCAAACCAAAATATAAGCACATAAAATACCTTTTGTACAACATAGTACACGTGTGCAATTTGTAAGGGTAATTATATATTACTGAATTTAAACAGTGATCATCTTATCATAAATAATTAGCATCAGGCATCTAGTTAAAATTCTAGGAAGCAGCAAGCATATGCACAGCATTCAGTAACCAAACAATGGCATTCCAAGTCCTTCAAACAATGAGGAAATCTGCCTATTCCAGTCCATTATTCTCTTTCTCACACTGCTCCAATACGTCCTTTGAGTAGTCACTTCTATCCACCTGGCACCAGGAAAACAGGAAGTGGTGTCCTAAGGTTTTAGAGTTTAGAGTCCATGCTAAAGTGCCACATGGAAGTAGCAGATGGGGAAACATACACTGTTAAGCGCCACCTAACAATGGAACATATGTGGGGCATGGGAATAATGCCACTACCTAATTAATTACTAAAATCTGTACTGATTTGGGAAATGCGTATTTTACCAACATTAAGGAGCTGGTGATGGAAGAAATCATGACAGAAGCAGTAGAAAGTTTCAGGAGTAAAGAACGGTGACTCATCATCTCTTAATGGCAATCTCTCCTTTTCTGGAGCTTTTATTTCCCGTTATCAATGATATTACCCTCAATGCCAAGATAATATATCTTTTTATGCTACTTAGGATACCTTCTCTTCCATGGATGTACCTCATCCAGGCTTGTAACCATAAGTAGGTCCTCATGCTCTGTACCTTTCTCCTACCCAAAATTTTGGTACCATCTTATGCTGTCCCAAAGCTTGGAACTGTCATCTATTGAACTCACAAACTAATCCAAGATAAAATCAAGACTAATATTATTGGGTTTGATGGGCTACCCATCCCTATAATATATCTGAATTTAAAAAAAAAAGTTTTTCTGGAATTTATACATGAACCCAATTGGTGGTCCAAGGGGAGTTTATTTGGGATTTAAAATTTTAAATATCTATTTTAGTATCTCTCGAAGAAGAGTTTATAGAAGATCACCTTGTCTAGTGAGCCCTAATTGGAAACATAATACAGTCATCTAGGTCATTACATTTCTGACCCATCATGAACTGGCAGTATATAATACAATCAGCTTGGTTCTCTAACTACAGAGTCTACCTGGTACATCTCTGAACCTACACTCCAGCCCATAGAAAGAATTTAGCTTATCACTGTCCCTATGTTTGCATCAAGGGAGAGGGGATGAATTCATAATGGCTTAACTTCTGTCCCTTGGATTAGAGAGACACATGAAATAACGATCCAAACTGGATTGCTCACAATTTCCTAAATGGATCACCTTTCCTTACTCCTGTAGTACCACTCCCCCCCCCCCACCCAAGTCTGCTGAAACTCTACCATTTTTTTAAGGTCCAAAACAAATACATCTTTTTCCATGAGGCCTCCCTGGTAACATACTATTGAACTTTTAGAGTAACTTTTATGAATTTCTATTTTATTGCAAATTACAGTTATTTGTGTATGTTTCTTATCTCCACTATGAGATTGTAAGGCTCCAGGGGGCAGGAATGTCTCATTAACATTGTAGCACCCTCAGAGGCCAGCACGATGTTTTATATATGACATATGCTCCACATGAGAGGCAGCATGGCATAGTAAACAGTTTTAACCTTGTAGCCAGAAAATCTGAGTTCAGGTGTTGTCTCTGACACGTACTGACTTGATCATCCTGGGCAAATCATTTAATCTCACATGGTTCTGGAGAACTTTCTAAGATACAACCTGTATAACAGCTGATGGCTTGAAATGGTAGAAGGGCTTCCCTAAGAGGAGTTCCCTGTACTAATGCAATCACGTGACTCAATTACAAATACTATTTGAATCCTAAAAAAGAAACATTTCTGTAGTCAAAAGTGGAAGTTTCAATATATGCAAAAATATGAAATGCAAATATTTCTTGGAAGAAAATGATAACATTCTCTCCAAACTCAGGGAAACTAGGTATCACATATATGCACATATACACCCATAAACATATATAAATACATATTTGCATATATAGTGTGGCTAAAGCAGATCATCAGTATTCTGAATTGCTATTTTTCTTCTAAAAGGTGTCCAAGGCAATAAAAAACCCTTTAATTCTTCATAAAATTAGAGTCTCTTTCCCTCTCTCTCTCTCTCTCTCTCTCTCTCTCTCTCCCTTTTTGTTAAAAAAAACTACAGTACTTTCTGAAACTTGAAAGAGGAAAAAGGAAATAAAAATGTATCTGCCACTGTTCAATGCTAAGCTTCTACTCCCAACCACTTTCACATCTACAATTCATAGGTAATGAAAGTTAAGTATTCAGCAATTTGGGACCACCTTGTTTAAATGATATGAACTATATTTTTCCTATACAATGACAGAGTATCACTTTCTACTGAGGAAATCTCATTACTATCTAATCACAATGTTATATTGTACATATTTACAAATGCTGCATGTTGTATCATGTACTTAAGAAAAGGCCTGGATTCAGTGTATGAGACACTCTTTTGCTATTAACTTTAGACTAAAAATATTCATCTGATTAGGTTTTATAATTGACTTAAGAACCAATATATTTTTTACATATAAAGATAACACATTTAACTTTTTAATTAAACCTTAAAAGTCTTTAATTAAAAGTCATAAATCAGAGAACCCTTCCAATCTAAAGCCTAGCATGCATGCAGTGAATTTAGCCTGTGAATTCTATCTGTTCTTTACAATCACACAGAGCTATAAATAGCATTCATGTACTTTAAGTGGTGTGTTTAAGAATCTACCTTATTCTTTAAGTTAAATGTAGGCTTCTTTTTATGGTGACAACGTATTGTATTCAAGTCTTCCTCAGATTTACTAAATCTAATATTACTTTAGGATTAAATTCCTTTAACTAGAGTATTTTCTGGAAATACCAGGTCCCAAGAACTGAAGAAGCCCAAAAGTATAACACATTTAAGGTGTAAACTTAATGTTGTTTCTCATCTTTCACTTCTGGTGGCCCTGGTGATGAGGGGAGGTGGCATATATGGAAAATAAGATTGAAGAAAGGTGTTTATATCAATTCTTGGCGCACCTTCATTATTACAAGCAAGAATTCCACAGGAAAAGGGAGCTCTCCTGATTTTGAAATCATGAGAACCATGCTTCACCACGGAGAAGGGCAAATTAAATGATATATTTTCTGTCTTCCTTGTGAGCTGGATTATCATTCTTCTCTTCTTACCCCTACCACAATCCTCTGCTCCAGAAAAAAAAAATGCAATATAACCAACCATTACTTTGTGAAATTTTGTGTAGATGTACAATGACTTTTATGACTAAAGGAGAAAACATCTACCTCTTGTGCATCTGGACAAAAAGATATAGTACAATAATGTATAGGCATGTTGAAGAAAGAAACTTTATGTGGTGAGAATAGAAAGACATAGTCTCTAACTCTCTATTAGTAAAATAACCAGGATGGATCCTTCTAAGACTGCAAAGTTTCTTTTTAAAACATTTATCTTTTTTATTCATAAATTTCTATTTAACACAGAACACAAATACACATTTACTAAGCATGCTCTCTCAAAACAATTAGGCAAAATAACAATAGAGAGCAACTACAATTGATGGTTCATATAACTATTTGTTAAAAGAAAAGAAAATTGAGTTTTAACCTTAACAAGGTAGAACCATTGTGTTGTCTATTGTGTTTAACCTGAGTTTTATTGCTAACGCTTTTTAAATTGAAATTTTATGTTTAATTAACAGGAGTCTACATTCTCTCCCTCCCACCCTCCACTCCATTGGAGGAAAAAAAGAAAAACAAATTCCATGTAGCAACTACGCATAGACAAGCAAAACAATTTCTCTCATTGTCTATTTTCAAAAACAAAAACAAACAAACAAAAACCCACAAAGAACTTGCCTCACTCTGCATCCAGAATCCATCACCTCTCAGTCAGGAAATAGACAACATGTTATATCCCTCGTATTTGGAATCACGGATGGTCAATTCATTGAAAAGAAACATAAGAATTCCATAATAGTAAATCATATGGAGACATGCAAAACCACTCCCTCATAATGCCTTTTTGAGGTAGAAGAATGTTAAGTTATTCACTCCCCTGTTTTTATGGACAGGAACTAGAAGTAACTGGACATGCACAAAGACAAAATAGGAAAGGTGATTAATTCCCTGTAAAGGGATACCTACACTCATGTAATCAATGCAAAGAATGATATATTTGTAAGTCTAATAAAGAAACTCTTTTATATTGTTCGATATAGGCAACTCTCCACCCCTGGCCCCAACAATGCCTGGGAAAAACAAGTGTGGGCTGTAATCATGTCCTTTATGAGATAATATATTGAGTGCATATGCATATGTATTCCTTTCCGAGAGATCTAATTTTATGGGTGCAGCCTAGATTAAAGAGTATCCTACATTCAGAGAAAATGGTAACTTAAAGAATGTCATCAACATTTTTTTCCCTTGAAAATATGTGGGATTTTAAAAAATAGGTTCAACATGTGATATCCAGTATCCAGATATGGAGGACACAAAAAAATTCTTTAAATTTTAAGAACCATATTTTTATGAATACAAAGCTCAAGTTTGTGCTATCAATTTTACAGTTCTGTCTCTGTAAATCCTTAGTCACCTGCATTTATGTATTTAAACAACTACTCTACATACAGAGATCACTGGTCACAATTCATATTCATGATTCACAGCACTTCAAATTTTAATAGCATGCAAACTTTGTGATAATGCTTGACTGATTTTTACAGGTACAATGTAAATGGGCAAATATTCTGAATCACTAACTAACATTAGCTGATCCAGAAAAACAACCTAATGGCAAGTGGTGATAAAAGCTTTGAAACAACCTTTTGAAATACAAAGGCAAAGAAAAGGATAGAGATGGAAAAAAAAAACCAATCTATTTTTGTGGTTTTCTTATTTAAAGTCTTTGAGAACCCAATCTTCAAAACTAGCATATTAAAGGCCTATTTGTTGTTGTTGTTGAAAACGCCAAGCCAACAAATAGAAAATTTCAAAACCTTAAAAGATGCACAGCCCTTTAAACATATGCTAAGGCTGATTCAATTTCAAATCATTACATAGCACCAGAAAGTACCTGTCCAGGGTACTGATTCTATCAGTCCTGTGATTTATAGATGCATAATGCCTTATTTTGCCTCCTGTGACCCAGTTAATCAAAATTAATGTGCAAACACAATTAAAGTATTTAAAATGTATTTTGTCTTCTATGAAAACATTTCTCCTAACTTAGGTTATCTAAAATTTAATGGGAAAATGGGTGAACAGCTGCTTGGGAAATTGTTTAAATAAATTGATGTTGACTGACAAAAGGTTCTGCATTTCAGATGTTTGGATCCTTTGAAGTTTGAAGTGGGTGCAGCTGATGACTTTTATCTTGCACAGAGATCTGTGGGATGCCTTTGCTGTGTGTGGGTAGTACTGCTTTAGCAAGTTACAGAAGAGCATTAGAAATCAGCTACAAAGCTTATTGATTAAACATAGAAGTATGATCAACACAAGCAGAGGATTATTTGTAATTTTTACAATGACAGATCATGTGTTAATCTCATGCCTTCTCCTCTGACCCATTACTACCAACATTCCCAACAAGATACCAGTACTGTGTCAGAAAGGGAAAAATAATAAGGTTATATGCTGTGGTTTCCTATAGCACCTAAGTAACAATCATTAGCATTCCAATGAGAAGACAATGGTTTTATCTTCCCATTGAATTTTGCCCAGGTTATCTTGTGGTGGTTAGAAAAGTGCTTTTTCCTTTGATTTGCATGGAGCAGAAGGTTTCTGATTAGAGATTAATGTTAAAAAACTGAGGTCAGCTGGCAGTCAAACAATCTCATATCAAGCTTGTCTATTATTATATTCACCTTGAGGATAATTATTCATTGTCAGTAACAGATAGGTGAATTATATCATTAATATTCCTCTTCTCACCTTACCTTACTTCTCCTTTCCCCTCCTCTCCTCTCTCTATCATTCTCTCCCAGAAAACTTAGTATCACTGTTATTCAGATGATCATAATTTCATTTTTAAATTTCTGATCACTTAATACTGACATGGGGGATGAGCAATAGAGGGCAAGGAGAAGAGAGAATGAATACCCAAAGATAATCTTCCAACTTTCCCATAATTATGGAAGTCTTACACTTCACCAAGGTAAACTTTCAAGTTTTCTAACATATAATCAATTTGATAGACACAGAGAGTGTGTGAAGTGGGATGACATGAGAAACATTGGAAAAGTAGATTGGGCCAAGTAATGGAGGTCCTTGAATGTCACATGAAGAATTGTTTTATTAATTCATTAAATAATGGGGAGGATTCAATGAAGATTTTTCACTAAGTGTGACATGATTTGTCATGCACTAAGATGACTTGAAAATGCTATGAAGAAAGGATTAGAGAGGTCACAGAATAGTCAGAGAACATTGCAGTAGTCAAATTGAGAAGTAAAGATGACCTAATCCAGGTGGCAACTTTGGTAGTGAAAAGGACTTGTAAAAGATATTCAGAAGGAAAATAAAACCAGAACTTCAGGACATTTGAATGTGTGAGGCATGAGAACATGGAGAAATAGACCAATCATAGACAGACAGAAAACTAAAAACAATCTTAGCTGCTTGAGATGGATACCATTTCATTATTAGCCAATAATCACAGACCAAATCTTCTATGATCACACTAGTAAAATTTGTTCAGATTTTAATGAAAATTAATAACTAAAATTATTCTACCAAAATTCTTACATGGAACTGTAGGAAATGTAGCTGTTCTCTTTCTAACAGGCAATTTCAGCACAAATCCCAACCTACTATGAGAACCATTTTATTGTCACAGCTTGAAATTTGTTTTGAATTACCTTGATAATAATACAGCCATTCATTTAGCAACAGTACTTTATGCAGCTAATGGATCTCTGAGGCCTAATTTCTAAAATCCAGAGCTACATATTTATCATAGAAGTAGAATTAGTGATGCTCTACCACAATGCAATGACCTAGGTCTTTCTATACATGATTAAAACACAGGTAGTGACATATTAATCATGTTAACAAGACTTTCTTGATTCCAACAGAGCTACTTAGCCAAGTCTACCTTAGGCAATAAGACCTCAGTATCAAAAGGCCAACTGTTAGAAAACAAGGCAGCTCTTTCGCTCAAAGATGGCTCTTATAGAACATTTACTACCTCAAACACTAGTCCCTGACACATGAAACCTCGGCTTCTCTCCAAGCACTAATATAATTACTTAAAGGCTAATATTACATACATGGAGATGCCAGTATATATAGATGCATGATTAAACTACAATATTCTTTTTGGTTGCATTTAGAATTCTATGGAATTCCCAAGTGCCAACATGTACCCTGGGTTGTTTTGGATGAAAGAGGAAGTATGGAGGGGAAGAAGACACTCTCAGTAATAGAAAAGATCAGTGAACCAGAAACAAATGGATGTGACTCTTTTGTCATGCAAAATCAGAAGACTACAATCACTCAGTGTCTATGCCTTTTAGACATGTTAACTTCTTATGTGTCTATAACAAATTCTGAGATCAAAGAATAGACTCACAGGACTAAAATCTGAAAATAGACCTTAGAGATTATCTAGTCCTGAGGTATCCAACAGTATAACCAAACAAAATTTTTAAAGTAATTAAGAAATATTGTAACGCCATGCACAAGCAGATTCCCAAAAGAATGCTACTATGAACAGCTTTTAAGGTTCTGATTACACAGTATAGTAAACACTCCATTTATTCCATTACAAATCAAAGCAAACATTCACAACAAATCACAATATAATATTCACAATATTACATCTTTTCAAAGAAAATAATAATATAGTGTTCACAGCAGCTTAACATTAGAATGGCCACACAGTTTTCACTACAGTGGCCACAGTATTTGGAACAAAGAACAAAAGAATAATTACTTGGTTTCCCTAAGGGGGAAACCCTTGTTACTTAATCATTCAGTCAATTCACAATACAATAATCAATCTTCCACTCATGGGGCAATCATAGATTAACTTAATCAGTCACTTATCTAACAATCTGTCACTAAATACAATCATTAGAAAATCACACAAACCCTCCACCCCTCCATGTCTAGTAAACTTCAACATCCAAGGAGAGGCCTTTTCTTCATCTTGACTCTGGGTGGTTTCTCTGATTCCCTGGATCCCCTTCCATGGTCCCAGCTCCTACTTGAATCCACCAAACAGTCACCTGGATTCAGGGGCAGACAGCTCCCAGGTTCTCATCCAATCCTCCAGGCAGTTTTTGGTACACACTGAAGTTCACAGGGTCCAGCATATCTCAAACCCTTCACCACTTCTGTTGCCTGGAACTCAAGGATCCACCAAGCCACGAACAAACAAAGTCTTAACCTGGTCATGCTTCTTCAGTCTTCCAGTAGTTCAGTTGGCCCTAGGACCCAGGAGAAAACTCGGCCTTCCAGGTAGCCTTCCAGGTGGCCTTCCAGACAGCCCTCTCAGTATTCCAGGTGGCCTTCAACAGATTCTGATCTCATGGAAACTCCAACTCAGTTCTCAGTCCAGCAGCCCAGCTCCCAGATGCTGGAACAATCCTACTTTCTCCAACTCAGTTCTCAGTCCAGCAGCCCAGCTCCCAGATGCTGGAACAATCCTACTTTCTCCAACTCAGTTCTCAGTCCAGCAAGCCCAGCTCCCAGATGCTGGGACAATCCTGTTTCCTCTACCAGGAGCCACCAGAAGGAACATTTCTGATTCTGACTCTCTGTCTCTGGAATTCTTCTTATAGACACACACTGGCCTCCTGTCTCAGCCTACTGCCTCCTGCCAGTCAGCAATAGGAGACAGAGTTCATACCTTCTGCTTCACAGAATTCTCACCTTCTGCCTCTCTCAAGAGGCACTTAGCCCTAAGTTACCAAGGGCTAAGTATCTGCTAAATTGATTACTGCTACAAATATCTAACAAAATAAATAAAAATATAATAGAAAAAGATACTGTTGGTGTGTTTTTTCTAAGTCAATATGCTGGTACGGGGATCCATCCACGTATCTATCCATCTAGCTATCTCTAATTTAGTGGCCACTGATCCTGAGTTTAATATCATTGATTTAGTCCAATACCTTAGTTGATAGACAAAGACAATGAAGGTTCAAGTTTTATTAAATTCATATGAGAATTAAGTAGCAACACTAGTAATCTAATCCAAGCCCTCTGATTCTAAATGCAGTATTTTTCCTATTACATCACTTTGCCTGCCCCTATAACCTTTTCTCTTTACTATGCATCTCCCAGAAGGGAGAGAAGAGCTGGTCAATTTTGTACAACTAAAAGATGTTTATTGTTTTAATGACTGGAAAGAGGTTGCAGCCTGACTCCCAAGTATCTGACTTTGAACTATTAATTCATTTGTGGGAATGCTGAGGTAAAATACTGATGGGAACAAATCAGAAGCTTCAGCTTTTTGGAACGAACATATTACTATAAAGGGGGCCTATCAGAGATGAATAAAAGGCCATGAAGGAGATGGATAGAATCTCTTTTCACATTTATCTTGAATTACATATGAATGGCAGCTTTCTTCCATCTTCTTCCTTGGGCTGGAAGAGAATGGATGATCTATATGCTTTTTCATTATTACACATAGGATCAGGATCAGAAGTTTAGGAAAATATGGACCATAGAGCTGGTTAGCCAAGGTTGCATGGGTAATAAGTGACAGAACATGGAATTGATCCTAATATTTTTGACCCCAAATCCAGTATTCTTTCTACTATCTCACATTATCTCTCCTACTGTGCCAAATTATTGAATAAATCTCATTCCCCTTGACATTAGCACTGTAAAAATGTCAGATTCTTCCCTTCATTATTTCCCCCCTTTACTTTAAACAGTCATGCCATAATTGACATATTTAGTTTCATAACTACTAAGGGGGAAAAGCCCAGTCATTATGCAAGGAATACACTTAACTTCCCTGGAAACCATGGTAATTATAACACAATTGCATTATCCTTTCATAAGTCAATGATTAATTCCTATCAACAAAGTTTTCTGCATCTAAATGGCTTCATTCTAAGCATAAGAGCTCACTGCTACTACAGAGGCATTGGGTGTCTTTTCAGAATTCTCATTTACCATTTTTTCTTCCTATAAAGGATCAGTGGTCAACTAAATTCAGAAGCTATACATGCAGCACCATATAAGAACGTGAGCCACCCCAGGAGTCTGGTCCAGTTCAACTTCTACCCAGGTGAAATTTTTTTTTCAAGGAGAGATGTCAGCTTTGAAAATGCAGTGACCCTAGGAGGCATACTCTTTTTATTTTATTTTTTTATTTTTACCACGGCTAAGACCATGGCTTCAGATATCTCAGTTCCATTGTGTAGACTCCTAGGGAAAAAAAGGAGATAACACATTCATTCTACCCTGAGATAGAAACAGAGAGGTGCACTTTGCATGGGGTAGGTTTATGGTACCAGAAAGGAGGAAAAGGAAATGAGTGACTCAGAAGCACAGGGATAGATAGTTATGTAGAAAGCCATATTTTTCTTTAACACCATTTTTAATGTATAATCAATCTTTATGGGCTGCCCCTGTAGGAAAGACATAATAGAATCAAGTTGTCATACAATTGCAAACTACGCAAATCTCCTTAAAAATAAGATTACACCACATTTTCAAGAAAGATATTGATTATTCCTGAAGGTGGGCAGGAATTGTTCCTAAAAATGAATGCTCTGTGTTATTTAAATAAACTTAATATGATAAAAGAATACTTTCTGTGGATCTAATGAGGCCATAATTCATGGCATGGGTGCAATTCATTTGAAATGGAAGTGCTATTTATGTGGAGTTTTTGAATAAAAGATACAATTTTGTGATTCACTAAATCTGTTTTAGTCAGTGCACTAATGGGCCCAGAGGCGAATATAATCAGAAAGATAAAAAATGATTACTTTCCCCAAGGTACACAGATGAAGATCTGTGGCTAAAAGGAGATACAGAGTATAAAGGGAAGGATCTAAAAGTGAGGTCTCCTTAGAGGGTTAATACCATCCACCTTTCCTAACAATGACGTGAAATTCTCTTGCTCATCTTAAAAGAAAAGTGTCACCCATGATCACTTTAAGCTCTTGAATGAAGCAGGGAGGTATGAGGGAAGCAAGAGATTCATGTTTTCAAAGTAATACATAATATGTTAACATTTCTTGCTGCTGTTGCAGTTCCCCTCAATCATTTCACTTTTGTACATCTACTATTCATTTAAAAAAATTTTTTGTCTTTATCAACTTGTTTGTTTACTTTTAGTTTATAAGATTCAGTTCCACAATTCCTTGAGTTTGAGTTTCACATTTTCTCCTCTTCCCTCCCCACCCCCCTGTCTCCCCACCATGGCAGCATGAAATCAAGTATAGAATCTGCAAATACTTTCACATTAGACATTAGTCAGGTTATAAAGAAGGATTGTAACCGATGGAATGAACAATGGGAAACAGGAAATACAACCAAACAAGAAAAAGAAAGAGAGCAGGTAGTTTGTTTCAATCTACATTCAAACTCTGTTCTTTCTAGTTCTTTCTCTGAATGTAGACATCTCTTTCCAGCATGAGTCTTTTGGAGTTGTCTCATAACCTTGCATTGCTGAGAAGAGTCTAGTCTATCAGCATTGGTCATCACACATACATTGTGTCTATAATTGTGTACAAATTTCTCCTGGTCCTGCTCTTCTCACTCAGCATCAGTTTGTGTAAGCCTCTCCAGGTAAATATGAAGTCTGTCTGACCCTCATTTCTTATATCACAATAGTATTCCATTACATTCATATACCACAATTTGTTTAGCCATTCCCCAATTGATGGGCATCCTCTTAATTTCCAATTCTTTGCCACCACAAAGAGAGCTGCAATAAAAATTTTTGTACATATGGGTCTTTGTCCCACTTCTATAATCTCTTTGGAATACAATCTTAATAGTGGTATTTCTGGGTCAAAGGGTATGCAATTATTTATAGCCCTTTGGGCATAGTTCCAGATTGCTCTCCAGAATGGTTGAATCAGTTCACAACTCCACCAACAATGTATTAGTGTTCCAGTTTTTCCACATCCTCTCCAGCATTTGCCATTTTCCTGTTTTGTCATCTTAGCCAATTAGCCAATCTAACTGGTGAGATGTGGTATCTCAGAGTTGTTTTGATTTGCATTTCTCTAATCATAGTGATTTAGAGCATTTTTTCATATGTTTATAGATATCTTTAATTTCTTCCTCTGAAAACTGCCTGTTCATATCCTTTGACCATTAATCAATTGGGGAATGACTTGTATTCTTACAGATTTGACTCAATTCTCTGCATATTTTAGAAATGAGGCCTTTATCACAGACACTGGTTGTAAAAATTCTTTTCCAATTTTCCACTTCCCTCTTAATCTTGGTTACATTGGCTTTGTTTGTACAGAAACTTTTCAATTTACTGCAATCAAAATAATCCATTTTGAATTTTATAATGCTCTCTAATTCTTTTTTGGTCATAAAGTCTTCCCTTCTCCATAAATCTGACAGGTAAACTATTCCTTGCTTTCCCTGATTGCTTACACTATCAGCCTTTACACCTATATCATGCACCCATTCAGACTTGATTTAGATGGTGTTATATAATGGTCTATGCCCAGTTTCTGCCATACAATATTCCAATTTTCCCAGCAGTTTTTGCCAAATAGTGAGTTCTTATGCCAAAAACTGGGGTCTTTGGGTTTATCAAACAGTAGATTACTGTAGTCATTGACTGCTGAGTCTCATGTACCCAATCTATTCCATTGATCTGTACATCTATTATTCAGTGAATATTCAGACACTTACTAACTTTCCACTACAGGTAAAGCACAGAGTTAAGCATGATGGAGTTAGAAAGTGGAATATGATATGGTCCCTGCCTTCAAGAGACTCTAATTCTAATAAAGGACATAAAACAAGGATGCAAAATCCTAAAATGTGAGATAGGATATAATTAAGTGGCAGCTGAGACCATTGATTTCATGGTTCAGAAAAAGGATAGGATCACAACCTCCAATCAGTGACATTTTCCATTGGGTAGAAGGAAGGCTGAGGGAAAGTATAAGAAATTTGGAGGAACCTTGAATATTCTATTTTCTTTCCTTTTCAAAAAATATTATTTTACTGATGTCTTTTGTTTTGCATACTATAGTTGTTTCTGGATATACCACACTGCAAGCACCACCCCCTTAGCAAACAAAGAAAAAAGTTATTCAAAATAATTATCAGGGCAACCATACCTGACAGTGTGTGCAACATTCTCCAAGAGTACTGCTTTCTCCTTGTCCCCAAGGAGAGAAGAACATTTTCTCATTCCTTTTCCTGAAGTAAGATGTATTACTACAATAACAGTGTTTGGCTTCATTTTAGTGTGCTTTTTGTTTACATTATTGTAAGTCACTGAGGATATTCTTTTCTTGGTTCTGCTCATTTCACACTCCAGTTCATAGAAGCTTTCCTATGTTTCTCTGAAGCCATCATATTTGTTTTTTTTAATACAGTATTTCATTACATTCCTACATTTCAATTTGTTTAGCCACTTTCTCCCTGATTAGTACCCATGTGGTTTCACATTTTTTTGAGTAGTTTAGTTTAACTGCAGTGTAGGGTACAAGTTGGGATACAGTGGAAGATAAAGCTGGAAAAACAAATCAGAGCATAATGTACAGGGCCTTCAAGGCCAGGTTGAGTTTTACATTTTATTACCTTATGATGGAGAGCAATTGAAGGTTAAGGAGTGATGTGATACAGTGAAAAGTCCATCTGACTTTGGACTTAGGTTCAAATCACTTCTCTGTTCCTCTCTACCTATGAGTCCTTGGTTGTTACTTAATCTTCGAGGGCCTCAGTTTTCTCATTTGCATAATATTAGAGTATTGGACCAGATGTTCTCTGAGGCCTATTCCATCTCTGGATCTATGATGCTATCAACATTAACCAGTGTAATATAAAAGAGATTGCATAAGGAAAGACAGGAAGAATAATTAAGAAGTTATGCTAATAGATCCGGTAAGTTGTAATAAAAGCCTTAATTTGGAGGGTGGCAGTTAAACTAAAAAGGAAAAGAGAGACAAGACTTACAAAAACTGAGAGTTGTTTTCAAAGAAAAAGGGGGTATTTGAGATGACTGTATTAATAGAAATTTGTTGGTTCTTAATTTTTCCAAAATTTTAGGGGAAACAGATTAATCACCTCATTTCAATTCAGTGTACATTTTCCATCTCCTTAGTAATCAGAAGGGAAAAAATATATGCTACGAAGTGTCTCACTTACTCTCTATAAGAATTGCTCACATACAAAACTGACAGCTGCACAATTTGTGGTTCAAAAGTGAGCAAGACAGTCCCTTAGATCAGTAAAGCCCTGATTTCTGAATTTTCTACTTTTCTCTCTGCTCTGCTACTCCACTAGAGTGGTGCAGTTTGCAATGCCTAATTTAGCATTCAGAGCCTGTAACTTTCTATGTGGCCAATGGGGAAGTCTGTTTGATCATCTGTTATCAGATGGAATGTGTTTCTGCAATAGGAAACATAAAGTTTCTTTTGTAGTAAATCTTTCAGGAGTTTTATGCCACATGCACAAGAATGCTTCTTACATTTTTCTCTGGGTATTTAATGTACCATAAGATTATATATTTTTTTATTAACTTTAAGAGAAAAGAAAAATTGGGTTCTCAGAACCCCTATTGACAATTACTGATAAATGTTTAGGAGGCAGTGGTGTGGGCAGGTGTTTTTCACTTCTAACAAAAGACCTCACTTTCCACAAATCATGCCTTATGTCATGAATACTGTATATTTCAATCAGCACCTTACCACAGACCCAAGGTTGTAAGTTTTCTACTAAAAATTTAAATGAAAGAAAAATCAGAATTTCCAGTCTAAAGAAAATTTAGTATAAATAATGTAAAGGATGAATTTAGAATATGTGTAATATGTGTGTGTGTATAATGATAGAGATAGATATACACACATGTGCATGCACACACACATATATATACACATCTATCTATCTATCTATCTATCTATCTATCTATCTATCTATCTATCCATCCATCCATCTATCCATCTATCCATCCATCTAATCTACTCAGACATCAAATAAATGACTGAAAGCATTTACTATCTGTTAAGAACATGGCCTAAAAATTCTTTTATTACAATAGTTAGTCTCCTTCCCCACCCCCACTCCCACCCCCAACTGAGTTTCCCTATCCCTTTAGGCTGGAAGTGTGGCAGCTACTCATGGAATGAACACCATTACTAAGCATGGGAGGTTCAACCTACTCTCAACCAGGCTAGATTGACCCACCTTAGGGTCTCCTTCTCCCAAGGGGTTATCATATTTTTACAAGACAGTACAAACAGACATCCAATCTATTTTAGCCCACTATAGCTCAGAACTCCTAGACGGAGTTGATCCACCTGCCTTAGCCTCCCTAGTAGCTAGGATTACAGGAATGTACCATCACAACGGGTAATAAGAGATAATTTTAAAACTAAGAATTAACATTTATGTTACAGCAACATCATCCAACAAGTCAGATCACTTCAGCTATTGGGTCTTTTCCAGCAAAAAAACCAACAAGAACAAGCCAAAAAAGTGATACTCTTTGATACAACAGGAATCCATTAACTGGTTTCCAAAGTAGTCTATTTTTTCAGTGGGAGCTCTATCCAGGTTCCTTAAGCTACTTTATTTATCTTTAGCAAAGAAATAGTCTTTCCTGAGCCCCTGTGTGCTCAGAATATGTTAGGCATTGGAAATGATACAGACCAACATGTTTCAGTCCCTGTCCTCAGGGAATTCATAACCTACTTAGAAAGATAAAACTAACACATGGAATGACAGTGAAACAATAGATAATTAAGTGCCACACTCTGGGATATGGATTGTAAAGGTTCAAATTTAAAGAGAAAATAAATAGATTTAAAGCAATTATGGAAGGTTTGGTAGAAGTTGTTTGGTTTAAGTCAAGTTTTGAAGGATGTGAAGTTTGAGAGAAGTTAGAAGGAAAACATAAATGTTTAATTTGAAGATAATAATGTCATAGCAATAGCTTATATTTACATAGGATTTTAAGGTTTTATAACAGTAATCAGTCTGGCAGATACTTAACACTTAGTAACTTAAGGCTAAGTATGGAAGGTGTGAGCTCTGTATGGAAGGTGTGAGCCCTGCCCCCTATTGAGAGCACTTGAACTCCCCTGATGAAGTGGCAGAAGGAGATTGGCTGAGACAGGAGGCCAGTGTGT
>CM053585.1:198639031-198696619 GCA_028646515.1 Pseudochirops corinnae | reverse complement strand
TCTCCCCCCCACCCTGCCCTCCCCTCCATCATCCTACCTCTCATCCCCACTCCCCCTATTTTCCTGTGTGGCAAGATGCCCAGAAACAAATTATTTTTAAAAATAGTTTGTGAGCACTTAGAAAGATACACAGTGATAACTATGTGTAATGGGAATGGAAAATGTAATGGTAAGGGGAATTTGAAGATATTCGCTGCCCCTTGATAGGCCTAAGTGAATTTGAGGGCCTTTTCTGATTTGAAAATAAACTCTGCCCCCTAATAGGCTGAATGTGGTCACATGGAACCTGTGGTGAGAGGTTTGTTTTTCAGAAGACACAACTTTGGTTAATTTGTAGTCAGGTGGGGCACAAGGGTTGTGATGTTCTCTGACCCTGGAGAAGGCTATATATACCTCTGAGATGAGGCTTTGCTTTGGGGCTCACTTTGGGAAGAGTGTGATTTGGCCAGATGAGACTTTGGACAGCCATTGAGACCCCCAGCTTTGAAAACCCAGATGATTGTGCTTCTCTCTCTGGTGACTACCTGTATGTATGTGATGGTCAGACAGCTAGAAGCCCTGTCTGTTGGTCTGCTGAACTGTATTATTTTCTCTGTATTTTTGTTTGCTTGTAACTTCTGTTTGTATTTTCTGATGTTCAAGGTGCTGACCTTTCCCCCTGAACTAGGTAAATGGTATATGTTTGATTAAAGTAAGATTGCTTACCCTTTTTGAGTTGCTTTCCTTTAGAAAAGCAGATCAAAGAACCTGTGCTGGCAGCCATCCTGGGTATGTTGGGGTGCTTGTTGCTACAAATGGCATAGTCAGCAGGATCTGCAAACTAAAAGGAAAGTATGGGGGCTAGGATAATTGTTTGTTTCCCAGTTGTGATAGCTATGTCTCTGTGGAGCCATGGAATAGCAGCATGACCAGCAGGCCAACTTCAATGAGGTGAGAGCAGGGATGGTAAACTGTCTGCATTGAGACTGGGACAGAAACCAGGAACAGCTGCCTTATGCAAGAGGAGGAGGAGCCCAGGAGTTTGGAATTAAGCTACAGGACAAGATAAGGACTGTGCAGCAAGGCAGGAGGAATGAATGTGCTTCCTTGCTGCATCCCACAGTCTGGGACCCAGGGGGAGAATGGAGTTGTTTCTATGGTGAATGGGGTGAAGTGGCATGGATCACTGAGGACCCCACCCTGTTGCTTTGTTGCCCAGCTGCCCCTCAGGATTTGGAAGCAGGAGTAGGAGTAGTGTTAAGACTGGGACTTGGCTCATTAGAGCCTGCACCTGAGAGTGCCAGGAGGAAGTCTGCAAGAGCAGTGTGGAGTAAAGGATATTCCCCCCCCCAAAGAAAGCCTTATTTGGAATTTTTGTTTTAGATTGAGGGGATTATAATGCTATGCACTTTGTGTTTAAGGCTGTCTGGCCACTTTGGTAATGAGTTGCTATGTTATGTATCTTGCAAATGTTATGTCTTTATTTTGTGGGGATTATGTTGTATTTAAGGGATGTTAACTGCTAATTCAGATATAAGTTGCCTATGTAATAGGTATGAAAGATCTTGGGGCCAAATGTAATGGGAATGGGAATTTGAAGATCTTCCCTGCTGTGTAATAGGCCTAGGTGAATTTGAGGACCTTTCTTGATTTGAAAAAAAACTCTGCCCCCTAATAGGCTGCATGTAGTTAAATGGAGCCTATGGTGGGAGGCTTGTTTTTCAGGAGGCACAACTTTGGTGACTTTGTAGTCAAGTGGGGCACAAGGGTTGTGATGTTCTCTGATGCTGGAAAAGGCTATGTATACCTCTGAGATGAGGTTTTGCTTTGGGACCTTTGGGAAGAGTTGTGTGATTTGGCCAGATGAGACTTAGGACAGCCATTGACCTCCCCCCATCACGCCCCAGCTTTGAAAACTCAGATGTTGGTGTTTCTCTCTCCGGTGATTAACTGTATGTATGTGATGGTCAGACAGCTAGAAGCCCTATCTGTTAGTCTGTGGAACTGTGTTATTTTCTCTGTCTGTATTTTGTCTGCTTGTAACTTCTATTTGTATTCTCTGAAGTTCAGGGTGCTGACTTTTCCCCCTGAACTGGGTAAATGATATGTGCTTAATTAAGGTAAGATTGTTAACCCTATCGGAATTGCTTTCCTTTAGAAAAGCAGATCGAAGAACTGCTAACAGTCAACACCCTAGGTGTGCTAGGGTGCTTGCTGCTATGCTATGTCAGCATGAGTTTCAATATGAAAAATGCTATCCAGATTGATCTTATTTCTTTTTGACAGTTATTAGAGTGGGAGATTGGAGAGATGCCCAACTGTGGCATTTGCTAGTATCCCATGAGAGTTTGAATGATAATTACAGAATCTCTTGAAGTGGTGGTATTATCTGAATTCACATTGCATTTTTGCACTCAATGTAACCAATGATTACATTTGATATAATTATAACTTCAAATAGTGTGAATTTGAATAAATACAACTACTTCAGGGGATTTGTTATTTGTAGTGATCAGAACCTAGCTCTGTTGGTCATTATCTGCATCATGAGTTCTCAATATGTGATCTGAGGGTCCCTGGGGGTCCCTAAGATCCTTTAAAGGGGAGCCTGTGAGGCCAAAATTATTTTAATACTAATACTAAAACATTTCAACTTCTAATACGGCAAATACTGATAGCTGTTACACATGTGAACTTGTATAACATGTTTTTTGGGGAGAGGTGCTCCATAATTTTTAAGATTGTAAAGGGGTCCTGAAACCAAAATATTTGAGAACTCCTGGTCTAGAGTACTATAAAAAACACCTTGTCAAATACCTTGCTGAAATTCAGTTAAACTATATCAATAATTACAATCACATTATTTATTATTGTATCACAATATCTTAACCTTATAACCAAAGATTATCATCTTTCATTAAAGATCAATGCTTCAAGCTGATGTGGCAGTGACTCTGGGCTCTGTGACTCTATGCAAGGCAAAGTGTTTTATATTTGAGCTAGGAAAGTCTTGCAATCAACTCTTAAGACCTGGGTTCAAAGTCTGGCCCTGCCATTTGTTACCAAGGTGATCTTGAGCAAAGTCACTTAAATTCCCTAGGCATCAGTTTTCTCCTTTATAAAGTGAAGAGGTTGGAATAGACAGCATTTAATGCCATTTCCAGCTCTAAATGTATACATCTGATGAGAGAGCTGTGTGATAAGCCGAGAGGCTCATAATGAGACTGATCCACAACCTGACTTTTTGGCCGCAGAAAATAATGAAGTTATCTAAAGAGAAGGAGCTATGACCTTAATTGGCAGAGAGAGTACTGTCCTGCTGAAATCATAGACCTTCCAAAATACTAAAGGAGCAAACGATATTTTTACAGCAATTCACATTATGCAACGTGCTTTTTCCACAAACAAGAACAACAACAACAAACTTCATCAGGCAAGTGGTAAAAATTTAGGATTCCCATTTTGCAGATAAGGAAACTAAGAGCAGTGTCTATTTCCTCAAAGTTATGGGGCTAGTAAGGGTACAGCCTAGAATCAGACTAAAGTTTTCTGGTTCTCACTGAACGTTTGAGTCTCAAAGGGCATGCCATGAGTTTTGCCCTGCAATTCCTTACAATAAAGAATAATACCATGCTGTAAGTAAGAAAGTTTTGAGAATCACTGCACCACAAAATGCTACTTCTCATTACAATACATATTCTTCTTTAATCCTCTAGAGCAGAGGACAACTATAGTTTCACTCAGAACCAGTGGGAAGATCATATCCAAAAATTATGTTTTAAAGGATATATATCAACTTTAAAGGATTTCTAGTGGTATGCAGTTGTGTCTTGTGTCATATAAGTTCACAATTTTTTTTTATTAATGGCTTAGAATGCAGATTCTGAATAATTTTTTTAATGTCCTTTGACAATCCAATGAAACTTGTGCATTCCTTCTAAGAATAATGCTTTTAAATGCATAAAATACTCAGGATTGCAAAAGAAAACAATTATACATACACATTTATGTACATACATATGTATACATCAAAATATTTTTAAAATATATTAGAAAATTCATAGGCCTCAAGTTAATAACCACTGAATTAAATGAAGACACAGAAGACGTGCTCAGAAAACCTGTTGATGATGTGAGTCATCAGAGGATATTTATAAGTTATATTGCAAAATAAGGATCCTGCAAAATTTCACAAAGCTAAAATAGTCATCTAATAATGAGATTACATTTGTTCATATCAAATTTCCAAGTCTCACATTTGGGTTCAAAAACTCAACTTCACAGGGGGATGTAGCTATACAAAACTCGATGTAAAAATCAGCTGGAGTTTTCAATGTACTGAAATCTCAATATGAGACTAAAATGTGATGTGGCACCTGACCTCCCTCCACCCTCAACATACAATAAATACTAGGCTATACGAATGGATACATAATATCCAGGAAGGGGCAGGGCAAGAGAACAAAGGAGCTCTGCTATAAATCATGGATCAAATTAAAACTGGTATACTCTACTTCTAATACAGTTTTCAGAAGGCTACTGACAATATGGCATATAACTTGAGGAATGCAACCAGGATAATGAAAAAGTCTGGAAATTGAAGGTGTTTAATTTGGACAAAAGAAAACGGGATGCAGAATTTTTTTTTTTTAATGTATCTGAAGGGCAGTCCCTTGGAAGGAATTATGCCTTTTAATTTTAACAAATAATCCTAGCTTGTTGAAAAAAATTGGCACATGAAAAATTACAAATAGCAATTTCCAACCGTTAATTTCTCTGGCAAAAGAACTGGTCAACTCTCCCCAAGTACCCACATACATTATAAAAAAAAATTAGTGAGAAAATTGCATATGAAATATCTCTAATTATGTGAACATCCTGTCCCAAGTTCCTTTTTTTTAAAAAAAAATGTCATTCATGAGTTATCATGTCAAATAGGAGGCAAGAGCTGAGGAAGATAATGCTGAACTTAACCATCTAAGCAAGCTTTTGTTTAAATTTTCCAAATAATCAGAGATCCCTACATTATGCCAATGCCTGTAGGATCAATAGAAATGAGATTTAAGTAGGAAATACTTTAGAAAAGAAAATCTTTATGATTCCTTGGCAGAAAGCACACAGGCTAGATGAGCTTTGGTGGGCCTTTCCAGCTCTAGAATCTTAGAATTGTAAGGGTCTTTTTTTTTTTCTTAAAGGATATAATGCTTTTCCCCTATGAGTAGCTCACAGTGATGTAAATTATATTGTTGCAGTAAAAGAAATTAAGGCAAGCAATTTGTTTTGCTTTTGCTCTCGAACACACATTGTTTTTATCAAGCATCTTCTTCAGACAATTGCAAAAAAGCCTCCAGGCTAACAGCAGGTTTCACTCCAATAAGGCTGTCTGATGCTTTACATAGCTGCACATCCATAATGGAAGGACTGAAACATTCTCAAGTTTCTACACTTGAACAACATGGAAGATAAGAACAAACTTTAAAATCCTGGATAATCCTCACTTTGCTAATAAGCAGTTTTATCTAAATCCTCCTTTTAAAATTGGGCTTTCCTGACTGCTGTCAGTAGAAATAAGTCACCACATCCAATCTCTGGGCTATGTTCAGAAAGTATTAACCCCTCTGGCTAACACTTTGGGGAGTTTATATCAACATGTGTGGCTTCCCAAGAAAAGCTCATCTACTTTTCTTATCTTCAAAATAATCATTTATGTTCAACAGCTGGAACTTGTTATATCCATTACTTTTTGAAAGGACACCAAAATCAGGGAGATATGTTGATGAATTGAATTGATATGGGATGAATTGAAAAGGTAGGGTGGGGGAGAGGGAGGAAGGAAGGAAGGAGGAACGAAGGAAGGAAGAGAGGGAGAGAGGGAGGGAAGGAAGGAAGGAAGGACGAGAGGGAGGGAGGGAAGGAAGGAAGGAACAAAAAAGACAAGCATTTATTGTTTACTATATGCCAGGCACTGTGCTAAACGTTGGGAACAAAATTATAAGCAAAGAGGCAGTTCCTTTTCTCACTGAGCTTAAATCTAATGTGGGAAAATGACATGCAAAAGGGAACTGGGAAAAAAAGAGGAAAAGTACTGGTCATGGGTGTAATATTTTGACATCCAGAAAGTCAGGAACAGGGCTAGGAGGAGAATGAACGTTAGAAAAAGAATGTAGTTTGTTCTCCCCTAGGATGCATTTCCTGCCTTCTGCGGATGAGGCAGTGTGTGAATAAGCAAGCAGCACCAAATTTGGAGTCTGGAGACCTAGGTTCAAATCCTATTTCTGTCACTTATTACTTATGTGACAATAGGAAAGGTAATTAATCTCTCTAACCGCAATTGCTTCATCTGTGAAATGACCTCCCTTCCAGATTTAGATCTGATTCCTAGGACCTTCAAAGCTTTCTTAGGAGAATTTTCCTTGTTGCTTATAGAATGATAGAACTACATAGTTGGCAGGTATCTGATTTAAGCTGATACTTATATAGTGCTTTAAATTTAACAAAGCTTTAACAAAGGGGTGGAGCCATGACCGTTGGGATCCAGCTGACCTCTCCAGACACTCCCCTCCAAACAACTTGAAAATAATGCTTCAAATCAAATCTTGGAGCAGCAGAGCAAACAAAAGTTCAGAGGGAGACATTTTTCTAGCCTAAGACAACTTAGGAGGTTGGCAGAAGAATTTTAACACTGCTGTTGGTAAAGGCCCAGAGCACGGCAGGCACACAAGCAGCAGCTTTGGGAGTTCTCAGACCAGAGACAGTAAGAAGTTGGATAGCTGGTCAGAAAGAAATTATGGGGGACCTTTTGCTGGCACTGGGTTCAACTAGTACTAACTGGCAACTGTATTGCCCATAAGTAGTTCTGGATTGCAGTTCCAAGGTAGAGAGAAGCACCTATGATTAGTCACGAGGCAGTGGGGGTCCTGGTCATAGTTTTGGGGTCAAGAGGAGTGCTAGTACTTATAACTGTTGGGGAGTATGAAGAAGGTAGACTATCTCACTGACTAAAATTCTACAAAATAAAGTCAATTGTGGAAGAATAGGAAGTTCTCAAGAATGATGGGAATGGAAATAGTAAGAAACCACTTAGATGAACCTGATGAATTCAAGTAACCAGTCAGTCCCATAAGCAACATGGTGTAATGGAAAGATCACTGGATTTAGAAGAAGAGGACCTTTATTATAATCCTCACTTTGCCACTTACAACATTTGACCAATGGCTAATAAATTCTCCTTTCATGGACTAAGTTCCTCATTTATATAAAGAGAGAGTTGCACCAAATTACTTTTTCTATATCTTATAGTTCTAAAACCTACAAATCCTAAAATTTAACCAATGTCACAAATAATGGCTAAAGTAGAGACTAAAATCCCAGTCTTTATTCTCCCATATCTAATTCTCTTTCCAGTATAGTAAAGTGAAACTTCCATTTTGGGGCGGGGAAGGTGTCCTACATGTAGATATGGTATCCCAAGACTTAGTGAATGTCTATATCCTTCCTTACCATAGGATTCCATAATATTTCCTTTCTGAAGAGTTCAATATTTTAAATAAAATTCAGTCTGTTTTCATAAAATAGTTGTTATGAATTGTTGATCAGTTAAGTTGTCCTTTCAGCTCTGCTCTGTGTTTTGTCTGGTGACAGATAAGTGAAATATTCCCCAGTGTACCACTACTTACAATCCTGTTAGGAAATTATTGCACCTGTTAACAAATGCATTATATGATACTTAAGTCTTGATGTCAGTTCAACACACACAGCTTTAAACAACAAAGGACCCCCAAAATGTGTTAAAGTAAGATTTCAAGACTGCATATTTTGAGCAGAACTTTTCACAATATTCCCAGATGAAAAACAGTTGTAAAAATAGGCGTCCAAGTTAACGCTTCTTCCAATAAACTATTAAACAATAACATGCATTCTAACATAAAAATACCCAAAGGCATTATGACATAGATTGCTTATAGATGTATTCTGTGTCATGTTGCCACATATCTGTATGAAAGCATAAAAATGTATATTCACTATGGGTTCATGCAATAAATAGAATTTATTAAAGTACAAGGTAAGGCCACTGGGGAGAGATTCATCTTTGATCCAGATCTTAATGGGGATTATATAATTATAATGAGACCATGATAAAACAGCATCACCTGAATGATCCATTTTATTGCCTATTTCATTATGAGGTCCAATTTATTACAATTCTTTTGGATATTTAAAATTTATGCAAATAGAGTCAAAGTGTAGAGTGTAATACATTATGATCAGGAACTTTTGCACGTGTCCACAAGAGACTCTACTTAGATGGATAGCAAATGAACTGGAATAATCAGTGATAGGAGGAGAGTTTAAGAGGGTGCTCAAACTACTTAGAGCTGGCAGCTACAGGGCACCAAACAGGAAAGAAAAGTTGAGGGGTGTGGTCCCCACATACTACCAGGGTAGATGTAGATTCCAGGGAGGCAATTAGTCAAAATGCAATTACTGCTGTGGTTTCTATCTTCATAAGACTTCTCATATATGTCCCCTTCTCTCCATTGACAATAGCCACCACACTGGTGCAGGCCCTCATTATTTCATGTCTGGATTACTGTATAAGCCTTTTGGTTGGTCTTTTGCCTTAAAATTTTCTAATGCATCCTCCACTCAGCTGCTAAAGTAACTTCTCTAAAATGTATGTCTGACCATATCATCCATATAATTAATATTTGCCTACTACCTCCTCCAGCATCATATAAAAATAAAAACCAACAAAAAACCCTTTGTTTGGCATTTAAGGCACTTCACAACCTGGCCCATTCCTACCTTGCCATTTTCTTTTTTAATACTTTACTTACCTCCATGAATTGTATCAAATAGCTACCTGGGGTTTTTTATCGTTCCTCACACACTACACTTCATTTTTCAACACTGTCTTTGCACTGGCTATTCTCTATTCCTGGAAATGCTCTTCTTCTCACCTCTGCCTCTTGACTTCCTTCAATATTTAGCTCAAATCCTAAGTTTTATAGGATAATTTTCCTTGGTTCTTTCCCTGTCCTTTCTTCCCCCTGACTACCCCTCCCCCAGACATTAATGTCTTCCTTCTAAGAATAATGTTCATTTACACCGTATTTATCTTTTAGATACATAAAATGTATACAGTACCTAGAACCTAGCAGGCAGTTAATACATTCTAGTTGACTCACTGGTTGATTTTGAATCACATGTTCTGCCCTGGTTTCATTCTGGTCTTATTTCCCTCTGTGTTTGGTTTACCATGGATAGCTACTTGTCTCCCTGCTGAACAACCTTCTGGGGCCTGCATTCTGATTGCAGTCAATGATTGCTTGGATGAGTCAATAGCTGACTTGAAACTGCGTCTTCTGTATTTTGTCTTTAGCATAATGTTTTGTCATACCTGATCTCTCCAGAGATAAGCTGCCTCACTACCTTCTAGTACTTTCCAATCTACCATTATTTTACTTTAAACCTCAGGAAAACTTGTTGTTAATTGTTGGCTTTGGGCCCAATATTGCTTCAGTCTCAATCTGCTAGCATGTTAGATTGTCCCCGGTACTAGGTAAACTTTGTCCCAGGTTGATCCTGCTCTGGTCCCATTTTTGAGATATGTAACAAATCAAAAGAGATCTCAGAGCTCATCTAGTCCAAACTGTGCCTAAGAATCCCCCTCCACCAAACCCCCAGCACACAGTCTTCTAGCCTTCGTTTTTGGATTTCCAAGTAAGGAGGGACAGGCTACTTGCTTGAGACAGCCCATTCATCTTCTGTACAACTGGAATAGAGAGGAAATTTTTTCTTACGTGAAGTGTGACTCTATTCAACACTGGAGTGAATCACAGGGCAGAGCTGACTTGGCTGAAGATGAGTACTTAAAATATATCTCAAACCTCAATAAGCCATCTAGTTCTCAAGACTCCAATAACCCTTACCTTGACCAAAGAGCAAGACAAGGAATTGGATATCTCACCTTTCAACAAGGCCAGGTTTTCACTCCTTTTCTACTTCTTTCTGAAGGATGTATTTTTCTTGCTGTGAAGGTTATAATAATCTACTCTAGCATGGCTTCAAAACTCTTTTCGTTCACCACTACTACTCATTTCTTCAAACCCATCCAATTAAGTCTCATGCCTCTATTGTCCTCATTCCACTCTTCTTTACTCTTCTACTGTGCCCCCCAGAACCCAGTTTCATTGTTAAATAGATACCTTTCATATTAGACTGGTGTTTTAGGTGCCTCCTTCCACAGGTAATTGAAAATAAGTGCAGTCAAGTTGATAGAATCCTAAACCAAATAAGAAAGAGTTAGGCTGAAATCCTGACCCTGATATTTACAAGGTAAGTGACCATGGGCAGGTCATTTAAACTCTTTCGGTGTCAGGCAATTCTCTAATAGAGAAGGTAAAAGGAGTTCCCACACTAAAAAGTTCCAGGTCCTTTGACTTCTTATTGAATTATATGTTGAACTTAGTTTTAACAAACTGAGTGATAATTAAGTTGATTTTAAACCTTAAGAGATTTAGAGGATTTAGCTGAAATGGATGTTTTATGGAAATGCTGTGTTTTATGGAATCATGAGAGTTGATGGTGACATTTTAAACAATCCTTTACTGAGTCAACAGAAGTTTTAAATTTTGAGTAAGCACCAAGTAGAAGAACCTTGAATTCTTGAATTAGTCTTGGGGTCTTTTGGCATAACAAGTCTTGGACAAGACCTGAGGTTGAATCTTAGATTTTTTCACTTTCCAGCCATATAACTTGAAGAAGGTCATTTAATCTCTCTGCACACATACTGGGAATGTATTCCTTCCTCACTTCTACCTCAGAGTCTTTCTTTTATTTTAAGACTCAACTCTGGCACCATTTTCTGAAATTGCTAGTGCCTTCCCTCTATTCCAAACTACCTTGTGTTTAACCACTTGTATACATTTATATTTATTCACTTTGCATTTATGCTATATATGTTATATATGTTTTCTCCCCCACTCCCATTAGACTGTTCCTTGTATAGGAATTGTTTTATTCCTTGTATATGTTTTTCAGGCACCTTGAACTATGTCTAGAGAGCAGGCAGGTGGTACAATGGATAGAGTAACAGGTCTGAAATGAGGAAGACTCATCTTCTTGAGTTTAAATCTGGCCTCAGACACTAGCTGCGTAAAACCTAATTGGGCAAGTCACTTAACCCTTTTGCCTCGTTTGCTTATCTTAAAAATGAGCTAGAGAGGGAAATGGCAAATCGCTCTGGTATCTTTGACAAGAAATCCCCAAATGGGGTCATGAGGCATCATAGACAACCAAAGCAAATGAACAGCACAACAGTGTCTGGCACATAAATACTTGCTGATGGATTGGGAAAATTAAGGGGTTGGTTTGGATAATTGCCAAGTTCCCCACCTAACTAAGCCTCACAGGAGCTGATAAGCCTTTTATTAAGTTCAAAATTCTCCAGGAACTTAGGCTATGATGTTCTTTTTAGCCTAAGTCCTTGTAGTGAAGAAGAAAGTTAGGCTCTCTAACCTCCTCTCTCTAGGTAGTTATTTCACTCATTCTTTAAGACCTCTGATGAAGGCTGTTCCACATGCCTCTCAGCCATACTATCTCAATTCCATGCCTCAATCCTCTGTTAGTCCTGTCCTGGGTCTATTCAACACAGACTTCCAACTGAGCTAAATTATACAGGCGATGCCTGAGCAAATAGCATTAGGATGAACCGAGCATTCAACCCTTACACCTGTTTCCCCTCTTCCCCTTGGTCCTGAAAAAAGGTGCCATTAAAAATCAATAATAACATGAGCTATTATTTCTCTCCTTAAAAAAAAAAAATGACCTGACCTAAATCATAGATGACCTGGAAAAGAAAAGTTAGCTTTGGAACTCATCTCGTTATTTCAACTCTTATTTCAATGTACAACCTAGAAGCAAAAATGTTTCAATATCCAAGAGGAAGAAAATCTATTAAGTCACATGCATGTGTGTGTATGTGTGTGTGTGCATGTGTGTGCATGTGTGTGTATGTGTGTCTATGTGTCTATGTGTGTATGTGCATGTTTGTATGTATATGTGTGTGTGCACGTGCATGTGTGTGTTATTTGTATCTTCGGTTCAGTTATAACATAGTTTGGGGGAATTTAACTGTTCCCTTGCAGACCAAGAAAGTTAGCCACAATGGTATTGATCTAGTGAAGAACTGAATGATAATGAATAAGTTCAATTGACTCTAAATCAAACATGAATCTATTATGCATTCACTTACTCAACTGGGAAACATACCAAGCATTGCACTCAGTATATTCAGAATAATGTTCTCATAATTTCAGCAGCATAAATGATAAAAAAGAAACTGCCATTGTTGTTCTAAGTTTTTCCCTCCATCGTTTTTAATAATCAATAATACCTGGAGTAACAGGCAAATTTTTAAAGTATAAAATGTCAAGAAGGTCCCTTTAAACAATGTCTATGCTTCATAATTTGAGGATCCATAGTCCTTTTTCCATGTATGAGAGAGAGAGAGAAAAAGAGAGAAAGAGAGAGAGAGAGAGAGAGAGAGAGAGAGAGAGAGAGAGAGATGGGGAGAGAGAGAGAGAGAGAGAGAGAGAGAGAGAGAGAGAGAGAGAGATAAAGAGAGAAAAAGAAAGAGAGAGGAAGAGAGAGGGAGAGAGAGAGAAGGGCATGGTGAGGAGGGAGAAAAACAGGGACAGAGACAAAGACACAGAAAGAGAATGAATCATTAAGAGAGAAAGAGGAGAATCTCCCATATTTTGCCTGTACTAATTACCCAAGGAAAGCCCAAACTGCAGTGCCACTACAGCTTGCTCTGTAGCAAAGCCCTGTTAATGCAAGGGATAGATCCAATACTAATTACTGACAGAGAGCCACAAAGTTACACTAATCCCTAGGCTGACATTCTGCCTAATTATGCAGACTAGCCTTGAGCATTTCAGGTAATATGCTACTTTCTGGTAGTCATGCTTTATTCATTGTGGATACGAACTGGCCCTCATAGCCTGTCTACCTACTTCTCAAATCCAATCTAACAAGCATTTATTAAGCACCTATTATGTGCTAAAATCTCATCACCATTCAGTTAGAGTTAAATTTTTTATATTTAACATCCTGAACTGCTGATGGAAAATGGAGAATTCCATGGAAAGTTCTGAAAGCTGAGTGTCTTCTAAAAGGGAAGACTTTGGGAGGAACTTAACTGCTCTACCTTCCAGCCCTCCAATTAGAGGAGAAAGGCAACTGAGGGCATTAGTGTAGGAGCCTGGCACATGTTAGAGGCTTATTCCATGTTTACTGAAGTAAACTGAATTGCTTGGCATTGTGGTTAAGAAAACAAATTTAAAAAGAGCCTTTGTCTGCAAGGAGCTTAAATTCTACTGTGGGAAACAAATATTTTGGGATTATTTAAGGAAGGAGAGAACTCTGAACAACTAGGGAGATCTTGAAAAGAAGTAAGGGATTCTAGGACTTGGAGGTTGGTTAGGAGGCTATTATCTAATAGGCATGAGGACAGTCTGTGCAAAGGCATGGAGGCAATCAGAAAGTAGGTCAATTTGACTGGAACATAGCATGCATGAAGAAGAAAATAAGCCTTGAAATGTAGACTAGAATCAGATTACAAAAAAGGCTTTAAATGACAATCCTGAAAGTTTATGTTATAACCTAGAGGCAATAAGAAACCCTTGAAATTTGTGAATAGAGGAGTGGTAAATTCAGACTTGCTTTAGCAAGCTTATGTTGGCAGCTGGGTGGAAGACTGGAGAAAGGGCAGACAGGAAATTGGAGTCCAACTGGGAGGCTCCAACAATAGACCAGGCAAAAGAGGATCTGGGTTTAAACTAAGGTGGTGGCCATGTGATTGGAGAGATGGGGACAAACATAAGAGGCGTTGTAGAGGCAGAATCCTGGAATGGCAGAATGTGATAGCCAGAAGCTTTAAGAGATTCAGTTCAACCATCTCCAACTATACAAGGGTCACACCATTGACTACTGGTTGAATAGGACTAGAACCCAGGTCTCCTGACTCCCAATCTTAGAATACTGCAATATCTTCCCAATCTGAATTGGGGGAGGGGTGATGATGATAAATTTCATTTCATTCAATTCAACTTAGTTCTACAAGCATTTGGTGAACACCTGTGACATGCCAGTCATTGTTGTGGGTACAAGAGATACAAAGAAAAACAATGGAGTAGTGGCTGCCTAAGCTTAGGGAACTTTCTTTATACTGGAGGAAACAACAAGAACAGTTAAGTATGTGTCAATACAGATACAGAGTAAATAAAAAGCAATTTGGGAGATGAACAGTAACAGGAGAGAGAGGAGATGGAAAGGAATCGGGAAAAAATTCCAGCAAAAACAGGTACTAGTACTTTGATGGAAGCTAAGGTCCAACAAGGAGAAGGTAAGGAAGGAGAGTATTCCGGGTATAGGGGAAAGCTTGTTTAAATATTACTCTGGAAGGTACCTGGCCTTCAAACATGGACGGGGAGAATGAGCACTCAGAATTTTATATGCACATATTATTTTTCCCTAGCTGGAACTCTAAACTCCTTGAGTGGAGGAATTGTTTCACTTTTGTCTTTGCATTCCTTGAAGCTAACAGAGACCTAGGCACATAGTAGGTGCTTAATAAATTCTTTTGAATTGATTATCAAACAAAATTTGATTAATTTGTCACTTTTTCCTCCTTTCAAGGTCAGTTTAGCAAGCCGAGTGAAATCAAATGTGACAGTTTTGGGGAAAAAAAGTCAAAAGCACAGTGCAAACATCATAGACACTATACAAACATATTATTGTAAAGGAAGCTGTCAGCAATTCATTGTGAATATTTTATTGACCCTGCTGCTACTACAGGCAAACTAGCTTGACTTGTGGAGCAAATATGCTAGCAATTTGGTCTAACTCTAAATAATAATGATGGAACCAATTCACATTTATAGAGAGGTTTAAGGTATATAAAATATTTCCCTTATAAGTCAGTCAGGTAAAAAATTATGTATTATTATTATTTTTTTTAATCTGGAACGTTCACCTAGAAATCCAAGAAACAAATCAAACTTCCCTTTTTCTTGTTTAGTCTAAATAAATCTAAAAAGAAAATCTACCTCAACTCTTATTTTTCTGTGAAGAAGCAAGCAGGATGCAAACTCCTTGAAAGCATAGTTTCATTTTCTTCTCTTTATAGCCCTCATTCTTTGCAGAGTGCCTAGCTAGTAGGTGCTTGCTTTAAAATGTCTATTCAACTGAATAGGTGATGGGGCAGAGGCCTCAAACTTCATTTTGAACCTGCAAAATGGACACAAGCATACCTATAAACTCTGAAGTCACTCTTTATTGACTTAAGATAAAGGGCTATAAACGCTGACTCTGCAAAAGGTTGGCCTGTTATAGATGGGAAATATTACAGCTGTTTATTTTTCCTGTCCTTCCAAAGGGGAAGCAAAATTTTTCCAGGCAATCCACACCATGAGTGCTCATTATTTGCGGTTTTGTACCTTTGCCAAGAAAACCCCAGAAGAGGTCAGGAAGAGCTGGACAAAACTGAAATGGCTGAACAATAACAGCACAAAAGGGTGGGTGGGGGACTGCAGCTGACTATCTGACCCTGTGCCTCCAATCTCATATTGCACTTGCCTCCAGGTCTGCCTGCAAACTTTTATTGGGTGGAGGAGTGGCATCCTCCACTCAAGAGATGAATAGTCTCACACCTGATCACATGCTTCACATCCCAGTGACTGAACTCCTGTAGATCCTCATCCAAATCCCATTCCAAGCCCTGCATAAACCCATTTCTCATTCCCATCCTCCTCAATTTACCTACTCTGAAATCTCAGTCTAATGCTACCCTCGACTTCCATTCTGACCTCTGGAATGTGACTTTTGGAATTTTGGGGAAGAGTCAAGTCTTCAACTTAAAGGAGAACGTTTTAAAAGTGATGTATGGTATTCTGCATTCCAAGTCAAGGAACCAGAATAAGCATTTTAGGAAAAAGAATCCCTTCGAACACAAGGCACAGAGGTAAACGTGTGGTCAACCTAGATTAAAAATCAAGTCAAGGTGTCTATGTATGTATGTGCATGTATATGTATGTAAAAGGGTCTATATATTTACAAATGTAAATAAATGAGTTGTGGGAAATCTTTTCAGAAAAATCAGGTGAAGAGTAAAAACTAAAGGTTGCCTTTGATGTAGAAATTATTCTAGGTCAACTCTAAAATAATTTACTCAGGCTCTCTTTTAAGCCACTCAGTAGAGGATAATGTGAGACTAAGGCTTCCAAATGTGTCCTGGCGTTAATATTTAATTTTAATTTAAGGAAAAATCATTGTTGAGAAGAACTCTGTCACTTTTTGAACACCTATAGTGTCTTTCACAGAGAGCCCACATCACTCAGTCTCTGGGAAGCCGTATTTTATCCATTCAGAAGAAGGAAGAAGGGGGGAAGGTTATGAAGCCATTTAAAGAGCAAAAATCAGATGAAGTCATTTTAAATGCACCTTCTCACCATGAGCTCTCAAGGGCATCTGGTTCCTTTGCAAACAGACCGTGTTTTCTAAATCCTACTAAGTCTTGAGTGCTGGTACTTATGTGTATGTAGATGTTAATACTTTCTGGGCGTGTTGTTCTTGTCCACTCTTAGGATAATATAAAGCAGTTCTACTATACTGATAAATCTACAGAATCTAAATCATCTAGTGGTCAATCTGCTTATCTTTTTTATTAGAATGAAGAAGGGAGTCAGTGGAGCAGATAATAAAGAGCACATAAAACTCTCTAAACACAATAGCCAGAAAAAAGGTTAAAAGTGCAGGCAACTTAAGGCATAGGATGAAAGCAGTTTTACACAAATACCAGCTTAGAGCTAGAGTTGCTTTTACTGACTGAAAGGGAAAAATGATTCAATTAATAAAAATAAATTACCTTTTACCAAGTTAAATAAAAGCTAATAAAAATGAAGCTTCAGTGTATGTGGCAGATTTATGCTAACTATAACTATTTCATTCTAAGATGGAAACATTTTAACATGATATTAAAAAAGATCAAATTAAACTTTAATGAATGCAATGCTAGATGACAGAAACTGTGCCTTGCCTTTTATACATTTTTACTGAGTCCATATACTTTAATTCCATCTGAATCAAGTTTTTAAACAGATGAAATAGGTCTTTCAAGAGGAAATACAGCAAACTAAAGGCTGTTCCTTCTCTCTACATTGTCACCTGCTTCTCTGGCCTAACTTACTCATTCCTTTCATTTATTCATTTCAGTAAGCATTTATTAGATATCAACTATGAACAACATACATTCATTCATTCACACCTCCATTAAACACACATACCCACTCACTCCCTAGTAATCCTATACCTGGAATCCACCCCCACTCAGAATTTTCTAAACTATTTCATTCTAATCACTCCTCCCTCCTTGGCGCCCCCTCCCCCCCAAATAAAAAACTACATGTAGTTTTCAGAGAGGCACTGTGGGGCAGTCAAACAGTTTTCAAATCAGAAAACCTGTACTGGAGGACCCACTCTGACACTTCTGGTGGTATGACCTTAGAAGAGTCACTTCTACCTGGGTCTTTCCTGATCCTCAAAGGCTGCTACTGTCTTTTCCCTCTCCTCAGCCCAGCCTATCCCTTCTCCATCCCTTTTTATCTATTCTGTATACACTTCATAATATGTCTATTTCTCCTGATTGGAATGTAAAATTCTTGAGGACACAATCTTATTTCACTTTTGTCTCTGTATCATCAGCCCTGGTGATACTGCCTGGCACACAGTATCTGATTGTCTCTCACTTTCTTCAACTGTCAAATGAGGGGTTTGGACTTGAGGTCTTATAAAACTAATACTAAGACTAAAAAGAGTTCCTTTCATGCAACTACAGAAACTCTATTTTCACTCCTCAAATACATATGTTAACTTGAATTTGACCTCATAGGGGCATACAACCAAGGAAGCAACTAGTACAAATCCACCCCCACTCTGTTACCATCAAGCTCCCAGCAGATAATCATGTTTATTTTTTCAACAGGCATGTCCTACTTTATGTGCAGGCAGGTTACTGAAAAGTGGTGCAAGATTCAAGGTTTGTAAACAGGATCCTGTGCTTCCGTTGCCTCCTATTACAATTTTACAAAGATGCTGAGTCATTAGTCTCTCCGAACTCTAATGGTCATGATCCTAACAATGTTAGTATCTGTTAAAAACTTTTAAAAACAAACAAAAAAGCCCTTTTCATTATTCTTTCATTTCAGTCATGTCTGACTCTTTGTGATACTATTTGTAGTTTTCTTACAAAGATACTGGAGCCATTTGCCATTTCCTTCTCCCGTTTATTTTACAGAAGAGTAAACTGAGGCAGACAAGGTTAAGTGACTTGTCCAGGGTCACACAGCTACTAAATGTCTGGGGCCAGATTTAAACTCGGGTTTTCCTGACTCTAGACCCAGCTCTCCATCTACTGCACCACCTAGCTGTACCTCCCCTCCCCCAATATTAGCCACACTGAAAAAAATGTTACTTATAAATCAATACTGAAATGCCAGAGGGGAGAGGCTATGATAAAGAAGACCAGAGTTCCTCCACTTACAAATTAAGCATCCTCTCATAATGTGAATATTCTAACTAATTCTTTCCTTCTGTAATGTACTAGGCTTTCTGAAAAAGAGCGGATTTGTCCAATTCTTAACATATTATGAATTCTCCACATGCAGGTGCCATGTTGCTCCTCTTTGCTTGGAAGATCATTCACTAAAATAGCAGCCTATTTAAATCTTACTTTATGCAATGGAAATAAGAACTTCTTTCTTCAGAATCAGAGCACCCACACTGGCATCCCAGTTCTGCCACTCTATGTATGTGGCCTTGGGCAAATCATTTCTCTTTTCTGAGCCTCAGGTTCCAAATCTATAAAATGAGGGGGCTGGCCTAGCAGGCCTCTAAGGCTCCTTCAAGATCTAAATCTGTAACCCTCCTTATGGAACTGGTAAACTCACAGGATTCTACCTTCAAGACACTCTGTTTCACTTTCGGATAGATCTGGATATTTCAAGAATTTTGCTTGTCTCCTTGTAACTCAGAGCTCCTGATCCTGTTTCATAGGTGGGGCCAAACAAAGCAAGACTAATTCTTATTTTGTTTGATAATCCTTTAAATATATAGCAACTATAAAGTCTCTCCAACACTTTGTTTCTTTTGGCCAAATATCCCCCAATTCCTACAAGTTCCTCATCTAGCTTTCGAGGTCCCCTGTCCCAGTCAAATCCTAGAAACTTCTAGAAACACTCCAGATTTTTCATTGGATTCAATTTCACAAACATTTAATAAGCATCTGTGTGGTGGGTACTGTTCTAGGTGCTGGGGATGCAAACGCAACTAATGAAACATTTGATCCTCAAGGAGTTTTACATGGAGGAGGGGGAGGGGGAAAGAGAAAAAGTATGTACAGTGTATAGATAAGTAAATACAAAGGACATAAAAATAAATATAGTCCTCTGGGAGTATCACAAAGAACTAGAGGGATCAGGAAAGGTCTCATGTTGGAGACAGTACTTTACCTGTATCTTGAAGGGAGATCATGAGTCCAATAATAATAATAATAATAATAATAATAATAATAATATAGTGGAGTGTGATAAAGCCTACTGATTCTTTTCCAGAATAAGGTTTTTAAGTACTTATTATATTCAAGAGTTTGTGCTAGGTTGTGTGGATGGTAAGTTAAAATTAAAAAGTCTCTCCTATCAGGAAGATTACCTTCTGCTAGGGGATATCATTTGTATAATCATACAAGTTAATTTTTATTTCTTGCTATCATTTCTTAGAGAATAGTGTATGGGCTCCAAAGGCAATCTTCTTGAGGGCAAAGACCACTTCCCACACTGCTTCTTTATCCTCCCTGAAGCTGGACCTAGTGGAAGATACTTGTTGATTGCCTGGTGGAACCATCTTTTTTTTAAAATATCAAACAGGAGAGATATTATAGCAACAACTTGATTTCAGTCCTTTGAGGAATTCTAAAAACAGAACCAAGTCTCCCAGAGAGAAGGAAGGGTGCATCTTTGCTGAGTATGCTGCAGGAGCAGCTGAAAACATGACCTCATCACATTTACATGATTAAAATAAAGAGTATTCAGAAAAAACCTGTTGTTAGGCACTGATGAAACTGCATGTTACCTCTTACTACAGTAAGAACAATGCTGAAATCATTATTTGTAGAAGAGCCACAGAGCTACCGCAAACAATAAAATTTTCTATTATTTTATGAATGCTACTTGAGAAAAATAGTTTAACATTTAACAAACAACAGCAGGTGCGATAAATGTAGCTCCTTGGGGGAGGCGGCTTTTATTTGTTTTAGAGGTTTGTTCTTGGCAGAAATCGCCTAGTTACCTTCCATCTCTATAAAGTACAACTCTGATTCTAAGCTCCTTTTTGATTGTCATTTAGGGAATAAAATCCAAACACCCCAATTCCAAGAACAAAGATGATAAATACCAGGAAATTAAAATTTTAACACTAAAGTTCTAACACTGAAGGTGTTTGAAATGCATTTAATGTTCATCAAAGGGAGAGGAAATTGATTTAAAATCCAGAAGCACCCAGTTCTGCATGAAGATTCTATATCTGATCACTTCTATAGGATGTTTTCTTGTGGCCCATCAAAAGTAATTTCAAATACAGGAATTTTTCATGGTAAAAACCAATGCCACAGTGCTTCATCTAGTCATGACTTCAGTTACACTCTTGGTCAAGTCACACCACCTGTATGTATGGTACTGCACAGTCATTTTCCTCCTTTTATTTTAGAAGGTCTATGACATGATAGAGTTGGAAATGAGTAGAATGGCAGCAGGGCCCACTCTTTGTCTTGCCTTTCTAGGCATCTTTTATGATTTCTAGCAAAATAATCAACCCAGGCAGACAATGACTGGGAAATAATTGATTGGTACCATGGACACAATACAAGCTTGAAAGTCAAAGAACAGGTTCAAATTCTACTCATGATGCTGATTACCTATGAGACCAGGAAATCTTCCCTGGGTCTCTGTTGTCTCATCCATAAATCAAGAGAGATAGATGACCACTAAAGTCCTTTTTGACTCCAGAAGTTTATATGATGATGCTATGATGATTAGTCCATTTCTGGAAGAAGAGGAAGGAGAAAGAGGAGGAAGAGGAGAAGGAGGAGGAGGAAGAGAAGAAAGAAGAGGACGAGGAGGAGGACGAGGAGGAGGAAAAGAAGGAGAAGAAGAAGGATTAGAAGGAGGAAGAGAAGAAAGGGGAGGAGGAGGAGACAACGATGACTACAATGACGGCAATGACAATGATGATGACAGCTATGGCTAATGAGCACTACTTCTGGTCTCAGAGGACCTTGGATCATATTACACCTCAGACACTACCTGTGTGACCTCAGGCAAATCCTCATACCTCTTGGGTGTAGGTCGCCTGATCCAAAAAATGAAATGGGTGGGCTTATGTACTGAAGAAGAAAATGGTAAACCACTGCAGCATCTTTGCCAAGAAAATCCCTGAAAAGGGGATCAGGAAGAGTCAAACATGAATGAAAACAAGTGAAAAATAGGGAACTTATGTGGCCTCTGAGACCCCTTTTAGATATAAACTGAAGATCCTGATCCTATTGAGGGAATTTCAGTCATTCCCACATGTTTAGAGTGAAAGATCATGAAAATATATTCAGACAATTAAAGACCAAAACAATTCAATAAATGAGAGGGTTTTCTAGGGTTAATCTGTCTAGATAAGCCACCCACACTGAGGAAGCTAGAGAGCACTTTGTTTAGAACTTACTTAGAGAGTGAAAGTATATCACATTGATTGAAATAGGGAAAGTTTTTTTTAATAAATATCAAGTGTCCCAAAGTCTTAATGCAGTTTTAAGTTATTGAAGATTTTGAAACACCTTGCATTTTTAAAATTCAAATTGAACATAATATTTTCACAAATCTAGAAAAATGTATGTTAGACATACATCTAACTTGTTCGCAATCAAAACTACTTAAAAAGAGGAATAACCTAAAGTACTTTACAAACTCTTCACAAAGAACTTTCCCATACTACAAAGGTAATATTTCATGCTTTAGGAGATTTGTGATCTCCTCAGGGTAGGTACTCATTCTCCTGAAGCATATTACATACATACAACAACATATTACATACATACATACAACTTCACAAATTTTCATCAGTAGCCTCCGCACTTGTTTGGGTTTTGCTTTGCTTTGGTTTCTTTTTTCTCCTTCTGGTTATACTTTAGGTCTTCATCTGGTTCTCTGAATATCTCAGGTATAGCAATGTTTAGAAGCAGCAGCCTGCTACACAGTGAAGAGAAGGGCCTGCCTTGGAGTCCGGAAGCCAAGATGTCAAGGGATGTGAATATCAGTGTTTGATCCTAGAGGCAATAGGGAGCCACTGGAGCTCACTGGGGATGGGGGTGGTGGCATGCATAGATCTGCCCTTTTGGAATATCACTTTGGTAGCTGTTTGGGGAATAGATTAGGAAGGTGAGAGACCTGAGGCAGGAAGATCAACTCAAAGTCTCTTATAATAGTCCAGATAAAAGGAGACAAGGGCCTGAACTAGGGAGATAGTTGAATGAGTGCAGAGAGACAGGCCAACAGGAGAGAGAGGCAACGGAGGTAGGACCAACAAGACTTAGCAAATGATGCACAGCCCTGGGAGAACATCGGAAAGAGATGGAGTTTTGAGGAGTGAGAAGTCTATAAAAAGAGAAAGACTAAGTAACTTGGAAAACTATAAATACTCAGATTAACTACAAAGAATATATAAAGGACACAGAGAAAGAATTGATAAATAGAAGTATGCATAACATGATGATTTTTACACACACACACACACACACACATTTGTGTCTAATGGTAGGTATCCCTAGGGCAAGCGGAGATGGAAGAAAAAAAAGAAACATGACATTTATTGTATATTTAAAAGGAATAGCAAGTTGTACATAACAGATTTGCAGTTTTATGTACAATTATCTTTTTACTATTCTACTATGTATGGAAATGCTTGTTTAATTTCATAAATTAAAAATCAAATAAATTTAAAAAAAGAATTATGTAGTTTCCCATAGTTGATTAACCCTCATCTTCTCTGTCCATTCAATTCTGGTCCCAATTTGCTTGCTACTTGCAGTGCCTTTTCTCTATATAGGTTACTATAGATCAGCATATAAACTCTCCAGCTCATGCCACGCTGTATGGGCAAAAGGCATCTTTTATTGAAGTTGTCCTTCTACAACGGACAGTTAGATCAACCTCTTGTATACTACTGCAGATTTCACAGTAAAGACTTGAAAGGTTGCATTTAATGTTACCTTTGAGTAGGGATATCTGGGAAACCTTACCATCAACAGGAAAGCTTTTCGTATGGTCGGAACTCTACAATACGTATTCTGAAGGGGACCTTTTCTGTGACACTGGTAAACAGCTTAAAGAAGGCATTTCTCTGCTTTGCAAGTCATTTGATGGCAGTAATCACTGAATAATTACATGAAGTCATCACCACATGTACAATTGTCTCAGACTCACATAGTTTTAATGGACGACATCATGACAAAGAGAGTCATAAGAGTTACATTTTGTTCTATGGAGTCAAATTCGATAAAAACTTATATACATACATGCTTACATACACATATATATATGAATATAAATGTTCTGCTTACATACACATAAATGTTATATAGAGTAAAATTGTGCAGAGTAAAATGTGCAGACACATATATGTATAATATGCATATTTCTGTGAATCTATGTATACACATACATGCTTGTACATGTACATATTCATGTAAATATTAAGTAATTTACTACACAGAACATTTTACGTCTATATACACACCTAGACATATGTCAGTTCATCAACTACAACCATCTTAATGATAGCTATAACCAAGTGCTCTACAAAATGATGCTTCTTGTTGCCTTTGGGTATATAATTGAACCAGCTCCTTTATTCTCCTCTCTTGAAGAGAAACTGTGAGCCATCCATACATTTGACTTCACTTTTTATGCCTTCTGTTTTCATTTATACAGATCACATAGATACAAACTGGCCTAGTTACTCTCATAGTTTATCAACTTGTTGGGAAGAAAATTATAAAAATCAATACTCATAAATGGTTTAGGAACTTTTTAGTGCCCTCTGTCTATTTTTCCATCAATCAACAATTGTGGCTGGGAATTGTACAGTAGTGAGGGCCATTTTGTATATTTTTTCCATTTGATGAGCTATTATGGTCAAATAAATGCATTACTTGATGCCCACTTTGGAGGAATAATAATAATGTTGTAGTTATCATATCTTTTACTTTGAAGTATTGTACAAAGTACATGAAAATCCTTTATCTTCTTGATCCTTCCATAAGTTATGTGTGGCATAGTTGATATCCATCGATATCTATATCTAGGTTGATATCTATTATTGACATATTTTGAAAATTGGCATCAGAAGGTTAAATGATTTACCCAAAGCTATACAAGCTAGGAAGAATGAGGATTCTAATTGAATAGATAATGGGATTTCTGATCTAGCTCACCTGACTTCAAGTTAAATACTCTTTTCACTACAACATGCTGTCTCAAGATCTGTAGGACAACCCACTTTAGTAGTGCAAAAGACATCTTTGGCTAAACTTGAGGATAAGCTACACATACTGAATAATTTTTCCTAAAATGGAGTTTAGCCTACTTACTGAGAACAATATTCACCACTCCTGGGAAAAGTGCCCAGTTATTTTTAGTGACCATTCATAGTCAAGGCCTTAGTTTGACATTTCATCCCCCAAAATGAATTTGCAGTCTGACATTATTATAAACAATCTGAGCTTTTCAGCTTTCTTATATTTTTCTTTAAAATGCAGTTAATCTGTTGAGTTTCATGCCAAATGGCTTTGCAAATGGTTTGTTTGTTTTGTCACACAAGGGACATAGGTTTAGATGTGACCTAAAGTCTATTTCTCCTTGAACAGTCTTGTTGATAGTCGAGAGGGATAAATGGAGGCAGAAGGAGTGACTAACATTCCACGTGACACACTAGACTCAGTGTTTTCAGATTTCCTGGCATCTTACTATACATTTCAGCTCCATGACTAAGGAGCCCACAGCAGCTTCTACACAAATAGAGACAAAAGAGATGATATACTTGAAAATGCATGAGCCTTTCCATGAGACTAAAAACTGAACCCACAGTTCATAATAATATTAGCTAATAATAGCTAACAACTACAGAATGCTTGCTATGTGTCAAGTACCATGCTAAGTGCTTTACAAACATTATTTCATTTGGTCTTCACAACAACTCTAGGAGGCAGACGCTATTATGACTCTCATTTTATAGATAAGAAAACTGGGGCAAACAGATGTTAAATGACTTGCCCAGAGTCACACAGGTAGTTAGTATCTGAGGCCAGATTTGAACTTAGGTGTTCTTGATTCTAAGCTCAATGCACCTTCCAATATGTTCATTTGCTTTATTCACTGCTGATGAGGACATATACAAATATATGGTCGGAAAGACCCTAATGCTAGATTGATAGGCAAGAATTAAATTGCATTCACTCAAGTTTAATTCACAGAATAAAAATAAAACCAAAGTCAAGGGGAAACAAACATTATTCTCTGAGTAAAAGGATTTTTTTTTAATTTAGAAAAATACACACAAATCACTCCATTAGCATAAGGAGAGGTCATTATTTACCTTACTTTTCTGATTTAAAAAAAAATTTTTTTAAAGTCAAATGTGATTATTTTTCATTTATTTTTAATTATAGATAATGATTCCCCTCCCTCATTACAAATAAAGGAAATGAAATCACCTGTTGCATGCAGAATCTGCAATTTTGAGGGAACAAACTGGAATGTGGAAGGTTTTCTGAAATATTAGGGCCACTGACATGCTTACCTGGAGCTAAGAGCTCAATTACACCTGGAGGAAGTATGCCTGGAACTGAGAAAAGGAATGACAACTGGCATTTGTCGCTCAATTGGGAAGGGGAAAAAAAAAGGAAAAGAAAACATCACAGCAACAATCAGTATGCGGTCAGTCATTATGAGAGTTTTCCTTTCCTCTGGCTGACAAAATCGAAGCTAATGGTGGATGATTTAGATTTTACATCCAATACTTCTAAAGCAATCTGTGACCTACCAGCATTATTTAATCCATATGCTCACACTACAGTGGTGGGTATCCCCAAAGCACATGTGAATCTCCAAAGGATTCCTGAGACACTGTTAAATCACATCTGTAATTAATAATTCAAAAATATGAAGTGTCTGCAACGTGTCAAGCATGGTGTAAGGGGCTAACAGCACCAAGATCAAAAGAACAATAACAAAGAAATAGCCCCTGCCCTCCAGGAGCTTATGTTCCTGTGTGTGCATGCATGCGCACACAGAGAGGGAGGGAGGGGGGAGAGAAAGAGATTTGGAGGGAAAGATGGAGGGGGAGGGGGAAAGAGAGAGAGAGAGAGAGAGAGAGACAAAGAGAGAGAGAGAGAGAGAAAGAGCAAGCTAATAACTGGGAGGATAAGGAATAGCCTCTTATGGAAGGTGAACTATACTTCGAAGGGAACTAGAGACAAAGGAGACAAAGATAAGAAGGGGATGCAGTCTGGGCTAATGGTGTAAAGCATGAGAGTAGAAAGTAGAATATCCTTTCAGGGAACAACTAAATAGACTAGTTTGGAATTCAGAATGCCAGAAAGAGAGTAATGTGAAAAAACGATGGAAGAGTGTCAGGTTGGAGTCAGATTTAGAAAGCTTTAAATGATGCAAAAGCTTGTTATTATTTTTTTAAAAAGCGTCATGCTCTCACAGTAGAGTTTGCTCCATAGTTCTGGTGGTTCAGTGTTATATGATTGTGGTTTGTCCTTTGTTCTCAAGGAGGACCGTAGCATCAGGGAGATGATGACGTGACTTGTAATTGAATTTGATTTTAGTGAGGAGGGCTGTGCAATGTTACCAGCCTCACTTTCTCTTCCAGAGCCATCTGGGCCCTGTGGCCAAACATCTATCAGAATGACTGCAGATGGCCTAGGCTGCAGTGGGGGACCTTGGCCATTTTAAGCTAAAGTCTTTTCAAGTTTTCCCTTTGAGTGAGACAACACCCATTCAGTGAGTAGGCCTCTTTAAGAAGTGAATAAAAGTTCAGTGGAAATTAATTAAATGGGAATACATTGCACAGCCCTTGGTACATAACAAGCACTTAATCTATGCTTGTAGACTTAACCTTAGATATTTGATAATACATTTACTGAATCAACCTCACTTTCTGGACATCTCCAGTCAAGACACTAAGCATGTTATTTCCTCCTCCCTCGCAGCTTCCCTTTATGTTCTCTCTCCCTCTTTTCCCTCCCCTCCCCCATTAAAATGTTTTGTTTCGTTCCTTCTTTCTCATTGTTCACTCCATTGGTTATAATTCTTCTTTACAACTTGACTAATATTTAATGTGAAATTGTAGAACCTATATCAGATTGCATGCTGCCATGGGGGAGGGGAAGGGGGAGGAGAGGGAGGTGGAAAAAATTTGGAGCTCAAGGGATTGTGGAACTGAATGTAGTAAACTAAAAGTAAAAAAAAAAATGTATCCTTGAGGGTAGGGACTGACTTGCTAGCCTTTCTTTGTATTTTCAAAGCTTCATCCAATGCATGGCATATAAGTAGTTAGCAAAGGTTTTAATCTATTTATAATACTTTTTTGTATTGCAATTGTAATATTTTGTATGGAAGGTGCTACAAATACCATTTAGTTTTCATCTGGACAACTTTCAGTGAGGAAATCCCCTTCTACCAATGCCTTTCAGCAACTGCTCAGCAATTCAGTCTTTGAGAGGAACAGAAAGTTAAAGTGATTTGTCCAGGGTAACAGCTAAAAAGTGGCAGAACTTGAGCTAAGTCTTCCTGCCTCCAAGGCAGCCCTCTAGCCATTCCCTGTCATGCTGTCCCTTTAACAGCTGTAATGAAATCAAAGTAATATAGTCCCTTCCCTTACATCAAAGGAGGCAATAATGATAGGAGCTAGCATTTATACAGGGCTTTAAGGTTTGCAGAGCTCTTTACATAAGTTAACAAATTTAAAGAATCAGAAGAACCAGGATATAAGTCCTGGTTATCTCTGCAAAAGAGACATGTGACCTTTGGTATTCACATTACTTTCTTGACCTATATGGATTCTTCTCATTTAGTCAATTTTCAGTTGTGTCCGATTCTTTGTGACCCCATTTGAGGTTTTCTTGGTAAAGATAATGCAGTGATTTGTTATTTCCTTCCCCAGCTCATTTTACAGATGAAGAAAATGAGGTAAACAGGGTCAAACACCTTGCTCAGGGTCACACAGCTAGTAAGTGTCTGAGGCTGGCTTTGAACTCAGGTCCTCCTGACTCCAGGGTCAGCACTCTATCTACTGCACTACCCAGCTCCTCTGTAAAACAGGGTAAATAACACTTTGACTCTACTTTTGGAAAGAAGGAACTACATATGTAAATCCTAACATACTGTAAAAAGTATGGGTTCTTCCTATTCTTTGCCATAGACAGGAAATTTAGAGTTTTGGGCCAAAATGTTTATTAATATGAAAGCCATGCTGGAATCACATTTTAGACAACCATCCTAGGTTTAGGGTTCCACACATTTCTAAGCCTGTATTTAGAGAGCAAAAAGAGAATAGCTAATCTACTAGTATATCCAAAGCCTCAAAATACAGCTGCTTCGATAAACAGAAGAAGTGAAGTTACAGGTTACAGGTCAAAGTTGGTATGAGTCATTATTGAAACTCACCCCACTCTGAGTTCCTAATTTGTCATGAGTATTATAAAAATAGATAATCATGATATCACGTTATCCTCTGTATACACAGAATGTGCCACAGCCTTCTATCAGGTGGGTTGTAGGCTGTGAGTTGGAGTTCTTTTCTCCCCAGTCGCGACAGATTGGGACTCATCCATCCACACTCACTCCACTAGTGCATCTCACAACTAACAGAAAAGTTTTTTTTTATCTCCTCCCCCTTCCCCCCCCTCCAACTCCCCCCCTCCCAGCCCCTCAGGCAGTTGACTAGGGTTAGGATGTAATCAGTGGCTCTTGGACAAACTGAAGCTAATTGGTCAATTCTAAGATTCACAGTCCTGGCATAATTAGCACCAGATTCTAGCTAGTCACAAACAGGCACTACTAATATCTTGTTATTCTTTAATCATAACAACAACAATAATCACGATAACTGAAATTATATGTTATTTAAAAGTTGTAAAAACCTATGGAATTAAAATGAATACTACACATTCCGATGGTTCCAATATGGATTCCATTTTGATGGGCTTAAATTTCTTTTTATTTTGTGATTATAGTGTACTCCTGTCCAAAAAATATAGGTTTTGAAAAATAATCTCTCCCAGGACTGGAAAAATATAAGTTCTGTGTTAATAAACTGATTTTCTAACTGCTAAGTCTACATTTGAATAGAGGCTCCACACATGCACCAATGAAGGCTGGAAAACCACCCTTTCCATGACTCAGAATTTACATTCCTGAACAGTTTATTTTTCATAAAAAGACAGAGGTTCATTTTTTTTATTCCAACACTTCCTGTACTATTTCTGGTTACTGTCTCACTTCTTTAAATGTATAAATGCTATAAATATTGCTCACCTTGAACTGAAAAATTGACAGTTAATATTGATTTCGTCCATTTAATTAATCTTCCCCAGCCAACATTAGGAGATTTTAAAATAATTGCTCATGTAACCATTTTTCCCAGTTACCCAATTCATCTCCATCTGATGACCTACTTTTTTTTTTTTTATCTTTTATAAGCTGGCTATAGTAGAATTGGGTCATAATGTGAGTGAGGCTTTAGTAATGTGTGTTTTAATATACTTTGTTATTTAACCTTTCATTCTTCTCTGGTCTTTAGACAAGATGAAGCTTATTACATGAAATAGAAATGAACAAGGCATAAGAGTCTGGTCAATTTAAATGACTGAGCCCTCCATCCAGCTTTAGCTTTCATTATACAGAGAGGGTCTCAGGAACTTCTTTTTTAAAAAATAAATTTTCTATACCAAAAGCTATCATCATGTGCACCTGTGAAGGTAAAACAAGTGAAAATAAACAAAAAAAACCTCTGGATGTATCAATTGGGAAAAACCCCAGCAATCATTAAATGGAGTTATAGATCTCTAGGTTAAACAATAAACTGAATATTCAAACTCCACTTTTGACAGGTCAGGCTCACCACCAATATTAGTAAGGGTTAGCAGTAGCATGTACACCTTGCATAGCAGACCTAATTGCAAACTTTGCAATGAGGAGGATTTAAGTAGAAATCAATGCAGATGAAGGGTGCTACTTGGCTTATTATGACATTTTAGTATCCCAGAAGGCAAGTTTCACAGTTCTGAAAAAAATGATAAAGGGAACCACTTCCACTTTGCTACAGGCTCCTTATCATGAATACAGAAAAATTTTCAGATATATATTCCATCAGATATTCTTTTTAAAAATCCTTTGCAATTTCTTGTATCAATAGCCTGAGGAAATAAAAATCTATATTTGTGAATGTGGCTAAAGAAACTGCTTTCCACCTAAGTAGTATGAGATAAAATGGAAACGAGAATGATTAACTCTACTGACTTGACTAAAATACATGGAGCTCTCCCTTAGAATCAATCTATCAGTAACTTGCATGTCAGGTTGATCTCTCCTTGGCCTGGCTTATGCAGCTGAACAACAGGCAAAATACTATTTATTACTTTACAGATTTTAGGAAAATTCATGAGAGTATGTACAAGGTACCAGAAACTTATTTGCCCTAATCTTCAAGACTCTCTTCTCTCTAGGCTTCCATGGGGCTGCTCTAGCATGGTTCAGCTTATCTGATTAGTCCTTCTCAGTCCTCCTTTGCTGGATATGTCTTTAGGACACACCCACTCACTATTGGCTAATAGTGGGTGTTCCCTGGGCTCTGTTCTGGGTCATCTTCTCTTCTCCTAAAATATCCTCATCAACTCCCCTGGATTAAATTAACATCTCTTTGTTGATGATTCTCAAATCTACTTATCCAACCTTAACCTCTCTATTGACACTCAATTTCATATTTCCAGCTGCCTTTTGGATAGTTCAAACTGGATGTGCAGTAGACATCTTAAACTCAACATGCTTAAAACTGAATCTATTATCTTTCCCCTCCCCCCAACTCCTCCTCTTCCTAACTTCTCTATTACCATCGTAGAGACCAGCATCCTCCTACTCACCCAGACTATGGACATAGGTGTCATGCTTAATGCTTTACTCTCTCTTACTTCCCCATCCCCAATCCAATCTCTTCACAAGTCCTGTCAATTTTACCTTCATAAAAGCTCTCCCATAAAGCCCCTTTTCCTCCCTAACTCCACATCTACTTTGATGCAGGTCCTCCCTATAACTTTCCACCTGCCCTACTGTAATAGCTTGCAGATTGATCTCCCTGTCTTCAAATTTCTCTTTTTTGTAGTCCATTCTCCTCTCAGCTGTTGAACTGATCTTCCAAAACACAGGTCTGACCATGTTATCCTTCTATCCTGATTCAATCAATTACTGTGGATACTTCTCATCTCCAGAATCAAATATAAAATCCTTTGTTTGGCATTCAAATACCTTCATAACCTGGTCTCTTCATACCTTTCCAGTCTTCTTAGACCTTACTCACTCCCATGTGCTCTTTGAATCAGTGACTCTGACCTTCTTGCTATTGATGAATTGAGACAGCATTTTCATTTGCTGGCCACCATGCATGGAATTCTCTCTATCCTTGTTTCTACCTCCTGGCTTCCTTAAAGTCACAACCCAAATCCAACTCAGCATTACTTAAATTCAATTCAAGCACAAATCAAGGTATCACCCTTGTGAGACCATTGGTCTTCTTCAAGAACAAAGGATGAACAACAATAACAACAATTTGTGGTTGCTTATATTTTCTAAGACATTTTGGGGTTTGAAGACTGGATTCTGTTTATTTATGTAATTAAAATTCATTTCTATCTATTTATTTTTACTATTATTTCTCTCTTTTTCAAAATGTTAGGACAATTTATTTTTTGTCCTGCACAATTTTAATTTATGATTTCTTGAAATATAACTGGAAAAGAAAAGCACATTTTTTCCCCAAATGAAACTACTTGCCTATCCCTTTAAATCTAAGTAACTGGCTCTCACTGAATGGCCATTAATAGCCCCACAACCCAAATCTCAGTGGCTCACTGTTTAGGTTATGAAAGCCTAGAATGAGTGTAAACAGCACTCTAAGGGTCTTCCAAATTTATAGTTTTGTGGTGATAAATTGGGCTATCATTTATCTCAATTCTTATCATTTATCTCAATTCTTATCTAGCCCTTAGTCACTGAATGGGTGTTGCCTTAGACAAACTGAGAACTGGGAAAGACTTAATTTAGAAAGGCCAAGGTCACCCACAGCCTGGTACTGCTACTAGATTTCCATGGAGGAGAGTGACTTTGTGCAGCTCTGCCTCACTTAGATCCAATTCACATGCAAATAAAGACATCACCCTCCTAATGATGAAAACAAAGGACCAACAGGTGCAACAAAATCTAATTTTTTACAAGAAGTTTTCCTGATCTTTGATGTTAAAGCCTTCCATCTTTGGATTATCTTTGATTTATCCTGCATATATCTTGTTGGAACATAGTTTATCACATATTGTCTCCACCCACTGTTAGAAAATGATCTCCTTGAGAACAGGGATTATCTGCTGACTTTTTATCACCTGTACTTAGTTCAGTATCTGCTACATAGTAGGTACTTAGTAAATGTTTGTTGACTGACTAGTTCATGAAACAAAGCTTATTTAATGTGAATATTAATATATTCCAGAGATTTTCATTTGAGACCTACAGGACCATTTTTTATCAATAAAATATTTCAAAGCCCATCTGATCTTATTAGGCTGATGCTTAATTTAGCTTAATACAGGGTTTTATAAGGGTTTTTTTGGTTGTTGTTTTTTTGTGTGTGTCATTAATATCTCTGCCAATCTGGTGAAGTATATGAACCACGCCTCAGAAGAATATTTTTAAATTCATAAAAGTAAAATACATAATATTACAAAGGAAAAAATATTGAAATTCAGTCATCAAAACATTTTAAAATGTCAAGTTTACGGAACCCACTTTAAGTTAAAACTTTTTGATACATAAAAAGTGCTAAGGATTGTCTAACAATGTTAAATTGCACTTTTTTGGGGGGGGTCTGCCATCAACTTTTTTGCTATGCCATTTCACAATTAAGAAATTAATCTGTATTTAAAAAGAAGCCATTGTTTGAATATATCATTCTGTTGATTTATAACTTTCATTCTCTAACCGAAATCCTCAACTTAGCATCTGGCTCCTACCTACTTTCTATGCATTTCTCATTATTTCTTTTACTTTACTCTCACATCAGAGCAACTTGCCGGCTGGGTGATCTCATACATGAAATTCCATGTCCTTACTACATACCTTCATGCAAGTGGTTTTCTGTATAGATTCTGCCATACAATTCTGAGTTTCCTTCAAATACAGCTTTAGTGCTGCCTACTACAAGAGGCCTTTCTTGACTTCTCCCTCCACCCCCATTAACTAGCATTCAATTTTGTATATGTTTGCTTTGCATTTACTTAATTGTGGGCATACTGTATCCTAGGAATACAAGCACACTGAGGCCAGAGACTGTTTTTTGTTTTGTTTTGTTTTGATCTCCATATCCCCAGTGCCTGGCACGATGCCTTGAATATACTAGTCGTTTAAGAAATGTTGGTTGGTTTGAATAGGAAATCTCCAATACGTCAGTTTTCATGGTTTCAGTCAATAAGGACTAAAGTTTTCCATTTATTTATTATATATCCATTACAGCCTAAAGAACAATGTTACTGATACTTCTCTAGCATAAAACCGGCATTGAATGAAATCAATGTCCAGATCTATGGAAGATACTGCCATGGACAAATACTATTGATCTATTGGTAGGCTGCTTCATTTTTATGCTTGGAAATTTGTTGGTAGGAGGGGTAAATAAGTATGTCTTATGGTGGAGGAAGCACAGGTGTGTGCATGCACACACACACACATACACACAGCATGCTGTACAGGGTGTCATGTTCCACAGGGCTGGATAGAGGATGCCTTTTCATTATGATGGATGACAGCAGTAAACAAACTAACCCAGTCTTTCCACAGAAGTTGTGCAGGGTATTCTTGGCCCAAACCAACTTTTATGCAAACTGAAATTCATTGAACATCTGCTATCCCAGCTCAGCATTGATTCCGTTTGCTTTCAATACTTAGCCTCATGCATAAAAATAAGGTCCCTAACCTGAAAGATAAAATGAGATGGAATGCAAAATCCATGTGCCTATTTGAAAACAAATATTCTCTATAATGTACAAATGCAATGTGCGTGTATACACAGGTACACACATTTATGATACACACACATATAAATGTATATAGCATTTTAAAAAACCTATTAAAGTGAACCATGAAGATTCATATAGACTGCTATTCTATTTCAAATCACTAAATTTCTGGGTAGAAGATCTTTCTGATCAGATTTTCAAACAACTCTAAATGAATAAGGCTCCCTTGAAAACACACAGAAAACTATACGAGCTTTCAATAAGAAAATTTCAAATGCTGAATTTAGATGCAGCTGATATTTACAATGATTTCCAAATGATGTTAACCCAGCCATTAGCAAAGTTTACAATTGATTTTAATGAGAACCTTCACCATATGGAAAAATCTCCCCCGCCTCTTTTCTCCTCTTTTTTCCCTTCTAAATATGATACATAACTCCATAACATCCTTAGATACCAGCTGCAAATGAAAATCTTACAGTCTACCAGCATCTGCTAATGGTGAAGAATTGTCTAATGTACTGGCCTACATAGGCAACAAAGTTAATGTTGGAGATAGAAGATATGTGACCTGTCAACAATGTGGGATCTGACAATATCTTTTTTTTTTTTTAACGTGGTAGGAAATGAAAGGACAGGAAATTTATTTTTATATAGCTGTGAAAAAGCTCTCAAATGTTGTAACTTTTGCTAAGAATAAGCCAGTAATTATTTTAATAACAGTTCATATTTCTTTAAATAACACTTTATAGCTTACAGTGTTTTAATCCCAACCCTGTAAGGCAGGTAGAACAATTACTCTTAACTCCACTATATAAATTAGGAAACAGAGCCTCAAAGAGGTAAAATGATCCAAGAAGATAAATAAAACTGTTCTTTAGGAGTTTGGGGGTTATGGCTTTGATCCTCTTAAAATACAAGTGCCTGGAATGGTCATATTTTATCTCTTGACGAATTAGTTATATTTCTTAGTGAGAAGATAGATGGGGCATTTGCTGAACATCCAGTATTGCAAGGTACTGAGAATAGAGGGGTTGTACCAGTATGGATGCCAGGGCAGGTTAGCATAGAGGAAAGCTTGGGGAGGACATGAGGCCATTGGACTCCTCAAGATTGAAAGCAGGCAGAGTGGTGAACAGTGAGGGTCAGAAAGAAAGAAAAAAAAACTGATATGGAAGAGAAAAAAAAATTAGCTTTGCTTACTTCACAATTCTTCCTATAACCAATCCTTTTGTCAGGTACTAGTTAGGAAATGAGCATTTACTAAACACTTATGTTGGGCACTGTTCTTTGCAATGAAGATGCAAAGAAAGTCCCAGTCATCCAGGAACTTATATTCTATTAAAGGAATCAATATGGCAACCAATTATGTACATATAATATGAATACAGAATAAGTGAGAGGTAATCCCAGAAGGAAGGCACCAAATCTAGGGAAAGGTCTTTTGAAGAAAAGATCTTAGTCTTCAAGGAAGCCAGAAGGAAAAAAAAAAAAGTGAAGAAGGAGAGTACATATTAAGAAATTTCAAAATGGAGTGACATATCTATTGAACATTAAGAAAGGGTCTGGATATCACTGTCACTGTGTCACTGGATCATAGAGTCCATAGATCATGGAACAGACTGAAGTATAAGAAGATTGGAATGGTAGAACAGATCAGGTTGTGAAGAGCTTTAAAAGTCAAACAGTGAAACCATTGGAGTTTCTATCACGTAGAAGGGGTTACTTGTTCAGAATAGTACCAATATAGTGGGAGGCAGGTGTGGCAAAATTTATAAGTAAGGAGAATGTTTATTATTATTCATTTCATTTATCTTGAAAGTATTATTTTATCTACCACTCATTATGATATCATGAAGCCTTTTGTCCTCTTCATTATTGGGGATGGCCCTCTAGGAGAAGGAGGAGCAAAAATATATTAAAAAATATGGATGATATGAAAATAAAACATATAAAAATTAAAATAAGATTATAAAAAGAAGAGAATATAAGATGACTATCCAGCTTTGAATAACATCATGAAAACCTCCCACAGATCAAACTCCAGTCCTCAATACCCAATGTCTTCCTGTCCTGACTTTGGGTGGTGGTGGATGGCAGTAGAGACAAGCTAATCACTTTGTTTGGGGATGGGTAATGGCTAGGGTGTCTAAGACCAAAAAGGAGAAAAAAATTATCTTTAGTGAAATATGTATATACCACTCAATGGATATATGCAAGATGTGACAACTTTCAAAGCTAGAAATGGATGGATCACCAAAAGTAGACATCATAACAAATTAACTCCCCCCAAAATTAGAAAAAAAAAATGCTGATTTCTCAGCTAAATGTGTTGCTTTTCAAAGACAATTGCTTGAAAAGAAATCTGTTTATTTTCAGTGGTGGTGGGTTTTCCCCCCCTCTTCCCTCCAAAATGTTACATATGGTCTTCTATAAAAAGGACAGCAAATATACTCATTTTAAACAGCACAGCCTGGGGCTACTGCTTGCAAAAAAAATTTAAGGAAACAGTGCAGATCTATGATTAGATTATAAATTATTAGGGTGAATACTGTACCAGGTAAAAAAAAAAAATCTACTTACAACAAGCTTGAAATTATCTTCTGTTTCTTCCAGGGTCTATTTTAAGGATAGGTAGAAAAAGGTATTTAGTAAACATTTTTAATTGAAATAATATAGACTTCCTGAAACATGCCATTAACCTTATGCATTTTTCAGATGTCAGGTTTCTTAATCAATCTTCTTCTTACTACTTAACTTATCTCCCCAAGATCCTCCCTAATCCTTGTCTTCTGAAACAAAAGTGTTCTGGTTCTCCATTGCTCCCCAGATTCACTCACACACTGAAAAGGCCTTGACTTGCATGCAGGAAATGCATCCACTGCCTACAATATTTTTAGGCATATCTCTTCTAACACTGTAAAATTTATTCATTCAAATATTTTTTATTAAGTGGTCACATTATACAAGGCACTTTTCTGGGTACTAGGAAAGACATCAGGATAGGAGGTGATTCTATCCTGTAGGGATCTTATTTTCTAGGCAGAGGACATAATCATACTATATTACAACAATAACAGACTGTCATGCTGAATAATATATTTTAGCAATAGCTGATTTTATACAGGATAACTCAGAAGGTCTTAGTACAGTTTTAAGAAGGACTACAATTTAAGAATACATCAAAAGCTGTATCAATTGATACAGTGCATTTTTTTAAATCAATAAGATAAAGAAAATAGAAATTAAGATAATTTTTAAATCTCGAAGTAAAATAATGTTTGTAATTATTTGTACTTAAAATACATTTGCACAAATAAGAGAAAGAAATAGTTTTTTTTAACATTTACAAATATATTTCCTTGTAATCACTTATTTAGGAATCACATTTTGCACACTTTTTTTGTTTCGAATACTCTACAAATAGTTTTTGATAAACAAAAATTTGCTACATCTCAAAAAAAAAAGCTTTGATTGATATGCTTGGTTTTTCTAATACAAGGAAACTCTAATAACTTCAAAGTGCTCTAAGATTTTTGAGATACTCTGTATTGTGTTTTTTAGGACTTTTCAAAGTGATTTTCCCAGACTGTCTTATTTAAACTGCTCAAAAGCTCTTTGAGATAGATGCTACAGATAGGTGTTTTATTACTTATATTTTACAAATCAAGCAACTGAGATGAGCCTAGGTAAGTGACTTGCCCATAGTTACAAAGTTAGTGTCAGAGCTGGGATTAGAATCTAGTTCCTCTGACTCCAGTTTCAGAACACAATGCTGTCTCTCTAAAATAAATAATTTACATAAATTTAATATAACACAAACTGACCATAGGAATGTACATCATTTTTACTGTCAGTCCATAACACCATGTAGGCTCAATAAGCATCAAGCTAAAGGTGACCAGGCAATTCTAGGCAACAAGTCCAAGGAGATTTCTAAAGTAGCTCAAACAACTCCTATTATGGAGCAAGGGCAGAACTTTTGTGGAAATTGTTTTTAGTTTAGTTTAGTTTTCAATTAAAAATGGTAAAGGAACCAATTCTACCATTACTGCTAAGAAACTAGATTAAAAGAAAATGACTGCCTTGTCATATACAAAAATTTTTCTACTGAATCAATCCAAGAAAGGCTACCAAACATCAATCAGCTATTCTCACCCTCTGGTCGCCTTAAGGAGAATATAACAATGCAATCTTATGATAGTAGGTTTAGAATTGGAAGAAAACTCTGAGGTCATCTAATCCAACCTTTATTTAATAGATAAGCCCAAGTCAGGACCAGACAGGTTAAGTTATTAGTACTTGGTCATACAGACAGTAAGTGACAGAGCCAGAATTCAGACCAAGGTTTCTCTAACTTTAAATTCAGTCCTCTATCACCTGAACTATACTGGTCCTCAATACTAGAACACAAGAGCTACACAGGTACTCAAAGATTATTTAGACTAATGGTTCCTAACCTGGGATTAAAATAGCATGGAGTCCATAAACTTGGATGGGGAAAAAAGAATTACACTTTATTTCACTATAATGGATATGTGACTTGAATGTTAAAGATCATACTATTAAAAAAAATAGAAGAGAAGCAGCTCATATACCATGCATAGCTATGGCTAGGGGATGAATTTTTAATTAAGTGAGGGAGAGAGAAAGTTTCAAGGATAAAATATATAAGTTTGATTACAAGAAAGTGAAAAAGATTTTGTGGGGGGAAAAAGAAATAACAAGGTTAAGAAAGGAAGCAGTTGGCAGGGTTAATTGTTATTGTTTTGGTTTTGTATCAGATATTTCTGATAAGGGCTTGATAATCAAAATATGTAGAGAACAATAAAAAAATACAAAACCAAAAGCCATTCCCCAATGGATAAATTGTCAAGGGATATGAAGAAATATAATTAGAAACAATTTTGCCAAAATATATGTCAATGAATCTAACAACTTACATAAACTAAATGAATATTTACAAAAATGTAAAATGTTCATTATGTAAACAAGTAGAGAATTTAAACAACTTAATTTCAGAAGATAAGATTGAACAAGCCATAAATGAACTTAAAAAGGAAAATAAAAACACAGCCCAGGACCAAATAGATGGATTTACATATCAAACATTCACTGAAAAATTAATTCTAATATTATAGAAATTGTTTTCAAAAGTAGCAAGAGAAGGAATCCAGCCAAATTACTTTTATTACAGAGATATGTACCTGATACATAAACCAGGGGTAGTCAAAATAGAAAAAGAAAACCATAGACTAAATATTCCTAATGAATGCTAATTCAAAAATTCTAAGTAAAATAATAGCAAAAAAATTAAAAACAACATGTCACAAAGATATCACTATGACCACACTGTATTCATACTGGGAATACCAGATTGGTTTAATATTAAGAAAACCATAAGATTAACTAACCATATTAATAACAAAAGCAACAAAAATCATATATTTATATGAATGGATGCAGAAAATCATTTTGACAAAATACAATGCCCATTTCTTGAAACAAACTAGAAAAGAGAAATTGATGGACCTTTCCTTAAAATGATAAACAGATAACAAGAATAAACTATATAGCTCATTCTAATAAAATCATGGGTGGAATACAGATGTTCACTGATACCATTTTTATCTGACATGGTAGTAGAAATGATGGCGACAGCAATAAGACAAGGAAAAGAAAATGAGAGAACAAGCATAAGGAGAAAAGAATCAAAATGGTCATTTTTTTGCAGATGATATAATGGTGTACCCAAAATATTCTAGAGAATCATCTAAAAATTAATTAAAATAACCAGTAAAATCACAGGGTATAAAATAAATACACACAAATTATCATCATTTTTCTATAATACCAAAGAATAGATTTTAAAGAACAACAAATGATAAACATATGCAAGAATGAGCCACATAACTAATAAGAAAAACTCAAATCAACAACTCTGAAATTTTCCCACATCCCCCAAATTACCAAAGACGGTCAAAAAAAGAGAGGAACAGTCAAAATTGAACAGATTGAGAACAGATAAGCATGCTAATGCATCACTGGTGGAACTGTGAATTATTCTAACCATTATGGAAAGTAATTTGGAATTATGCAAAGAAAGTGACTGAAATGTCCATATTCTATAATATAACCCAGGCATTCCACTGCTAGGCACAGATCTGAAGCAGGTAAATGACAAAGGCCCCCACATAAGCCAAAATACTTATAGTAGTACATTTTGTAATAGCAAAGACCTGGAGATAAAGTCAATGATCATCAACAGAGGAACAGCTAAACAAATTATAGAATATGAATGTAATTTTAAAAAATTTGAATGTGATAAATACTTAGAACCACAAAAAGATGTGGACAAATGCAAAGAGAAATAAGCAGAACCAGGAAAATAATATACTTATTACATAACAATGTAAATAGGTAGCAACAACAACAAAATGATAAATAAGAAAGAAAAAAAGAAAAAGAAAGAAAAATAAATGTTGCAGAGTAAGAAACAACAAAGGGGATGATTTAAGCAAAAATTTTGGAAGTCTTTTAGGAATTAATGCAGAGTGAAGTGTGCAGAACCAGAAGAGCGATTTATGCAATAATAACATTTGAAAGACTTAATAACTCTGCTTGATACAATGACAATCCACATTTCTAAAAGACCTATGATAAAAGATGTTATCCACCTTCCGAGGTTATAAGCTCAGGATGCAGACTGAGACATTTTTGAAAACGGTCAATGGTCAATACAATAATTTGTTTTGCTCCACTATGTATGTTTATTTCAATGATTTTTTGTTTGTTTGTTTTTGTTTTTCTTATTCCAGTGGGGACGGGGGTGGCGGAGAGAAGAACATTTTTAAGAAAAAAAGTTGGGGTGGCTAGGTGGTGCAGTGAATAGAACACAGACCCTGGAGTCAGGAATTCAAATCTGACCTCAGACACTTAACCCTTACCAGCCTTGCAACCTTGGGCAAGTCACTTAATCCTAATTGCCCTGTATTCCCCTCTCCAAAAAGCCACACACACACACACACACACACACACACACACACACACACACACACACAAAATTAAAAAGAAAATTAAAAAAAAAAGTTTTGTTTGTTTTTTGGAGGGCAATTGGGGTTAAGTGACTTGCCCAAAGTCACATGGCTAGTAAATGTGTCAAGTGTCTGGTGTCTGAGGCTGCATTTGAACTCAGGTCCTCCTGACTCTAGGGTGGGTGCTCTATTCACTGAGCCACCTAGCTGTCCCAAAGTTGTTTTTGTTTTTTTTTTTAAAGAAAGTTAATGCTGTGAAATTATAATGACTAAACCTAGGCTCAAAGAACAGGTTGACAAGGCAGTATTCTCACTTCATGCCATCCTCCTGCTGCAACTTTGCAGACTTGGGGATCTATGAGTATATATAATATAAGACTTTCTTGATATGTTGGTTACCTCTCCAAAACAACTTCTTTCTTTTTATTTTTTATTATAAAGGAAGGCTCAGTGGGGGAAGGATGGAGGAAGGAAACATTTTATGACCTAAAAACAAAAGATAACAATAACCCCCCATTTATTTAATGAAGGAGTTGGACTAGACAATTTCTAAGGTCACTCTAAACTCTGAAATTTTATGATTCTGAAAACTTGACTCTAAGTAGAAGAGAGTAAAGATTGTTGTTCTGAATGTCACTGTTTCCTAGATGATAATATGTCATGCATATGGTTAACAAAAAATCGCCAAATTCAAAATTCCAAGTGGGGCCTGTTGGAAGTCTTTCATTAGACTGTCTTCCTTGTCTGATACTTAGTCACTATATAAGTAGTATTTAAATGAGAGACAGTGTAGTATAAAGGCTAAAGAACTAGTCTTCACCTCAGTGCTCAAGTCTGGCTTCTGGCACATAAAAGTTTTTATGGCACTGAACAAGGCACTTATACAATGTCCACTTAGGCTACTCCTTGAGACTAAAGGTCACAGATAATTTGTTTCCAGAAGTTCTCTCCAATTTTTTGGAAAGAAAAAAAAAACCGTATACCCTATTAATCAAAAGATTGTTACTTGATCTCTGACTTTGTACTTTCTTTTTTTTTTTTTTGGAAGGGTGAAGGCAGAGCAATTGGTGTTAAGTGACTTTCCCAAGGTCATACAACTAGTTAGTGTGTCAAGTGTCTGAGGCCGGATTTGAATTCCAGGGCCAGTGCTCTATTCACTACACCATCTAGCTGCCCTTAACTTTGTACTTCTACGTCCTTTTTTTTTTTCCTAAAGTATAAAAAATTTCTATGCCAATGTGGACTAGTACCAGTATGTAGTGCTTTCATTATTTAAGGTTTCCTCCCATAAATACTGAAAACTTTGCTCAAGAGCACCTGAATTAAGAGGAGGATCTGTCAATAGCCTCTTCTTTGGTCCTAAGCACTCACTTAAAAGGCCTCTTTTCATTTAGATGCCTGGCTTCAAAAAACTAAAAATAAAACAAATCTATTCACAAAATAGACGAGTGTGCTAATTTAACAAGGCATTCTATGGAAGATGGTTATTATAATCAAGCTGGATCTGCACTACTCTACAATCTCCTAATGAGACGTGGAACCAAAAGCTATTCTCGATTTTACAAAACTTACCTTTACAGACATTTTCCCCAAGTTTCTTCTACCATACCACAGGGAATGTCTACCAAAAAACACTGTGGAAGCCTTGACTCTAAAAATAACAGGCCTGACCTATGTCCCCCAAAGAAATTAAGAAAGAGAAAATGGACCCATAGGCACAAAATTATTTATAAAAACTCTTTTGAGGGTGACTTGAAACTAACAAGATACCTACCTGTTGGGGAATATCTACATGAATCATGGTACATAAACATAAGGAACACATTGTGTCATAAGAAATAACAAAAGGGATGGGTTATAAGAAACCTGGGAAGATTTAAATGAATTGACACAGAGTAAAGTATGAAGAACCAGAACAGTTTATGCAATAAAAGAATGTACATGCAAACAACTTAGACTTCGGAATGCTGATCAGTACAATGACCAGCCACAATTTCAGAAGACAGATGATCAAGTGCACCACTTACCTCCTGGCAGAGAGGTGAAGGACTTGAGTTGCAAAATAAAGCATGCTTTTGGACATGTCCTACATGGGAAATGATTTTACTTGACTATGTATATTTATTACAAGTGGTTTTTTTTTTTCCTGTTTTTAAATTAAGGAAGGAGAGAAATAAATGCTTATTAATTATTTTTAAGAAATAGACTTATGAGTCTAGAGCTCTTTCCACTTCACTTGTGATACTATTATTTTATGCTGGGAACAGTCGTATGGACAAAGTCCAAGTTATAGTGATTACCGAGTTGTTGTTGAGTTGTTTGTCAGTCGTGTCTAACTCTTCATGTACCATTTTGGGGTTTTCTTGGCAGAGATACTGGAGAGATTTGCCATTTCCTTCTCCAGCTCATTTTTTGGATGAGGAAACTGAGGGAAACAGGGTTAACTGACTTGTCCAGGGTCACACAGCAAGTACATGTTTGAGACTAGATTTGAGCTCAGGAAGAGGAGTTTTCCTAACTCCGGACCCTCACTCCAGTATTCTATACACTGGGCCACCTAGACCTCTGAATTACAGATTTAAAACTGGAATGCCCCTTAGAGATTAATTGAGTCAGCGAGGTGACATAGTGGATAAAGTGCTAGGCCTAGAGCCAGGAAGGCCTGAGTTCAAATTTGTTTATTGGAGTAGATTAGTTCTACTACAAAAGTACTTACTAATTGTAGATCCTAGGTACAAGATCAGAAGTATAATGATAATAATAATTATTATTATATTGAAAATAACTTTCTATTATACTATATACAAGTAATATATAAACACATGAATAATCATAAAATTATTATTACTATATTAATCATCATTACACTAAGTGGTAATATGTTATATATAAGGTAAAAAATCCCCAAATTCAAAAATCCAAATAGGGCCTTTTGGAGCCTTTCTCTAGTCTGTTTTCCATGTCTAATACTCAGTAGCCATAAATAGTATTTAATGAGAGACAGTGTAGCATAAAAACTAGAAGGCCAGTCTTCAATTCAGGGTTCAAGTCTAGTCTAATAATATATAATATAATAATAAATGTTGTTACATAATATATATATTCTATAATAATTATATCACATAATTATTATGCCTCATACAATTATTTGTATTATTGTAGAATATATAGTTTCATGATTGGTTTCCCTCCTTCAAGTCTCTCCCCATTGTAATCTATTATCCATAAAGTTGAGTAGCTATGTGATGCAGTGGAGAGAGTGCCAGGCCTGGAGTTATTCTGTAATTAAGCAGTGGGTCACTAAGGTTGTGATGTCTTCTAACCCTGGAGAAGGATACACACACATACACACACACACGCCCCCTCATGTGAGGTCTTGCTTTGGGGCTCACCTATGAAAAGAGTTGTGTGACTTGGCCAGGTGAGCCTCTGGGTAGCCATTGAACCCTCCCCTGCTTTGAAAACCTAGATGTCGGTGCTTCTCTCTCAGGTAACTAAATATATAGGGATGCAATAGTCAGACAGCTAGAAGCCCTGTCTGTTGTTCTGCTGAATTGTGTTATTTTCTCTGTATTTTTTGTCTGCTCGTAACTTCTTTTTGTATTTTCTCTGAAGTTCAGAGTGTTGACTTTACCCCGTGAACTAGGCAAATGATGCATGTTTGATTAAAGTAAAATTGTTAGCCCCTTTTGAGTTGCTTTCCTTTAGAAAAGAAGATCAAAGAACCTGTGCTAGCAGCCACCCTGGGTATGCCGGGGTGCTTGCTGTTACAGCATCTCTGTGTCTAGCATAGTGTCTGACACATAATTGGTGCTAGTCATTTAATAAACATTTATTAATTGCTTACTATGTATCAGGCAAGGAGTTAAGTACTGGGGATACAAAGAAAGGTAAAAGCCAAACCCTCCTATCAAGAAGTTCATAATCCAATGGGGGAGACAACATATAAATTATTATGTAGAAATACATTATATCCAGGAAATAATCAAAAGAGGGAAGGCATTAGAATTATGAAGGATTTGGAAAGACATCCTATAGAAGGTGGATTTTAGCTGAGATTTAAAAGAAGCCATGGAAGCCAGAAGGCTTCTGCAATTGGGAGATGGAGTATCTTATTCAAGGAGCAGCAAATTCTTATTGATGGGTTGATTTTAGATAAAGACTATTCATTATATTAATTATCTCCTTTCCCCCCCTCCACCAATTAATAAGTAGGAGCTTTGCATATAATATGCATTAAAATGTGTCAAATAAATTAATCCAAAGATGTTATTAAACTTTATCTAAAAAAGCATTTAGGATTATGTTAGGGAAAAGGAAACTTGTTTTTAAAACATTTAATAACCCTTTTAAAAACTGGTACTACATATAAACATGATACTAATATTCAGTATCAGCTTAATTGCAGGGTTGCCAACAGAAGAAATGTTTTTTGCTGAAGTAAAAAATGTATAGAAAACTCTTTAAAAATTTATGTTGCATTCACCTCTAAGCCTGAGATATTACTGTAATTATATTTTAATAAGGACATAGAATCATCTAGAATTGTTCTGTGCTATATACCAAAATATGGAGAAAAATATGCATTTTTTCAATTTCTCCTTCAACATGATTTTTTCTTCTACTTAAGGTTTAAGATGGATGAATAGACCTTCAAAATGTAAAGCTACTGAGCTGGTTACTCCCTCTTTCTATCCACTGTCTTCCCCTCTCCACATCTCCACAGAACTATTTAACAGCAGCAAGAAATACACTTTCATTTTTCTTGACTGTCATTTTTGCATTGATTACTTATAGCACATAGATTCAACTGAACCTTATTGAAAATGTGAATTTATCACAGGGTCTTAATTATACTTTGTCTTATTTAGGATCCACAATCCAAGTTGAGGCCAGTACCAAACTACTACTGGATCCTACAGATAGCTCATGCAAATAAGCTTTTTTCCCTGTGTTTTTAGAATTTTCTGCTCATGACTGTGTTATATGAGTCAAAGCAGGAGAAATAGCAATACCACATGTCATACCAGAATGTCATGTGACAGTATGTCTAGTCATGGTAGTAACAAATTATATATGAAGGTCAGTCTTGTCTTTACTCTTAAGGCATTTCAGTGTTATCCACAGATGCAATCCATTGACCTGTTATATACTTATTGCCCTTCATGCTTGAAGAGGATCAAAATGACATTACTATGTTAGAGTCAAGGTATAGTGTGCCCAACTATGGCTGATCAAATTATGCTCAGAGGGTTCTACCACAGGACAGGCACAAATCGTCCATATGAACATTTGGCATGGAGAAGTCTCTCAATTTGTTCATCTCACATTTCTTTTGAGCTACTGAAATTTTGTTATGTTCATAGAGCACAGCACCTACTTTGATGAAGGTACACCATGCAGCCAGGCCTGTGCCAGTGTCTCCCATGTCTCACAATGGTTTCCAAAGCTCTTCATACAAGATACACACTTCCAAAAGTATTGAATGCATCTGACCTTGCCTGACTGCAGAGCTATGGATTTCCTGGGCAAAATCAATGCAGACATGTGAAGGGGTTATCTGACTTTGATCCCAACCGATCCCAATAACTAGAGCAGGTCCAAACGAATTTTCCCATTGTTGCACCTGGAGCTGGAGTCAGTTGTTTTGACATACATATCTCCCCTCCCCCAGTCTTCTCTATGGACTTTTGGTAGTTAGGCAAAATAACTTACATGACAATGCTGGATGCTATACCTCCCACAAAACTCCCAGTTTAAATGTATTTACCCCTGCTCCCCCTCTGCCCCTCTTGGGCACACTAGTGGATGCTATGCAGTGGCCCCGAATTGCAATTCCCTGGCCTTCATTAAAGATCCTAGTTTTTACTTCTTTATTTCAGGTTAACAAAAACATTGATGGTAAATTCATTCTGCCCAAGTGTTACTCCATAAAATTCCATTATCTAAATTCAAGAAGAAATTGAAACTTTGCCCAACTTTGAAACATTGGCCTTTATTTCACTTGGACTACAATAACTCTGCACCTGAGCAAGTTATTCATAGATAGCAAACAATGATACAGGGGGAAAAAAGGCCAGAGGGAGTTTAGGATTAATTTTGAATAATCCTTTAGAATTTAGAAATAGAAAAGGTCAATATCTAAGGTTTTTCTGCCCTTTCCTTTCCTTCCTTATGCTGAACTCTCCTCTACATCTATCAGCTTGCTGTGAACTTTGAAGAGTCACACATTGGTATCCATTCTGCATGCCACACAGACACATGAGTACTCATTCTCAGACTTGAATGAAGAGAGAGAGATATCTTAAAATAATTTTGGCAATGACTATTGCCCCAAGCCATATCTCTTAAGCAAACTGCTAAAAACTAAAACAAGGAATTCTGAGCAAGATAATGAAAAAGAAACACCTTCTTCTACATTAGAAACACTCTGAACTGCTGTCTTTGTTGTTTCATCTTTTCTCCCCATTAAATCAGACACTTGTTCTAAATCAAGCCCTCAGGGAGTAACAGAGGGAAGTGATGAGAATGCAACATGTTAATATAAAAGTAGAGCATGTGTTTTATAACTTATTCTGTTCAGAGATCAAGGGAAATGTCACCAGTTATAGCCATTAGTGAAAAATCAATGTAATTATGGTAGTAGTATCAATTCAGATCATTATTTTGATACTTGTGTTACAGAGCCCTAACCACCACCAAAAGGACATCTGAAGTGAATGATTACAGGGATGAATATACCTTTAAAGGTGAGAAAGTCACATATTCCACCACATAACAGGTACAGGCACCTCTTTACATGTTTCAAAATAAAATCACTAAAATCATCTTAGCTTAGTTGTATCTTTGAATAGAAATGCAAGATTTTAGATCTTTATATCTATTACCAAAAATCTGAATGTGTTCCACAGGAACATTTAAAAGAGGAACATTTAAAATTCAATTTCTGGTTAATATCAGCATTAGGCCAACTCAATACATGTAGTTCAGGAGGAAATTCTGAGTCTCAAACCACTGTTTAATAATGTCACTCAAATCCTGAATTTAGTCTCAAGGCAACACAATACATTCTTGTAGGCATTCAGCGAGATGACTCATGTCGCAGTGAATTTCACAATGTTGGGATCTTAATGTTTTGTGGTTTTTTTTTTAAAAGTTATTTCCAAATAATTAGTTCTTCATTTAGGGAAAATAGGTACTGTTGGTTCACCGTTCTGACACAGGAGCTACGACTCTAATAGGGGGATAATTTAGACACAGATGAGCATTGACTTTCTGGAGAATCAGTAAGCATATTCCACAGAGTGCTATTCTGTGGAACAAGTGGTCTTCTTGGTAACTTGATCAAGTCTAAGTTTAGAAATGACTTTGGGCAGTTCAGCTTTTTCTTTCCCTCCTTCACATAGAGGAAAAGCCTCAGTATGGATTGATGTTGCCTTTTGTATATATTGGGACAAACCACATACAAATTACATCAGTCCATTCTAAGTGTCAGTGTTTTCATGAACAATTTTTTTTTCCCAGAGAGAAAGAAGAGTTCCAATGTGTAGAGAGACACACCAGAAAAGTTATTACATTTAAAAACTGACTTAAGTGAAAAGCATATAACTAGAAAATAAATCCGTCTTAGGTCCAGGAGAAGAGAAGGAAAAATGAATTATTCTCCTTTCATTGGAGAGTTGGAGTTCTACAGATATGGGATGTTACATATGCCGTCAGATTCAGATGCAGTGTGCATTGGTTTTGTTTCAATATTTTTCTTTGCCATAAAGGAAAGTTCACTATGAGAGTGGGCAATGATAAATAAAAATAATTTGCAGGTAAAAAACAAAAGATATTTTTAAAAACTTTAAATAATAAAATTCAATGGTTCATTAACAGAAAATATAAGGAAAAGATTTATACGTATATGAAGAAAGGCACATAAGTTCAGTTGTATCAAAACATATCCCATTATACCATGAATTGAGTTATTCTGAAAGTCAAATGTCTTTCCTCTCCCTATCCCCAACACATAATGATGTATGCAACCTAACTCCTTCACTTTAATATGGAAGCCCTAGAACTTGAACATTCCTCTTATGTTCCTAAATAGTAATGATATTTTATTCATGGCTCCAACATTCAAGAGGAACATTTGATTTACTTTTTCAGAAGTATTTAAATAAATGTTAATTACTGGTTACTAATGCCTTTGTTAAACTTACAGCATCTCATTCCTAACATTTTTGTTTTATTAAAAAAAATAAAGGGAATTCCTTTACGCTAATACATTAAGTTGAATACACAAGGAGCAAGCTTCAGATACATTACAATCTTTGTCTGGTCTACAGCACTGTGTTTTATTTTTGAGGGAGTGGGGGGTTGAAGGGGTAGTGTCAGATTGATGGGAGGAGAAGCATAGTACAAAACGTTTTGGAAGTTATGTCCAGGGAAGACCTATCCAGAATCCAATGTAAATTCTTAAGGAATTGAAGAAGGATGATGCCATGGAGGTTGCTAATATTTTTATATGACAGCTGAGAAGAAAGAAATCTCTTGCCTTAGTACAAGGAATTTACCAGGTAATTCTTGAAGTTACTTTCCTGTTAGCTGAAAATGTTGAAGCCATCTGCTTCAGCACCCCACCCAACCCTGGCCACAGGCTCCCTTTTCATTTTTTAAAATTTATTCACATTTAAACTGCTCAACACACACTAAACCTAAAGAACTGTCACTTTGAGACCTCTGCCCACCAATGCAAATTCAAAGGAAAGCCATAAAAAGTAAACAGGAAAGTGAAAAAAATTAAGAATTGAAATTTCCAGGACATGGAAAACAACACAAATGAATCTTACACCACCAGTACAGATACACACACACACACACACACACACACACACACACACACACACAATCCTCAGTTGCCAAGATATGAAAAAATATCTCAATGTGAGGACATGCCTTTAAGTTTAAATTAAGGTCCTGTGTTACACCTGATTTTGACTTGGCAAATTCTATTATGAAGTAAGACTTGAATATTTTTTTCTTCCTTCAAGGCAATCCATATGCATTATTTTCCCCTAGTTCAACCCACTGGTATCTTATTTTCTTAAACTTCATTTACATAAGTTTAAATCAGTTTAAATCAAAAGATGCCATCAAAAAGTCAGCAAACAGCCCCACCACTACCACACCAAGTGACATTTAGTGGCCCATCTTGTCTCATTCAGAGACAGAGCAGTCTTACTTTTCCACTGAATTATCTCATATCCATGGTCAGCAGAATCAGGGAAGTGAATACATGATTTTTTTCCCGATACATTTAGCCTTGCAACACATAAGGTCACGTCTGAAACAGCTTTAACAGATGAGACACTTACCTAAAAGAAAGGAAGGAAAAGTTTAGTTAGTAGAGCCTGATAATCATTTCAATTTAATTTCTTTATAGTTCCTGGTAACAAAATCACAGCTGTGCTTTTTTTTTTATTGAAGACTATACTTCTTATGTACTTTTTCTCATTCTCCCCTTTGATTTTCACACATAGGCAGAAATTATTCCCATTTTAAAAAGAAGACTCTTTCTCAGAAAGATTAGTTGATTTGGCCAAGATCAGAGGGTAAGCAGGGCTAGAAGTCAGGCATTCTAATACCTAGCTTCCCCTTCCTCTCCTCCTACCCCCCCAATACATCATACGGGTACATGAAATTATTTCAAATAATTAGTATCACACTAGATACTAATAACACAACAGGAAAATGTTCCGATATCAACTCGTCAGCTCATTGGATAGAAATCATGAAATGACAGAAGGTACTATGTTTCCAGAGCTAGAAAAACTGGGTTCAAACCATCTCACTAATTTTATGACACTGTAGATATCATTTATTATTTTGGTGCCTCATCTATGAAATGAAGGGGTTGGTTTAGATAACCTATAGCAGTGGTTCTCAACCTGTGGGTCGCGACCCCTTTGTGGGTCGAACGACCTTTTCCAAGGGTTGCCTAACACCACCCGGGAAAACACATATTTCCAATGGTCTTAGGAACTGAGACACGGCTCCTCTATCTGTCTCCAGGCGGGTCCGCCCACATGCAGATACACCCATATACAAGTATTAAAGGGTTGTGGCATTAGGAAGGTTGAGAACCACTGATCTATAGGCCCCTTCTAACTGTAAATCTATGAGCTTTTGATTCTCATGTGAAGCTTGTAGGGTTTAATCAGGCTTTTAGCCTTCAACTTTGGGGTGGGGGGGTATGGAGAGAAAGCAGAGGTTTCCTTGTCTGCTTTTGAACAAGAATGATACATATTTTCTCTGTAACTGCAAACTTGGAAGTAGAAATGTTCCAAGAACTAAAAACAAAATAACTTCTTAAAAGATTTAAGTTTGAGGCAGAAAGAGATACTAAGAAGCTATTACAACATAATAGGTTACATTTATAAAAGCGCTCTTTAATTTACAAAGTGTTTTCCTCATAGCAACCCTGGGGGGAAGGCATTGTCAAATATTATCATCCTCATCTTACAGTAGGGCTGACAACTAGACAGAAAGGTGGCCTCAGAGCCAGAAGACCTGCGTTCCTGGCCTACCTGCAACACACTGACATACTGACTCTGTTGTCTTCCCCATCATTTAATCTCTTACTGCTGCAAATAACTCTGAAAAAAGCAGAGAAGGTGCTGCCCAGCATTGGTAGAGGAGTCCTCTAAAACCAAGGAAATCACAGATCTAGACCTTATCCTTACTCCCATTTTGTAAATAAGGAAATTGAGGATCAGAGACATGACATGAATTGCTCAGGGTCTCACAGGTAATAAGTTAAAGGTCTAGGACTGGGATATGGCTTTAACCAAGTTATTTGGCCTCAGTTTCCTCAACTGTAAAATATTTCCTGGATTGGATAATCTTTAATGTCCCTTTTACTTCTATAGCTTAGAATGCCTCTACAGAAGCAGGTGTCTTTACAAAAAACCTAATCTTTTGTATATTTTTTACCTTTGTAACTGCAGGGTATATATAGCATAGTGTCTGACTCATAAAAGGCATTTCAATCAATCAATACACATTAATTAAGCATATGCCAGGCACTGTGTTAAGCTCTGGGATAGAATTAGATGCAAAAGGTAACCCCCTCCTCAAGGAGCTCCCAATCTAATGGGAGAGACAAGAAAACAAATAAATACAAACTATATATATATAGAATAAATAGGAAATAAATAAAAGACAGAAGGCACTGGGGACTGGGAAAGTATTGGGAAAGGCTATCTGTAGAAGATGGTAGTGTAGCTGAGACTTGAAGGAAGACAGGGAAGAGGATAGAGACAGGCAGGATAGAGAGGAGGAACAGAACATTCTCAGCATGGGACTCAGCCAGAGAAAATACTAAGAGAGGAGGAATGGAGAGGCAAGAAGGCCGGTGTCACTGGACTGAAGAGTAAGTGATTGGAAGTAAGGTGTACAAGGAACAGAGAGATGGGGGAAAGGGCCAGGTTATGGAGGGTTTAAACACCAGAAGATTTTGCATTTGATCTTGGAGGCTACAGCAAACCACTGAAGTTTATTGAGTAGGGTTTGTAGCATGATCAGTCATACTTCTTAGGGAAATCACTTTGGGGGCTGAATATAAAATGGATTGGAGGGGAAGATGCTTGAGGCAGTCATACTGGCTAGCAAACTGTTGAATGATTCAAACACTGAGGAGGGCCTCTACCAGAGTGGTGGCAGTCTCAGAGGAGAGAAAGGAGCATTTTCAAAAGATGTCACAGAGATGAAATCAACAGAACTTGGCAACGGTTTGGAAATGAGAGGTTAGAAACAGGAGGGAGTATTGAGGATGATGCCACCTAAGTTGTGAATCTGAGGGACTGGGAGAATGGGGTTGCCTTGGATAGTAATAGGGGACTTAGGAAGAGGAAAAGTTTTGGGGGGGAGAAAATTCAGTTTTGGATATGTTGAGTTTAAGGTGTCTACTGGACATCTAGTTTGAGATTCTGAAAGGCAGCTAAAGATATGAGATTGGAGATCAGCATGCTTGGGGCAGACATCCTTCTAACTCACTGAGGGGTTTAAGGCCTTTTGGTTACACTCAACATGGTTTAGGTCATCTGTGGAGATGGTTTAATGGGGTATTGGTGCTGTGTATGCTACAGCTTCTCAGAAACACAGGTCAGAGTTAAGTGAATTAGGTGGATGCCAAAAGTGGATGAGGAGTCCTGAAAGGGCTTGTAAACCCTCCTTGGACACCCCATACACCCATCTTATGGGTGTTAGCAGGTTTTTTTGAGTATGAGGAAGACATAGGCATATGGAAGAAGTTGGTGGAGAGCAAGACTGAAGAAAAGAAACAAAGTGGGACTGACACAGTGGGCAATTTGTTGGAGCAGATGGTATGGAATGAAATTGCTTGTGTGATGGTGGAGGGGTGAACCTTGGCAGGGCATAAGGCCCTCTCTTTGTAAGACAGGGGTGAAGGAAGAAATAGTGGCAAAAACCATCTGAGTGATATGAGATGAGGAAGGAGTGGGGAGAAGAAGAGGACAGTCATGGTGAATGGTCTCAATTTTTTTTTTCTGTTAAATATTAGGCAAGGTTCTCAACTGAGGTGGCAGGGTAGAAAGAGCCATGGGAGATTTGAAGACAGATGAATAGTTTTGCAAGGGTCACTGTGGAGAGCGGGATAAAGTATAGAAAGATGGCCTAGCTGCAGTGAGGACCCAACTGAGGCTGTGTAACATAAATTTGTAGTGGACCCAGTCAGAAAAATTGAATGATTTTTCTCCACCAACATCCAGCAGCAAGTGTGGAGTGAAGATAGTAGATGGTAGGAGTCATTCAAGGCTGAAGTTTGGCAAGGAACAACTAGAGCTATAAGGTGGCAAGGGATTCAAGAGATCAGAGTTGAGTAGAACTGGTTCACCACAGGGCAAACACGAGGAAAAGAAGAGAAAGCAGCTAATTCAGGGGGATGGCCTAGGAGAGAACTGAGGAGTCAAGGGATTGACAGTGGTGATACGGTTGAAGAGTAGAGCTTTGCAAGGAAAGGCAGAAGGAAAGGTGCAAAGTCAATAGATTTTTGTCTGATAAAGGCATTTTGAAACTTTTGGGCATGGATGTGGATTTGCGGGTGATCGCAAGATCAAAAGTATGGCCATCTTTGCATATGGCTGCAGTGGAGGGAAGGAATAGACCACAGGAAGTGAGTATGTTGAGGAACTGAATGGTTAGAGGCTTTGAGAAAAAGTCAATATGGGTGTCAAAATCCTCTAGTACAGTGGTTCTCAACCTTGCTAATGCCGCGACCCTTTAATATAGTTCCTCATGTTGAGGTGACCCCCAACCACAAAATTATTTTCATTGCTACTTCATAACTGTAATTTTGCTACTGTTATGAATCATAATGTAAATATCTGATATACAGGATGTATTTTCATTGTTACAAATTGAACATAACCCACAGGTTGAGAACCACTGCTCTAGCATGACAAGAGTTGGGAAGGAGACAAAAATCTTGAGCCACATACCAAACTCACTGACGAAGGAAGGAAGTGGAGTTACTCAGAAGTTTATAGACAACAACTACCAGGATTTTTATTGGATGGTAGATATGAATTGCATGTACATCAAAGGAAGAAAGAAGAGGACTTAATAAATGCTTTTCCATGATTTTTGGAATCACAGACTCACAAAAATTGAGAACCTGGAAAGACCTTAAACACCAGTAAATTTCTTTAATTTAGGTTCACTAGAGAAGGAAGATCTCTCAACTCTGGATCAGGGATACAATTAGTGCTTCTTTAGATGACTGAGCAGTGAGGTAGATAGAACATTGCATCTGGAATTAGGAAGATCTGAATAAATCAGGTCCCAGACCCTTTCTAGCTGTGTGACTCTGGACAAGTCTTTAACCTGTATATGCTTCAGTTTCCTCATCTGTAGAATGGAGATAAGAATAGCATCTACCTCTCAGGGCTGTTGTGAGCATGAGGTAATATTTGTGAAGTGCTTTGCAAACTTCAAAGTGCTATATCAATGTTATTTTATGGAAAATGGAATAATAGATTCACTAAGTGGCATCTGGTCCACCATGTTCCTGGGTAGCCTATTACAGCAAAGAGATGATTAAGTGTTAGAGCCAGCAACTCTCAATACAGTGAACTTGAGTTATTGCCATTCTGTTTAATTCCCATGACAACCTAAGATGTGGGAGAAAAAAATAAACAAACAAAAAGCAACTTAGATATGCAAGGAACAAATATGCTCTTCAGCATGAACTCCCCGTTCTGGGTAAGCTATAAGACTGTAGGACAAGCACTTTCCAAGCCAACTATTCCAGGAGAATACGATTTATAGAGATTGAGGATTAACATTTACAGAAAATGTCTCTGCTTAATTCTGTAGAAATGCCATAAAAAGTAATACTTTTTATTATAATACTATTTTATGGTAATGAGAGCCTTAGTTCCTCCCGCCCCCCCGGGTCTTTTCCTTCTCCATATCTGAAGTAGAAAACACAGATTGGAAAAAAAAGAAGAAGAAGCCATTTCTGTATTTCCCCCCATCTCAGCCAATATATATCATGACTTAAGTCCCTTCAAGGTGAGTTTTGTTGTAGAGTGAGATAAGACTCACAGCAAAGGGAAGGTTTAAATAGAATTAATCATTGCATATGCATTTCTCCTGACTTTGACAAGGCAGAATTTTAATGAGACAATACTGCAAGGCCCCTGTACCAAAACAAGCATTTTAATTCACTCAGCAATTCAGAAAGCAAGTTTGAGTAATGACTTTATAATTTTTAATTATCATGGAGGAATCCTCCTTTGTGTACTTCTCTTTATTACTACTGTATATGCTATTAAAAATTTAATTTCCATTTCCAACCCTAGCCCATAATATTTTCATTATTTGGCAAATAAAACAGTAATGTAAACAAATTACTGCTAGGCACACAGGCTGAAACAAAGAAGGATGCCATCAACTTAGTACCATTTCTTTAGGCTTTCAAACTTCTTAGCTCTATGCAACAACAAGTAAGTTCTTTTGTCCAGAATGACCAAACAATATTCTCTAGAGAGGAAATGGCGCATGTTTCACTGTCAGATTTGTCTACCATTCACTGTCTGTGGCTAGTTAAGGCACATGTTTACTTTGCTAATGAGCCCAACAGCCTAGGTTTGGGCTTTAGGGTCTTGATCTATAAAAAGAATGGACTGGACCAGCTTATCTAAACTCCCTGCTAGCCTAAAATCCTGTGATTTCATGTGAAACTAGCAGCTTCACTATTCATATGAACTTGTATACTAATCTAGGCTCCTAGCAATTTCAGAGATGAATCTTATACCTTTAACTCTTAAGAGTTTCACCATCAAAAATGGTCATTTTAGACCATCCTTTTAAGGCTAACACTGCATAAGTTAAAATAGTTACAATGATGCTGTACTGTAATTAATGCAGCAAAGTGGCACAGTGGATAGAGCACAGGGTTTGGAATCAGGAAGACTTGAGTTCAAATCAAGCCTCTGACACTAGCTGTGTGATACTGGGTAAGTCACTTAACCTTTGCTTGCCTCAGTTTCCTCAACTGTAAAATGGGGATAATAACAACACTCACATCCCAAGGTTGTTGTGAGGATCAAACAGGTAATATTTGTAAAGCATTTATGTGCTTGGCACATAGTAGGTACTTAATAAATGCTTCATTCCTCCCTCCCTTCTTTCCTTCCCAGTTTATAAAACATGCATATTTCATCTTATCCTCAGAAACACTCTCTGAAGTGTATAGGATAGATGTACCCCTTCCCCCAATTTATGAATAAGAAAAACTGAGGCTTAGAAAAAAGAAAACATTTACACAGGATCACATGGCTAGTTAGTGGCAGAAGAAAGATTTAAACTCAGGTCTTAACTCCACATCTTTACAATACACCATGTTGCACAGTAGGAAGTTCAGGAATTTTAGGAAATATAGGTTTGTAATCATGTCCAGAGTAATTATGTAGAACATTAGACAATAGATGTTCATTCAATGACCAACACTAGAATACAATATGGAATTAATTAATCTTCCACACTGGGCTTAAATAATAAGGATTCTGCATATCATTTCAAGTGTTTGGGTTTTTTTTTTATAGTAAATATTTTTTT
>CM053585.1:198599684-198638531 GCA_028646515.1 Pseudochirops corinnae | reverse complement strand
TGTTTTTTTTTTTTTTTTTTTGCTAAGAGATATTCATGTAATATGTCTCTACATGTGCAAAGCATTATATCTAAAAAGTTATAAATTATTTAAATATTCTTAATGACTTTATGCCTACTTTGTGGGCTACCCAAAATGCAAATATTCTCAAGGCTCTATTTTCCTTTCTGTTAATTGTAAAATAAGCAGTATTTCATTGTTTAGGGAGCTCCTTCACTCTATATCACACATTCCATATGGGTAGGAGCTATGCCTATGTTTCTATATGTAGAACAGACTAGATTTCTCTCAGGAAACTGTATAATTCTTTTAATTACCCTAAGTGTCTCCAGAAAACAAAATTCCACTTTTTTTAAACAAAAATATTCTTAGAATGATGTTGCCTGGTTACAAGTCATATAATATGGCAATTTCTTAAGATTTTAAGTTGAATCATCATTAAGTTGGGCATCTGAGAGACACACAGCATATATGATGGGTGACAACACATTTCCAATGAAGAAGTAGCATAAAAATGTCATTGGAGGGATGTATGCTCAGAAAAGTAAGTGGGCTGGTTATGTTGTGAGGGTAAAGGAGAACTATTGGAGCCCATAGCTCCATGTCTACACATACAATATCAAGAGATAGAGAGGAATGCCTCTAGCTCCTAGGGTAGAACTCCTATGGAGGATTTGAGGAGGGTATGAATAAAATTTGCTCAGGATGGGCAGAAATAGATGGGTTTTATTCTGACTCTTTGAAAGGAATACCCACATTGATGAGATCAAAGAGCCATAGAAATATGTGGTTAATTATTTAGGCCATGGGAGACACGACTGTAGGATTCATAAGTATTCTATCTTTGAAAAAGAGTATAGATTGAAAGAAAAAATCAGCACAGTAAAGGAAAATATAACTCTTCTTAGTTAATCTCTGCATGGTGTTAGGGTTACCCAAACTACCAGGAAACATTATAAATTCATTTGATAAAAATCCATTTCAAGAAAAATATTCAAATTGTCCCACACATCACTGACTCTCCATAAATATTTAGCATATTTAAAATTGTTCTTTCATCTATTTCACAGTAAAGAATGAAGCAAAACATTGCTCTCCTTATAACAAAACTACCACCCATAAGAAAATAACTATTTTTATGCAAAAAAAAAAACCCACCTTCCAAAAAACTCTTTCTGGATTTCATTTTGAGTTGTTTGTTAAGAATGGAAAGGATAACATATAAAAACATCTTTGCTAAATGACAAAATTCCAAGTATAAGGACTCATTGATGAGTTTCTTTCATAATAAAGTATGATTTTCTAAACCTATTCTAGCTTATATAGATTTTAGTGATTTGCACACAGCATGTGCCAGCTGAGATGCAGATCATTTTGAAAGGGACAAAAAGAAAACAAAAGCAATATTTTATTCAAAACACTCTCTGAACTTCAAGAAGGAACAAAAGCAAATAAGCAACATTTTCTTAAGTCAACTGAGTTTGAAGAATCTTGGCTAAAATATCTCAGAGGATATTTATGTGTTAAATCCAATAATTTTATCTCTCCAAAGAGATGGTTAGAAATACACCTCTTATTTCTAGTTAGCCCTTGAAACTAGCTCCTGGAATGGAGCTCTGGTTAATGATGGGCAATTACATCACAATTTTCTTTACACCCCTTGGTTTCTTTGGGTAATTTAGCCAGTGAACTCTAACAGCAAAACAAACCTGCAAAGTCTCACTTCACTGGCTTTGTAGGTCTTGCTCGAGGGGGACACAGCAGACTGCAGTGGTTCATCAGGCAGGATTTAAATGGCGCCCTCCTGTTTTTGCTGTTCATTTGAATATGTGACCTGAGTCTCCTAGGACATGTGTATGGCAGTAGTTGCATGAAACCAAATTTGATCTTTTTCAAATTAGTTTAAAAAAATAAATGGACTTGACCTATAAGTCATTATCCCAGGGAAATCTTTAAGTGCACATATTTAAAAGGAAGGAAAAAAAAACCTCACAACAACAAATATCAAATCTCTTTTTTAATCTAAGTAGTCCAATGGGATCTCCAAATCCAGTTTTTGTGCGCTACACAAGCTCTCCCTGACAGGAGGGCTAATATAATAACATGATGAGGAAGTGCATATGGAGTAGGAGATTTAGTCTGCATTGATGTTGGCAGCCATAATCAAAGGCGGGAAGTCTCAACATTACGCAGTGGCTCAGTCACTGAAACATTTTTTTCTGAGGCAAGTTTATCAACCTGGAATTCCCAGCTTGTTGACTAAAAACATTTTTATGAATAACCAGAAGCAATGTTATTCATTAAGAAGCATGGAATTCATAGGAATAAAAGATTACTACATACACACGCACACTTTAGATTTCTGTGTTTTACATGTTTATGGGTCACATATTAAAGGCAGCCTTGAATAGCAGAGAGCTAGGGACACCTGGGTTCCAGTCCTATTTCTGACACGTATTTCGTGACTAACCTTGGGCAAGACACATAAGGTCTCCGAGCTCTAAGTGTGGATAGAGTGCTGAACTTGAAGTTAAGAAGACCTTAATTTGAATTTTGCCTCAGACACCCATGAACTTTGGGCATGCAACTTAACCTTTCTTAGCTTCACTTTTCTCATCTGGAAAATGGAGATAATAATGACACTTCACAGGATTGTTTTGAGGATCAAATGAGATAACAGAAACAAAACGCTTTGCAAACCTTAAAGCACCATATGTTGTTGCTGTTCACTTGTTTCAGTTGTGTCCGACTCTTCATGACCCCATTTGGAGTTTTCTTGGCAAAGACACTGGAGTGGTTGGCCATTTCCTTTTCCAGCGCATTTTACAGATAAGGAAACTGAGGCAAATAGGAGTGACTTGCCCAGGGTTATACAGTTTGTTTGTATCAGAGGCCAGATTTGAACTTAGAAAGAGGAGTCTTTTTGACTCTAAGACTGGTACTCTATCCTTTGCACTCCCAGGTGCCCCTAAAAGCACTATATAAATGCTAGCTATCAAGACTATCCTCCAAGACTATAAATGGAAGAAAAGGGGCTAATTAGCATTGACAGAGAGGGTTTCCTCACCTGGGAGATCCTTGTGACAGTGAAATCACGGATCTAGTTCCTATCCTTATAGATCTCTCTCTCTCTCTCTCTCTCTCTCTCTGTCTCTCTGTCTCTCTCTCTCTCCCTATTTCTATCTATACTCAGACACTTAACACTTACTAGCTTTATGACCTTGGGCAAGCCACTTAACCTCAATTGCTCTGATTTCCTCCCTCCAAAAAAAAGTACATGGTGAAATAGAGCACATAAAGATACATCTAAGATGAAAAAAATAAGTGTAGATTGTCCTATGTCATCTTCCTAGGAATAAGAGATAAAAGCTAGACCTCTGATTTTCATTAGTCAAAGGGAACTCCCCTGAGCAAACTCCCTTTAACAACACCTTAGTTCCCCAGACCAATGAACAATTAAGTGGTTTGCCCATGGTCAGTGTGTGTCAGAAGTAGACCTTTTATCAAGGTCTTCCTGGTTCTGAGGCCATCTCTCTATCTACTGCCTCTACCTCACTCTGCCTCTAGGACTATTAAGTTCTCCTCACAGAAACCTCAAAGGCAATTTTCTAAGAATGACTATAATACTATTCTCTCCTCCTTGTCCCCACTTAGGGTCATCGCCATTTCCATTGGAAATCAATTTATAGTTACCTGAGAAAGTAAAGTACTCTTTCTGAAAAAATTACATTGTTCTATTTTATTATTTATTAAAATATTATTATACTTTCCTCCTCAGCTCATGTAATACACCATACAAGTTCTACATGAGCTACCTTAGGAGGCAGTATGTCCCCTCCCATTGAATGTCTAGCAATTCCTGAAGATGACCACTTGTCACATGTGACTCAGTAGTGATTCCTCTCTGCATCTGCTATTCTGCCTGGTTTTAATTTCATGGAACAAGATGCCCCTCTCAGGGAAAACTCATCATCTCTAATCTTCTCACCATGCAACTAATTGAAACTTTGACTGACACTACCTCCCTCTGCTTCCTCTCCCCTCGGATTGGAGGATAGAATACCAAACTCCTCCCAATGCCTTTCTTACTAGGGGGTACATTCTAGACTTTTATGGGGAAGATATTTGGCATGGTGGATAGAGTACTAGGCCTCGATTCAGGAAGACTCATCTTTATGAGTTCAAAATACTAGCTGTATGATCTCTGGCAAGCCACTTACTCTTGTTTGCCTCAATTTCCTCATCTCTAAAATGAGCTGGAAAAGGAAATGGCAAACCAGTCCAGTATCTTTGCCAGAAAAATTCCAAATGGGGTTATGAAGAGTCTGATATGACTGAAAACAACACAGGTCTTTTCTGTTCCTCCCACTCTGCATTTGCTGTTCTGCTTCATTTCAACTTCATGCAATAGGATGGTAGGTGTTTAACCTTTTCTGCTTCCTTTCCTGTGCTGTCTCCCCCCGTTAGATTGTATGCTCCTTGGGAATAAGGACTATCTTTCCTTCCCACATTGCCTGTCACATGGCAAGCATTTAATAATGATTATTGGATTGGAGGCATGGTTTTGACTAGATGACCTTCTGTATATGGTCCTTCTTGGTCTGTGGAAAGACTGGAGCCTCCCCCCCCCCCCCCATCCCCTCCTTCATAACAGTTTTGTATTTATTTTGGATGCACCTATACATTTGTCACCCATTAGAACTACAAACTCCTTGAAAGGGAAGACTTTCTATTTTGTCCTTGCAACCCTAGACTCTATCACAGTGCTTGGTGCATAGTAGACACTTAATGTTTATTGGTGCATGGATGGATAGATAGGTAGATGAATGGAGGCTGACTCTTCTTCTGAATCTAGAATTCTGTGATTCTCAACTAAATATTATTTTCACCTTAACCTAAAGTTGCACCTATTTTCACCTACATAAATTTAGCTAAGTCTGAAGAAAAGTAAATACCATCATTCAAGAAAAACTCAGAGAATAGGTTATAGCAGAAAGAAAGCTGGTTTAGAAATAATAGGAATACTTGGATTTGAAACTCAACTCCATTACTTACTATTTGTATGACACTGGGCAAGTCATTTCACCATCCTAAGCATTAATTTTTTCATTTCCAAAATTACTGAATGAAAACTGAGCACTTGTGGACCTTTTCAGCTATACATTTACAAATCTGTAATCTTATTAGAAAAAATGGATCAAGAGAACACATGAGGATTCAAATTATATGAATCACAAACTAAATGCCTATGAAATTAAGGAACATGTGGTAGTAATGAAAGGAAAGCTTAAGTGCCTGTGCCCAAAATGATACTAAGGAAAAAATTTACAAGATAAACCCAGGGCAGGTCCCTACCTTGTAATTTGAACTTTACAGCAACCTATTAAAAGAGCACAGTTCTCCCTCAGTATTTGTTAAAATTGCCACAGTTACAAAGGTATGGTGTCTTTCAGCTTAGCAGTCATGTTTAAAAAGATAATATACCCACAACACTTAGAAATTTAAAGTACATATAACAGAGCTCTTTGTTATTTTATATACATAAATATATATGTATATATATGCACTATATATACGTGTACACATACTGATATATAAACCCATGTATGCATATATACATACATATACATATATATGTGTGTGTATACATAAACCACACAAATATCTACATATACATATATTCTGGTCATAAAACCGTATCTCAATGAGGGGCATGCTCCAAAGAACCCAATTATAATGCAGTTTCCTATAACTGTTTGGCATAACATAAGATCGTGGAAACCTTGCCCTGCGGCATCCATATAATAAAGCACCTTGTGCAGGAACATGGAAAACACTTTCTTCTTCTATATTCTCTCATTAATAGTAAATCTCTCACAAGATCCAGGTACTACTGACACATTTCCTTCAAATAAAGCAAGAAAATGGAACTAATTGAAGTAACTTCTTTTCTTCCATCTCTGACTCTGGATCAAATTGAAATAAGGAATTTGCTCAGTTAATTGGAAAGAAGATTGTATGTGCTATAGAGAAGGTCAACCTATACATGGCTCAGTTCAGTAATAGCCCGATGAAAATAAGCTAGAGTAAGCAAATTTTCCCAAATGTTAAGAATGCTCCTTAGCTGACTTAGAACTTCGTCTTTCTGACTTGCAACAATGGATGTGACATCACAAGGAGGGTTAAGGTAACCAGATCAAATGAAAATACAATTTTATTGGTGTTTTACATGTATTACTCATTGTAATATTGATAACAGCTGACATTTCTATAGTGCTCTAACATTTACAAAGTGCTTTGCATATATTATTGCATGTAATCCTCTCATCAACTCTGTCAGGTAGATAGTGAAATATCATTGACCTCATATTGCCAATAAGCAAAATAAAATTCAAAGAACTTTAGTGAATTGCAAGTAGCCACATAGCTAGTGTCTGAAAAATTCTATGAACCAAGGTCTCTAGATTCCAGTTTTCTTTCCACAATGGTACACTATCTCTCTGATTTCCCCAAAGAACAATTTTATTGTTTGAAGGTCACCCACAGTAAAATGGGTTGGATCCACTGTAAGCAAAGATGAATTTCTTGTCCAGATCATTTGGATAGCTCCTTGACTCTCTGAAGCGACAAGGAGTCACAGAGTGAATTTCTTCATTCAGAACACATAGGGCATATTAGGCAGCTAGGGGGCATAGAAGATAGAATGTTGGACATAAACACACAAAGTTCAGGGAGATCTGAGTTCAAATTTGACCCCAGACACTTAATAACTGTGTGACACTGGCCAAATCATTTAATCTCTGTCTGTCTCAGTTTCCTCATCTAATAAACAGGGAAAATAATGTCACTGACCTCTCAGGGTTATTGGTAGGATTAAATGAAATATTTGCTTCAGTGCTTTGCAAATCTCAAAGCACTATATAGATGCTACTAGTATTGCTGCTCTTACTATTATTGTAATTATTATGTGCTTCAGAACTATTGTACAAGGTATAATTCCATTAATAACACAGTCTAAGAATGAATCGGGATGACTAGTTATCATGCTGCATCCACTTGGGACTTGAGAGGGACACACAGCAGGTGCAGTTTCAAGTTCTAATTGGACTTCACCAGAGCCATTTTTGTTTCTTTGTTTATATCTTTACCTATAGCATTTAACAAGAAAACTATTGATTCTGGATTGCCAATTTACCAGAGTAATCATGAATGACACATCCTACAGAAGCAGAGAGCGCGTTTCTGAATCTCTCAACGTAGAATTGATCCACATTAGAGGGGAGAAGGAAGATAAAGGGACTCGTGAGGGGAAAATAATCAACAACCCCCAAATAATGATAGGAGAAACATTTCATCTCCTAATTCCTCATAGATGTATGCTATTGAATGAATTAATTATAAAGAACAACATAAAAATCTGAAATACCAATCCATTTTATTTCCTAACAAACTGATGAATAAAATACAATCTGACTGGTATAAAGCATCCAAGTATGCTAATTTCTTGTATCCTGACACACTTTCTACAAGGTGCACTACACATAAGAAAACATTAACAAATAAGGAAATCCCCAAGTATCTAATGAACCTTCATTTCTTTGGTAGAAAGAAATAATGTATTATTTTCAAAGACAATGATAAGTAAACATGCAAAGTGGTCACCATATTCACATGATGAAGAAGACTGACAATTTCTACTTAATGAAAATGAAGAACCTTAGACATCTCTTTGAGGAATCCCTTCTTGTAAACAACTCTTCTGCAGAACTGTAGACCTCTCAGGAAAAACAAATAATGACCAGAAAGATAACCTTTCTTTTAAAATTACTATTGCAATTAGCCATTTTGCAATTTTCAACATTGAGTTACAAAAGAGTCAAGTGATTTTGTCAACGCTTAAAGTTACCATTTTTTTTTTATTCTGTTCATCTACCACTGACCTGGTCTTCTTTCTAACTCATATACCATGATGCTCTTTTTGGGGAAGCACTTCTTTCTTTTTGAATATTAATAAAATTTTATCATCATTTTTTGTTTTTATATCGACTAAATTCTCCTCTGCAACCTTCACCTCCCAAACTCAGAAGCCATCCCAAATAACGAAGATGATTTTTAAAAATAGAGGGAAAAGATCAGCAAAACTAATCAATACCCTGAAAAAAAAATCTGAAAATAGAAGCAAAATTCCTCATATCTGGACCTTTCATTTCTGCAAAAAAAATGGAGGAAATTGTCTTTCTATTTTCTTTGAGACAAAAGTTGTTCTTTCTATTCTTGCAGTATTCATTTTGGATTTGTTTTGTGGCTGTTTTTCTTTCTATTGAAATATTGTAGTCACTGTGTATATTGTTCTTTTGGATCTGCTTACTTTACCTTTCATAAGTTTATGAAAGTCATTCCATGGTTCTCTGTATTCATTATCTTCATCATTTCTCATAGCACAGTAAAATTACATTATATTCATGTGTCAAAAAGTGTTTAGCCATTCTTCAACTTAAGAGCATCCATTTTGTTTCCAATTCTTTGTTACCACACAAAAAGGCCTACTATAAGTATTTTGGACTTCTGTTATTATTTTTTAATTAATATCCTCCATGGGGTATACAACTACTAGTAAAATCTCCAACTCATAGGATATGGTCAATTTACTCACTTTATCTACATAATGCAAACTGATTTCCAAATTGGTTGTACTAATTCAGAATAGAATATTCATTTCTTTTGCTTTAAAACCAACTATGCTTCAAAAAACACATTTATATGGTTCGAACCCTATGTTACTTTAATCTGACAAATATTACCTGAACACATACTATATCTGAAGCACTGTGTTAGATGCAGAGATGATAGAACAATTCATAAGGCCCAGACTCTTCCTTTAATATCTTATATTTTAATAGAGGTCACAAGACATATACAAATAAATATAACATGCATTAGAATGTGATAAGTCCCCCAAAGGCATAGAGTTCTATGAACATATAGAAAAAAAATTCACTTCTGACTGGGGATCAGTGGGAAGGATTCATAGAAAGTCAACATTTGAGATAGACTTTGATGGTCAGAGAGGATTTTAGCAGGTAGAGATGGAAGAGAGTCATTTCTGGCATAAACAAAGGCAAAGACAAAAGCATCAAAATATAAATCACTCACAGAATGAAAAGTAGTACAGGTTGATCGGTGTATAGGGTATAGATAGGAAGGGGAAAAGTGGGAGATAATGCTAGAAAAATAGGTGAGATATAGATTGAGGTGGGTTTTGATTTCTAAGCAAAAAATAATAGGTGAGCTTCTGTATGTAATAGGAATTACTGATTGTCTTTGAGCAAAAAACAATGGAAAGAATAACAAAAAAAAAATCCAAAATGAATGTTACAAGATGATAAAAAAAAAAAACCAAGCATAGTCCCAAAGAAGAGATATGGGAATATCTCCTCCAACTCCTTTGCAGCAGGTGTGTGTGTGTGTGTGTGTGTGTGTGTCCAAAAATGTGAAATGCATTGTATATGTCATCAGATTTTTTTAATGAATTATTTTCTTTGATTTATTTAATCCTCTTTATTTTTCTTTAAAAAAACTTCTGTAATAGGGGAGGGCTTTCTGAGGGAAGAAAGTGGAAAGATATAAAAGGAGAAGTCACGTGAAATAAAAAAAAAATCCATAAAAACACTTTTTAAAAGAAAGTCTCTGAGCATTGAAATGATATCAGTCTACAAACAGTTTTAAATACCTGCTATATCAGTCACTATGCTAGGTTTTAAGGACACAGTGACAGAAATTACAAAGTCCTCAAGGAGTGTTCATTTTCTTGAAGGAGGCTGCATTTGAGCTGGGCTTTGAAGGAAGATAGGTATTCTAAGAAGTGGAAGTGAGAACAATGTGCCTTCCTTTTTGGCTTAAAAACTCTTCATAACCTGGCCCCTTAACTTTTTCAATCTTCTTATACCTTACTCCCCTCCACATACTCTGTGATCCAATGACATTGGTCTCTTCACTGTTCCTTGCACATGACGTTCCATCTTCCAACACTGAGCATCTTCACTGACTCTCCTGCATATCTGGAACACTCTCCATCTCTGCCTCCTAGCTTTCTCCAAGTCTCAGATAAAGTAGCATCTACCACAAGAAGTCTTTCTTAAGTCATCTTTAATCTTAGTGCCTTCCCTCTGACAGTACCTCTAAGTTATTCTGTGTATATTTTGTCTGTTGGGGCAACTGAGGAGTATAGTGGATAGAGCACCAGGCGCACAGTTCAAATATGCCCACAGATGCTTAATGACTGTGTGACCCTGGGGAAATCACTTAAAGCCTATTTGCCTCTGTTTCTCATCTGTAAAATAGGAACACACTGGAGAAGGAAGTGGCAAACCACTCCAGTATCTTTGCCAAGAAAAACATATGCACAAGTCCACTGGGTCATGAAGAGCTGCATACAATGGAACAAGTGAACAAAGAGATATTTGTTTGTACATAGTTGTTTGTCTGTCCCCATTAGAAGGTGTGCTCCTTGAGAATAGGTACTGGTTTTGCCTTTCTTTGTATCATTAGTACTTAGCACGGTACCAGGCAGTAGGTGTTTAATAAATATCATTTAAAAATTGACTTGAATTGATTTCCAGGTATGAGCAGCAGCCTATACAAAGGCACAAAGAATGGAAGATGGAATGGCATGTGTGAGGAACAACATATGACTCTGACATAGTCAAACATAGTCTGACATTGCACAGATTGTGGAGATGAGATGCTAGTGGCAAGATAATCAGCAAGGATAACATGGCAGCTTTCTGCTCAGATGTGAGGTGATATACTGGAGTGATGTCAGGAGGAGCTAAAAATAAGGTCAGAGAAGAGACATATGGAAGCAAAATCAAGAGGGCTTATTGGTCTGCTAAAGAGACGAAGAAGGAGATGTTAAGGATGACTAAAGTTTCAATCGTGGGACAACAATGGCGTTACTAACAGAAATGGAACATCAGGAAGAGGTGGAACAAGCTTAAGGCAAAAGATGAGGACCTTAGTTGTGGACTTGCTGCGATGGATTCTAATGAAACAATTTGAAAGCGATCATATCACAAATCTTTTAGCTAAGGCCACTTGAAAATTTTAATTTGCAGAGGCTCCTGGTATGAACACCAGTGGCTTATTTACAAATATACTCATAACTCTTTAAGAATACACTCAATAGAACAGAGCACCATACACAGTAACAGCAATATTGTTCGATGAAGAACTGTGAATGACTTAGCTATTCTCAGCAATACCATGATCCAAGGCAGTTCCCAAAGGACTCATGATGCCTCCAGAGAAAGAATTGATATTGATTGAATATAGACTGCAGCATGCTATTTTTCACTTTCTTTCATTTTTCTTTTATTTCAGTCTTCTTATACAAAATGACTAAATAGAAATGTTTTACATAATTGCACATGTATGACCTATATCTGATTACTAACCATCTCAAGGTGGGGGGAGAGGGAGAGAAGGAGGGATAGAATTTGGAACTTAATCTTTAAATAAAAATGTCCAAAAAAAATGGGAAAAAGGAAAAAAATAAAAATTAAATAAACTGAAAAAAATATATTCAACAAGGGAATTAATTTGGAATTTTCTCTTGAAAAAATAAAACAACACTCACTTTTATTTAAAATGTATGGAACTTTCAGTTATAATTGTTCTCTACCTTTGTATCACCCTGCTTTTTCTTTGCATTTTGTCAAAGGGTAAACAGTGAAACAGTAAAGAGTATTGAGTAGCCTTCTAAAAGAGACCAAAACTCTCTGGCTAAAGAACAGCAGAGGTTACTAACATTATCTGCTTTAAGGGGGTGGGAGGAAAGTGGTGAAATTGCCACCCTACTGATTTTATCTGAAATAATATTCTTCCATTCTTTCTCCTATCCTGCACTCCCAGCAGAGTTCTGTAGTGGGAAAAACACAGAACAAAAGTCAAAAGATCTGAGTTCTTGTGCTGACTCTGTTTCTATCCACCTATATGGCATTCAAGGGACAACTTCTGTGGGCCATCTTCCACAAGAGATATCTTTCACATGTGAAGAAAGGCATATTGTTCATGTGAGCTCAGAACAGAAAGATGAAACACTGGAAGGAGAGAGACCAGTTTTAAAACTGAGGGAGTTGAATTAAATGATCTCTAAGCAACCATCAAGCTCTGAGTATCCATGAAGCTCTGACATACATTGGCCATTTGATCCTACGCAAATCACTGAACCTCAAAGCGCCTGATCCAACAGACAAAATGTCGTTATTCACTGTTAAAGAAAAAAAACACTCCTCACTAGAAACTACCTACAATGATGAAAGCATTTTAGTTTAGTCATTTTTCAGTCATGTCTGGCTCTTCATGACCCCTTTGGTGGTTTTCTTGGCAGAGATACTAGAGTGGTTTGCCATTTCCTCCTTCAGTTCATTTTATAGATAAGGAAATGGAGGCAAACAGGGTTAAATGACTGCCCACTGTCACACAGCTACTAAGTGTCTGAGTCGAGATTTGAACTTAAGTCTTCCTGACTCTAGGCCTGGTGCTCTATCCATTGCACCACCTAGTTGCCTGGTGAAAGCATGGTTCCCAACAACAGTAACCCAAAACAAAACAAAAATCTAGGAAGCTCAACTTTCTCTTGATGTTAGCCAACAAAAATTGGCACTGTTTTGTCAATTGTGATCTCTGAAAAATTTCTGTACCTTTCTAACTGAGACCAGTCTAATTAAAAATAAAACAAAAAAATCCCTCAAAATTATAGTGATAATATAATTAAATTGATTTTTCTTTCTGTGTGAATTTTAGCATCCTTTGTCTCTTTCCCCACCCCTTAGCCCCTCCCCCCAAAAAAACCTTCTAGCACAGCCACTGTGGAAGCTGACTTCAAAGAAATGAATACCATTTTCTGTAAGTTGATTTCACAAATTTTCCCAGCCTGGGGAACCTGGGAAACCACCTTCTGCTAAGGAGCCTCTCCGTGTGTTGGTAAGCTACCACTTTGGTAAACTGTTGTTCTTCAAGTAAAAGATTGTATTGCCTGTTGCCAGGACCACACTTGAACTTTTTCAGCCTCATTGCCCATGGCAGACAGGGAGCTATATAACTAGATTAGGAGACTGGTAACAAGATGAAACAAAGTAGCTAGATTTAATCAGATAATGATCTGATTTCTGTCTGGAGATCACTTGGTTGCTGTTGAGTAGGGGTTTATAACTGACAGAAAAAAATTGCTAATATAATGACAAAAATTGTTAATACTAAAGGTAATATGGACTACTACTCTCCTAATGATCCTAATAAAGTCAGAATTTCAGTAATGTCTTTATATTCCCATGCTTAAATATTTAGTCTTGATTAGGTTGAGCTTAACCACACCCTAAGTCACCCCACCCAAAGATTTTACCTGGTAAAGGAATTTAGCTTTACATAGATCTCAGCTTCCGGATGTCCTTGCCCCTTTCCACTGGGATTAAAGGGCATGAAGGGCAAAACAGACAGAATATAATGGTTTTCCTGGCCTGGATTGCCAAGGGCCACAGAGGTCTCCTGACCAGGTCTTGCTAACTCATACTACCTTTCCTCCCTCTCCCCCTAAAGGTATAAGAAGCTTTTGTATGGGTCATTGTTAGGAAAACCATTGTACTATGCACTCATGGTGAAGAGGTTACCCATAAAATGTAGAGGGTTAGTGTTAGGGGGACTCAAGACCCCAAAATATCAACACGGCAGGTCCTGCTGAATAAATTCGACTCAAGTCTTCTCTCAGCCAAAGAAAAGCAAAGCTTATTAAAAGTTCACCATATTGGATAGACTCTTAAGGAGCTTTGGTATCTGTGATGCTTGCATTGGGCAAGCAGGCCAGAATCATCTGACACAGAGTAAGTCTATGCTAGGTCATTCTATGGCTCTCTCACACATATGGAGGAAAGATGGAGTCTTTGTGGGAGGAATCTAGAGGTGGTCTGGAGGAGGAGTTTGGGGAAGGTCTACAGGAGGAGTCAGATGAGGTCAGACTCCAGTAATGAGTTTGGGGAAGGTCTTCAGGAGAAGTCAATGAGGTCAGGTAACAGTTGATTTGGGTATAGATATTTTGATAGGCTCAAGGGTGGGATACTGTAGATGGGCAATGGAGGGCCAAGCTAGTAACAAAGGTTTTGGCAGAGCCACAATGAAAGGCTTATGGCCTCATGCAAATGCCTCATCAAGTGGGAAGATTCAATCAGAGTTCAAGGGGGTTTCGAGATCCTGTACCTCAAAGATTCAAGGAGAGCTCAAGAGGTTCCCAGGGCCTGTACCCCATCACTGGGACATCCCACAGAGTGGCAGGTTTGCTACCCTGTTTTCTTGCAGTTTATTGGCCAGATTTCTTTTTTAAGAGTCATTCCTTAAACCCAAATCACTTTGACTCTCATGGATTGGCCAACAATAGATCCTAACCCAAGCCTTACTTGGTGGTTGTTGGGCTCTGATGGCAATTGTTTCTTTTTTGGGTAGAAACCCTGAGGGTCTTTCCCTCCCAGGTTGTTTTTTGTTTGTTTTGGTTTGTTTTGGACTAGGTAAAAGAGGACATTCTTTGCCTCATTTCTTACCTAACCTTAATCACTGAATGGGTGCTGCCTCAGTCTAACTGAGACCTGGGGAATGACCTTAGCTTAAAAAGGCCAAAGTCTCTTACTGTATCAAGGTTATCTCCAGTCATCCTGATCTATATCTTGCCACTGGACCCAGTTTCCTCTGGAGGAGAGTGAGATTGGTGGATTTGCACGTCCCTCCTTCACTTAAATTCAATTCACTTGTAAGTCATGATATTGCTTTCTTGATGTCATGGCCTTCTTGGAAAAGGAAGTACAAACAACAAATTCCATTAAAGACACTTTATTCCTCAAATCATGGTTCTAATTTATTTCAAGACCTGACATAGTCTTCCTTTATGTCATGGACACTTGTAACAGCCTGGGGAAGCCTACGGACCCCTTAGAATAATGTTTTTAAATACATAAAATAAAATATATAGGATTACAAAGAAAATCAAAGGTTGGTGAAAATAAAGATATATTTTTTTGCTCTCATTGAAGGTCATAAATACCTACAATCTATTCCACTTTTGCGGTCCATGGATCTCAGGTTAAGGACCCTTGCCCACGTTGTAGGAATATGATAACTGTCCACTGAAGACACCTGCACAGACTACATTATCTTGTTGCCAGAAAAAAACATGGGATACCCACTCCAAAAAAGAAGAAGGCCTCACACAGAAGACCTTTCCCAACTTAGTCATCAATGTAACAAATAAGTAGTATGTCACAACAGTTTGTCACAAGGATTACTTAAGAGAACTACAAAAAATAAGAGAAATAACTGTATATTAGGAATGGCATGGAAAACTCTACAGTGACCTGTAGAAACTATGTTTTGTGGTTATTGGCCAGTACCAACAAGACCTGTCTAAGCAGCAAGTACAACCTGGATTCCATCCTGACAATAAAGAAAGGAGACTAGAGGAATGCATCTTAATTCTTTAACTAATCAGGAAAGTTGTAAGATTTTTTTTTTTTAAAGAATAGTAGAAAGAGGGGCAGCTAATTGGCACAGTGAGTAGAGCACCAGCCCTGGAGTTAGGAGGACATGAGTTCAAATCCAGCTTCAGACACTTAATACTTACTAGCCATGTGACTTTGGGCAAGTCACTTAACCCCAATAGCCCTGCCTTCTTCCCTCCAAAAAAGCAAAAAAAAAAAAAAAAAAAAAAAAAAGAATAGTAGAAAAGCTTCAAGGAAACAAATTAGAAAAAAAAAGATATAAAGGGGTGGAAGGGAAGTCTAATCTTCCTTGGGACTTTGAGGGGACAGAAAGAATAAAATACAAAGAAGTGAAGAAGGATAACATTTAAAAATAGGTGATCAGAATCAGGCTGTTCCTGTAAAGAAGGGAGCTTCATCAGCTCAGGAGGAAATGGATTCATATCCTCTTAAGAATGATATTGTGTATTTCCAGGTACATTAGATGAGAAGTTCATTCAGTAACTGTCAGAGGAAGAAGAGACAAATAATGGTGATTGGTGATGCCCTGAGACCAAAGCAGAAACATGACCAGCTGGCATAAACAAAAGAGAATCTGTTGTCTTCTTACCTTTGAAGTCCTTAACAATTTGGTTCCATCCTAACTCTCCATATTTTATTATACATTTCTCCCCTTATACACTGTACTAGTCAAACTGTCCCACTGAGGGATATTGATCCTTGACATTCTGTCTTCTCTCTCTGTACCTTGCACTGAGTGTCCCACTTGATTAGAATGTACTGCCTCCTCCCCTCCATCTCATGGAATCTTTTTTTTAATTCAATATTCAAGCACCCCATTTTACATAATACCTTTCCTGATTCTTTCATGTAGAACAAGTCAAGTAGCATTTACTAAGCACTTCTTTGTACCAGGGTTTATATTAAGCTTTGGGGACAAAAAGAAAATCTCCCCTCAAAAAAAAAAACAAACAACTAAACAAACAAAACTAGAATATTGTCTTATTTTTGTATTACTCTTAGAGAGACTGAAATTAATGCAAAGGCTCATTGGGAGACTGTTTTGATAACATAAAGAAACTATGGGGAAACATGTTCCTTTGGAAAGAATGTTATCCCCAGGCAGGACAATTGGAACTGCCTGATCTTCACATACTATTTTCTCCTAGAATGTTTCAATCACAGTTAGGTCACTCTGTCCCACTAGTCAGAGATTTATTATCAGTCTCCCAACATTACACTTCCTTCTTCCAGCACTGTACTATTTTCATTCATCTTTCATGTCTGTACGCCGCCCTCCCCAATTCATTCTTTGTCTCCTCGACAAAATTTTCAGTTTATAAACTGGCCAGTCATATGTCACTTTGTGGGAGAACATGGTTTATATGTCCATGGTCCAATTTTCCTTTTGCATACTCAAGTGACAAAAATGCCTTGGACTAGCCAGGAAAATGCAGAGTACTAAGCCATTTTTTTTAGTGCTGAGCTTCTAGTGCTTCCTTTTCCTAAAATTAATAGAACTTTATTTGATACATACATACATCCTACATACATATATGTATATAATAGATATTACTACATATATGTGTGTGTGTGTGTGTGTGTGTATATATATATATATATATATATACATATATATGATTTACTTATATTTGTATGCATTGTCTCCTCAGAGAGAATGTAAATTCTTTGAGAGTAGGGACTGTCACTTCTGTCTTTGTATCCCCAGACTCTTACACAGGGCTTAGCACATAGCATTTTTACTGATTAAGTCTTTTCTGTGGAATATATTTGGGATTTGGTAGACAGCCTTCCAAGGTTTCTAGATTCATACACTTTCCAACTGTGTGACCTTAGGCAAGTTACTTAACCTCTACTTGCCTTAATTTTCTCAACTGTGAAATGGGAATAATAAAAGCACCTACCTCCCTAAGTTTTTGTGAGGATCAAATAGACTAGATTTGTAAAATACTTAGTATATTACCTGGTACACAGCTGGTGATCTATAAATGTTAGTTATTATTGTTATTATTATTTGCCAGACCTGGAAACCATTAATCACAAGTAAATCAAAATATAATATCACTAGAAAAAAACCACAAAAGTATTACTGGGATGGCTAGGTGGTGCAGTGAACAGAGCATCGGCCCTGGAGTCAAAAGGGTCTGAGTTCAAATCCAGCCTCAGACATTTGACACACTTAGTAGCCATGTGACTTTGGGCAAGTCACTTAACCCCAACTGCCCTCCAAAAAACAAACAAAAATATTGCTAAAGATCAGGAAGTTGTGGGTAAAAAACTATAGACACAATCAGGTACAAATGGCGTTTTCACCATTTCACCATATATTACATCAGTATATAACTGAGCACCCAGGGCCTTCCTCCCAAGACTATGGGCTCACTCCAATTAGGTCCACTTTCATGTGCACAGTATTTTTTAAAATAAATTTATTAAATTGGTAGAATAGCAGAATATTGAAGAAATAGCATAATTAAGATTTCAAGAAAGCATTACACAAATCTCATGTTATTTGTGTGGACAAAATAAAGAAATGTTGGGTAAATAGCTGTAAAGTTAAGTATTTTCAGGTACTCATTGAATGAATGGGTTCAAATTATATTCATTAATACATTAATGGATCTTGGGAGGAGATCTCCATTAGGCAACTCCAGGAAATCTGTCCTTGCCTTTATGGTGTTCAACACCTTTATTGATGACATGGACAAATAAGAGCCTGCCAAAAAATCTACAGTTGAAACAAAACTGAGAAGGATGGTTATTACATCTGATCCCAAGCCCTGGATCCCAGAAGATGATGACAAACTAGGATGATGAGCTGAAATGAATAAGAAGGAATTTAATAAGGATATGTGTAAAGTCTTAAATTTAGGTTAACAAAATCAAGTTCATGAGTACCAGATGGGGATGACATTGCCTATCAATAAATGGTTCATTTGATAAAGACCTGAGGGGGTGTAGTGGAATGTAAGCTCAGGATGAGTCAATGCTGGGACATTGTTGCTCCCAAAGTTAATGCTATCTTTGGCTACTTTCAGAAATGCATGATGTTCAGAATATGACTGTTCCACCATACTCTACCTTGGTCATTTTCCATCTGGAATATTGAGTTAAGTTCTGAGCAACACATTTTAGCTAGGACAGAGGCAAACTGGAATATGTCCAGAATAGTTCAAAATAGAATATCAAGAAGACTGGTGATATAACAAGAAATTGGAATATGCCATTAGAAAGGAAAGGGGAGAGAAGGGAATGATCATGTATACAATACCTACTATATGATACACAATACACACTGTATTAAGTGCTCTACAAATGTTGTTTCATTTGATCTCATTTCACAGAAGGGCTCATATTTGTTCTACCTCACTCCCTGAGAGAAGAATTGGGAATAATAAATGGAAGTCACAGAGAAGGGAATTTTGGCTTGCAATAAAGAAAAAAAAACTATTTAATAATAATTACAGTTATCCCTAAGCAGAATGAGCTCCCTTAGGGGGTCATGGATTTTCCCTTTTGCTGGAAATCTTTGAGAAGAGGCTGGATGACTACTTGTTGAGGATTCAATAAAGAAGATCCTTGGTCAGGTACAGATTAGAGGGCTTTTGACATGTCTTTCAACTCTGAATTTCTGTGACCTGACAGTCCCTGTGTTCTTCTGACATAGCCTTCAATAAGCCAGTGTCACTTCAACATCATAATGAGACATAATACTGTTTAAGTTTCATACACATCCACACCTAAATATGTGGATTCTATTTCTGTGGACATGACTTTGCCATTTCAAATTGCAATCCAATTACACAGCAGATTGGCATATTGACAATGCCTCACAGGGTGAACTTGGCAGCTGTGAGATCCAGATGTTAGGCTTTGATATATGCTGTTTGAGCAGTAGTGTTTCAAGCTAGATTTCTGGCTGGAAAATTGTAGGGCTAGTACAAATTAACCTGCTGATAGGTTGTCTTGTCATCTTGCATATCATTCTCCTCTGATGCTCATTCTATGATCTAGAGAGATCCTTAATGCATCAGAGATTTTTATCTTTTAATCGAAAACTATTTTAAAGGTATATTGCTACAAGGATGTTTCCAGATTTCCATAAATTCTTCATGGAATCTTCCCTAAGAACAGACTTCACCATTTGAGTACTAATCAAACTACAGTCTATATCACTTAAGTACCCACCAAATCTTCATTGAAGAGTTAGAGCCTAGAATGACTCTTGAAGAATATGTAGGAAACAGTATAATGGAAAAGAAAATCATTACATATGACATTCAATGTGTAATTTTAGAGGGATCAAAACAGAAAGCTTTAAGTCAGAGGTTTTGACCCAGGATGCTGACAGATACTTCTCCATGAGGAGGAAAATACATGCTTCCTTCCTTCCACAACTTAGTCCTAGAGCTCATACATGGCTCTCCACCAGTTTCTGCTGTACAGCATGAACTTGCTCAGTCTGATCTATAGGTTCTTAGTGACAGAATGCTTCTCTCCCAGGGGTCTACTTTCCTCTCTCTCAACTCTCATGGAGGGGAAGGTATAAGAATATTCTTTCTGGGGAGCTTTTCTGATGTTGCTTCCAGTATTCCCACAATCCATTGTGCCATCCTCTCCCTACCCTTAACTCAAGCAAAAAAAAAAAAAAAGTCTAGCTAAAAAGAGCAATATGAATTTGATATATTCTGTATATCCATATTTTTTCAGGTTTGTGATATTTGAGAGGCATAAATGAATGCTTTCCACATGGGTATAAATGGGTCACCTGAAAAGACATTGCATATTTCTATACCAGTTTTCTGCCCTGTAAGTACAGTCTTGATTACTGGAAGGACTCATTAATTTTTATACTTAGCCCATCCATGTTATTTTTTAAATGTGTTTATCTGTGTTTACTAAAAGAAAATGTTTCCTTAAAAGAAATATGCATTAAATTGATTCCTTTTGTTCAACATACTAGTAAAACAAAGTCAGTGATTAGGAGAATAAGTCAAATAATTAAATGATAGCTATAATTGTCAACAGACATAGGACCAGCAGAGAGATCAATGAATAGACAGAATCCCAGTGGATATGGCCCTAGATTCTGAAATGGAGGAAGGGGTTGGGATGGATCATTAAAATAGGAGTTATGGAGCCTAAAGATATCAAGGGTCCTCCAACTGGACATTTGAGGACAGCAAGAGCCAAAATATTTTAAAATTTGCATGAGTTTCACCCATACATGATATTGATATGATCTGAAAAACTTCATCTCTACATACTTGTAGTGACATCAAAGTTCCAGTCTGGAGTTTGGTTAGCAGAAACATTCCCTCCCCTACAGACAGTCTTAGAGTACAATGCCAAGCTGTGAGCTACAGCAGTCTAAAATCCAGCCAGAGAATAGGCAGAGCTGGAAGTATAGGAAAAAGAGTAAGACAAATATGGGCAGATTTCCCTGCCACTCATTAATGATTAAAAAGAAAACTGAATACAATTCTTTATCAGAATAATCTTTTAGAAGCTGGTAGCTGCCAGACACAAGCCCCAGTGAAACAGAGGCACTGGCTTCAAATCTGCAGAACCATAATCTTTTGCCAAAAACCATCAAAATGAAACTGGATTGTGCCAATTCATTTCATGATGTTGAATTGCAAGTTGGAAAGCAATGAAGTTGTTTTCACTAGGCAGTCAAGCTGTGTCTTCTACAGCAATTTTCAAACAAAATGCTTGCTTTAGCAAACAAAAAATGTATAGGTGCATCCTACCAAGCCCAAACTTTTTCATCTGGTGGCAAGTATTAATAGTTGGAGTTCTTAATTTTAACAGTTTTCTTTTGAAATTAGGAAAAAATAATTGCTTTTAATTTTTTTAGGAATTTTGTTAAGTTTTCCCTAATTCAATCTATCAGTATATATTTACTGAGTACCTGCTATGTTCAAGGACCTATGCTAGAAGTGATGGGAGGTGTAAAGATATTTAAGATACATTTGCCCCAGAAGAAGCATGGTATAGAGGAAAGAAGTCTATATTTCAAGAGCCTTGACTCGTACATATTTAGAGCTAGAAGGACCTTAGACTTCACTGAGTTTGGTCACCTCATTTTACAGATAAGAAAACTGAGAACCAGAGAAGTAAAGAACTTTTATCAATATCATACAGATAGGAAGTGGCAGAGCCAAGTTTTGAACCTAGGTCCTCTAACTACAAACAGTATATATAGGACTTGAATTATTGAAATTTATCTTCCTCTCTTTGTTTTGTTCTGCTCAAGCTTTTAAAATTTCTTGCTGAATTGAATCTAGTGCCATTTCTACTTCATCATGAAGCACCCCAGGATCTGTCATTAGAATCTAAATGTGGGGGCCATGGTGCCAATGATAAAGAAAATTATTTTTTATAGTAATCTTGACAGATTTTTTGCATTTTTCGTTTGCTTTCTTTCCATTTTCATACTTAAATACTCTCAGGATAGCCAAGTTCAAATGAGTCTCTTACCAAGTTTTTTTAAAAACTCTTTTTGCCTTCTAGTTTCCCAATGTATTATGAGATAACACTACTCATAATCATCCAAACTCCTCCACTATAAGGTTTTACAAATGTGTTTACATTCTAAACTGGCATTGCTTTTGGCTGGCAAAGAGATCAAGTGGCTGCTTACTAAAATATTTTCTAGTTTCCTTGCATCTCTTTGTGGTAGCAAATGATTTACATCAGTTAAAGAGTGACAGTGTGTCCAGTGTCCATTCCCATTTTTGTGGGGTGTCAATAAGTTTCTTTCAAGGTCAGGCTGGAGCGGATATATATGATGGTATAACATATCTTCTCATTTTTCATATGCATTTTAATTTGGTGCTGATTTTCATCTTTCCTCAAGTAAGTTGATGGCCTAATTGTATAAAGAATTCACAAATGATTTCCATACTTGTAACCCTTTGCATCCTGTCAAGGTAAAATTGATATCATTTTCCATGTCTGCCATGTTGGATGTCCATCAGTTCATATTGTATAGATAAAATATGTCATATGGATAACCATGTACTAGCCATAAATCAGATAACATTTCTCATCTTCCTTCCTGTGACAGGAATACTATTTATTCAGCTTGACAGTTAAAGCTCTTTACAATCTTACTTCAACCTACCTTTCAGGCTGATTTAACATTACTCCACTTCACATATTATACATCCTAGCCATACTAGCCTACCTACTGCTCTTAAACTCAGTGTACTGTTGGTTGCCTCTATGCCTTTATGTGGGCCCCATCCATGGCACATAATCCTTCTTCATTTTATCTCTCAAAATCCCTAACATCCTTCAAAGTTTATCTCATGTGCTACCTCCTTTCCTGATTGTCTCAGCTGTTATGTTCTCTGGTTGCTCAATACTTACTTAACTACTTGTTGTATCTCACTTGTAGAAAGGAAATAAACGAAGTTCAATGGCCATTTTTTGATCTTTATATTACCAACCCCATGTACATACTGGGCATTTAATAAATATTGATTGGATTGGATTAGATCACAGGATCATAGAATCAGTAGTATAGGCAGAGTTTTCTGTGTAATCTGTAAGCCTTTGATTTATAGTAAAAAGTTGTGGTTCTTCCTGACTCCAGGCCCAGTGCTCTATCCATTGAGCAATCTAGCTTATCTATAAGTAAGATACATATTTTTTCGATACCTTTACACAAATCACTGATCTTAAAAAAAAAAAAAGTGAACAAAATATGGCCAAGGGCTAATTAATGTATGTATGCTTATTGCTGGCTTATTTCAGTTTCATCTTGTGTTTTAGAGAGAACCACAGTTTATTGTTAGAAAGACTTTTAAAGGCATCTAGTCCAATCCCCTCATTCTGAAGATGAAGAATCCGAGTCCCAAAGAAGTTAAGTGGTTGCCCCAAATCACACATTTTAGAAGTGAAAGGCATGCTGCAAACTCATATCATTTAATTTCAAATCCAATACACTATGCAGAATGAAGCAAGTTCTCTTACTCCAGACTTTCAGATATTCTAAAGAATAAACTTAATATTATACCAACTTATAGCAAGTCCTCCTTTTTCTCACTGGTTACAAAAGACGTATCCCTCATTCAGATAGTCCCCTCTGCTCATTAACTTGATCTCATCCTTTTTTGCCCCCTACAAGATTTCAGTTTATCAATTATCCTCCATCTCTCTCCTACAATGGAATGCTGTGCAATTATGATGACCTAGCTTGGTCCCAGAGATCAGCTGAGAAAAAGCATCTCCTTCCTTTTTTTGAAGAGTTGGGAACCTATAGGTGTGGAATACTGAATATATTATAAGACTTTCTTGATAAACTGGTTGGTTTTGTTGAACTGCTTTTTAAAAATTCTTAGTTAAAAGTGATGGATTGCTGGGTATGGCAGTGAAGCAGGATATATTTAAAAATCAAGGTGATGCAAAAACAAAAGGTGTCAATTAAAATATTGTTCTCCCCATTCAATCTGCAACATTTCCTTCTTTACTGACTCATTCGTATTCCATTAATAAATAGGCTTAAGCTTCTCATGTTGTAAAAAAAAAAAAAAAAGACTTCCCATGTCTCCTCTAGTCTATTGAACACATTTCCCTTCTCCTTTCATAACCAGACTTCCCACTACTTCCAATTCTTATTTACTGTGAACTCAGAACCTTGCAATATGACTTTTATTTCCATATTACTGTTCAAATTATTTTCCCAAAGTCATAGGATTGTAATATCACAGACTGAGAGCTAGAAGGAACTATAGCGGTTTATCTAGTCCCACCCTCTTATGTTAAAGATGAAGAATCTGAGGCCAAAATATGTGAAATGACAGGCCAATGGCCATATGCCTTGTACACAGCAGAGTCAGAGTTCACACTTAGTTCCTCTGACTCCAAGTTCAGCACTCTTCTTGTTATGGGACTGTGGGTTACCTCCTAATCATGACATCTAGTGGCCTTTTTCCATTCAATAAATCAATAGGTATTCATGAAGCATGTACTATGAACCAGGATCTGTGCTAGGTTTTGGGGGATACAAATGAGAAAAGAAGCATTACCTGCCCCCAAGGAGCTATTCTAGCAAAGGAAAGAACATGTGGGAGAAGTAAAATATAGGGATATAGTTGTTGTTTACTCATTCAGTCATATCCAATTCTTTGTGACCCCATTTGGGATTTCCTTGGCAAAGATACTGGAGTATTTTGTCATATCCTGTTCTAGTTCACTTTACAAATGAAGAAATTCAGACAAATAGGGTTAAGTGACTTGCCCAGGGTCACACAGCTACTTTGTATCTGAGGCAAGATTCAAATTCAGGTCTTCTTGACTCCAAGCCTAGTGCTCTATCCACTGCATCACCTAGCTGCCCAGGAATACAGACTGGATCTATTTCATTAACATATAGAATGGATGACAAAATTCCCTCTGCCAATTCTGGTTGGCACATTCTCTGCAACTTATAATATTAGAGACTTGCCTATGAATGTGTGTGTATATATATATATATATGTATGTATATATATATATACACACACACATATATACACACACACATATATATATACACACACACACATATGTTATCTACTATATGTACATATATGGGAGGCAGGGAAGGAGGGAGGGAGAGAGAGGGAGACAGAGAGAGAGAGATCAAATACAAGGTACTCTAGGGAGAGGGAGTAGTGCTAGTAACTAGGAGAATGAGGAAAGTTGTCATGTAGGAGTTGGAACCTGAGACTAGCTTTGAAAGAAACTAGGGATGTTAGTTTCTCAGCATCTCTAGGATGTCTAGGGAAGCAGAGGTAAGGATGGAGTATATTACTTATATTCCTTAATGTATTGGCAACATTCAACCATCTCAACATTCTGACACTCTTTCCCCCCTTGGTTTTTTTTCTAATCATCTTCTTCTGGTTCATTTTCTATGTCTCTATTTTTTTCCTCTATTTCCTTCATTGACTTCTCATTATTTTTCCAGCTCCTCAAAGAGATTGTTCCAAAGTTTCTAGCCTTGTTTCTGTCCTCTTTATATCATCTCTTCTGATGCTTTCATTAATTCCCACTGCTTCAGCTATAATTTTTATACAAATAACTTCCAAGTCAACATTTCTAACCATACTCTCTCTATGGCACTTCAAACCAAGGTCTCCAGCTGCCTACAAGAGCTCTGTGCCTCTATTGATACCTCAAATGCAACATATGCACAACAGATTGTTGTTTCACCAAAACCTGGTTCCTCTTTTGACTTTCATTATTTTGACATATTGAAACTCTGGAATTATCTTTGACTTTGTGCTTTTCCTTTAGCTTTCATATCTAATAATTTATCAAGTCCTGTAAAATAACATTACAATACCTTTGGTACATATCCCCTTCTCTTCACTAAAAACATTTTACTACAATTCTCCTTATTATCTCACCCTAACCCAACAGGAGCTATGACAACAACCTTCTCATAGATCCCATATTCTTTTTCTTCACACTTCAGCTCCCCCATTCCCCTCCACAATAATTTATAGAGCTTCTAGATTTTTCTATCTTTGGGATAGTTCTGGTCATGCCACCTGTTGCTTAAAAATCCTTCAATGGTGCCATATTTGGTTTGAAATTCAAACTCCTTGGCATGGCAGTTAGAATTTTTCACCTTTATTTTTTTTTTTTTAAACACTCTAGATCAGTGGTTCTCAACCTTTCTGAATGCCATGACCCTTTAATACAGTTCCTAATGTTGTGGTGACTTTCAACCATAAAATTATTTTTGTTGCTACTTCGTAACTATAATTTTGCTACTGTTATGTATCATAATGTAAATATCTGATATGCAGGATGTATTTTCATTGTTACAAATTGAACATAACCCATAGGTTGAGAACCACTGACCTAGAGCATCGTCATTTCTGAGAGCTGATTTCCTGCACATCCTTTAAATCCCAACTCTTCCTCTATCCCTTGGACCAGACTGACCCTTCAGACAAATAGCATTCAATTTATGTCTGTCATGTATAATTTTGTTTTGCAATCTTTTAAAGATGTATCAAATTTCCCTATTAGACTACAAGGTCCATAAGCATAAATATTATTTCTTAGCTAAATTTTATATCAAATTTAGGGCCTAATACAATGTTCTGTAAAAAATAAGTGCTTAAAAACATGTCCTGAAGTGAATATGTTCCTAACCAACACTGAAAGAAATAATTCATATAAGTATATGTCATATTAAAGATATCTGAAAATTCATTATATTTACACACAAAAATTTCATATTTAACAACAAGTACTAAGTTATATATCATTGTAAATAAACTATTAAGGAATATATATGTGTGTGTATACACCTAATATCTATACACATATACATATATACACACACATGCACACACTACAAACTGTATGCTTGGGATTTATTTAACTGATCAACAATTAGTTAACTTTACTCACTAGTCAAAATAAGAATTGGCATTATCTTGCTTCATATGATAAAAATGTTGCATAATTCTCACTGTGCAGCTACTCCTTTCCCTACTATAGGTAACAGAGGAGTCTTTAATTATTTTTCCCAGTTATCAAGATTTTCTTTCTCCTACCTTTTAAAAAATCTTTTAAACAAATATGTATAGTTAAGCAAAATAAATTCCCATGTTAGCCGCATTCAGAAACATCCTCTGAAAACATGGTTAATCACTGCATTGATGAGAATTTCTAAATCTTTCAAAATTATTTTTATAGTATCGCTATAGTATAAATTTTTCTCTTGGTTCAACTTACTGCAATATGTATCAGTTCATACAAATCTTCCAAAGTTTCTCTAAAATTGCTCTTTTTATTATTCTTATAGCACAATAGTATTCAGTGATATGTCATTTCCCCACTTGATTTGATCCTTAGTTTCTAGTTCTTTGTCAGAACAATAGTCTTTAACATGGTTAGAGGAGTGAGATAAGAAGTGGCAATAAAAACTGGTAGCAGAGAGTTCTGGTGAAGGACGGAGATTTAGCACTGAGGTATACTGAGGGAAGCTCCAATTTTACTTCTCCTATTCTAGTTGTAACCAGATCAAGGTAGAGTTCTTACCCCCTCCCTCCTTGCCACACCTCCCCACTGCCCCCCACCCCCTCCCCAATTCATTTCCTAGAACTAATCAGTCATGGAAGTATCAACTCTTTTGAGTTGTTGCTTGCAGTGGATTTTACCTTCCATGGCCTATGCCAGGATTAAACAGAACCCCTAACTTCAGTGATGTTCTACTTGTCACCCAATCCTATGGGGAAAATGAGTAAAACATTCAATGGGAATTTTGTCATTACACTCTTTTGCCTGTTCAAGGAAAGACTAAAATTGTACATTGTCTAGAATTATTGGGTCCAGATCAAACTTATATCTGGAGTTTGGAGGAAGGGGGCTTCACAGAATCACATAATCTGAGAACCACAGAGAAAAGATGACATTTGAGTTAGAATTTAAAGGACATTAAGAATTGGGTAGAATTGGGGTGACACAAAACTTTCTGGATAGAAAGAGAAATGTAAGCAAACATAGTTGGGTGAAAAGTTGGGGGGCACAAAGGGTATGTTTAGGGAAAAGCTGGAAGAAAGGAAGGAAGAAGGGAGAGAAAGAAGAAAGGAAAGAATGAAGAAGGGAGGAAGGGAAGGATGGAAGGATCTGAATTTGAAGCCATCTTTACAGAAAAGGTAAATGAGTTTCACAAATGTTGAGTGACTTGAGCGGTCACATGGTAAGGAGCAAACAAGATTTCAAAACCCTGTCCTTTGGCTTAAAAATCATTTTTTTAAAAAAATATTGCAGTGTTTTTATGTACTAGAAAATTCCACTAATAATCCCCACAACACAAAAGGACAACGACTGTTTTCACATTTCCTGGTGTATGTATATATACCACATTCCCAGGGGCTATAAACATAAATGCAGCATCATTACACTCAGAGCGATATTATATTTAACTTAATCAGCCTAACTAGCCATGGTTCTAGAATTACAATATTAACATAATCCAGCTGCTGTCAGGGCTATGAACAGACATGATGTTCATGCAAACAAAAGAAATTTCAAGGGGCAGAATTCTCCAGAAAATGAACCATTACTGATAAACTGCAAATTCTTACTTTGACAAAGTCTCAACTGTGACTAGAAGGGAAGGAAAAGTTGCCCATGTGTCCATATATCACAGATCTCAAACTGGAAGGGGACTGCCTAGCCCAACCTCTTCATTTTGTAGATGAGGAAACTGAACCCCTGAGATACTAAGTGACTTGTCAAAGGTTATACAGGTAATAAATTTCAGAGGTGAAACCTGAGCTCAGGTCCTCTAAATCTAGAATCCACAGTCTTTTCCACATCTTGGGAGAGAGAAAAAGAGGGAGACATCCAGGAAGGAGAGTGATAAATCACTGGGGAACCAGGAAGTTTCTCAAGTCTTAGAGAAATTTCCACCTTTAGGCCTAATGAGGTATTTATTTATATCCTTCCCACCACCCTTCTAATTCTGGGAAACAGGAACAATGATCAAATCTCTCTGCCATAGTTCCTAAATGGGAAATGTTGATTTACTTTTCAATGTAACCACTCAACATAGCAATAACAATAATAAAGCATCTTAACAAATATTATCTCTTTGTATTTTCACTATATCCCTGGGAGATAGGTTCTATTATTAACCCCTTTTTACAATTAAAGAAACGGAAACAGACAGAGGTTAAGTGACTTGTCCAAGGTTACACAATTAGTGTCAGAGGTCAGATTTTATCTGTAGTCTTCTTGCTTGGAGATAATATTTGTAAAGCTTGACACACAGTAGGTACTTAATAAATTCTTGTTTCTCCCCTCACTTCCTAGTCTTTTGAAGGGCCCCTTGTAGACTACTACTTCCCTAAATATGTGTTGTTCTTTCTATAAGCTCCCTGATGGCACAGATGATCATGGCTTTTATATTTAGATACCCATGTCTTACCTCTGTGCATAAAATACAATAAGTGCTTCATAAATGCTTATTAATCAAAGCTTTATTAAGTAACTACTATGTGCCAGGAACTGTGCTAAGTCTAGGATACAAAAGGGGGGATACCAAAGGAGGCAAAAGATAGTTCCTGTCCTCAAGGAACTCACAATCTAATGGAATGCTTTCACATTCTAATGAAAGTTTGTATGTTCATTCATTCATTCATTTAGACCAAGCCTAACTTGCTTTCTCAGATAAATTCTACCAGGCACAGAAAATTCCTTCTTGACTTCTAAAATAGGAGAAAAAGTGCTTAATTGATTCATACCATCCACTAGGAGATTTCATTGACTGTATATATCTCTGTTCATAAGAGAGGAAACACAAAGTATGTAGAGTGATGTAGTGAGAGCAAAAGAGTTGGAGGAAGAATGCATGTGTTCAAGATTCAGTTCAGTCACATCATTTGTATAATTGCAAGAAAGTAACAACTACTGTTTGTGTAGGTATTTTTTCTTTATTCTGTAAAATGGGGATAATTATATCTGTCCTGCCTTTAGCACAAGATATTTGTCAAAGATCTAATGACCAAATTGATGTGAATAAATTTTATAAATTGTTATGTACTGTTCAAAAGTAAGGGCTTATTACTATTCAAATGAAGGAGAGACACTTGTTTGTGCTACTGACTGAAATAACTTACCCAGAGTCGAAATAATTTGTTTTGTCTATCACATAGATGACGCTTTACAGGCTAATAAAAATTTCTGAGATTATCTTGTATTTGTTAGAGCTTCTATAAAGTGATACATATATGACTAGATTGTAGGAATCTTGAGGACATGCTATTCTGATTTAACATTCAGTCAACTCAGTGAGTTAACTATTAAAGTTTCATAGTGCATCAAGAATTGTACTAAGAACTGGGAATGCAAATACAAGTAAAGAGAAAGATAGTCCTTGTTCTCCATGAGCTTTTATTTTAATAAAGAAAAATGATGCTTAAAAGGGAGAGAAAAAGCGGTATGGGGAGAAAAAAGGGGAAGGTACCAGGTACAAGGATATGAGAGAACAATTTCTAAATACAGTCCAGAGACTAACGAGATGCATCTGGTCTAAACACTCTCCTTAAAAGGAAAGTCCTGGGAGGCACGATTTCATCAGAGGTAAAAAGCACCAATATGTAGGGTACTGTCTTATGTAAATATGAGGGCTGGAATGATACTTCAGGATGAAGAGCTGGGGCAAGCCGAGAAAGATCTGAGTGTACCTCCTAGTAAACAAGGCCCTCCACGCATTGGGCATTTAATAAATATTTATTAAATATAACTGACTTGAATCACATAATTTACAGCATCAGTGTCTCTCTTCCTCCCTCCCCCCCCCCAGGAAAGCATACTTACTGAACAGGATTAATTAAATAAGGATTCAACACAACATTTTTAAGAGCTCGCTATGTTTTGGTACTATGTTTGGCACTAGAGAGATAAAAGTAAAAATAAAATAGCCCCTAGCCTCAAAGAGCTGACATTGTACTGGGGGAGGTATAAGCAACATGTACACATATATATATACATACACACATATATCCATACACACAGAATTTCAGATGATATAACGACTGGAACTCAATATCATTCCTATTCATGATACCTTGCTAGCTACTGAATATTGTGAAATTGATTTTAAAATGTCCTTGTTTGTGCTTAAAGATTTAGAAATGCCTTACTTGCTATCTCTTTTTAAGTTAAAGACATTATTCATAGCATATTAACTTAGAAAAACAAGTCTTATTTATTATTAATAAAGCACAACAGAATATATTTCAAACTCTGGTCCCCTGTTGAAAAATTTCAAGGTTTTTCATTTGTAATCTCCTTTTTATTTGAACCTGAGAAATAAAGATTTCAGTTCAAGGCAATACTAATGAATCACAGACTCTAAGACACTTCTTATGTGGAGGTTTGTGAACTTCTTTTTAAACATATTTTGATAACTCACTTTCAGTATGATAATTGGTTTCCCTTGCAATATTATGTATTTTTATTTTATACAGTTAAAAACATTCTGAAAAAGAATCCATAGACTTCACCAGTGACACATAAAGTTTAACAACCACTGGAGTCCATGAGATGGATATTAGGATATAAGGGACCTTCTAATTCAGTCTCCTACCTTTACAACTAAAGGCAACTGAATTTTGACTTCCATGTATTTTCCAAGATATTCAATTAACAAACATCATTAAGAGTCTACTCTGTGCAAGGCACAGTTACCTCCACATAGACTATACTTCCTTTCTGGGCTGCTTATAAAATAAAATAAAAGCATTCACCATCACTTGGGAAAGGGCATATTAAACTAGGGTATATAGGAATATAAAGGCATATTATTGTGTCATAAGGAATGACAAGTAGCAGAAACTGAGAAAAGTAGGTGAATACCTGTACTAATACAGGACAAAATATGTTAGAACCAAAAGGAATAGGAAATGACCACAGTAATGTGAAACAAAACAACATTAACAGATATCAGAGGGGGCATTCTAGGAAGATTACATAGTAGGTCAGAAATTTCCACGCTCTCCAGATTTCTTCCATAAACAGACAGAAAATAGCCACAGAATGGATGTGAAGTAGCAAAAACAGAAAGGTAAAGCAGTGGTCCTCCTACTTGAGAGGACCTCAGTAAAGACAGGGCCTCCAGGGGCTGTTTGGCTGGAGTGAAGTGTAGACACCTCCAGACCCACTCTACTGAATCAACAAACAGCAGGCCCTGGAGGGCTCTGTCAGGCAGCAGACTAGGCCTCAGGGAATTTCACCTTAACTTTCACTTCACTCATGGCTTCAAGTAATTTCACCTCAGCACTTTTACCTCACAAACTTTCATCCAAGGAACAGCAGACACTTGAATGGGGGAAGACGGAAGGATCTCTGCTGTTTCCAGAAGCCAGGCTTAGCCATACTCAGCAGCTGTGGCTGTGGACAAGGAGTGAGGGCACACCCTATTAGTGTGATACCATGTGGAACAAGCACATTTTCGGGGAGAGTGGGGAAAGAAGAAAAGGGAAAAAGAGAGGCTGAGAAAGAAAAAGGTGAGTAAAAATAACACGGAGGGAAATTCACAAATAGTAATTATAACTTTGAATGTGAACAGGATGTTTGTGGTGGTTCTCTGTGGTAGCAAAGAACTGGAAACTGGAGGGATTCCCATCAACTGGAAAATGACTGGACAAGTTGTGGTGTACAGTTGTGATGAAATACTACTATACCATATACTATATACTATATGCTATGCTATGCTATACTATACTATATCCTAAGCTATGCTATGCTATGCTATACTATACTATACTATACTATACTATACTATACTATACTATACTATACTATACTATACTATAGTACACTATACTATATATAAGAAATGATGAGCTCAATGATCTTAGAAAGGTATGGAAAGACTCGAAATGATGAAGAGCAAAGTGAGCAGAATGAAGAGAACATTGTAGCCAGTAACAGCAATACTGTTTTAAGGATGACTTTGAGCAACTAAATAATTTTGACTATCATAAATACACAAATTAAAAATAAAGGACATTAAAGAAAGAAGTTATCTGCATCCAGATAAAGAACTGATAAATAGAGGTATGTATGGAATAATTTACATTTATGTACTTATTTGTATCTAATGGTAGTCATCTATAGGGTGGGGGAGAGGGGGAAGGGAAAAAAAAGAAATTTACATTTTATACACACACACACACACATACATATATTTGGATGGAATAACTAGTTTTACATGGTAGTTTTGCAGTTTCACATGAAATCATCTTTTCTATCACACTATGTTATGGAAATGCTTGTTTTATTCCATGAATTGAAAATTAAATTAAATTTAAAAAAATAAAATTTGGGGAAAAAAAATATCAGAATTCCTATTAAGTCACTGACTAATCTCGATTCCAGACCACTGATGATGAAATTAACCTTCTTCTTCTTGGTAGAGTATTATAGGATTATGAGTCAGCAGACTCCCATTAGTATACCAATTTCTTTTTTTTTAATTGTACTTCTTTGTCACAAGGTAGGACACTTTGTGGACAAGTACTGGGAAGCAACAACAATATAAGTAATATATATGTATGCACACATATAGCCAACTTTACTGCAGTATATTTAGGCTGTCCCTTAAGAAATAGGATTTGATACTTCAGTTCATCTCTAGCCTTGTATTTCTCACTCCCTTCCCCTCCTCCCGACTACAGTATGATCTTACAACTACTGGAAGCAGTTATTTTATTTGTTTCCACTAGTGGTGATTTTGCACACACCCAAATTGGCAGCAGAAGGGGCATTTGGACCCATCCGGTGTTTGAACAGGAGACCCTTTGCTGGGTTTTTGGAGGTACCAGTTGTGCAATGCCAAATTTAGAGACTTGTTCTAATACTGTGAACAGCTAGAGTCCCTGCCAATAGAACTAAAGAAAATGTCACTCCTCATAAAATTAAAGACAGCTGAATATTTTCATCTTACTAAAGTTACATTTACAATTTGGAAACTATGCTGGCATTTGATTAAAATTGGGGTGGGGCAGAGTGTCTGAGTCTGTGATAAGAATGGAAGACTTATTGCCCAGTCTAGTCTGGGAAATATTCTACAAAATTGAAAGGTTATGCTTGAGAATACTACCTTTTAGCCCATTCACCCAACAACAGGGTCATAAACTGCTTCAGGAGGGGGTCATTTTGCCTCAGGGGGAAGACACACAATCTTCTTTATAGGCAATGGACTGTGAAGACTGAAAATTGCTCCAGAGAGGGTGGTAACCACTACAGCCGAGTTCCCCACAGACACGTGTTGTTGATAACTACCTCACTATACTCAAAAGGATAACAAATACACATTATTTAAGACAAAATACTTCAATACATCAGATCGGTACAACAGTGGGTTTTCTTACCTATTCTCAATTTCACTCAGTGTGATTTAAAATGTGTTACAGAAAATGAACAAGCGTTATATGCAAGGGAAGCTTCCATAACCCCCAACCCTATTTTTCAGCTGGCATACTTTTTGAAAGCCATATTTACCAGTGATTCAACCAAATGCTCAATTTTATACCTCCTGCTCCTTAAAAATTGAGGACAGATTGTGTGAGTTCCTACATTTGTCTTTATCCTCACACCTATCTTCCTAAACTCATCAGTTTCAGAAAAAGATGGATCTTGGTAACTTGGTCACAATATTGACAGCTCAAGGGGGTGAGGGATCTAGTTTGCTAATCACAGGATCATATGTTTAGAGTTGGAAGAGACCTCAGAGTCCTAGTCCAGCACCTTCATTTTCCAGATGAGGAAGCAGAGGTCTAGGACGTAAGTGACTTCTTCATCGTACCATAGGTAAGTAGCAGAGGGAACATTCGAACCCAAGTCCTTTGATTCTAGAACCACTGCTCATTCTACTGTACTTTTTTTGTCACTTATAAGTGGGACTAGAAGAATATCAACCACATATGTGAAGAACTAATTATATGTGAGGTTCCATGGCACTAATTTAATGGTCCCATTGTACATTTATTCGTGCTTAGAAAGACATAACATCAGCATCACTCAATGTGTAAAAATAATTTGGCTTGATGTTAAATGGGATTTGTTTTTGAGTTATGAATTTAAAACCATCGGAGCAAAATAAGAGCATTTTAAAGAGTTATCCAAAATAATAATAATAATAACAACAACAACAAAATTAACAATTAGCATTTATATAGCACTTTAAGTTTTACAAAGTATTTTATAAATATTAACTTCCTTAATCCTCATAACAACCCTGGGAGGTAAGTGCTATTACTATTCCCATTTTAGAGGTGAGGAAACTGAGGTCCAAGTGACTTGCCCAAGGTCCCATAGCTAGTTAGTGTTTGAGGCTAGCTCTAAACTCAGGTCTTCTTGATTCCAGGCCCAGTGCTCTATTCGTTGTGCCAGCTAGGATTATTTCCTTATATTTATATGGTATACATAAACACAATCACATCATACAAACATGTCAGATATCAAATTCAAAGAGGCATTTTTACAAGCAGATTTTAAAACTGTGTTCTCAGTTCCAGGAATAAAACAGTAATGAGTGTGGAAGAGCTGAAAGTGTATCAATGCAATGAGCAGTTAATTAGCTTATATAGCTCAGGTTGATGGGCTATCTCAGGTTTATTATTAAATAAATCATAAAGTTAATTAAGTCAGAATTGTGCTGTAGTGGAAAGAGCAGAGGACATGGAATCAGAGTCCAAAGTTCGGATTCCAGTTCTGGTATTTTGTAGTGTTGTGACTTTAAATAAGCTACTTAATATGGATGAGCCAAAGTTTCCTCATTTGTGAAATAAGGGCACTACAACACTACTTTTCTCATAGGGCTATAGTGAGTATCAAGAGAAATAAAATATGTAAAGTGCTTTGGAAAACATCATGGTGATATATAACATGAATTACTAACCATGAATGATGATAATAATGCTCGAGCCACAGACAAAGTGAACAAACAGACTATGCCAGGGCTAGGGAACCTGTGGCCTCAAGGACCCATGTGGTCCTCTAGTTCCTTGAGTGCAGCTTTTTGACTGCATCCAAGTTTTACAGAATAAATCCTTTTATTAAGGGAATTTGTTCTGTGAAGTTTGGATTCAGTCAAAGACCTATATTTGAGGACTCAGAGGGCCACATGTGACTCATGCATTTGTTTGCTTTTATTTTTATACATTTATATTGATCCCAGTGATAACTGAGGAGGTTAAATGAATTGCAGAGTCTGAATCTGAAACTAGAGCTTCCTAACCGGGTGAAGCACTTCATGGCAATGCCTCTCCCTGACACGTTAATAAGTTATAAAAGATCGAGTTTCAGATCAACAATGAAAGACTAAGTTTAGAAGTAAAGCATTACAGCTTGCATTTTTTTTTTGGTGAAAGATTCAATAACCCTATAAAACCTCATCTAAGAGAAACTAACAATCTACAATGGAGCATCAACTGGCAGCATCTGGTATAGTAGGAATTTTCTTTAATAGAACATATAAAAAATAAGCCAGGCAATAAAAAAGAGAAAAAAGGAAAGTTTTTTTTTTTTTTTGGGGGGGGGGGGTCAGGAAAACAGAATGTTGAAAGCAATCATAATTATGTTTTAAAGAAAAGGTTTGATTGCTTAACCCACATCTCCTAGGGCAAAATGATTACGGAATTCATAACTCTTCCAATCTTACAGCAAATGTAGCCTTCTTAATAATCTAAAAAATATTACAGCATCTTTCCCAACCTTGTGTGAATCAATGATATTTATAACCCTGAAGGTACTGAATTTCTTTTGTATCAAGGAACACCAGTAATAATGTTCTCTTCCATTTCAAAAGAACATCTCACAAAGCGAATATTTTCAAAAGATCAAGAAAGTAGAGAAAGCAAAAGCTTGTCCTTCATGATCCCAACAAATTCTCCTGGGACTTTTCACCCAGCCAGACACAGTGGTCAGATCTACAATAAAATTTAAAGAGAAGTGACATTCTAAAATAGCCCTGGAAACCTTTAGTTGTGTCGAAAAAAGGGGCACCAAAGTTTTGTAATTTTCATTACCAAGAAACACATCTTGATCTAATCAGACCCCAATGCATTAAAAATGGAAAGAGACAGAATCAACCCTCCTTTTATTTCTTAAATTATGGTGCCCACGCGTTCCCCTATTTAATGATGAACTTGTAGCTCAAGATTCTTTTAAAGTGAAGGTTTCAGATTGAAAGATGGAAAATCGGCTGCTCAAGGTTCCATTCAATGAACATCTATTAAGTGTCTACTAAGAAGAGAAATAAGACTACTAGCATACATCACATAAGATTCCAATAAACAGGAAGAGTTCCTTACAACTTACCAAAGGTTAGAGACATTATTTTACAAATGAACTAGCTTCTCTAAGAGAACCATTTAAATCCATGTGCATTAAGAACCCATATCCCTCTCCTTTTACACTTGCATCCTTGGACTGGAGCCACCTTCCTGAGACTCAATTTATCATTCATATGTATTGAACTGGTAGACTCTCTTATGTTTTGAGGCATTAAATGAGATTTACTTCACAGTAACTTCATTCTGACTTCTCGAAGCAGGATTTTCCATGCTTGGTGCTTCTGTCACAATGGAAAACGTTTCCCAAGGAATGCAGAGCTTAGTGGGAAAAGTTACTTGTACAAATGTCTTCATGCTTAATTCTGACAATCCGACCCATCAACATGATAGGTAGTAACCGACTGAAGAGTTATCAACTAGGAGACATGTATAATTTTTTTTTTTTTGCCGCTGTTTGGCTAAAATATGAAGCTTAAATCACTGATAGGTCATCATTTATATTCTGTGTTTAGTTGTTTTTTTCGTTGTGATTTTTAGTCATGTCTAACTCATTGTAACCTAATTTGGGATTTTCTTGGCAAAGATACTGGAGTCTGTTGCCATTTCCTTTTCCAGTTCAATTTACAGATGAGGAAACTGAGACAAACAGGGTTAAGTGACTTGCCCAGAGTTACTCAACTGTTGAGTCAGAGTGAGGATTTGGACTCAGGTCTCCTGTCTCCAAGTCTATTACTCTTCTCATTGCATCATCTCCAGTCTCTTATCTCTATAAATTTCAAAACCAACATCATTCTTAATAGGACAGCAGCCTCTTCAACTTTATCTTGAGAGTCAGAACCTAGCCTGCATAATTGTTCAATAGAGAAACATGTCCTGGCTACATGGTATACAACTGGATTCAAACCCACATAAAACAACCCAAACCTTTAGTATAATAACCATAGACATAAGCATCTGGTAATTTAGAAATAATGGAAAATATTGGGGAATAAACCTGAGAAACTTGTTCATTTTCATATGATGCTTGGTAAGATCCTGACAAAGGGCATGTCACTGGGATCTAGAACTAACTTGATTAATTCAATCCATTCAAACATTTAATGAACATCTACTATTCATAATTTCATCCTCTCACATACTGCACGGAAGTTAAGATTCATATTCAATTTATTGAAGGATGTTTTCTTCATTCTTAAAAGTAAAGCTATGCTTCAAATGTCTACTTGCAGAGCATATGTTCTGCATATGTCCACATATGTATATGTATAGATACATGTATATGTATATTCAAAAATGTTATTTCCCTGTTAATCTAAATATATTTTGGGCTGCTTCTCTTCTCTACTATCTACTATCTCTACTACTATGGACAATAAAACCTACTTTCAATATTCATCTGTGCAAAACACAACTGGGGGAACATAATTTCTGAAAAAAAAAATCATATTACTTAAAGACAAAAATAAATTATTTCAGAATTTCCA
>CM053585.1:198524169-198599184 GCA_028646515.1 Pseudochirops corinnae | reverse complement strand
TTCTTAAAAATTATTGAAAAACAAAAGAGTTTTTGTTTATGTGAGTTATATCTACCAATATTTGCCACATTAGAAAAAGAAAAACCTTAGTATTATCGTGAAAATAGTTTTGATTCTTACTGGTCTTCTAGCAGGGTCTCAGGGACACCTAGGAATTCCAAGACCAGACTTTGAGAATCACTAATGTATTTTAATTCTTTATTTTGTTTATAAGAAATTCAGCTGCAAAAAGTAAAGGCAAGGCCACAAACATTTATTAAGTGCTTCCTATATGGCAAGCACTGTGCGAAATCCTGGGGATACAAATAAAACCACAAAGACATTCCCTGTCCTCCAGGAGCTTACATAGTAATGCAAGGAGACAGCACACCAAAGGGAGTTGTGGGAAAGGAGGGTTGAGAAGATAGTCTAATGGAGCATGGTATCCATGAAAACTGACTTAAGATCACAAAGAGAGTTAATGACAGATCCAGGAAAAATTCCAGCTATTTTGATAGGTAATACAGGAGAGTTGTGGAAAGGTCTCTATTTTGATACCTAATACTTCTTGCATTTCAACCACGGATCGTAGCATTTTTTTTTCTGATCCTAATTCTCACATAAATCTACTATTTCTAAATGATGAACTCAAAATTGAAAAAAAAAAGTGCACTAGTTTTTTCATAACAAAAAATTTAAGAAGAAATATAAGAACATGCTCTCTTAAAGACTACTTCCTCATTCTCTAAATAATGGAAAAGGCACACAATAATAAAGACTGTCCATTCAAATGTTTTATGCCATCCATCAAAGTTGTTGGGATGCACCTGAGCTGTTCAAATACATCTTTCAAATTTGAAAGGATTTTTTAAAAAATATACTTTGAAGACTGATGTATACTTTTATGGCCTGCTCTACTCATAAATGATCCAAATTTTCCATCTTTAGATTTTTAGCTTATTAAACAGGAAAAATGTAAAATACATGACCTGAATAGAAGAACTGTTCCTCTCAATGGGCTCCCAGTTTTGAAGTCAACTTCTTTGTTCTTAGTGAAAATTAGTTTGGTAACAGCTTTGAGTCCCCAAGGAATGGCAAGCAACATCATTGAACTTCCAAATGAATGTTGGCATGAATGTCCATCCTTCCTCCAGAGAGGTTTCAGGCTAAGTTAGCATGAAGATTGAATTACTTCTCACCCCTAGGATAGCAGATACATCCAAGTTAGTTATTAGATTGTTAATAAAGCTGGAGAAGGGGGGAAAACCCTCAAACACAGCTGGCTACATTAACCTGGGCTTGCAGACTCAGAGAGGACATTCATTTCCAGAATTGCCCAAACCAATTAACCTTCACTAGTATTATTCACTACTTGGGAACAAAAAAAAAAAACAAAACAAACCCTATGTGCAAAAGCCGAATAATGTCTTGGCTCATAATCAGACATGATTCTCAAAGGTAATAATAAATGACTCTATTCTGGTCAACAGCCCAGTGCTGCTGTGTCACTTTGCTACTGAATTATAGGCACATAGTTAACTTTTCATCTCCCACAATTTGAAATATACCAACTATACTCTAAGAGCTTGCCTTTAACATAGTATACTCGATCTTGCTTCAAAAAGCAACTCTCTGGTAAGATAACACAAAATAGATCAATGTATATCAACTGGCCTTTTGGACTTTCTCTTTTAAATAGTTTCTCTGCCACTCTGGGAGTAAGTATAGCTTAAAGTAGCATAAAAGTCTGACTGACTCTCACTTCCTGAGTTCCTGTTCTTTCTGGGTCTCCTCAGTTTCTTCCCATCTCAGGCAATTAAGTAGTCCGTGAATAAACATTTATTGAAGACTTATTCTGTGCCAGGCACTGTGGCAGAAAGGCCTCACAGGTATAGGGGGGCACAGACGTGGGAGGTCCAGATCTAGCAAAGTGGCTAAAGTTACTGGATGGTACAATATGTGAGGAGGAATAAAACACAAAAAGACTAGAAAGGTAGGAAGGGGTCAGGTTTTGAAGGACTTTACATGCTAAATAGAGGATTTTATAGGTAAAGGACATTTGTTGCATGTTCATATCCCCTAAGATGAAGCAACTACTTCTAGCAGCTGAGTGGTGCAAGGGATAAACACTGGGCCTAAAACCTGGAAGAATGGAGTTCAAATCTGGCCTCTGATACGGACTACCTCTGTAATCCTGGTTTGCCTCAGTTTCCTCATCTGTGAAAGAGTGATAATAGTAATAACATTGCTATTATAACCTACCTCCTAGGGTTTTTGTGAAGATCAAATAAGATAAATGATAATAATTATTGTTGTTGGTGTTATTGTTATTCTAGGAGACAGAGGACTGGTGCTAGCGTGGACATTCTGTGATGGCCTACCACATTGTCGAGAGCTACACTGAGGGGGGAAGGACTTGTTCATTCATAGCAGGTACTGTAGGAATACCATACAGTAAGGGGAAAGGTCATGTAATCTATTTTTCTCTCCCATTAGGCCCCATGACCTGAGGAAAAGGGCTTGAAGTTTTGTTTTATCCTCTTCAGTTAAACAAAGATGAGATGGTTGGCCCCCTAAAACTGAGGGATCAAAACTGGTGGGGGGGCTTTAGCCAATGGCAAGGATGAGAGACAACCCCTCTCCCCCTATTCCCTTAGGATACTGGAGAATCCTGGGAGAAAGGTGGAAATGTAACACACTTGATCCTCAGACGGGAGACCAGATAATTAGTTTATTGTTCTTGCTAATGTATATTTGATTTTGGCAGTAATGGTGAGTCATTGGAGCTTATTGAGTCAAGTGTGGGGCGGGGGTGACATGCAAATCTTGTACTTTAGAAAAATCGCTTTGACAGCTAAATGGAAGATGGATTAAAGTGCAGAGAAACTTGAAGCAAGAGGATGGACTGGAAGGTTAAGGCAATAAGGCAAATCCAAGAACAGGTGAGGAAGCCATTCACCAAGCCATGATAGTGGAGAAGGGACATAAATGAGAGATTTTATGAATGTAAAAATGACAAGATTTGACAGACTGGATGTGTGGGGTGAGTGCAAGTAAAGGATGAAACTAATGTGACTTCAGTGATCAGGAGGACAGTGGACTCTCAAGTTGGGAAGAAGGCAAGGTTGGGAGGAAAGATATTGAGTTCTCTTTGAAGATGTTGAGTTTGGGATACCTATGAGAAATCCCACTCAAGATGTCCAAGAGGCAGTTGGTGATACTGCATTAGATTTCAGGAGAGAGATGAGGGCTGGATATATCCAAGTAGATATAACAGATCATCTATACAGAGATGTTAAATGAATCCGTGATAGCTAAAGAGATCACCAAGCAAGACAACAGTAGGAGGAAAAGAGAAGGGGGTGATGAATAGCATTGGGGGACACTCACAGTTAGCGTGAGTGATCTAGATGAAGATCCAAGTTAGTTAGACAGGTAGGAAAATGGGGAGAAAAGTATATAGAAAGATATATCACTTAGAACAAGGGAGGAGAGAACATCCAGGTAAAGAGAGTAATCTCTGATTAATTTCTATCTATTCTGGAGCCATCTTACATGAACCTCATTGTTAAACATTGGCTCCTCCATTAGAATGTAAGTTCCTTGAGGGCAGAGACTTTTTTTTGGAGGCGGAGGGAGAAATCTTTCATTATATCCCAGGTGTTAACCATAGTCCCTAGAACATAGTATGTTTATAATACTTGATGATTGACTGACGGGTTGTCTTGGGAGAAAGCTTCCTTGTAATTTTTTTTCTTATTTCAGACATCTTTTGCTATCATCCCTCGCTTTTCTACTTCTTGCTCACAGAACAATCAAATCAACACTATCGTTACTTCTGGAAAAGGTGTGTTAACTGACTGCCCTATGGCATCCAAGAGATTCCCAGACCACCCCTCTTCTATAAACATCGTCTCCCACTATTAGAATATAGACTCCTCTAGAGCAGGGGCTTATTTGTGTATGGAAAGTACTCAGTATAGTGCTTCGCATTAGAAAGCACTTGATAAATTATTTTTTCATGGATTCATTTACTTTTATGTGAATAGATCAAAGAACTTGAAATATTTTCTGAAAAGTGTCACCATTATTTTCAAGATTTGGTAGCTAGACTAATTTTGCCTGCTACCAGAGACTGGGGGGAAAAAGAAAAGAAGAAAATGACATAATTAATGAAAAGATAAGAATAATTTGAACTTACTATATGAAATATCTGTATGTAAATAGATTGAATATTGATATTTACTCAGTAAATCCTCCTTTCAGAAGGAGAGAATGTTGACTTCAGAATAGTCCTAATCCCATTTAAAAAAACTTTTTCAGAAAGTATTTTCCCTTGAGCATAAAAACTACCATAAATTCTGAAATTGTGAAGCCTGAATCAAGGATGGATTGTTTAGGGCTACTTTAAAATAACAAAACAAAACTAATCATTCTTATCACCATCACTGTAGAAACTGAACTGTTTCTGTCATATTGAAGGAGGCAAGAAGACATGGCAGACAGAAGCCACAAGCTGAGGGAAAGCTGGAAAGGACCTTATGGTTTCACCTAGTCCAACCCCCTCATTTTACAGAAGAAGAAATTTGGGCCTGAGAAGGTTAAAAGACTTGTTAAGGCAGAACTTAACCTTCCTGAGCCTCAGTTTTCTCACCTGTACAAAAGGGTTGAATGGTTTCTGAGGTTCATTCTAGCTTTTTAAACTCATGATTTTATAATCTTCTGTCTCCAAATCAAGCCTAGTCTCCACTAGGCCACAACAATGCCTTCACCTTTTTTAATACACAACCACCACACAGCCCTCTTACTCTAATTCGAGAATGTTTATGAAAAAAAAGGAAGGAGAGGGACCTCATAAACATTGACTTTCCTAGGTCATATCTGGTAGTATTCTAAAATCTGTGTTACAAATACTTAAGTTAATTTCTGATCTGTTGATTAATGCAGTTAACAATTAGGTTCTGTTCCATCATACTTTCTAATCAAAAGGCATTACCTTGGCTTATAAAATCTAAGCTTCCAAGATCAGTACTGATGCTTGAACTTTGTATAGTGAGCAGTCTTTGTTTTGTCCTCTTAATTTTTAATGGCCATTTTAATTTTTAATGGTCTTGGGCACAAAATTTTACTCCTTTACCTTAGAATTTACACTGCCTTCCAGTGCTCTGGGCAGGAAAGTGAGGAATCATTCTCCTCTTATCACTTGCTAGTGAAGTGTAAACAAAATTGGCTGTTCAATAAGATTCCTCTACAAAATCACAAGGCTATGTTACTCTTTCTGTCTCAGTAGCACTGAGTATTCCAGGTCACTGCACAGGTTAAGTGAACAACCTCACAAATGCAGAAATAACACAAACGGAGATGGCTCCAATTTCCTCACTACAGCACTTGAGAGGAAAAAAAAGTAATCAAACCTACCCTACCCGCCCCCACCCCACCCCTACCCCTACTGAGGAATGCTCCTTTCTCTCCCTCCCTCCTTCTTCCCCTTCTGTTTCTCATAGACTTTTAATAAAAACCATGCTTCTCTCTAGCATTCATCCCCGAGTCAAAGTGTTTTCTTATAAAGCATTCATTTCAAAAGATGCCTCATCACCAAGCTGTTTCAGGCTTATTCTTTTCAGAGGAATGGAAGTCACTTCTAATTTTCTGCAAAGATATTCTAAGGAGCCTCCTTCTGACTGCTGATTTGTCAAGTTCTGACATTCAATATGTTATTTTTTAGTACATTAATGTAGTTCATTAACCTGGCATAACTGTCAATTAAGATATGGTGTCTTTGAAAAGAACTATATTTCCTTTTTTCTTTCTTTCTTTTTTTTTCAAACTCCTTTCCTTTTGGAAAAGCAAAACCATAGAACATAATGCCATCTCCTCGGTTAATCTGGCTCAAGCTTCAGAAGTGTGAATTTTGCACACTTTGATTTGTTTGCATGAATGCAAATGTTTCATTTAAAATGACTGGTATGTGGGGGTAATATGAACTTTTTAAAAAAAAAATATGAAGCTCAGTAAATTTTTAGTGTTTAGAAATACAGAGTAGAAAAGTTCTGGGGTATGTACTTACGATGGGGCACTTGATGTAATTAAAATCAAGGATATTAGAAGCATCTGATATTTTGTAAATCCAGGTGGAGAGACTAATTTACCGCTGTATTGCAATGCCAGGCTCACTAAGTGCTTTCCTCACAGCTGGGTGAGTTGAGATGATGTTGGTCTTATCCCCATTTTTGAGTTTAGGGAAACGGAGACACAAGAGGTTAAATAATGTAACAAACATGTAAAAGGTCCCTCAGATAGTGTTATAGTTGAGATTTGAACACAAATTTCCAGACTCCAAATCTAGCCCTCTTTCCCCCACACCTCTAAGTTGAGCTTCTCATTCCTGTGGGGAAAAGCTCATGTGGAAATCTTGAATTGTAGACATGGAGTACAAAGCCATCTCATTTCTTCAATTCCTACACATTCCCATCTGTAGCACATTCAGAGTTCAGGAAGTAGGCACACTAGCAAGTTGCCATATCTCAGAAGTCCTAAAGGGGTTTTTCAGAGCTGATAAGAAATAAAGATCTTCTCTAGCCTCAGGTCCCTCATTCATACCTAGGAAATAAGAGTTTAGATTGGTAAAATGTAGCTCCCTGAGAATAGCAACTATTTGCATTGCCATTTTTTCTTTGTACCCCCAGTGCCTAGCATAGTGTTCTATATAATAATGATAGTGGTAAAAACTGGAATTCATTTAGCACTTTAAGGTTTGCAAAGTGCTTTACATAATGATCTCATTTGATTACAGCAACCCAGTGAAGTAGGTGTTATTTTTATGCCCCTTTTTCAGATGGGCAAATTGAAACCAAGAGAAGTGATATACTTGCCCAAGGTTAGCATCTGAAGCAGGACTCAAACTTAGGTCTTCCCAACTCCAAATTAGCATTTTGCTAGCTGAATTTAATTAAAATGAATATATCTGCTTAAAACTTTATGAATAGCCCTTCATAATAACACATTGTTTTAGGTATTACAAGAATTATCATCTCCATTTACAAAAAGAAAAAAATGAGGCTTAGATGTTTAATGATTTGCTCGAGGCCATCAAAAAAAAAAATGTGGTGGAACTCCATAGGATGAAGGACTTCTTAGGTCCTGGTTCAATGTTCTTATCATTATAGAAATTCACAGACTTAGAGTTAAAAAGAATCTCAGAGGTCAAGTACAAGATTAGATTGTGTGCTTCATGATCACAGGAACTGGGTTTTATTTTGTTTTGTTTTGTTTCTCCTTTGCAATGTACGTTTAGCATTTAGCAGAGTGCCAGGTGAATAGTATGTGCTTTTAACAAATGTCTCTTGATTTGACTTGATTCATACTTGAACAGTGACTATACCACCCCAAATAAATGGTCATTCAATTTGTACTTGATGACCTCCACTAACGGAGACTTTCATACTCATTTTCTTCTTCTGTGAAATGAGGGGGTCATGCCAGACACCCTTCTGAGGTCCCAGGCAGCTCTAAGAGCTGTGACTTCTGGAGGCAATCCACTTTACTTTCAAACAGCTCTAATTATTAGCCAGTTTTTTCCTAACAATGAGCTTAATTTTTGCTTCTGCAATGTCCACCCTTTGTTCCTAGTTATGCCTTTGGGGATAAGTAGATTCCTTTTTCTACCTCCTATAGACAGGAATTACATATGCGTTTTCATTGGTATAATGAATTGTAGAGTGAAGAAACTTCCTTTATTTACTAAGGTAGGTCTGCACCTTCCTTGCAACTGAAAGTCTTTAGAGGGTTGCCTAGAAAATATTGTTAAACTCAAATAGAAATGGATCCCTGTCACCACATAAGGACTTATAAAAACCACAAATTATCATTATTTATCTTGCACTGTATTTTTACTTATTTTGTTAAACACCTCTCATTTACATCTTAACCTGGTTCTGCTCTTACTCTGGAGGGTTTGGCTAAGTGCTTGACACCTCTGGTCTAGAACAGTCGTAAGGGAAAAGTGACTTTTGTCACTTGTCACTTGCCTATTGTCGCAGCCAGGGAGTGCTGGAATCCAGGCCTGAACTTCTACAACAAAACTCTCAATATGATGACAATTATGTACACACTGTGCTCTTACCAAAGACCGAACAATATAGGATATGATACAAATTGTTGACTCACCCCTTTGAGTTGATTATCATGGGACCTGACCTCACTATATAGTATATATTAATGGGAAAGGGAATGATTTCCTCCTGGAACTCCTATCACCAATGACAGGTGATATAACCCCCCCAACACCTGGTAAATAAGTACTCAGAGGACTCTGAAGCACAGAGAGATTGAGAGACACTGAAGCTAATAAGTATCAAAAGTGGAATCTGAACCCAGGTCTTTCTGAATTTAATTTCAGAGTATACAACACTATGAAATCTTTATATACAAACATATGTGTATATATGTACATCATATATGTATATATAAATACACTTTATATATTACATAAATGTATATTATATAGAAACATATATATATATATATACATCTACACATATATATACACTCTCAACAGTACAAGAAAGTTATGAAGAGAAGAACATTTTGGGGAACAGATAAGGAATTCAGTTGGGGGCATGAGTTTAAGATGTCCATAGGACATCCAGTTTGTGATGGCTGATAAAAGCCAAGGCACACCTTTATGTATTTATACATGACTTGACATTGCATGTGCGGATACGTGTACTATAGACATATATACACACATGTTCCATGCATACATGCAGATGTATACATATATGTACACACAATGTGTGTATAGGTACATATGTACACATACTCTACACACATAAAACTCATGTCCCAAACTAAACTCTTTATCTTTTCCCCAAAATGCCACCCCCTTCATAAATTCTCTGTTACTGTGGAGAATACCACTATTCTCCCAGTTACCCAGACTCTAACCCATATTATCGTATTCTGCTCCTCACTCTCTCACCCCATATGGCCAATCAGTTGTTAAATGCTGTTGTTGCTGTTCGTATCATTTCTTGTATATCCCTTCTATCCTCTAGTATTGCCCAACACCCTGTTTCAAGCCTTTATCACCTCTGTTGTTCCATTTTTCAGTCATGTCCAACTCTACACGACCCCTTTCTTCCTTCCTTCCTTGCTTCTTTCCTTCGTTCCTTCCTTCCATCCTTCCTTTCCTTTCCTGAGGGAGGAAGGCAGGGCAATTGAGGTTAAGTAACTTGTCCAAGGTCACATGGTTAGCAAGTGTTAAATCTCTGGGGCTGAATTTGAACTCAGGTCCTCTTGCCTCCAGGGCCAGTGCTCTACTCACTGCACCACCTAGCTGCCCCCACGGCCCCTTCCTTGTTAAAGATACTGGAGTAGTTTTCCATTTCCTTCTCCAGCTCATTCTATAGATGAGGAAACTGAGGCAAACATGGTTAAGTGACTTGTCTAGAGTCACACAGTAAGTGTCTGAGGCCGTATTTGAATTCAGGTTTTTCTGACTACAGGGCCACATTTTTGAAACTTAATTATATTAATTTGATCAACTCCTGGCTCAGACAGGTGAAAACCACAAAAGCACAGGTTACTGGCTTTTGGGAATCTTCAGGTGTTAATCAACCTTCCATACTGTCCTATAAAAAATCCTAGGCTGATTTTTTTTTTCAAATGAAAGTATTGGGTTGGTGACTACCCACTTAAAAAGGCCCAAGTCACTTGTTGTAGCAGTTCCATTTCACAGAACCAAAGAAAATATGGCCCTCTCATCCTGATGACATCTCATTATGACTTAAGCATTGGTAAAAATGATAGAAACTAATTGGAGATGAGATGTTGTTAACCCTCTAAAGGAGGAAAGAGAGACAGGCTGAGGGGAGATACAGAAGCAGATGTTAGTGAAAACTAATTGTTTAGACAAAGACCCAAGTGGGTCCATGAGAACAGTGGCTCATTTTAGGAAATTCATGTAAATCTTCATTGTTTTCAAATTACTCTGTTTCAGATTGAGAGTATAAACACTATATTCTTTCTATCTTTTAAAGAAAATTCTTGTTCTGAAAAAGAGGACTCCAGCACAAAGCTTCTCTTGCCAGGGAGTAATTTTCTGACAAATTAAAACACCTATTTCTTTTTCTTAAGCAAGTTTCCATTTATCACACCCATTGTGAGACCAAGATTCTCATTCTTCACGTGTTAACTTCCTCACCCCTGGGAGAAATTCTATTATTCTGAAGTCTTTTGCTGCATTTATAGAATTGTGTCTTCACAAAAGTGTATATAATCACATTAATGATACATTAAATGTGGCAACTTTTTTTTCTCTTGTAAAGATACCTCAAAAACCTTCACAGGAGTTCAATGCTAAGAGCTACTTTCCTCCAACTCCTCTATTGTGTAGGTGTTAAGAGTAGATAGTACATCGAATTTGTTGAGCATAGCATTCAACTCTCCAAAGAAAATGTAAGAAAATGAATTAATACATTACAGTGGGCTTTTTCCCAAAAGAAAATAGTTAATTACCTGCAGAGTGATCTCAAATTCACAAATAACTTATATTCTGCTTTTTCTATAGCGACCAAAGGAAGTCACACCTAGCTTTTGTCCACAAGACTTTATTTTTTTTTAATAATAGCACACCAAAAGTTAAAAAAAAGACCTATTGTCACTATTTAAGAACTAGCACCACTTAATTCTAGATTCCAGAGCTAGAAGGGAGACCTTCTTTCTAATGCGATTTCTTCATTTTGAAGCAGAGGAAATTGGTCTAGCAGGTGAAGTGGCTAGTCCACAGTCACAGAGATGGTTAGTGTCAGAGCCAGTACTAGAACCCAGATTCCCAGCTCTTAGAAAAGAGCTCCACTTGGGGCAGCTAGGTGGCGCAATGAGTCAGGAGGACCGGAGTTCAAATGCGACCTCATACACTTGACACACTCACTAGCCATGTGATCTTGGGCAAGTCACTTAACTCCAATTGCTCCTCCAAAAAAAAAAATAAAAAAAAAAGAAAGAAAAGAGTTCCACCTTGTCCTGTGGCTGCTTTTGGATTAGTGGCTGGATTCATTTCAATTCAATAAACATTTATTAAATGTTTGTGGCCTGGGTATTCAAGTCTGGATAATCTGCATAAAACTCTCCTCAGTGGTGGAGAGGATGCTGACTCAACACTGAGTAAGAGATTGAAGGGTGGAGCTGGTGTTGCATGTTGAGAAAAGAGGGAGATTCTACTTCCTTCCTGCTTTGAGAGAAGACACACATATTTCCAGACCCTTTCTGGTAAAGAATTTGGAGGAAAAAAGAACAGATTTTGAAAAGCAGACAAGTAGGAGAGAGGAAAATCAGGAATGGGAGAGAGGGCAGACAAAGAGAGTGGAAAAGTGGGGAGAGAGAAGAGAGTGAACAAGAGGGAGATAAGGAGAAAAACAAGAAGGAGGAAAATACAAGGAGCAAGGAAGGGATATAATGGAGTAGAGGAAGGGAGGCAGGGCGAGAGGGAGAGAGAGAGATAGAGAGACAGAGAGAGAAAGAGAAAGAGAGAGAATATGAGAATGTGTATATAAAAGAATGAAAGGATGGGAGAGAGAATGAAAGAGAGAAAGAGAGAGGGAGAGACAAAGACAGAGACAGAGAAAGACAGATGGACAGGCAAGCTGGAAGTGTGTGTGTGTGTGTGTGTGTGTGTGTGTGTGTGTGTATTTATAGGGTACTTTCCCCTACATTTCTGTCTCCCAAATCCCATGTTCTTTCTCTCTGGACTTATGCCTGAAGACACTCTGGAACCATGTGTATCTTCCCTTAAAAAGGGAAAGAAGAATGTCCTCTGTCAGTCTTTTACAACAACCTTGTCCCTACTTGTACACTGAATCAGCATCTTACACAAATGAGGAGCATTTTATGCAAAGAATCCACGTTTGAACCTGGGTTATGAGGATACCAAAATGAATAACAGGAGAATCATAACTCAAGCAATTTATAAGCCAGTATGATAAGAGGTAGCATATGATAAGGGCAAAGGAGAAGCCAAGACAAAGTGCTCTAAGAAACTAGAGAAGGGGAAGACTGGCTGGGTGCCTAGGGATGAGGACCAGTAAGAGGGAAAGGTGAAGATCAATGAACAAGAAAAGCTTCACAGAGGTGACAAGTGAACTCAGTCTGTAAGGAAGTAGGCAGAGAAGCCAAGGAAGAAAGAACTCCATGTATCAGAGATGGCCTACATGAACACCCGGAGGCAGGAATGTGCAGGATAAGGCATAGGAACAGCTAGCTAGTCATCTGTTTTGATTGGAATGAAGGTTAGGTGAAAGGGAATAAGGTGTGTGAAAGAGAATACTATGAAATAATGCTGGAAAAGGAGACTGGAGGCAGATTATGGCCAGGCTTAAATGCAGGATCTCACCACTTTGTGTTTCATCTCACTGACTACCACAGGAGCCACAAAAAAGTGATCAAATGGAAGAGAGAAGGAATATTGGGATTATCACTGAACATTAGGGACATGGGATATTCTTATGGGATATGTTAAAGTTTATTGTCATGGGGGAAGGAGACTAAAGATGAGGGAAATATATGTTTGTGAATATAAAAAGTTAATTTTTACCTTTCTAGGTTCCTTTAAATAATATTCAAAAGTCAGAACCCAAACAGTTCCGATTCCAAACCAGTCAGAATAAGAGAAAGTCTGTCTCCCTGGCCTATATGTATCATCCAATTACCAGAAAGAAACTTTCTCCCTAAACGTTACCATGGCAACTTGAACAACCACCACCAGTATCAGAGTCTTGAACATTAATACCAACTGTAGTGATTCTCCGTTGACACTTCTGCCTCATGTGACTATCTTATTCCTGAGAAAAAGGGAAAAAAAATATCCTTGAGGAGAATGATCACAGGATAATAGGTTTCAAGCTAGATGGGGCTTTACAGGTCAGCTAGGCCAACTCCTTCAACTTTTCAGAAGAGGAAACTGAGGTCCTAAGTGGATAATTGATTCAACCAATGTTATATAGGTAGTAAATTGCAGAGTCAAAAAATAAAACCAATTTTTTGACACTAGATCATGTTGACTCCCATTATCGGTGTAATATGAAAATGTTATCATTTGAAAAATAATTCAAGCATTCAAAATAAAAAGTGTTATAATAAAAGAAATCCATGAAATAAAATTTTAATCTTACATTTATAAAATTGTTTAAGCTTACTTTCCATTTTCCAGATGAGGACTATGAAACTCAAAGCTATAAAGCAACTTCAGGCCGCATAAGTATTAGGAGCAAAATTCAAACCCAAGTCTCATAATCCTAAGACTAGAAGTTTTCACACTATATCATGATGCCTCCCTTACTAATTGTATACAATAAATTTTTAAAGCGAAAATCAAAGGTTAATAAAGAGATATTAATTAAGATATTCCAGGAAGATAAAGATGTATTTATAGATTCTGAATAATACCTCATCAGTCAAGACCGATTGTGGCATTCACTGAGCAATCCATTAGAACCCATCAGATTTTTATTTTTTTGGTCATGGTTACTGTGATCTTCTGCCCAAAGTTTTTCTTCTCCAAAATAAACATCTCCAGTTCCTTCAATTAATCCCTTTATGGTATGCTCTCCAGTCCACTAAACATTCAGGTTGCCTTCCTCTGTATATACTCCTCTTTGCCACTGATCTATACTCTCCCTAAAATGCGGCATCCAGATCTAACTACAATAATACAATAGGTCTTATTAGAGCAGGAGATTTTAGTGTAGTCATTCTCAAAAAAATTTTTTGAGAAAATAAAGTTTTCTCTATAGAAGACTATTTTTTTAAAAATCCGAGGAAAGATTCACGAAGGAAATTATCGAGCTTGCTAAGATCTGCTAAGAAATTGCTAAGAAATAATGCAAATGATTTAGCTTTTTATTTTTTTTTCCCCTTCTTTCCCCTACCCACTGCCCCAAACCAGCCATCCCAGTGTGTCCCCCCTCCCCCAGTCTATTCTCTCCTATGTCACTTTTCAGTAGGGCAGGATGGATCTCCCAACCACAGTGCCTGTGGATCTCAAGTTCCAGTTGGATGTAGTCAATAATACTATGATTCAGCTTTTTAAACACATACCAAATACCTCCAGCATATAGATTTGCCCTAGATTCTTACAATAAATTGGTTCTAAATAAGACAATGATCTGAGCAATATGAGATGAACTAGTCTTATCTATACCTTACCCAGAATCCCCAAAAGAACATGTCCCATAATTCATTAGCCACCTTTTACTTGAATCTTCTAATGAGGCAAAATTCAGCATCTCTGAAGGCAGTCAGTCCATCCTACTTTTTCAAAGTTCTTACTATTAGAAAGGTTTGGTTGCATCAAATCTAAACTTCCCTCTTTGTAAGTTCTACTGATTGCTTCTATTTCTGCACTCTGGGGCCAACTAGAACAAGTCTGATTGCTCACATGACAACCCTTTAGCTATCACAATCCTTTTAACTCTTCTCTTCTATAGGATAAATAACCTCATTTCTTTCATCTGATCCTCATCAGAGAGGAGCTCAATTGCCTTCATGATTCTGCACCACCCTCCTTTGGTCACTGTCCATCTTTACCAGTTTCTTCCAACAACAAATGAAACCGCAAAATGGACAGCAATTTCTTTGACATTCTCATCCTCTTTATGTACTAACATCATATATCTAACTCTGAGACAAAAGAGACAATCCCCAGATGGAAAGATGAATGTTTCAGTGTGACAGTTTTTGGAAATGTAAGTCGCTCATTTTCCTAGATATCAAATAGTGACATTAAAATGGCTTAATTTAATATCCTTCAAATATTCTTTTGTGAGATGATTTTTTTTTCAATTTCCTCATGGTTTATTATAAACTGATATAATTACTTCCCAGGAAGTATGGCTTTCATTGCTTAGTTTGCTTGCTTAATAAAACTTATTCTATAGTGCTAACTTAGTAGGAGACACTTCAGAAGTCTAACTTTTAAGTACTTCCAAAATTAAAAATCAGCTACACTTTCTCATAAGATATGTAATTACAGCCTGTAGAACAGAGAATATTCTCAAAGTCAAGGATGCTTATGTGGATGGATGACAGAAAAAGAAAGAAAGAAGAGATCTGGATCCCTTTCCTTTTTCTGTTATCTTCCCCCCACCTAATTTACAGTTTACCTTATTTCCATGTACCATCCATTTTTTACACTACCTGGTGTGCTGACCTGTAATGTCAGTAATTTGTCATTTTAAATCTAAATGTATAGAAAGAATAATTTATTCTCAGGGTTAATTACACGAGCCATTTAAAATTGGCATAATTGTTGTTCCATTTAATTACTGGGAATATGTGCTGAAAGGAAACAAAACACTTCAAAAGAGCCATATCACATACACAGGACAAGCTTGAACTCAGACATCCATTAACTAAGATTATTTTCTGACTCCTCTCTTTTTTTAAAAAAAACTTTTTTTGGGGGGAGCAGGGAAACTGGGGATAAGTGACTTGCCCAAGGTCACATGGCTAGTAAGAGTTAAGTGTCTGGAGCCGGATTTGAACTCAGGTCCTCTTGATTCCAGGACCAGTGCTCTATTCACTGCACCACCTAGCCACCTTATTTTCTGACTCCTCAAGAAAAATGTATTATATACATATAGAAATATAATATGATACTCTAATTGGTAACAACCAAATATTTTTTACATTTGTACCACGAGGATTATTGATCCTATCAGAAATAAAACACATAGGAAGACACTTAAGGTTGTTTATTTTTTTTCCCATTACATCACACAAAAGAATCCTAAAAAGATGAAATAAGGCTCATTATAGGTTTAGGAGTTAAAAATCAAAAATCAACTCATCTAATTTGGTGTCAGAAGAGATTAATTTCTTTTTCAAAAATAATTTTAAGCTTTATTATACTATCTGTATTTACCTCATAGTTATCTTGTTCTCCCCCAGTCCCACAACCAAATCCTTCCTCGAAACAAAAATAATTAAGCAAATCTATCCAACAATGATCAGATATGAATGAGGAATTCAGAGAAACATAGGAAGATGCATATAAAGTGATACAGAACAAAATAATCAGAATCAAAGAAGCAATATATACAATGCAGCAAAATAAATGAAGTGATCAATAAAAAGTAAGCAAAAATGTCCCAAGAGAGTGACCAAATAAGAAATACATGGAGATTCATTTGAAAGTAGCCTTAGATAATGAATCTGCCTATTTATTTACAACCCTAAATTGGAGTATGATTAATTTATCACACATGATGGATAAGAATTCAAGAACCATCTAAAAATGAAGTTTTTCATAATCATTTCCTTACTGGTCAATTTCTGAAAAAAACCGCACATTCTAAGGTTTTAAAAACAGAGCTAAAAGTTATGTCAAATGGAGGTCAAATGGTTAGGGCACATGAGTTTTAGGATACAGTCTAAAGTTTATAAAGTGAATTCAAAGCTGGGTAATTATTAGAATAATTATTTGTTTAAAAAAATTGAGAAGCTTATGCCAAAATTATCCAAGCGCTACTAATAGTGACGGCAGTAAGGGTAAGGAGGGGAAGTTGAGTTCTTGTGCCCAAATTATATTGCAATTTATTTTATTGGTAATATCAAGCCTTTGGTATCTGTTTATAGAGGTAGGCTTTTAAAAATCATTCCTGAAAATTGACCTACACATGGCTTAAAGATAGGCTTCAGTCCTCTTCCCAAAGACACATCTGTACCTGGTTTGACTACCTGTTGAAAAGGAAGCTGACCCCAAAGAAAGGGCCTTTACATATATATGTATGTGTGTGTACATATATATGTACGTATGTATGTATATATGTATGTGTGTATATATGCATGTATGTGAGATATATATATATATATATATATATCTCCCGGTGTTTGGGTTTTCTTTCTACGCTGATGAGAACAACAATCAGAATTTAATTCAACCTCACTTCTTTGCTCCGTGTGTAAGCTTTATCTCTGCTTTATACTTGCTGTGATAGGCAGCTGGCCCAAGAGAATCTTCCCCCATTCTCCATCTTTTATTGCCCTAATACTTCCCCAAAATGTATTCCTTACTACTCCCTGAATATGATCCATGCTATCCCAGATGTGAACTTTTGCTTGAACTGTTTCCAGCCTGGAATGCCTTCTATTTCCATCTGATACATTTTACTCCTTTCTTGGAGCCACATACAAATGGCATCTCTTCCATAAAGTTCTTGATTTCCCTCTCCTCTCCCCCTTGCCACCACCCTCCTTTAAACTCCTATAGTGGCAGTGCTGTCTTCCTTGTTTATCTCTCTCTCCTCTCTCTGGTTTTCACATCTGATTTACCTTCTTGATTTGGATTACAAGACATTATGTATGTGATACTTGGTACAGCTTAGTAGGACTTGCCAGAATGAGTTTGTAATCCACAGTTCTGGCCTGTGAGAATCCAGAATTGCTTTTCTGCCATGATGAGGCACTGGTAAAAGACATTATTTAGAGACCTCACACAAGCTAGGCACTTACATTTCTGTTGAATGAATGAATACATGAATGAAAACATACACAATAATAATTTGTGTTTTATACAAAGAAATGTCTCAACCAGTTTGCTGTTTGTAATCTTTATAGCCCTCCTCATTTGAGACACTTTGCTTGAATAGTTTTCTTCTCCAGATTCTAGAACTAGACCCGACTTCAAAGACCACTTAGTCCAACACCCTAATTTTACAGATATAAAGCTGAGGCACCAGGAGGCTAAATTGACATAATCAAAGTCACAGAGGTAATAAATGTCAGAGGTAGGACTTGAATCCCTATCTTTGAATTCCAGTGCCAATCCTCTTTCCATGATTCCATGTTACTTCTCCACACGACGATTTTGTCAGATCAGCATATACTGCTGAATGTCACACTGCCTATGAATCATTTGAGTTATTCCAGCTTGGGTTTATTTTTCAATACTTCAAAAAAGATCCAATATTTCATCTGAGTAGGTCCCTCCCTCTCCTTCAGGGAGATCACACCACTGCCATAGACTGACCATCTTCACATCGTGAGAAGCAGTTGAAGTCTGTTTTTTTGAAACACTTATATGATGGCTAACCCTGTGTTGAGTCCTCCCTCTGCAGTCAGGCTGATTCTCAGGGCCATTTGTTGAGCTAATTAGCCAGTTCCTCATCTCCATGTATATGTCAATGGAAATGGAGGCTAGAAGAATTTATAACACAGAACTAGATGCCTGGCAACAGACAAATTCCTGAAAAGTTATGTGTCAATCAAATCAGATTTAAAATTCACTAACAGAACTTGATATTTAAAGGAATTCTACCATTAATCCTTTAGTAAAGCAGAGAACAACTCTCAAATATATCTTGGATGTCAACCAAGATTTCTCCCGGCAGAGATGTACCTCTAGGCAGAGTCCAGGACCTTTCCTGGGAGGTCCAGGCCCTGAGGCAAATCTCAGTGTGAAGCCTTCAGTTTTACAAATGGAATCCAACTGAGTTACTGAGGCAGGCTCTTGGAGAGGAAAAGGGAGTATTACAGCTTGGGAGATTTGTGAGGGAAAGATAAAAAGAGATATTCCACTCCTTTCCTTTATCTCATACTACTTACAGGTGCTACTCCTAAGTATACTGTAGGTCAGTGGTGTCAAATTTAAATAGAAACTGGAGCCACTAAACTATATATATATATATAAAGATCCCTACAGGCCACAAATTGACATAGAAAACTACATATTAACATTATCTATGTTCTATTTCACTTTATTTATTTTGTTAAATATTTCCTAATGACATTTTAATTTGATTGAGTGGTAATGCAAGTTTCAGGTCATATGTTTAACACCTTTGTTTTAGCAAATGGGGTAAAGCACCGTCCACAAATACACTATCTGCTTTCTTTCATTTTTAGCTTTTCTTTCTCTAGAGTGCTCTCCCCACCTCTGAATCTCCATTACTGAATTCTTACACATTCCTAAAAGCCCAATTAAAATGACACATTCTCTAGGATGCTCTATCTACCTTTTTCCTCCTATCCCCGGAGAGGTTATGACCAAAGAAGGTGATGATGTAGCTAGGTGGCACAGTGGATAGAGCATTGGATTTGGAATTTAGAAGATCTGAGCTAAAATCTAGCCTCAGACATTTATCAGCCTATGTGATTGCAGGAAAATCACTGAGCCTCTGCTTGCCTCAGTTTCCTCATCTATAAAATGAGAATGAAAAATAGCGCCTACAGAGTTGTTTCAAGGATCAAATGAGATGACATTTACAATATGCTTTACAAAACTCAAAGCACTGTATAAATATACCCACCCTCAGGTCTCACACTTTTCCTTCCATGTTCCTAATGCATTTATTATATATTACCTCTTCCTTTTCTCTCTCATACTTCCCTTTGGAGCTTCCCGAACACCCTCAAACACTTCTAAACACACTAGCTCTGGCAACGCATGTGCCAACCTTATTAATAGTGTGTATATCCCTGGAAAGTACGCTACCAAGATAAGTGAATTTTTCTGCAGTATTCAAAACTTCCCCATTTGTTGTAACTGATGGCTCCACGTATGGATGGTGTGGTAGTGGCTGATAGAGCATCTATATTTTCTTGGTATTAATTGTTAGGCCAAAATTAGCACAAGCAGCAGAGTTAGACTGACTACCAAACTGAAGGTATACAGAGCTGTTATGCTGACCTCATTGTTGTATGCCTGTGAAACCTGGACAGCATAACAGTGCCATGGCAGGAAACTGAATCACTTCCATTTGAATTGTCTTAGGAAGACTCTAACGATCACCTGGCAGGATAAGGTACCAGACACTGAAGTCCTTCCTCAAACAATACTGCTAAGCATTCAAACTCTGCTTCAAAGAGCACAACTCCCCATGTTGTTTGAATGCAAAACCTACACTTGTGAAAAAGACTATTTAATGAAGAACTCACACAGAGCAAGCATTCATGTGACTTTAGAACTGATTGTGTGACATGGAAGTCACTGGCACAGGGTCTCCCAGCATGGTGTGCCCACATCAGAGAAGGTGCTATTGTCTATGATCAAAGCAGAATTGAGACAGTTCAAAGGAAATGCAGGATGCACAAATTTGAAGTATCCACCCCAAATGTTTACAGGGACTATTTGTGCCTGACCTGTGCTAAAGCATTCAGAGTTTGTACTGGTCTGATCAACCACAGTCGGACACACTGAAACTTGACCCTAGCATAGTGAAGTCATTTTGTTCCTCTTCAAGAACAAATGACAACAACTGATCAATAATATATTATCATTGTTATTAGTATAGCCATTTGGGTATGTTATCTGATTCTTCTACTAGACTGTAAGTACCATGAGGACAGGGACTGTCTTATTTACAGTTTGTATCCTGCACAATGCCTATGCATGTCTTACATATGATCCATGCTTAGGAAATACATTGTTGAATTAATAATGAGTCATTATGTGTATATGAGTCACAGAACAGAATCAGAAGACATCCAAGCTGGAGGGACCTTAAAGACTATCCAACACCCTTGCTTTGGAGTTGAGGTAACTGAGGAACAGGGATTGTTCATGATCAAAGATTCAGGAAGTAGTAGAGCCAGGACCTGAACCCATATATTCTGATTCTTAATACTAAATGCTTCAATGGATCTATGATCTCTAAAATGTGGGTATTGTCTCCACTGGTACACAGCAAACCTTCTCATCCTATGAGTGTCTCTAATGGAGGCAGTGTGATACAAAGGAAAGAACTACCTCTGAAATCCAGCCCATAGCACAGTGTCCGACACTGAAAAATGTTTATCAGTTGATTGATAGAACTAGGAGGGCGATATTCATATTTTGCCTCTAACACTATCTGCATGATAATGGGAAAATCATAAACTCTCTGGGCCTCAATTTCTTATCTGTAACTTGAGGGCCTGAATCAGATGGCCTCTGAGGTCTCTTCTAAGGCCAGACTTAGTCTCATGATCATTAGAGCCGATTCAACTGAATCCTTATAAAATATCACCTAATCTAAGTCATGGTGTTAAGAGATAAAGAAACAGAAAAAAAAAACATAACAATCTCCTGTCCTTGGGCAACATGCATTCTACTGGGCATATAACATATATACAATTAAGTAAATGGAAGGTGACCAACCAGTATATAAACATTTATCAAGTGCTTAACTATGTGTTATGGGCTAGATAATGTGTTAAACAAAGGGGATGTAAAGAAAAGCAAAAGATCGTCCCCTAAAGCTAACGGCAGTATATTTAAGTAGCTAAAGGCACTGATTATAGATGGTCTTCTCAAATCATTTAGTTACAAAATGGAAGAAAGACATGGGATAGCAAGTAATAAGGATAGAGGGTTTGAAGAATGGTAACACCAAAGACAGAAAGACCCAATTACTAGGTTATCAATAGTCAAGATAAGATTTGATAAGAGCTTGAATTAGAGTAATGGCAGTATAAATGATTGGATAGAGAGAACTTGGGCAGGTCAATTTGGCAGCTAATTGGTTATGGAAGTAGAGTGAAGGCAAGAGAAGAATTTAGGATGATTCCAAAATTGGTAACCCAGGAAAATGAAATTATGGAGGTGCTCTCAATGGAAATATAGAAATTTATAAAAGGGAAAGTCTACATAAGGAGATAAGTTTTGGATGTTATGAGTCTGAATTGTTTATCCAGGTGGAAGTACCCAATCTGTAATTGACAGTGAACTACTGAAATTCTAATAAGTGGTTAGGAGTTACATGTAAAATTTGTCATAAAGATGATAATTAAATTTACTAGAAATAGATTATCAAAGGAGATTGTTGTGTTTGTCCTTCATTTTTGAAGAGGATTATGGTATCACAGAAATGATGACATGAATTGAAGTTAACTTTGATTTGAGTGAGGGAGGGCTATGCAAGGTCACAAGCCTAACTTTTTCCTCCAGAGTCATCTAGTTGGGGGGGGGGGGTGGTAGAGAGGTGGGTCATCACCAAAGGAGAGAAAACAAGGGGAGAAGAGGACCCAGAAGATTCTTAGTAAACCCACTGTTTAAGAAGATAATGTTATCACTAGGTTTTCCTCTTCTGAATAACTGTCTAATCATCAGTTACCACTGTGACATTCCAGAACTTGATGGGGGCCCAAGGTGAGCTTGGCATGATGCCCTAAATTTAGCTCAGCCCATATGTCCTTCACTAGAAAGAGGAAGTATTTGTACCAAAGTATCAAAATAACAGACAGCAAAAATAGAAAGGACCTATTAACACACTTAATAATCATGTTTATCATCTCTACCACTGTTGAAATGAAAGTAGTCATGCTGTGATTAGCCATGCTGAATAAAGACTGGAACTAATCACTGGACACTGTGATTATCAGTTGATGTTCCCCACCTTTAATATCTCTATTCAGCTTCTCTCCTACCTAGGTTTACATAAAACTCTGAAACTTGATAGTTACATATCATAACATAAGTTATCTAAAATCCATTAACATGTAAGGAGGGCATAAACTGATGAAATAAGAACCCACAAGATAAGATATTATAGTTCAAAAACAATTCACTATTTTTTGGCAAAAGGAAAAAAAAAACTTTAAAATGTAGAAACATATGTGAAGTCTTTGTTGATGCAATTTGATAGCTTTCACTCAAAACATATCACCAAACTTGGAATTAAAAGTAGGGTGAGCAACAAAGCAGTTAGGCTAGCTAGTCACTTAACTACTTGTAGAAATTACTGCAACTATGGTATGAGCCTGGACTTGTTTCATTTAACAGACATTTATTAAGCACCTACTGTGTTCAGAACTCTATGCTAAAAGTGATGTAAAGTTGAGATAATAAGTTGTCATTTCCCTCAATAAAAGGGTTAAGATATAATTATAGCTAACTATGGTACATAGAAGTTTTTCTTGATGTTTACATTAGAGAAGACAGAGAGGGCATGGTCAATATCTCTAAAATGCTTTCATGAGGAAGAGATATTAAACTTGTTCTGATTGGTCCTAGAGAGCAGAAATGGGAGTGCTGGGTAGAAGTTGCAAAGAGGCAGATTTAGGCTTGTTGTAAAAGAAGAGCAACTAGGTGGTGTAGGGAAGAGAGCACTGAGCCTGGAGTCACGAAGATTTGAGTTCAAATCCAGCCTCAGATCCTTACATCTATGTGACTTTGGGCAAATGACTTAACCTTCCTTGCCTCAGTTTCCTTATCTGTAAAATGAACTGAAGAAGGAAATGGCAAACCACTCTAGTATCGCTGCAAGAAAACCTCAAAAAACTGTCATGAAGAATCAGACATGACTGAAATGACTAAACAACATCTGTCTGCAAATTCAACATTCTTTCCACTGCATTATGCTGGATTCCCCCTTACTTAGGTCATCAAGGAAAATTTAGGTGACCATTTGCTAAAGCAGGCGTTTGCCTCGATACCCTCTGCAGACTCCTCAAACTCTGAGATTCTGCCAGTCAAAAAATCCAGAAAGGTATGGCAAAGACATCCTGGGTCATCGTTCCCTTATGAACATTTTCTTTTTCCATATTAGAATTAAGCCCTTTGAATAAACTCCAGGAGTTTCCTATTACCTCCAGGAGTAAATACACAATTCTATTTGGCATTCAAGGCCCTTCATAACTGACAACCCTCATCTCCCCCATTTCAGTATTGTTACACCTTACTCCCAGACACATACTCTTCAATCAAGTGACGGTGTCCTCCTGGCTATTTATCTAATAAAACACTCCATCTCTCCACTCCAGAGATGTTTTTTTTCTGGCTTTCCCCCATGCCTAGAATGCTTTCCCTCCTCTGCTCCACATACTGACCTCCTTGGCTTCCTTTAAGTCTCAACTACAATCTCATCTTCTACAGGCAGTTTTACCTAATCTCTCTTAATTCCAGTGCCTTCCTTCTGCTAATTATTTCCTACTTACCAACTACATAGCTTGTTTGTTAGAGGCAGCTAGGTGGCTCAGTTAGAGAAGCAGCTAGGGGTGCCGTGGATCAAGCACCAGGCCTGGAGTCAGGAAGACTTGAGTTATCAGGCCTCAAACACTAGCTGCGTGCCCTTGGATAAGTCACTTAAGCTTTGTTTGCCTTTATCTAATGGAGAAGGAAATGACAAACCACTTCAGTATCTTTGCCAAGAAAACCATGTGAACAGTACTGGTATGACATAGCCCACAAAGCCATGAAGAGTTAACACAACCCAACAGCAACAAGATAGCTTATCTGTATGTATTTGTTTGCTTGTTGTCTCCCCCATTAGATTGTAAGCTTCTTGAGGGCAGGGACTGACTTCTGCCTCTTTTTGTTCCCCTAGCATTTAGCACAGTGCCTGGCACATAGTAGATGCTTCATAAATGTCTACTGAATGACTGACGCGTTTTCTTTGCTTCTATATCTGTATTTTTTTTTCATTTACTCATTCATCCATTCATTTATTTATTCATTTATTCATGCATGCATTCACACAAATCTTATTAAGAGAGAAACATAGACGATAATGAACTGATAATAAAGAGAAGACTATGGTCCATGTCAAGTAATACTTCGTACTGTAAAACCAGGCTACATGAAAAAAAAGTGAAATCTATAATATGCAAATTAGCAATTTTAATTTCATCTCTCCTTGGATTTGATGGCAGCTACCTGTAGCAATCTAAATTGACCTTTGTTAAATTATATCAAGCCATCCGGCCCTTTGTATAGTAGAGGCAACTCTGTCTTTGGCTGTCAGGCCTCCCCAGGAGTCTCTGGCCTTTTGTTTAAAATGCTAACATGGTTGGCATGAGATTAAGCCTGGCAATGTAACCCTGGACTGCCCCCAAAAGTTACCCACTGCTCCTGTATTGCAGACATCAGGCTGGGTGCCACTCTAATCTTTTCCACTTTTCTCAGTAGGCTTTATGTAAAATGAGAGAAGTTATTCCATTAACCAAAGTTAAAATACATACACACACACACATATACACACAAATGGAATTTGTATTTTTTTAGGGATGTACAGCCTTCTAAAGTGATTCACTGCACAATCAATACACTGCAGCATGTTTTCTTAATGAAAATTTAAATATTTCACAGCTTACTGATTTTGTTTGGATTTTTTGCTTCTGCTTTTTCTCCATCCAACTCAAGACAAGTGTAAAAGAAAGAATAAGTCTATTCACAGGGTGAGAAAGAAAACATCAAATATATACAATTCACATTTGTACATTCATTATACGCATATGTACTTGGAGAAAAAAAGTTCTTCACATGGAGATTTAGCACAATGACAATTTCTATAGTTCAGTCTATTTAAGTCATTTCCTACCAACAGAACAGTAATAAGGCAACACATGCAATTTTTCCTTATCCTATCACAGTATACTGCTGACTAAATCAGGGTTTTCTTTGTCCTTTTAGAAATACTCATTATCTTCTCAGAGAACACAATCTGTGTTTATTTGCACAAAACTCCCCACACAAATGGAAATTAAAAAACACATTATAGAAGAGATTAGAGAAAACTACAATATAATGTATGATTAACCATGTTCACTTGGGTACAAGCAGCAAACAAACACTGTATAGCCCAAATTTATAATAGTTTTATCAACATTAATTTCTACATTCTGCTCATAAAATGCTCACATAATAGTTCTCTGATATGGAAGATTTCAGGTTTAATAAAATTTCCTATAGAAACTATAAAATTACCTGTTTATAGAAAGGAGAATATAAAGTGTGTTATGCAGACATCCATAATCTGTAGGATGCAGGAAAAACTAAGTGCAAAGTTCTATTTTGTATCTGACTCATGTTTGTATTACATTTAATAACACAATGAACTCAAGTAAAGAAAATGTCAGGGTTAATTCATTATTGCCCGTCAATAGTCAACAAGCAATTAGGAAGTACTTCCTCCATGTCAGGCACTGGGATAAGTGCTGGGTGAGGTACCAGTGAAGGAAAAGGAAAGGACAACCCACTCTAGTGATAGAAACACACTTTTCCTGATAAACAATATAGCAAAACATGGGCTAAATGATATAATTATTATATGGATCCAGAAGTGAATGAATAACTGGACCCAAAGAGTGATCATTAGTAGACAACATCTTGAAAGAAAGAGTATAGTGAGGTGCTCAAATAATCTATTCAAACTTCTTATCAATAACCTGTCACCAGGTTCATAACCTTGGGTCCATTGTACATTCTTCCCCATCTGTCACCTGCTCCCCCAAAGCCAATCCATTGCCAAGAATTTTCAATTCTACATAGGGGTCTCCTGGAGTCAGCTCTAAGAGGCTCGTAAGAATGAACTAACTGTTAAACTTTCAACATAAGCATTTATATCTCAGAAATTGGCAAATGGTATAAATCAGGACTTGATTTATTATTCTGATGATTGTTTAGACTTAAGAAAGGGATGGAGAGACTGTTGGCATTCCAGATTAAACTTAACTGGGTTTGTGTACATTTTTATTTCTCCCAGAGAGACCATTGTTAAACGTTTCCCAGACCATCCCCAATTTTACTTGATATTATCTCTTGCATTTCTCTCCATCTCCCACTCTCAATGCAACTATATATGCTAGGTTAGATAGAACCTTATTACCTCTCACCTGGGTTACTACAATAGCTTCCTAATTTATCTCTCTTTTCAATCCATCATCCACATAACTTCCAAATGAATATCTCTAAAGCACAATTGTGATCATTTCATTACTCTGCTGTAAAACCAAACCAAAACAACTTTTGTGGTTCCCTTTCACTTCCAGAATACAATGTACAACCCCACATTTGGTAATTAGAGCCCTTTGCAATCTGACTCCACATAATCATTTCAAAATGATTTCTTACTACTTTTCACTCTCCCTCACTGACTTTATTTTTCCATTAAAAAAATTCTAAACTTAGTAAACATCAACTAAAATGACCATGACTATATATACAGCATAATGGAGAATGTAATACAGGAAAGTACAAATCTCTATTATCTACATCTTGTTTTTCTTTTCAAGTATATAATAAATTCAACATACTACTTTCAAAGCTGTCTTACTTATTTGTGATTCCTTCTGGATTTCTTTCTATTCTCTTTTATCTATTTCAAAAAAAAAAACTTATTTCAATGATCCTTTTTTTATTAGTTTTCTTCGCCCCCATCTCTGTTTGCAACCCTCTTTTGAGAGCTCCTCTCTGTTTCTATCTCCCCTTTAAAAAATGAAAATGAAGAAAAACAAAACCTTTGTAGAAAATACGCATAGCCATGCAAAACAAATTTCCACACTGACTGTTTAAAAAAAAAATGTATGTCTCATTCTGCCAACTGAGTCCAACACCTCTCTCTCAAGAGAGAGGAAACGAGTGCCACTTCCTCACTTGTCCTCTGGAGCTGTCCTTGGTCATTGCTTTGAGCAGAGATCATAGGTCTTTGAAAGTTGATTTGTCATCACGAGTGCCACTTCCTCACTTGTCCTCTGGAGCTGTCCTTGGTCATTGCTTTGAGCAGAGATCATAGGTCTTTGAAAGTTGATTTGTCATCACAATGGTGTTTTTTGTTGTAAAAGTAGTTCTCCTCATTTAAGTCTGCATCACTTCATCTAAGCCTTCTCAGGTTTCTCTGAAACTACTCCTTTTCTCATTTTTATACCCAATAATATTTCAACCCTCTTCTTGTTACAGGTAAAAACACTAAGCTCCATGTTAAAGGTCATATAGTTAATAAGCAATATGGCCAAAACATCAAACCAATTCTTCTGATTCGAAAATCTGTTTTCTTATACCATGGGAAAATTTTTAAAAAAGAGAAAAACCTCAAAAGATCCAGAGATATCAGCTGTAGTTATTTAGTAAATGCTTTGTAGTTATTTAGTAAATGCTTTTGGTGAACAAAAACTCTAGGAACGGGGCAAATTAGGGTTCTGACATAAAAATTTAAATATGATTTAGGAGACTTATGCAATTTCTTTATTGAGTCGCTAAAGAACATATATCTTCATATGTTCTTAATCAATTTATAAATAAATGGAAGACTGATAAATGATAAATCTGTCACATTTAAAATCATCCATTATTATACAAATGGAATTATTTGAAATAAAATGTGTAGGAATAAATACTTCTTAATAGGAAATTCATTACTACAGAATGACCTTGGTCTCTACATAACTATTGCAAAATGCAGTTTTTATGAAATACTTAGAACTACATATAGTTCTATAGTTAGAACTAGTTCATAAAAATTGTATTTTATAATAATTATGTAGGTAGAATGGAAAAGAAAAGGTTAATTTCTGCTTAATTTTTTTCCATTGAAAATTACTTTTGCCCATAAAATACAACCTTTATGCATTTAATTAAATTTAAATGGTGAATATGAAATATCTCATTTCCGTAGAAAAAAAAAATCAACCTTATGGTTTTTGGTTGTCATCTTTCATTTTTAATGGCCTTCCTCAATACAGTCCCCTCCTGCAAAAATTCTGAAAAAGATCAAGGTTTTGTTATCATTTCAGTTGTGTGGCCATGCCTGACAGGTTGTAAGCAATTATCTATCAAATGTCCTCCCCAGATTCCAATGAAAATGAATGCTTCAATCTCAAGGGTTTCTTTTGTGCAAGAATACATTATTTTAATGTGGACAGCATAGAAATGTGTGTGTGTGTGTGTGTGTGTGCATGTGTGTGCATGGGTGTGTGTGCGCATGCATGAGCGAGTGAAAGAGAGAGAGCACACATAGGGTGCTGAGGGAAAGCACTAAATTTGAGTAAAAGGACCTGGGGTCAAACCCCAACTCTGCAGCTTGCTACCTGCACAACCTGGGGCAAGTTATTAATACCTCTTGCCTTCATTTTCCTTACATGTAAGGGCAGGGGTGGGGGGTGGATTAGATGTAGATGAAAGGACAAGGGTCCCTAGAATGCCATCTCAGGAAACAATCAAGTCTCAGGGGACTCAGAATGAGTTTGAGAGACTGGTTTGGGATATTAGATCTACCCTAGATACTATAACTCACAGGAAATATATCTTTATTTCATAGCAATTTAAATACCTTAATGTATCTTGATAGTTTTTTTTTTTAAAGACTAGAATGAAGCAAAATATAATATGATTCAGAAGGTTTTGAAGTTAACAAGAAAACTTTGCCCTTTGGAGCTGAGGGAGTAAAAGAGTCAGGTTCCTCCCTAACTGTCTGCTGTTGGGATTCCAGAAGAAGAGATGAACTCAGTGAAAAAAAGGTAAGAAAAAAATGTTTTTAAACCCCACCACGTGTATTGCCAAGAGACAGTACAGCAGGCCTTTGCTATAAATCAAATGAGTTTGAGTCTTCAGATAGGTTTATTTTAATAACTTTGCCAGCAGTCTTCTTTTGAAATTAATATCTGCTCTAGTGGTTTTCCGCTTTCCTTGTGTAATAATGACAGTTAATAGGGAAGCACTGTCATGTACCCTGACTAGAGGTACTGTCTCAGTGACAGCTGTGTGATCATTGTGAGAAAAGTATTCTAAAGACAAAAGGAATAATTAAAATGAGCCACCAGAACCATCCTTGGATTTAAATGTTTCAATGTTTTAATTTAAAAGAACAATGGCTCCTTGAAGCACCTTCACAACCAGTACTGACAACCTGCCATTTATTAATCAGCATTAAATAACAAGAGTGAGGGTTTTGATGCTAAACAGAAGATTATGTTTGATGATTCTTAAAATAGAGAGAAGGTTCCTGAGCTGATGTTTCAAGTGACTGTAGAACAACAAGGGGCCTCTTGCAAATATTTACTTCATCAACAAAATGGTATTAAAAACTTACTGTAAATGAGAGTGGGGATGGGGTGTGGTGGGAGTAAACAGATGTATATGAAGGATGGTGAAACATGCATTTTGGCCTACTCAATGTAAAGCCCTAAAAAAGATTTGACATCATGTGTCTAAAATTCAAACTTTATAACCCTCAAAACTGTTCTGAAATCAGACCCAAGAAACTGACTAACCAAAATACACACACTGTATTAGCAGAAAAGAGGTTAAAATGACACTTGATGGTTAATTTATATTAAGTGTTTCATCAGCCAGTTGCAAAGAAGCAGCAGGAAGGTTAGCATCTTGCAATGGGGAAACAGCTTAAGAATGAACAGGTCCTGGGCATAAAGAGTTTAATATTTTTTAATAAGCTTAATATCTGTGGCTACAAATGGTATGAAATGTCCCTTACAACACAATCCCCTAAATCTGAGGCAAAGTAATGCCAAACAAGGCTGGTAAGAATTTTAATTGGTATGGAAATATCAAGCAGTGCTACAGAATTTTATTCCAGTTCCTGGCTTTTCAATTATTTTTCTTCTCCACATATTTTCTTTTAAAAATACATTTTATTAATGCCTTTTGTCTTTATATTAGTTGCTTTCAATTTGATGCAAATTAAAACCTCCTTTGTGAGAAAGAAAAATAATTAAGTAAAAACATTCAATACAAAAATCTCATCTGACAATGCACTCGATGTAGTATTCCAGCAGTGTCCTATCTTTTTGGTGAGAAGGATTTCATTATCTCTGCGCAACTCTGACTGGTTTTTCTCCTTACTCAGAATTCATCTTCCTCTAAGAGATCTTTAAATTTAAACTGCTGTAGTCATGAACATTGTTCTCTCAGGTCTTCTTATTTTTCTCTGCATCAATTTATGCAAATCTTTCAATATTTGTCTGAATTTCTCACATTCATCATTTCTTATGTCAAAATAATCAATCAACAATCAATAAGCATTTACTAAGGATTTGGTCTGTATTATAAACTATGCTGAACCCTGGGTTTACAAATAGAAAGAAACAACCCTTGCAAGTTTAAGAAGCTTATAAATTCCATGACACTCATATAGTACAGTGTGGGGTTTTTGTTTTTTCAGTCATACCCCAATTTATGAGCACCAGTTTTGTCACAATTTCTTTGCTACTATGAATACTTCTATGAACAGTTTTATATCCACTGGATCTGTTTTTGTCATCGGCTTGCCTGTCTACAATGCATCAAAGGATACAGACTGTTCAGTCACTTTTCTTGCATAGTTCCACATGGAGATACAGAATAGTTGGGCCATTTCATAGCTCCACCAACAATATAACAGTGTGCCTGTCTTCCCACGGGCCTGCCAACATCAACTGCTTCCATATTTTTCTTTCTTTGCAATTTGTATGAAATAGAGTAAAACCTAAAATCACTTTGATTTTCATCTTGTTTAGTATTAATGCTTTGAGGCATGTTTTTATATAGTCTTTCATATTCTATAAACCTTTTGTAGAGGGTTTGTTCATATCTGCTGAGCACTCTATTAAGGAAAGGCTCTTAGAATTATCTATATCTATGCCAATTTCCTCTAGGCTTTCCATTTCAGACTTGCATCAGAAATACCTGATGCAAAGATTTTTCTCAGTCTATGATTTCCCTTGAAATTCTTAATTCACTGAGCTTCTTTTGGTAAAAATCTTTGTAATTTTCCACGAAACATAAATGGTCTGGTTATAAACTGAGGTTATAAATTGTGGGGGTGGGGTGAAGTTTATTTTTTTCAAAAATTAAAAAAAAACTGTCAGGAAAGCCAAGAAGTGGTTTGGCAAATTAGAAACAGTCGTCAACATCACCTATTTTATTTTTTATAATCTCCCTCTATCTTTGGCTAAGACTTCTCCTTCTAATCATCATTATAAAAGGCACCCGATGACATTTTTCTTCTTTTTATTTTTTTCTGGGTGTGAATTTTCATGTTCAGGTTGTATATCCATTTTGAGCTTATATTGGTAAATAGTGTAAGATATTTGTCTAAACCTAATTTTTGCCAAACATTTTGTTGTTCTCAGTAGTACTTATAAAAAAGAGAATCCTTCCCCCAGTAATTTATGTTCTTTGTTTCTTTAATATTGTACTATTGTTCCTTTCCATTATTACTGCTCTTGTTTCTTGTTTACCTAATGCATTTTATTGAACTATTTTTTCTGTTTTCTTTTAAAACTAATACCAATTACAGACAATTAAAGTTTTGATTCTTACTGTTTTATAATGTAGTTCAAAGCAAAAAATGCATTATTCACATTATTTCTCATTTTTTACTTTGAGATTTTAACCTTTGCTTCTCCAAAATGAATTTTAGTATTTTTCCAAATCTATAAATATCGCCTTAACTTGACATAAAAATGGAGAAGATAATTTATCTTTTATAGTTATATGTAGAAGATGTATTCTTACCCAAATAAGTGAAAGTGTCAATAACAAAGCATCAAATGGCTTTCCTTATGTGATACTAAAAAGCTTCTGCATCAAGTTAGTGTATCCAGGCTATACATATGAATATAGATATATCTTTAATCCTCATCAGATATAGCTGATACAAAGATTTTTCCCATTTGACTATTTCTTTAATCTACCGGCATTAATTTCATTTGTGAAGTCTTTTCATCTTTATCTAATCAGCTATTTATTTTATCTTTTGTAATCATATTTATTATGTATGTGTGCAAAATTAAAACTGCACTAAGACTTTCAGGATGAACTATATATGCATATGTGTGTAATTATGTATATATACATGTATATATGAAAATCAAAACTCAATATATGTCAGTGGTCAAAGGATATGACCGAACAGTTCTCAAGGGATGACCTGCAAGCTATTAAGAACAGTATTTTCAAAAATGTTCCAAATCATTCATCACAAGAGAAATGCAAATCAAAACCACCCCAAGGTTTAATTTTCCTGAAAATTGACAAAGATGACAAAAGGTAGGAATGCACGTCTTCAAACTTGTGGGAATATAGGCACACTAAGGTCTGGTTGGGGGAAATGTGAATTAGTACATCTAGTTTGGAAAGCAATTTGAAACTATGAAAATAGTATGACTAAAATGTCCTTATCCTTTTTACCCAGACGAAATATGATCAGGTCAATACCCCAAAGACATCATTGATAAGTAGAAAGTCACCAAATACACCAAAATATTTATAGTAGCACTTATTGTGGTAGCGAAAACTGGAAACAAAATAGATGCCTATAGCTAGGGGAATGTCTAAAGAAATTGTAGCACAAAAATAAAATAGGATATTAATGTGCTTTAAGAAATTATGCCTACAGAAAACATGGAAAAATTATTTGATCTGATGAAGAGAGATATAAGCAAAGTGAAATTATAAGGAACAAATAGCCCCAAAGAAGGGAAATGAGGAGACACCCTTACTTCCTTTGTAGAGATGGTATGGTACATCATATATATTTTCAGATCCTCCCCCTCCAACCCCCATGTACTGAAGGGTGTTACTGATTGACTTTTTTTCTCCTCCTCCTCTTTTTTTCTCTAAAAAGTAAACACATTATTTTTATGGCATGGATTTCTGAAAGGCAGAAAAATAGAGGTATTGGGGAAAATTCTGGCAATGTAAAAAATATCAGCACAAATTATGTTAGCATAACCCATTCAGTAGAAGTGGCAAACTACAAGCAGAGCACTTTCTCAAATATATAACACTTTTGTTTCTGTAATGACTACCCTGTAAATGTATTTAAATATTTTTTTAAGTCTTGGTATAATTTCCAAATTTTTCAATTTTGAAGTTATTTTGAATGGAATTTATTCGATCATTTCTTCTTGAGTTTTGTTGGATGAATAGATGTATTCTGTTAATTTTGTGGAATGATTCAATAGGGTGCAAATTCTCTGTAGTTATTAATAATTTATTTAACTTCTTTGAAGATTCTATGATATTTCCATGCATAGTATTATGTTACTTGCAAAAAGCAGTTCTGTTATCTCCTCTTTGCCTATGTTTATCCTTTTGGTTTTTCTCTTATATTATATATAGCTAGAATTCCTAGAATTGTCAAATAAGGGGCATCCTTTTTGGGGGGGTTGGGGGCATCCTTTTTTTTTAACCACTGTTTGAATTGAGAAATCTTCTAGTATTTCTTATAAATATCACTAAAACTTTTTCTTCTTATGTTTTTTTACAGGAGGACAAACACAACTAAAGATATATTTATGAATGTTTATTTTTACTTAACTGAACATTCTACAGGTCAGATAGAGTACAGGTCAGAATGCAATGTGCCACTGTTAGACAGACACAATTAAGACATTTAGCAATGCATAACTACATTTAAATATTTGTACAAATCAGTTTTCTTCTCATTTGGTTTTTATGAAAAGAACATGGGCACTACAGTAAATACATTTTAAATTTATCTTCTTTTACTGACTGGATTTAACTAAGACTGATGAAATACTTTATGCTAAATGGAAACTTTAAAAAGCAATAACACTTTTGGTGATTCTACTCTTTAATTTAAACTAGGCAATCTCGATATATAGACAGGCTTATGCTCATTAGTTCCCCTTGGAATACCATAGCACTTTTCTTCTGAGAAGTATTCACTTTCTGTGAACATACACTAATTTGGCAGAAGTAGTGTTTCTTCTCATTGAAAATTCTAAAATGTAACAATTGAAATACTATTGTATTAAGAAGACAACTAGAATTTTTATTGCTTTATCAAGCAAAGAGACAAATGACAAGTTTTATTATATACCTTATATAATGATTAAATAAATGCTTCAATATCTCGAAGCTAGAATTAATCTTGGATTCTCAAAAGCTATTCCAGTGCAGTGTAAACACAGACAGGTCCTACCAAGCTGGCTTGGCTTCAAGTATAGGCCAGGCAATGAACTACATGTCTGTCATTCATGGACTGGCCTAGCTAAACTCAGAGAGCATTATCCCTAGACTGTCAGCAGCCAGATAATGAATTATTTTGGCCTCAACAGCCCAAGAAAATTGCTTATAAAGGCATGGGGGCAGTTGTGTCATGCTTCAGTGCAGTGAGCAGCCATTGCATAGAAATCACAGAACATGGAAATGTTATTGTCACAACATGAGATTATTTAAATTAGTGTAAAACCCTTCATCTTGCATGTCACAAATCTTTCATGCTATTTGTCTATTAAAGGATGTTTAGTATATCCTTTAGTACACAGGGCAAGTTGGTGGTACAGTGGATAGAGTCCTAGATCTGGAATCAGGAAGACTTCTCTTCCAAAATTCAAATATGACCTCAGACATTTATTAGCTGTGTGATCTTGGGCAAGTCATTTAAACCCTGTTTGGCTCAGTGTGCTCACCTATAAAAATGAGCTGGAGAAGGATATGGCAAACTACTCCAGTAATTTTGCTTAGAAAACCTTAAATGGGGTCATGAAAAGTCAGATATGACTAAAAAAATGACTGAACAACAACAAAAAGGATGTTAGGGATGGTGCCACTTAACCTATATTTTTTCATTATTTGTAACATAAATTCATGGATACTAAATGTGGTGGTGACAATGATGGTAACTGTCATAGCAGCGATGGTAGCAATAGTAGTAACAGTAGTGATAATAACAGTAATAGGAGTAGCAGCAGCAGCCACTGCCAGTGCCACCACTAGTGCTGTCAGAACAGGAACTGATTTATAAAACATTTTAAGTTTGCAAAGCACCTTACAAACATTAACTCATCAATCTTCTCAACAAGCCTTTGAGGTAAATGCCACTATACTTATTTATTTTATGGGAAATCTTACTATTACTACCACTAGCCATTCCTGAAACCACAGTGATGGAGATGTCAGTCAAGACACAAAACATTTTTTAAGTGTTTGTTAGCTTCAAGTCACTGTACTAAACACTGGGAATACCCAGAAAGGAAAAAGAACCCCCTTTGCCCTCAAGGAGCTTGTGTTTTATATCACAATATATAGTCAATATAAAAAAAAGTATATACAGGGCAAATGGGAGGTAATCTCAGAAGGAACCAAAACCCTTAATAAATGGATTCTCTAGGACCTAAATATAGTAATTTGAGTGAAGGGCTAAGGTTCTGCATTGGAACTGAGATTATGGGACTGTCAACTCAAACCCTAATAAAGGGGTATAATGTGATATGCTAGAGTCAGCCAATACACATTACAAGGAAGAGAGCAAGCCCTATGCAGCAAGTAAAACTGCAAGGCAAAAGTCTATAAATATAGCCTAGAAAATCCTTGTGTCAAAAGAGTCATTCCTAACCATTCTAATACCTAGGTTTAGACTTGTTTCCCCAGACTTCTAAGGCAAAGGGCAGGTTTAAAGGTTAGAAAGCTTAATATAAATTTTGTACACAATGAGTCTGAGGTCCCAATTGTTCATCCAGGTGAGGCTGTCTAACATGTACGTGATGATAAAGGACTAGAACTTGGGAGAAAGGCTGTGTGTGTGTGTACATATGCACACATATGCATACACATATGTATTTATATGTATGTGCATATAAGTATAGACATAAATTGGAAGTGATCTGTAGATACATAATATTTTAATCTTTGGGAGCCAAAGGCAATAGGGGACATGAGGGTCCAGAACAGAATCTTGGGGATAAGATAATATGATATTTATGCAAAGATAAGTAAGAAAAAAATAGACAGATAGTTCAAATGAGGTACCGGGAATGAATGCTACATTATTGAGCAAAAAGAGACTATTCAGGAAAAGGAGTTGGTCAAGTGTGTCAAAAGTTGCAGAAAGGTCAGGGAATATGAGGACTGAGAAAAGGTCATATCATTGGTAATCCATATGAAAGCATTTTCAGTAGAGTGATCAAGTTGGAAGGCATCTTGAGAGGGACTGAGAAGTGAATGAATGTGTGGTAGAAAAGTGGAGCAGCAAGTGTTTATTACTCGTTTTTATGAATTTAGCAGTTGAAGAGAAGAGAGAGATATTAAATGGTAGCTTGAACAGATGGCAAGGTCAAATGAAGTTTTCTTTTATGTTTGTTTGTTTTTTTTTATTTTTAAAGAAAAAGAAGACCAGAACATGTTTTCAGGCAGCAGGGAAGGAACAAGTAGAGAAAAAAAAAAGCTGAAGAAAAGAAAGAAATAGAATATGATCAATGGGACAGGGACCTGGATGAGACTGGACAGGATGGAATTTAAGGCATAAGCAGAGCTGAAGGATAGAAGTACAGAACCAGACATGCACTCTCAGACACGGTGAGTGTATTAATTTGTTTTGTTTGATTATGCATGTTGATTTTAAGAGAATGTTTTTAATTTAAAAATAATAAGTAGGAGAGCCAATATGTCCTTCGAGTATGGAGCAAAAAAGAAGCGGACTGGTAAAGATGCAAAAGTATTTTGAAGTGTTTACGAGGGGTAGTAAATTATTTGTGATGGATTAACTCACCTTTCTTTATAAAGGAGGTGGTAAGGTCATCTTTTGAGAGAAAAGGGTATGGGGGTGGGACCAGGGGTCTGAGAAGAAAGTTTGGAACATCTTTAAAATGAGGAATCTGGATGAGATAATCCTCTACAATTCTAATGCTTTGTGATACTAATTACTTAGTCTTACCTGCTTGGATTCACCAAAGCCTAGGAATGCTTTTTCCTGAGGTGAGCAGAGGGTTTATTATATGAGGATTCATTTCTAGCTTATTTTGTGAGGCCCACTGGGAAATGAACAAAAAAAATGTGAAGCTTTGATTTTCAGCACTAACTATTCTAAAATACTCAGGAAAAAATAATTCCCTCCCATACAAAGTCTACGGAACAAGAAAGAAACAGTATTTAAAGATACTTTCAAAATAGATCAGAATTTCTGTCAATGGAATATGAATTTCTGCTTAAAATATCCCAACAGAGTACTACACTAGTGTGTTGCTTTCTGGTAGGATGAACTGGGTTGTCCATTCCATCAGAATAACTATTTGACATAGTGACTTGGATTCAAAAGGCAAACTGATTTTACTCTCAAAATGATACTTACACCCCACCCTTCCTAATCACCTTCCATAATGCTTTAACATATCACTATGCCTTAGGGCAGATTTAAGTCAGTTATTTGAAATATGCCAATATTCCCTATATATCTAGAATTTACAATTGCTTCAGATTGGCCTATGTCTCCTAATACTGTGTTCAAATATCCATGCTGCTTTGACCATTCTGACAAAGAGCGAAAAAAATTTTCAGCTAAAATATTGATTTGTTTATGGACTATTTTAAGTCCCTTTGTTTTTTCTACATTCTTTATGGAATCTTCTATGCCCTCTTCATTTTCCACATTTCCTGTGGGCTACTCTGTACCTGATACACATTTTGTTATCTTATGTGCTTCTACAAGACCTGGAGACCCTGTTACTCAGAGCTACAGAAACCTAGACCTAAGTTATACACAAACTATATTTGGAGAGGGATAGCTAGGTAATGCAGTGGCCATCTTCCTGAGTACAAATCTAGTTTCAGATATTTATGAGCTGTGTGACCCAGGACAAGTCACTTAATCCCATTTGCCTCCATTTCCTTATCTGCAAAACGAACTAGAGAAAGAAATGGCAAAATGTTCCAGTATCTTTGCCAAGAAAACTCCAAATGGGGTAACAGAGCATTGAGCACGACTGAGTAACAACAATAACAACTATTTGGAGAATTTCTCACACTAACCTGTGGTGGGGGGGTAGGGTAAGGATGAGAACAAATCAAAAGAGAAAATTATACATTTTAGTGATCTCCAAGACTGAAGTTTAGTGTGCCTAGTTTTAAACATTCAATCCTGAGGAGTTTGGCTGAATGGTTAAAATAGGATTTTGAAAGGTGAAATGGGAAACATAACTCCGGTGGAGGGAAAAGCATAATGTGAAGTAGTACAGAGGTTAAAAAGTTCACACAATCTTCAGGGGAAAATTCGTAGCTCAGTTTTGTAGCACTTAGAGTAAGTGTTTGATGGAATTGGTATTTTAAGTAAATCTCAATCCTTTATTAAGTATGATTATTTGTTTTGGGCCTCTGAGGTATTGTGTTTAAAAAAAATTACATCTCTACCTTGAGGCCCCTGGATGTGCTGTCAATATACTAAAATATGCCCCTACTATTTGTCCTTCTAAACATACTCTGCAGTTGGCTTACTTTCAGCAACTCATCAATACATGGTTGCAAAGTTTTACAAAAAGTATTAGAAGCACAGCATATTCTTCTCCATGAAATATATTTTCAGGACATTTTTTCCCAATCTGCTCAAATAAAAGCCTGACATTCAAATAAATTTTGCATAAGAAGAGATATACAGCACCCACAGTTAGGGACTATAGCCAACCAATTATACCCACGTGTCACTTTGCACTTTTACAAACCCCTGATAAAATAGAAAAGTCTTGAAGAAAGTACTTCACACATAAAATATTTCTTTTATAGCAAAATGTGTCCAATTGATTTATGAGGTACTTTCAAGGAGAACAAAACACACACTATAAAACTAAAACTTAGCAGGAAAGGTTTTACTGGCTTCTTAAAAAAAACACAAATATTGCATGGGATATAGATTTTCATATTTTCTAATGGGAGTTCTTCACAGAAGATGTGTTTACCACCAGTATTTACTTCCTTTTTATGGTGGCATAAAGACAAAATGGAAGAGTAAATGTTCCATGGAATAGGTGTTTCTAATAGAAGGCATAATTGAAGAAAAGTTTTACCCATTAATTAAGGGAGCATAAACTGCTGAAGTGTATTTATTTAAAATATTGGAAACTAATGGCATAGCCATTTTGGTACAGTAGAAAGAGAATAATGGATTTGGAATCAGAGGACCTACTTTCAGATTCCAACCCTGCTACTTTGTGATGGCATAATGTGGGTCACTTAATTTCTTTGAGCCTTAGTTTCTTTACCTGTAGAGTAGGAAGTTTGAGTAGATGATCTTGTAGATCCACTTTAGTTTTATGATCAGTCAAAATCATAAAATCATCAAGTTTGAAAACACTTCAAAAACCATTTAATCCAACCCCCGTAACTACAAATCTCCTCTGCAACATCTCCAATAAAATGACCATTCAACTTTCTCTTAAAGACCTTGAATGTGATAGAGAGTCAAGGGAAATACACAGATAGTTTTTTCTTTAAAAAAAAGAAATGTAAACTATTGATTCCCATATTAAAATGTTCCAAGTCTCTAAAAATCAAAAAATGCAAATTAGAGCAAATCTAAGGTTCTACTATATACATATTGGAAAAGTTGACAAAAAGAAAGAAAATGACAACTGTTGGAGGAGACTGAAGAAAACAGGAACTTTTTAAAGTATTGTTGGAATAACATTGGTCCAGTCACTCTGAAAAGTCATTTGGACCTGTGCCCCTCAAATTCTTATGTAGCCTTTGATCCAGTGATATCACTGCTGGGCCTATTCCTCAAAGAGATGAAAAATAAAAAGGAAAAGTACTCATATATATAAAAATGTTCATAATGGCTCTTTTGTAGTGGCAAAGAACTGGAAATTTTAAAAAAAGGTGTCCATCAATTGGGGAGTGGCTAAATGCATTGTGATATATGATTATGAGAAAATATTCTTTTGCCATAAGAAATGATGCCAACTGTTTTAGTGAAACCTGGGAGGAGGGTGGGGGAGATACTGGTATGAACTAATGCAGAATGAACTAAGCAGGATAATTTACATAAAGGCAGCAGCATTATAAATCCAAAGATTTAGAAAGACTTAAAAACTCTAATTCAATGACCAATCATACTTCCAGAGGCCATATGATGAAATATGCTATTTGATAGAGATGGGCTTAAGAAGCATAACAAGGCAGATCTGGGGGCATTGTTAATATGGGAATTTGTTTTGCTCAACTATTCATACTTGTTTTGACAATTTGGCTTTTCTTCTTTTTTTTTTTATCATTTTCAATAGAAGACAAGAGGAAAAGAAAAATGCTTATGTATGTATGTATATATATATGCGTAGGTATCATATGCACATGTATACATGTGTATATGTATGTGCATATATTTACAAGACATTCAGACATTTTTTTAAAAAGATATTTTAAAGGCATTTTAAAAAAAACATTTTTAAAAGAATCATTTCCTCCTTATAGAGTTGATATGCCTTTTATAAATAGCATCAATTCCTGGAAATAATTTCCTTATATTGAACCAAAGCTTCCCATTTTGTAACTTCTACCCATTTCTTCTTGTTTTATTCTCTGAGACTAAAAGGAAAAATCTTAATCCTTCTTCAAAATGATTTTTTTCCTTAGGGCAACTGTATTTCCATTAAATTTTCAATTTTTTTCTAGGCTATACATCATTAGTTTCTTTAAGCAATTCTCCTACAGCATGATCTTTAGTCTTCTCCCAACACTGGTCACTCTCTGAAAGAATTCCAGCTTGTCAACATCCAATTCAAAAATTCAGTGTCCATATAATGAACACATGGTAAAACCAAGGAAAGTTACTGAAGGACCATCACCTCCTATATTCTTTAACATCATGCTTCTTTTAATATAGCTCAAGATGAAATTAGGTTTTTGTTGTTGTTGCTACTCTGTTGATTAATATTGAATTTGAAGTCCATTAAAATCACCAGGTCTTTTCCACATGAAGTCTTGTGCAGTCATGTCTCACTCATTCTGCATGTGTGGGGGCGATTTTCGGGTAAAGTGAAAGTGAATGATCCCTTTAATATCAGACCTGTGACTTTAGGCTACTAATTGGAGTCCAAAAACTAAAGGTTCTTTTATTATTATTATGTCTCTGGAGTTTCAACACTCATTGAAAGTCTATGTTATGTTGTGTTTTTAAAAAAATTATTATGGAAATCAATGCCTATTAAAATAGAGAGGAACAGCCCCAATCTGAACATGAATTTAGAAGCCTTATTTTCCAATCAATGTGCTCAGTTATCGCTACATGCTGTACCAAAGGTGTAACATGGGCAGTAACATCCCTCTCTGTTTTCCTTGAGTCTTATTAAGATGAGAGAGATAATGGGTTACAATTTCATTGGTTAAAAAACTATTCTTTTAAATAACAACCTGAAGAACTCTGTTTACTTCTCAGAGAGAAGTGATTTAAAAAGAAAGAAAAAAGAAAAACAGGACCAACGAATAGGACTCAAGTTGCTAGGTTTTCTTTCTGTGTGCTTGAGTGGCAGCAAATAGATGGCTGAAGCTACACTTTTATCTAAAAGAGATCATTTACTTACAGTTTGCTTCACAATCATTTGCGCAACTACAACAGTAGGGAGTGAGGTGTGGGGGAAGTGCAGAATCCACTGGACCATAGTAACGAAGTGTGAAAGAAACATAAAACACATGACATTTCTATGACACAGAGGTATTGTAGTATACCTCATATCTGACTGACCTCTCTGTTCTCTTCAGAATTATTCCATTCTTTTTTTAAATTAAATTTTATGTTTATTTTTAGTTTACAGCATTCATTTCCACAAGATTTTGAGTTACAAATTTTCTCCCCGTCTTTCCCCTACCCATCACCCTGAAAACAACAATCCCACTGTATACCCCTCCCCCAATCTGCTCTTGATTATTCAGTGGGGACAGTCCCTACTCTGTGACTTATCCAAAACCTCTCTAAGGTACCCAAAGTCACAGCTTCCTATTCCTCCCCCCAAACAATGATCTTTGCAGATTCAATTAACTCCTCAAATGCCTTCTCCATGAAGTGCTCCATGAGCATCCAAAACACTCACTATTGGTGAGGAAAACTAAGGCTTGGAAAGATTGGAAAGGAAGTCTTGGAAAACCTAATGAGAGTTAGCAATGTAAATATCCTTAAGCCTGTTCTCACCTCATACTCTCCATTCTCTAAAAAAAAAAAAAAACAAAAAAAACTCTCTTATCCTAGACACTACATAATGTAATTGCCTTCACTATTAATTTGTGTCTCTGGTTGATATTTTTATTCCATCACATGCACAATTTTCTCCACTTCTGAGTCAGCCTTCACTTTCCTAGGGTGTAAGATTTTAGAGGGCAAAGATCATATGCTCTTAAATGACTGCCTATGGCAGTCACTGCCTTATCAAATACAAGAAACCATTCATTGGCAATGGAAACAGAGAGACCAAAGGTGGGTAAACTATAACCTCAAATCAAGCATCACATGCCTGATACAATAGTTAGTCACATTCTAACATTCATCACCAATAGTTCATTTTCTTATCTTTTGTCTGCCTCTCTCATGAGCGCTCTATTCCTCTCATAAATCAATTCAATTAATTTGGCATTTATTTAGCACCTACTGAGTGCAGGATACTCTAGTAGGAATTAGGGAAGCAAATATTGAAGACACAATCTCTATCCTCATGGAGCTCACTGTATAGAGAGAAGGGGAAAATGCATTAACCCAAAAAAATAGAATTGAACAGGCAAAGAAAACAAAAGAGAGGGAGTATACAGTAGGTAGTAGAAAGAATATGTGATTTAGAGTCCTAAGAAGACATAAGGATTTTTTCAAAAAACTATTGATATAATTTATTTTTACATTATTTTCATTTCCCAATGTCCCTCCCCCTTCCTGATCTCTTTAAGCAACAACAACAAAGGAGGCCGCAAAAAGCAGTTCAGTAAAATTGACTATAACACTCATCGAGTGTCCCTAGTCATTTCCTTCATCCTCTCTTCATCAAACTCTGCAAAGAAGGGAAAGGAAATCAAACTGTTCTTTGCAGTCACTCTTGGCCTTATTAATTAGGTGCTATTGGGTTCTAATTTTAGTTGTCGTTCTTTACATTTATATTCCTATATTAGGTAATCAGAATTTGAGCTGTAAAGAACCTAAGATTCATATAGTCCAAACCAGTCACTATAGGGGAGGATAACTAAGGCTTGGAAAGATCCTATTATTTTCCCAACCTTACACAGGTAAGTAAATAAAAGAAACGGGTTCCAAATTGGGGTCTTCTCTGTCTTACCTCCTATTTCACACTGGCGGTTTGACAAAGACCTTGGAGTTTCACTGGATGTTAAAATCAGTATATCCTACCATTGTGACACGGTAGCTTCCATCTGCAAAATCACTTCTTTAGTCCAGGGACTATCGAAGTGGTAGTCCCACAGAATTGTGTCCTAGTCAGACTACACTTGGAATACTATTCTCAGTAACAGATGCCATATTGTAGTAAAGATACTGATAAGCTGGAACATATGTAGCAAAGGGTGGCCAAGATGGTTACCCTGAGATCATTTCATAAAAGGAGGGATTGATTAGCTAAAGGGACTAGAGATTTTTATTCAAGATGAGAGATTTATCATGATATAAGAGCTTAAAGATTAGACATGTTCTGCTTGGCCCCAGAGAACAGAACTAGGAGCAACAGGTAAAAATGATAAGAAGGCATATTTAGGTTGGCTAACAATGTGTGCTATTCAGAATTACAATGGGTTGCCCCAGACAGTATTGCTTTGAATTACTAGAGAACTTTCAAGCAAAGGTTGGATAGTTATCTGTGGGGTATATTGTAATGGGGATTCTTCTTCAAGCATGGAGTTGGATCAGATAGCTCTGAGGTTCCTTTCAACTCTAATAACCTGTGATTTTGAATAAAATCCATTATTATTTCCAATCAATCAATAAACACACCTATATTAAACACTCACTGTGTGTCAGGGACAAAGCCTGTAGCTGTGAAGGCAAAAGGGCAAATAGCCTACACACTCAAGAAGCTTACATTATAATGGAGGAGATAACATGTACATATATATAAGTAAATATGAAATGAATGTAAGAGTTCCTTGTAATTTTTTAATAATGGACATCTTTCTAAAAGAGGAAAAGAAGGGAAATGGGAGTTGTTATTTAGACAAATTTAATAAAAATAATTTAAAAACTAAATACAAGGTAATTTTGCAGAAGGAAGACACTAATATCTGTGGGGAAACCAAGAAAGTCTTCACTTAAGCTGTATTTTGGAGGAAATCAGAGATTCTTTAAAAGAATGGAATTGACCAGGGTGTGTTCCAGGTATGGGACACACCCAATACAATGGTATGGAAATGAGAGATGAAGTATTGGATGAAACCACTGTTATTTTTGTGACCTAGGACAAGTTTGCTTTTCTGGATCTCAACTTCCTCATTTGTAAAGAGAATGTTTGGACCAAATGCTAAGTTTCTTCCCAGCTATAAGTGGTATGTATGCCTTTATATTTTAATATAAAAGAGCTTATCAGCAACTTTCCCTTCCTCTCCTTTTCCTTTCTCCTACATACCCCCTCATTCCTGCATCCTACTGTTCTCCTCTCACTTTTTTCCTGCTCCCCATTCTCTTCCTTATATTCCCCTTTTAGTTTCACTTTCTTTCCTTTTTGATGCCAGAAACCTGCCACTAGAAACCATCCTGAATGCTTTATGACATTGTGGTTTTTACTGGGAACACTGTCACGCAGCCTGGAGGCAAGCATCTTCAGCAGCCATCAGGAGCCATAAGGCTTTAGGAAGAGACACCTTCTCAGCTGCCTGGCCCTGATGCCCCCCAGTCCTTTGTCCAAGACTGAAGCAGTGGCAGGTCTTAAAAAAATGCTTATAGCATCACACTGTCAGGAGCAACTTGATGTCTAAATACAAAAGCTGGCTTCAATAAAAGTGGAGTATAATGGGGAAGGGAGCTAAGTTCATTCAACAGTTGTTGTTTTTTTCTTTCTGTTTGCTTGGTTTGATTTCTGTGACACTTAAGCAATTGATTTGGATGAATTTTTCATTTTTTTTAAAATGACAACAACAACATTGTCAAGCAAGCCCAGTTAAAAAGTGAGAGTTAAGAGAGAGCAGGAAAATGATATAGTGAGAGACAAAGTAGGAGAGACAAAAGGTTGAGGGGGAGGAAAAACTGGAGAAAGCACATGTAAAAACAATTGTAAAAAGCAGCTAAGTGAATGCCATGGAGAGTTAACCACCTCTTTAGTTAGTATTTTTGGTGCCATCTCTCTCATCTCAACAAAGCTTACTTTTTCTTTTGATGGCTTATGCAGTTACGATGCTACCTGATGTGCATTGTTGCTGCTGGAAAGCATACTTTTTCTGATCTACTGAAATGGTTTTATCAAGTCCTTTAATTCACTTAATTGAACAGGAAGGAAGTGAAATGATCCCAAGTCCAGGGACACCAAAGCAAATTTAGCTGCAGGCTTTGATAGTCTATACCCTTGGTAGAATAAATTTTCTTCCAAAAAGAAGAATAGCATCATAGTTCATAGAGTCTGATTTTGCTCAGAGATTCTAATGCCAGCCAATATCGGTGTAACTGAGAGTGAGCTATGCACAGACTCTCTCGATCTGTCTTATAAACTCATTGTAATGTTTCACATATTGCTAAACTTTATCCCGTGGAGCATTCTTCAATACATAGCTCAGAGTAGCAAATGAATTCTTCTATGAATCTATTATTCTATCAAATAGTGAAGAACAACTACTGCTTAATTCAGTGCTTTTACAAGGTAGTACTAAATTAGATTATAAATAATCTAACTAGGATTTATCCAAAACTGTGTAAGTCTGTTGTAAATAAGCAGTTTCCTGTGACATTACCTACTAGTCAAATGTTATTACTGTGAATAATCCTAGTATAAAATCATAATTTACAGCTTGAAGGACATTAGAACATAGAAGAAAACATAGACTGTCAGAGCTGGAAGAGACCTTAGAATATATAATGTCAGAGCTGGAAGGGACTTCAGAAATCATCTAGTCAGAATAGTTGCAAAGCAGAGTGGGACAGGAAATAAAGTGTTGGCCTTGGAGTTGGAATGATAAGGTTTCTGAATCCTGTCTCTGACACGTAATAATTCTATGACAGTAAACAAAGTCACTTAAAGTCTCTGAACCTCAGTTTTCTCAATTGTGTGGGGGAAAAAAGACTCTTTAGCAATACCTGGAAGAGATATCTCACAGGTAGCAGTTGTTCTGTAACTGGAATGAAGTATGTACGTAAAGTGCCTTGTATAATTTAAAATACTATCTAAATGTCAGCAATAGTTGTTGCTATTATTAATAGTACTAGTATTACTGTTTTATAGGTTGAAAGCTGAGAAGTACATTAGTGAGAAGGTTGCTGAGAAGGACATTCCTCAGTAAGTCTGAGGACACTGAGGTCCGCAGAGGTTCACTAACTTGCCCAGGGTTCCACAGAGTAAATAGCAGAGTCAAGATGTAGATTCAGGTCTTCTTATTCTAAATTCATTATGCTCTTTCCATTATGTTCTACCACTTTGCTACTGTCTTCATTTTACAGATGACAATCCAGACCAGAGAGATTGTTGGTATGTTTTTTTTGTTATTTTTGCGAAAGAGGTGATGAGGAGAAACCATGTGAAAAATGGATGGAGAACTGACTCTAGATTCACAAAGACCTGGCTCCAAGTCTTACCATTGTGTTACCTTTGGGTTTTTATGACTCTCAGTCCCCTCTATCAATATCCTAAGAATATAAATTGCAGAGGAGTTACTCATCTATATTGGCAGAGGTTTTTCATACCATAAGCTCCCCACAATGATGAGATCACAGGTTTCCCAACTCATGCCCCCCAAATTTACAGTTAGCAATATTACTCATTGGATATCTCCTTAGTCACAAACTAAATTTATAGATGCAACATCACAATATAAACATTTCTGATTATTTTCACCAAGAAAAAATGTATGTAACAAATTTCAAGAAAAAGTTCTTCTTATCTTTACCAAAGTTACTTAGTCGGAATTATACTTTCTTTGAAAAATTGATCTTTTGTATCAGCATGAGGTGAATGGACGTTCAACAGCTTCTAAAGGAAGAAAAAGCAGATCTACTGTGTTCTCTGCAATTCATGACAACTGAGAGAAGATTCTCCCAAGAACAAAAAATACCTCACAGGCTTACTACTATAGAATGGACAATTGTTGTCAATAAGTATCCAGGAGGCTTAAAACGCCAATAACCCAACTCTTATGTATTGTAAGTGCTACTGAATATTCAGTTTTATTTCTGTTTCCCTGCCAGAAGGAAATAAAGAACACACTTTTAGCTAAATGAGAACTGAAGTGTATTGGAAGAGGGTTATAAATTATATGCAGGCCACCAAATAAAATTCCATTTTCAGGTAATGCGGAGGTGTAATGTGTCTGGAGAAGCTGTTTTGCATATCACACAAGACAGCAGGCAATAAGGACCAAGGAATGACTAGAAACTGATCTGTCACATGCAACTCTTTGATTGTTTCCCCTACTTTACCTACTCTAATCGCACTGTTGCAGTGTTGATTCAGAACACGGCGGCCCATGAAAAATGTCACCGTTCTGTCGATGTTGCGGATCCGCTGGCAATTTCAGCAAGCACTGGATGCACATAAAGGGTGATAAGGCACTATATCCTGCCATGCTCAGCAGGTTTTCCATTTCCTCCTGCAATTACACATCAAACTGTTTTAGCTTCACAAGCTTTGGCACTCGCTATAAATGGCCTCAAGGCAGAAGTCTGCCACGCACACTGATGAGTCTGTCTTCAGAGCAGAGTGCAATGCTCAGGTTTGGTGGGGGAATCTGCTGCAAAATAATAATAATAAAAAATTCCCTCTTTCCAGACCTTTAAGATGTTAGTTAGAGATTATTCTATCATTATCTCCATGTGCTCCAATTAACAGAGAGTTTTATCTCAATGTTATTAACTGGAGCAGCATTTTAAAAGGGATGAAGGCACTGAAAGTGCTAAGAGCAATAATTTGCACTGACATTTCTCTTTTTAGGATCTCCTTTCTGAGATGACGGTGCACATTCCCTGTGTTCACAGGCAACTGCTCATCTGCAATCTTCTTAAATGGCATTAGTTGAGAGAACTTGACTGTCGCTAATTCTCCTTCCTCACAGTTCTTCTTCCTTGGTGAGGGTCTCTCTCACCATTTGATTATACGAGAGGAATCTCCTCCTAAAAGAAAGTTCACTTAGATCTAGATTCAGAAGATCTGGGTTCAAAACCTGGCTTTTCTACATACTGTCTCTGAGACTAACAAGTATGTAGCATATAGTCTTGAATATACTAGGTAATTAAATGCATATGGCATTCACCAGTGCCTCACACTTGAGTAGATATTTAATAATTGTCTTTAATGATTTGAATTGACATTGGGTATAGGTCTTTGCATATAGAAGGTACCGAATAATTTTTTTTGGTAGAATTCAATTCAACTCAGCTAAGTCACTCCATTTCTCTCATTTCTACTCCTTATAATTTAGCCAGTAGATAATTTACCTTAGTCTAGGCAGCTTGTAATATAAGTGGATAAAGTGCTGGGTTCAGTCATGAGGACCTGACTTCAAATCATGCCTCACATTAGCTGTGTGACCCTGGCCAAGTCACTTAACCTCTGTCTGCTTCCGTGTCCTCAACTGTAAAGTGAGGATCCTGAGAGCACCTATCATAGGGTTATTGTGAGGATCAAATAAGGTAATATTCATAAAAGCATTAACACAATACCTTGTACATAGCAGGTACTATATAAATGCTTATTCCTTTCTCTTAATCAACGCAACGAAGAGGAGAACTCCATGTCATCCAGTGATGGTCCCTGACATTTCAGAAGAACAAATGGGTGAGTATTGATTTTTCCTTTGATCCTCTTGGGAGCAGAAGGGGAAAGAGTAGTGAGATTCTTCATCATGGCCCACAAAAAATGCAGAGTAGGGTCCTAATATGATCCAAAAGGCATTTATTAAGCACATACTAAGGACAAGACACTGGTAGAGGGACCAAGGACACAAAGACAAAAAAAATAATTCCTGACCTCAAAGAGTTTATATTCTACTGGAGAGCTATAAAATACAAAAAAGTAAGCATATAATAATAGAATATAATACATATATTTGTATATTTTATATTATATACCATATATCATACGTATATATATGTGCATCTACAAATCTACATGTGTACATACTTTTGCATATGTGTATATATGTAAATGCATACATATATACATATAGTACATATGTATTAAAATTTGAAGAGGAGGAAGAAGAAAGCTCCAACAGTAGGAGGAGGCATATGAGCTGAGCGAAGAACAAAGCTTTGGGTTCTATAAGGCAATGGTGGAAGAGGAGACAACCTGTGATCAAAGCCACAGAGACAGAAGATAGTAAACTGAGTTCAGAGAACAAGTCCAATCTGGCTAACACCTGGAGAGCCTTCAAAAGTAGACTGGACCCAGAATGTAAAAGGCTTAAATGACAAGATTTTGTATTTTATCCTAGAGGCAACAGAAGTGGGCTAGGAGATTGTAACATCTTGAGAACTGAGAATGGCTCACAACAATATTTGTATCCCTGGTGTCTAGCATACAGGGATTGCTTAACAAATGATTGTTGATTGATTATTGATAGGCTATGGTAAGAGCCCAGGAGAGAGCTGAACTAATATAGTCACTCTTGAAAAGAGAGAAGGGAATAGATTCACTAGATGTTATGGTGGTGAAAGGATAAAACCTAGGGAGGAAGGGAGTGGGAAGAGTAAACATTGATTCTGAGGGTTCAAACCAGTGTCTAGAAAGATGGTCCAATGGGAAAAGTAGGTAAAGCAGACAAAGACCTTGTACACCAGCATCAGAGTCTGCTCCATTTAAATACTGTTGAGCTTTTACCCATTGAGAAAGAAAGCCAAATATACCCAAGGCCAGTTCCCTTCCCTAGGGGAATGCCTTATTAAAAGCTAAACAAACACATTGCCATTTCCAACTCTAACATTCTAAAAGACAGCACAAAGTAGTATAAGCGGCTTTGGGGTTGCTCTTAATTGCTCAAGTCAACAATGCTAGTTTAGAAGAAACATTTTTTTTTTCTAAATCCTCCCCTTGCTCTCCAATTAGTTTTGTATTTGCTATAGTACATAGAACACTACCTTCAGTCATAAAGGAGAGCTATAAATGCTTCTAGAGAAAAGTAACACCTACACAGAATAAAGTACAAAATGACTTATCAATTATCTGTAATTATTCTGGTACTGCAGAATTTATAGGGCATTAAAGGTGATCACAAAGCAAAATCTTTATTTTCTACAATCTCTATTTTCTACAACAGACTACAATTGATATTAACAGTATTAATATCATTGTATTAAGAATACAAATAGTCAACATTTATATAATACTTTAAGGTTTACAAAGTACATTATGGGTTTTCTAATATGATTCTTACAACAAAGCTACTATCCTCACAAATGCTCTTACTTCGAAATTTTAGGTGACAATGTATTCCAGATTTCAGTAGATGTAACAATTTTGAGATTGGTTTGGCTTTATTATAGGCTTTCTTCTTCTTCATATAGTCTTATTGGGTCACTTGGAAAAATATTCTGTCAGCAGCAGCATAGTTCGGTGAGGGGATGAACCACTATAGAATAGTACCTACCAAAAAAGAAAAATCCTTGTTTTCCTTCCTTAGAGCTTTTCTACTATTACATGGTTATAATGCTTCTTGCTTACTCCTCAGGTATCATTAGTACAAATTACCTTAAATAATAAGGTTTTTAAAAATATATTTTTTTATTTTGTTAATATTTCCCAGTGACATTTTAAAAATATTTAACGAACTTCTTTTTTGAGTTCCAAATTCTTTCCTTCCTTACCACCTCACACTCCCACTCCTTGAGAAGGCAAGCAATTTCATAGCAATTATACATGTGAAGTCATGCAAAACATATTTCCATATGAGCCATTTTGCAAAAGAAAACAGACAAAAAATAAAACAAGAAATTTTTTTGAAAGTTTTAAAAAGTATGCTTCAATTTGCATTCAGAGTTCATTAGTTCTCTCTCTGGAAGTGGATAGCATTTTTCATCATGGGTCCTCTGGAATTTTCTTGGATCTTTATCCTGATTAGAGTAGCTTGTGTCTTTCAGAGTTGATCATCCTTACAATATTGCTGTTACTGTATACAATGTTCCGGTTCTGCTCATTTCACTTTGCATGAGTTCATATAAAACTATTTATACCCAATGTTCCTCAATATGTAAACTAATATATCAACTATCTCAACATGTTGATAAGAAGATCAAATGAGAACATGTATGTGAAATGATTTTTAAACAGTAAGAAACTATAAAAGTGCTAGTTATCTTCATCACCATTGGCATCCTCATCTTCATCGTTATCCTTCCTTATAAAAATAATAAATAATGTTGCACTCATAATCATGAAACTTTAAAAAGAATTAGAGGATGACAGCATGCATAGCAGAAGGATGATGATGATGATGATGATGATGATGATGATGATGATGATGATGATGATGATGATAGATAACAAGATATAGCAATTCCTGTGTACCAGGCATGGTGATAAGTTCTCCACAAATATTATCTCCTTTGATTCATACAACAACCCTGGCAGATGGATGCTATTATTATCCCCCTATTTTAACAGACGAAGAAACTGAGGCAGACAGAGGTGAGTTACTTATCCAGGGTCACACAACTCAGGCCTTTCTGACTCCAGGGCTGGAACTCTACCCTTTGTAAACCTAGCTGCCCATTTTGGCGTAAAAGGAACTGGGTTCAATTACCAGTTCTGCTAATTACAACACTGGTGACCATGAGCAAGTCACAACCTCTCTGGCCTCAGTTATGCATCTGCCAAATGTGGGCTTTGAAACAGATAACCTCTAAGATCTCTGCCAAGTCTATGATCAGGCCACCAGTATGTTTGGTAGGTCCATAGAGCATGTATGGGGCAAAAAAAAAATAAGAATAAGAATAACAGAAGATTAGCAAATGTGAAAAAAGAAAAAATTGTTCTGATGAGGAAAGTGTCCATGTTGAATTTATCAAAGAAGCAGAAATTATACTTCACATATGAAGGACTGGAGTTATCAATCCTGCACATCCATGATACAGAAATTCTAGAAATATGGCATTAAATAGCAAATAGAAAAAAGTATTTCTGGGTATATGTCTCTGAGAACAGGGTAAATTAAATGAACTCTAGGATTCTAATATACTGTATATGTGGTGTCATAAGTCTTTTTCATAACTCTGCTAAAAACTTTATAATCAGAATATATAGATATATACATACAAATACATGTGTACATACATACATACATATATTATATTTTATATTCTAGAAGATGTAATATGTATACATGTGGTTGTTGACATCTTTACTTAATACTTAATCTTTTTTTTTCCAAACAAAATGTTTGCTGAATCAGTATCTAGTAACACTTGGATTACTTAATATACATATACATATATATGTATGTATACTATGCACACACATATACACAGGTATGTATATACAAATACATAGGCACATATATGTACACATACATATATGCATATGTACACACACCTTTATACATATACAAATACTCACATATACACATATGCTTTTTTTCCAGGAAAACAATTTTTTTCCAAAAGGAATTAAATTATTTTTGAAGAGAATATGTGTTAAATTTTAACTACTAGAAGGCACTAATACTTACTCATTGGGGAGTCCCAGGCTTGCCCTGGTGGTTGTCCTGATGGGTGAAGTAACTGATTCAGTTTCCTGTACTCTCTATAGTCATCAGAATGTCAGCCACTTCCTATTTCCCCATTCTGGCTCTCTCTATGGGTGTGTAAGGGGTGGGCATAACATTCATTGTTTAGGGGCATTTACATTTGAATATCTATCTAGTGAAAATTAGCTCTGAGCCCCCATACTAATTGACCTAATGGCTAATTGACCTTCTTCTGTAAGTGTTGAATTTTCAATGAGAATTAGTTACATTTTGTAGGTATGATAGATTTAGTTTTTCTCAGAAGAAAACACATGTGAGAATGCTGTATGCAAGATTTTTACTATTAGCATAGATTCAAAACTGAACAGCATATAATAGCTAGAATACAATGAATAAACCACATAAATAGTGAATGAGCAGCTATGAGTTCCCCCTCTCCTAGACCTTAGAAATGTGTTCCCTTTAGGACAAAAAATAAATTAGGACTAAAGACTTTGATACATAGTTTGAGTCCATCCTAAAAAGGCAAAAAAAGTGCAATCATAGTTCACATAGAAGCTCTGACTCACGTTTCCTCTAGGAATGGTTATCAGGTACCGAAGCAGAAACTATGGATATTGACTCCAGAGTTTAACTAAAACTGCATTCTTCAAAAATACTAATGATCTCTTAATTGCCAAATCTAATGACTTTTTCATAATCCTTATCTTTTTCAAACTTTTCTTCAGCTGCGGACACTGTCAATCACTATTTCCTTCTGTACATTCTCTTTCCTCTTCATTTTCATTATACCACTCTCTCCAAATTCTCCTCTTCCCTGTCTGATTATCTTTCCTCACCTTTCTTTGGTTAATCTTTATCCAGATCATTCCCATTAACTTTGGGTGTTTCCCAAAGCTTCTGTCTATGACCATCCTCTCTTCCTTTCACACTGTCTTTTTTTGTGATCTTATTAGCTCCCATGGGTTCAACTAGTATCTCTACGCAAATTATTCCCATATCCATCTGTAGCACCAATGCAATATTCACAGGACCCATGATCACTATAAATATACTTGCATGGTGCTCAATTGCAAAATATAACAGACTCTCCACATAGAAGACAGACACCAGAAAACCAAATTTCAAAAGCAGTAAGCTGATTCCATCATAGCAGCAAAGAAGGTAATAAGCCATAACAGCACAGAGAGTCACAACATCCTTTAGCCTTCCCACAAACCAACATAAAACCAATATTTATTCACAAGCCTATCTGTCTCTCTTGCAGCATTCCTTCTTTCCAACCATCTAACTGGCTCTGACTCCCATCTTCCTGTGGGCTCTACTCCACCCGTCAGCAAACTCCTCCCACCACAGGCTCTATGTGATTACATTCAGCCTATTAGGTGGCAAGTGTTTATTTTCAAAGCAGGGAAGGTCTTCAAATTAGGCTTATTAAGGTTCAGTGAAGATCTTCAAATTCCCATTGTCATTACACCCTCTCTAATATCTCTCATAAACACAGAGGTCTATATCAGCAGCTATCTTTTGGACATCTCAAATCAGGTGATTTGAGGCATCTCAAACTCCAAATGTCCAAAACAGAACTCATTATTTTCTCCAAATCTTTCATTTTTGCCAGTTTTCCCAATTTTTTTAAGGACACCACCACCCTCTCAGTCACCTAGGTTTACAACCTTAGTGTCACCTTTGATTCCTTGCTCATATTCATTCTGCATATCCAGACTGTTCTCAAACCCTGTCATTTCTCTCTTCATAACATCTCATATATGTCTCTTTCTCTTTCACTTGCACAGTCACTACTTTAGGCCCTATCACTTCTCAACTGAACTACTACTGTAATAGCCATCTAGCTGGTCAGCCTGACTCATGGCTTCCTATTCCAATCTTTCCTCCCATCACTCCAATCCAAAGTGATAAAAAAACAACAACACATAAATCTAAACATATCACCATCACCCCTTCCCCTTAATAAACTCCAATTATCTCCATGATCAAATGTGTCTGCCACTGTCAGACACTTAAAGATCTTTACAACCTGGTCTATCTCACCTTTCTGGTCTTCTTACCCTTTACTTTCCTGTAACTCCCACTTTATGATGCACTACACAGGCATACTTGATGCTCTCCATCTCCCGACTCTGACTACACTGGCTGGTCCCTATGATGGAACGCTGTCTCTCCTTCTATGAGTCTGAGCTTCCGGGGCTTCCCTCCATCCTAGTGCTTTCCTTCTGAGACAACATTTCATTTATATTGTATATATCTTTTAGTTACATAGTTATATACATGTTGTCTCTACTCTTAGGATATGAGCTCTGTGAGGGCAGGAATTTTGCCTTCATTTGTATCCCCAAAATTTAGCCTTTTGCCTAACATACTGAAAATGCTTTCTGACTAACCCTCCTAACTGGCTTCCCTGCCTTGTCTTTTCTTCTCTTAGTCATTCTACAATCAGTAATTATTTTTCTAAAGTGCAAGTTTGATCCTATCACTCCCCTACTCAATAAACTCTAATGTTTCCACGTTACTTTTAGGATAAAACATGAATTCCTCTGTTTGACATTTAAAACATTTCACGATCTAACCTCAACCTGCATTTCCAGTCTTCTTATACCTTATACTCCTAAATACCAAACGGGTTCCTTTACTATTCCTCACTCTTATCACCTGAAAAATGCTGTCCAGCTCTAGATACTGAACTGATAAACTCCGAATGCAGATTGAAGTATATTTTAAATTTATTTTTACTGTTGTATTTTGTTCTTTTTTTATTTTGCACTATGACTAATATGGAAATATTTTTGCATAACTTCACATGTACAATCAATATGAAATTGATTGCCTTCTCAAGAAGGGGGGAGGGGGCACAGGGAGGGAAAGAAGTGGGAATTCAACATTTTTAAAAATGATTGTCAAAAAATTTACATGTAATTGGGAAATATTTAACAAAATAATGTGGTTTTTTTTTTAAAACTACATCACCTATATTCTTGCCTTTGCATTAATTTTTCTCTCAGCATCTGGAATACAATCCTTCTTCACCTCTACTCTTAGAATTCTTAGTTTCCTTCAAACCTCAGAACAAGTATCAACTTTTGCATGAAGCCTTTCCTGACCAGCCAACCCTTCACTTTTCCTAGTTATTAGTTTCTCCCCTCCCCTAATTACCTTAGTTGTTTTTTTTCTGGTACAGACTTTACATATACTTGTATATGTACATGTCCCTCTCAATGGAATGTAAGCTCTTTGAGCACAAGTATTAGTTCATTTTTAAATTTTATCCCCAGTTTTCTGCACACAGCAGGTGCTTAATAAGTGCTTGCTAACTGACTCCCAGGCAAAAGTAATGTGTCACCGGACATACATAGTTTATCTGAATGTATATGTTTTTAAACTATGTAAACAGAATAATGTATACTAGGTTTGAATACAAATATCACAACAAATTTAATTGAATAAAGATTAAAAAAAACCAAAAAATGGCCCCACACAGAATTTTTGTTATTGACACTATAAAAAGAGATCTTGAGGACAATATGAGCCTGCACTAAGTTGACAATAGAACATTTCAAATATTAAACAAAAACAAAATAATGAAAGACAGATGGCTCTAAAATTATGCTAAATTTGGGTCTCTGTTTTGGACTTGCTATAGTAGTAATAATAAAGTGCCTTCGGCAGAAACATTAGGAGAATAGTATATGAAGTATAACTCACAGAAAGGAAGGAAATATTAGCATCTAGAAAAGTGGAAACACCCTAATAATCATCCAAATAGAAAGGGACTGGAGGTGTGGCTGATGTGACTGCCAAGGGCTATGATATGTATGAGTCTTTATGAGACAAATATTAACACTAATTCTGCCTCTCATGTTTTTAATACTTCAAATCAAGTTCAAATTCAGTCTCTTAAACAAAACTCAGGTTTTTCTATTAGAATGGGACTACTCCTGGGCAAGGATGATATCTGATTCATTCTTCATTTTATATATTGATTTTTCTGTTGCCCACTACATTCCCACCAATGAATATTTATAAAATACTTAGTTCTCCCTCTCTGTCTCTCCCCCAGCCTCTCTTCCTCCCATGTCCTCTCTGCACCTCACCCTTTCTCCTTTCTTCTTCTCTCTCCTCTTCCTGCTGTTCTAGCTCCATTCTGACCACTCTGACACACACTCTTATCACTTCAGGATTTTTCTTTACTGGTATGAACTTGTGCAAAAGTATTAACCTACTCCTGCCCAGACACACTTATAAGGAACAAAAACCAGATGAAAGTCATGGCATAGTTTACAGCCCACTAAGAAACAAAGTTATCTGTTCTGGAGTCTTGGCCTTCTTAGTACCGCACAACAGCCAAAAAAGCTTCACTGAACTCCCAAATGCATTACTTTTATTCATTTTAAGCACTTGGAATTATAGGATTTAGAGCCAGAAGTGACCTTGACAACCATGTGGTCCATCCTCTTAATTTTACAGATGAAAAATATTAAGATGAAATGACTTGTCCAACATCACACAGCTGCCAAGCACATTTAACACATTCCATTTTGTATCATTTTGATTATAGATCTGATTTCCTTAACTAGACTGTGAGCTCCATGAAGGTAGGGGCAGTACCTGAACTGATGACTGTAATTTCTTAGCACCTAGCACAAAGTCTCTCAGATAGCACATGGTCAACAAAAATTTCTTGGATATATGAATTAGTGGAGCTTGAAATGTATTTTTCTTTCTGATTTTCCTTTTTGATAAGGCATAAAGTTTTAACACATTACAGGCTTCATTCTGAAAGGAACTAATGATCTACCCAAGCCTCAGGAACCATGGGACTGAGGACTTCTGAGGAGAAGCAGGAAGAACTAAAATCATGGGAAATTTCTATCATAGAGCCTTAGAGATCACTGTGCAATTTTTAAAGAAAAAAGAAACACAAATTTTGTTTTTAGACATGAAGAAAAAACATATGTAAGGTTGAGTTGCTGTCCATGGCACGCAAGAAAGACAAAAAATGTAGCTGAGTAGCAGAACCTAGAGAAGCATTTCTCAAAACATTATTCATTTACTAAAACAAAATCTACCTGTGATTCAGTTAAATACACTACCTTCACTAAATGTGCTACATATGCTATTCACATACTTTTTAAAAACTTATTAAAATAAAAAAATATAATTTCATAAAGTAAGTTGCTCCTACTTAAAAAAAAATAAACTAGTGGACAAGCAATTCAGTTCTTTTCAAAATTGTGGCCTTTGGATATTTAAAAAAATGCCTAGTATTTTTTGTCCAGACAGTCAGACAAATGACATACTTCTCATGGTAGAGGGAAGGTGGGGAGGTAGAAATGAAGACAGAGGAGAATGAGAGAGGATGAAGATCAGGAAGAGAGAAAGTGACAGTTCTCAGATCAAAGGCATCTCTATGGTCATTTCAGGGCACCTAAATATGAATATAGATGAAATTTCCACACTGGGAGTTACCCCTTTTTGACAAAATCACAGATCTCTCTCACATTGATATTCATACACACACACACACACACACTCCTTGCTTCCAGAATTTGCTATACATAGAATTCATCCCTAGCAAACTTGCAAGTATAATTTACGACATAGCAGTAAAAGAAATAGAAGTCCAGCAAAATTGGCATTCCTAGAAGTAAACAGGGTAGAGATTTCCTGCTAAGTCTTATACTAATAGATTCACAGCAGTGACAGATATTGATATGGATTCTGGAAGGAAACAGTGATAGGTAGGTTGACAGTAGTTGATGAAAATCAGTGGAAAAGGGAAACATTCTGATTGCATGAATTTCAGAGCCCCACAGTATTCCCCATGAGAACAACCACTTCATGTGAGTGCAACTTATATCCTATAGGTGACCACATCATGTAGGTAGGCCAAGACCAGTACACCTGACCTTGTACTATAGTCACTATTAATGAGGACTGAAAGTATAGAATTATAGAATCATAGATATAGAACCAGAAGGAGACTTATAAGCAATTTACTCCAACTCCCTCATTTATAGATGGGGAAGCAGAGGCCAATCAGAGTACATCATACTTAAATTCTGAGATTCAGTTCTGAGGTCCAGTTCCTATTGCAACAGTCTAATCAATGTGTGTCTCACTATTCCATCATGCATTACCAAACAATCATTATTATGATAATTATACCTGATATTTATGTAACACTTAAGTTTTGCAAACTGCTTTATACACATCATAACTTTTGAGCCAAAGAGCAATTCTGTGGACTGGATGCTATAGTATATAGATAAGGATAAAGATAAAGATACAGATATGGATATGGATATGGATAGGGGTATGGATATGGCTATGGATAGATAGACACAGAGACAGAGATAGAGATAGATATACATATACATATATACATATAGATATACATACACATATATACACGCACATATATAGATATATATATATTTATACATACATACACACACACATATATGGGGAAACTGAGGTTCAGAAGTTAAATAACTTAACAGTGGTCACAGAGCTAGTGTTTTAGAGGTGGAATTTCGAACCCAAGTCTTCCTGACTACAAGTCCAACATAATATCCTATTTTGGCTCCCAATCACTTTCTAGCCATAAGCTACTTAAGTGTACATACTGAGGATGAGTTCATTGTTTGTTTACATGTTTTCTGTCCCAGCAGTATGTAAACTTCTTGAAGACAGAGACTCTTTTTCATTTTGATTGTGTGCCCTAGCACAGTGCCTTGCCCATAACAGGTGCTTAACAAACACTAATCCAATTGGATTGGATTTCCTGAAGCAGTCTTTGCAATCATCTATGTCCCTCCATTAAATAGCGTTCTTATTAAAATAGACAAACTCACACAAGAGAGGCATGAGACAGGAAGGTTAAAAGAAAAAAAAAAACAACTTACTAAGAGAGGAAAGCAACAAAAACAACAACTAATGGTCCACACTGATGGCGTGACATTAAGAAAGGAAGCATGATATAGAGGAAGTCTGATTTGGAGTCAGAAAAGTCCTGGATTCAAATTTCCCCTTTGATGCAAATTAGTTGTGTGCCCAGGGGCAAGTCACTTAAATTCTGCAACTATGCCTCTGGAAAATGAGGCAGACACTAATGTTGTGACAATATTATACCTCACAAAGCTAAGGTATAGTTTGAGAGTTTTAGTAAAACAGAGATAATAGTATCTGTTGCAACTAACACACAGGTTTATAGTAAGAGTCAGTCAAATAAGGTTAGATATGCACAGGTGCTATGTAAATATCAATTATTTTTAGTGTTATTTTTATGAATTTTACTATAAGCTATGGTAATATACTCTTAGTAATGCTGTCAATTTTTCCTATGCCTCCTCACTAACTAGCTATGTACCCCAAACTTCAACCTCTCCTTTTCTATTTGAATTCAAATAATGGTGCAGAAAATGTGTACACATTGCCCATTTTCAGAGGTAGGGTATCTAAGAAGTCAATTAACACTTTACAAAATGAACTAGGAGAAAAAAGCAATGATTTTTTTCTCAGGCTTGTTAAACTAGGGGAGTCATCTGTGATAAGCTGATGAATTGAAATCAATCATCCACTAAATTCTCTGCTAGCAGAAAAGTTATCAAGATATGAAAGCTGAAATGACCATGTTTTGCTATATAGTTTTCCGCCCCCTTCTTTCACTCACAGATAGCTTACTGATAGAATACTTGGTTTAGATTGTCTGCTTACATCATTTTTTTAAAAGACTGACATCACTAGAATGATGGAATGCCAACACTAGTACCCTTTCCCTGTTTGGGGAACATCTCTGAGTCTGATTGTTTTCCAACTTAAAAATTTGCAAATTGAAATTAAATTTCTGCCACTAACAGCTGGACAAAGTCTCAGTGCTGGCAGGGCTCTATTTATAGGATGATTCACACCACTCCCATAGTATATTCAGTCACTCCTGTGCATGCAACCCTTCGGAGGATTATTAACACTACTACACAAAGAAGAATTAAACTGTTCCTTAAAATCAAATTACAACATTAGAGACTAGGCTTTTGTTAGGAAATTGTCACTGAGTGGCATTTGAAATGAATGGAAAGAAAAGAGCATGAATGACTTGCAGGATATTTAGAGGCTTTCTGGCACATGAGGACTATTCCTTTATTGTCCCGTTTCTCTGCTCAAGACAGTCTCATGGAGATAGAATAATATAACCTAACCAGAGATGTTCATTAGCTGGAAGAATGCAGTTCCAGTACCCAACAATATCAGGGGAAAAAAGAGACATAGATACTGTAAACACAAGGTCTCTTTTGGAGTTAAATGTATTTTGAAGTTTTTAAGGATACTGATAGGGAAGTTTTACATTCAAAAGATTGGAAGGGAGGAGAGAGTACTGGCAGCTACGGAGATCAGACAAGGCTTCCAGTCTCAGCACTCCTCTGGGTGCCTAATAACTGGATGAATTTCCTAAATGTGACTACCTGAAGCCAATAAGGCATCACTTCCCACCAAATAAAAGATAAAAAATGTTTCAGCGAGTACAACTTCCTTAAAAAAAAAAATTCATCAACAAATATTTGAATATATGCTCTATGCAAGGCACAAGGAGTAATTTTAGTTTTGTTTCCATAACATATTCAGTTCAATTCTATTCAACAAACAGTTATTAAGCATTAAGTATGTGCAAGAAACTGTGATAGGCACTCAGGAAACAAAAGCAAAAATAAAGCATTCTCTGTTTTCAAGGAGATTTCATTTCCCTAGGAGGAGAATGGAAAAAGTATTTACAGAAATAAGTAAATTAAAAGTATATACATTATAATTTCTAAAGGGCTAGAAAGCTAATAATCCTGGGAATCAGGAATGACTTCTTATGGGAAATATATTGTACTGAAGGAAGCTAGAGACTCAGTGAGGCGCAGCTGTGAGTAATGAGTACTCACATGAATATTATCTACATTCCGGAGGTAGGAAATGCTTGTGTATCTCATCACTCATGTTCTAAGGCACTTATCCCAACTTCCACTCTCATTGATGAGTCAGGTCCCCAGAGCAGTTATTATGCCCCCTCAGGGCTTTAGAGATATTCCCTGAGGGGCTGAAGGGCTGAGTTTCTAGTATTAAAGCCCATGAGTTCTATTGCTATGCTCTTCTCCAAGATTATCAGTTGAGAATCAATTGAGTCAGCCAGGTTTAAGGGGATTTTAGAAAAGGGTGTTTACTGAAGCAACTGAGAATTCTGGGACATACTCTCCTACCACAAAATAGAGAACCCAGAGGAATGTAGGCTCAGGTACAGAAAGCTCATACAGCAAAAGGGTAACTCACACATCTCATTTCCTGGAAGTCCTTTCCTCCCCTTCAATAGGTGCTCAAGTTCCCCTTAGGCATAGTGAAACTTTCTCTTGTGCTCCTTACTGAGCCACAAATCTACTTTCCTGTATTTCCTCCAGTCACTTCTGTCCCAGGAGATGATGTTGGGATACAGATGAGAAGATGCAAAATCTGAAATCCTCTCGATTCTTTAAAGTACTCAAGGTCTTCCTTCATCCAAAATCGGGGAGAGACAGTGAAAGTGCATTAGGATGAAGCCAAAACTGAAGCCCCTCCATACTGGGCAAATGTTTCCTCAGGGGTTTCAGGAGAATACCGTGTTCACTTCAATCTCAGGGAAAAACAAAACAAAACAAAAAACCCAACCCACTAAACTAGCATACGGCTTCCAGGGTATGATCAGTTTCCTAATCCGATCCAAATGGGATTTCTGTAGATTTCCATACAATATCACTCCAGTTCTAAGGGCATTTCCCACTTACTCTAAAAACCTATGATGTATTGTGTTCACCTGATTAAGGTACTAGAGCCTGTTTAAGATACTAGGGCATTACCACTTATATTGATTTCCTTAATCACTCTATCTTTATACTGGAAGATTATTTCTAACTTAACTTCAGATTTTAAAGCAGCAGTCTTTTTAATCTGAGTTCCCTGGATAGATTTCATGGAGTGAGACAGATAAATTGGGATAGGAAAAATAACATCTTTATTTCAATATAATTTGTTTCTTTTGTAATGTCATCATGTATTTTATTTTATGTATTTAAAACCACTGTTCTGAGGAACCCATAAACTTTATAAGAATTCCAAAGGGGCCAATGAAACCAACAAAACAAGTGGTATAGACTCCTGCTTTAAAGGTTTTAATTAAACTAGACTCCATCTGCTGGGAAGCAGGAGTAGAAAAGTTATGTTGGTACCTTCTGGCATTGTTTATACAAAGGGACAGAAGAAAGAAGTACCACTCAAGACAGACACAGGGGAATAGCTTTGTCTGTCCCACAGCCCAGCTAGATAAGTGACTCAACCAGGTACTATTAGCAATCAATCCACTGTGATAAAAGATCTAGTCCCTTAGTTCTATTAGTTTCCTGTGAATCACAAATGCCCACCCACCGGCCCCCTTTATAAAGAAGAGTGAAGTCTCCTATAGCAACAAAGAACATTGAAAAAATATTGTTTGGACTATGTGGTAAAGTGCAATGCACATTCTCTTTGGAGTCAGATGCCATGGGTTCAAATCTCACATTCAACTCTTACAACCTATGTTATCTTAGTTGTTGGGGCAGCCAGACGACACAGTAGATACAGCAGTGGCCCTGGAGTGAGGAGGACCTCAGTTCAAATCCTTAGTGGACCTCAGTTTCCTCAACTGTAAAATGAGTCGTCAGACTACATGGCTTTTAAAGTCTCTTCTAGCTACAATCAAATATTTTTTCAACTCAGGATTCTTTGGTCCTCTCACCAAGTAGTAATTCACATGTAGATAATTAAAGTTTATTTGAAAACAACATGGTGTGGTGGACAGGATGCTAGACTAGGTGTCAGAAAGACCCACTTGGTAGCTGTGTGACCGAGCGTCACACTTAATCTTTCTCTGCTTCACTTTCCTCATATGTAAGATCAGGGCATTAGACTAGATGGCCTCTAAGATTTCTTCTAATTCTAAATCTATGACACAATAACAATATTATTCAACAATACTACTAATGCTATTATATCCCATGTTATTGTGTGGGATAATAATATCTCATAACTAAAACATGAGTATTATTTTCCGAAGCCATGACAAGTTATTATCCAGCCTCTAATGAAAGATGTGACCAGCCCTCCATTGTGAATGAGAAAAGACACTAGCTAATAAAGCAAACCATTTCATCCTTATACAATTCTAATCGTTAGGAAGCTTTTCCTTATGTTTTATTGAGCTGTATTTTACTATGATTTACTGTCATTGGTTCTAATTCTGTATTCCAGAACCAAGGACAAACATACAATCTCCCTTCCACATAGGAGTCTTATAAATATTTGAAGACATAGATGGCATCTTCACTAAGTCTTCTGAAGAGGGAACACTGCCAGCTCCTTCAAATGATCCTTATATGACATTGTCTCATATCCCCTCACCACTTTTGTTTCTCTTCTTTGGATATGTTCTTTCTCAATAACTTTTCTAAAATATGGCAACCAGAAATAAACACCATACTCCAGGTGTGATCAAGGCAAAATTCAATAGGACCATCACCTCTGTGACTTGGGAGTCTACACTTTTGATACCACAGCCAAAGACTGCATTTGTGGCAACCATCACACTATTGACTTGTGCTAAACTTACAGGGACTAGCAAAGCCTTTAGGCCATTTTTATGTGAACTGCTTCCTTGACACATATCCCTCCATCTTATATTTTATTTATTATCTATCTTATTGATCTATGTTTTGAAGACTCCAGCTCCTTTCCTTTTTTGAAAATGAGAATATTTTTCTGTTGTCTGTCTGGGGGCACCTCTTCAACTCTCCACAATTTTTCAAAGATCACTGGCAGCAATTCAAATGCTCACAACCACACATTCTTTTGGCACCCTGGGATGTAGTTCATCTAGACCTAATTGCTTAACTTCTTTCAAAGTAGCAAGGTAGTTTCTTATTATTTTTCACACTTATCTTTGTTTTCAATTCCCCATTAACTTTCCTCACTCAATCCTTCCAAGTATGAAGATTATTATTCTTGCTAGAGAAAACAGAAGCAAAATAGTTGAGTAGTTCCACCTTCTGTCAGCTAGCTGTTATCTTCCCATTCATTCCAGGGAGGCTTTCAATGATCTTTCTCCTACCCCTAGCTTAGCTACAAATAGCTGATTTGTTTGTGGCTGTTGTTTGATTTTAGTGTTTTTTCTTTACCAGAGTTAGCTCAACCTAGGCTTTAGCCTCCATGGCACTCTTTACAGGACCTTGAAATTCATTTTTATTGATCTTCAGTGACTTGTTCTTATTTCACTGTCTGGTACATATATAGACAAAGTTATGATATGAAAATCTTAAAATTTGAGTCAAAGAAAGCTATGTTTCCAGGAGAGCTAAAAAAGGTGTAGCTGAGGAAGGAATTCAGGAGGATTTCTAACTTCGAATTTTGTTTTTCACAGATCTTAATAGATGCAAAAGGAAAGATGGGTTGTCACAATCTCACATTCCCCAAAGGATGATATTTGTTTCACAGGGTATGAGTCACTACTCAGCTCACCACTCCAACTGGCTACATAAGCCATAATCATGTAGTAGTGTAAAAGATGGAGCTAGTGATTATATGTACAATTTATAAACAATTCAAAATTTTCACTTGTCATCAGTAGAACAGATTAGATAATGTAAACCTAGAAGGAAACAAAAACAGTAGCCTAGTACTTAATAAATCCAAGAAGACAAAATTCTTGGCTAAATAGTCTCTATTCAACAAGCAACTGGGAAAATGGTATAGCAGTTTGGCAGAAATGTTTAGACCCATATCTTACACCATATATCACAATAAGATCCAACTGAATAAGTAACCAAAATGTGTCTGGTTATGACACGAAACAAAGAAAGAAAAGAACATCTATCACAACTATAGTTTGTAAGAGAACAAAGAAAAGGAGATCACAAAAGACAAAACAGAGGATTTCACTTATACAGTAAAAAAAAGTCATATTACAAATAAAAACAATGCAATTAAAGTAAGAAGTGAAGGTATCGCATGAAAAGAATTCTTTGCATCAAGTCTGCAGTAAAAGTTTCAAATCCAAGATATTTAAGGTATACCAAAAGTCTTAGTGCAGTTTTAACTTAATGAAAGTCTAATAACTTTAATAGTTCCATTTTACATGTGGAAATGAATATAAATAGCTAAGAGTCACTCCTCAAGAGATCAGTAAAGGATATAAACATTTTCAAAAGAAAAAATATAATCAACTATCACATAGAAAGAGTGCATAAAAATACAGTTGAGAAATGAACATTAAACATCTTTTTAACTTTACTCTGCACCCATCAATTGGTAAAATAATGATAGTCATTATTGGAAGATAGGCCCTACACTAGTTAAGGTGTGAATTTGTTACCACCATACTGAAAAAAAAACCAAAACATTTGGAGTGACATGAGAAAGTTACTAAAGTGTTTATATCCTTTGCCCCAGTGACCCCACTCCTGGGCATACACCTCAAGACTGTCAATAACCAAAATAAAGATTATATACCTAGATAGATGGACAGATAGATAGATAAATAGAGAGATAGAAAGATATACAGTAACAAAAACAATTAGAAATAAAATAGGATCCCTTGATTGGGCAATGAAAAAACAAATAGCATCATGTGAATGTTAGAAAATATTTTTGTTCCACAAGAAACAATTTAACATAAGGAGTTCAGAAAAAAAACATAGAAATACTTGTGTGAAATAAGAGGGTGAAGAAAGTAGAATCAAGAGAATAATGTACACGATGAACAATAATGTAAAAGAAAACAATAATAAAACAGAGCCAGAAACAATTTAAAGGGAATGATTAATTTTGCTTCCTGGAAACAGGAAATTTTCCTCTTTTTGATAAAGAGGTGTGTGTGTGTGTGTGTGTGTGCGCGCGCGCGTGCGCGTGTGCGTGCACATGCACACACAGAGTGGGGGGTAGAGGGGATTCGCAAATGAATGCAGAATGCTGCCTGTGCTGTTACTGCTTCACTTGGTCATCATCATGATCGTCATCATCAACAAAAAACATTTATTTTATTTTTGGAGGCAATCAGTGTTAAGTGACTTGCCCATGGTCACACAGCTAGCAAGTGTTTGAGACTGAATTTGCACTGAGGTCCTCCTCACTCCAGGGCTGCTGCTGTATCCACTGTGTCATCTAGCTGCTCCAACAGCAAGCATTTATTAAGCACTAGCTAAGCCTAGGCACTGTGCTAAGCACTGGGGATGAAAAGAAAGGCAATTCTAATTGTAGAAAGGAAGAGAAGAAGTATTTATTAAATGTCAATTATGTGTCAGGCACTATGCTAAGTGCCCTACAAATATTATCTCATTGAATCCTTGCAACAACCCTTTGAGGTCAAATGCTATTATGATTACCATTTTCCAACTGAGAAAACTAAGACAAGTAGCAGTGACTTGCCCAGGGTCATATAGTCAGCATTTGAGGTTGAATTTGAACTAAGGTGTTCCTGACTCCAGACCCAGTACTCAATCCACTGTACTATCTAGCATATACAAAATACTATGTACACACAAGATATATACAATACACATGGGAGATAATCTCAGTGGGAAAGTTCTAGGAGTGTGTGGGGAAAGGGTAGAACTTAGAAAGACCTCTTGTAGAAAGCAGGATTTGAACTGAAACTCCAGGGAATCTAGGAAGCTGAGATAAGGAAAGAACAAAACATTCCAGAAAGTGGAAATAGTCATTGAAAATTCATGGAGTTGAAAGATGGAATGGCATTTGAAATAAGGTGAGTGTCTCTGGATTGTAAGGTATGTGGAAGAGTTCAAAATATAAGATGCCCTTCTCTGAATGCTCTCCAGTCTGTTGATAACTTTTTCCCAAAATGTGGCTCCCAGAACTCTATGAATTTATATAGAAACAATAAGTTTATGGGGAATTGATATATGTTAATTAAACTCAAACGAGAATTTTGTGAACCAAGATGTCATTGTATTAATTGTAGGAGATCGACCATATAACACATCATTCATTCACAAAGAGTTACATAACTATAAGAGATGAAATCACAGAAACAGCAAAGAAATGTGACATAATGGATATGAAGGGCACTGGACTTGGAATTAGGAAGATCTGTATTCAAATCTTGCCCCAGATATTGACTTGCTGTATAGTTCTCAGCAAGGCACTGAACCTCTCTGTGCCTCAGTTTCCTCATCTGTAAGACAGCTGAGTTTCACTCAGCCTCTACGGTCCCTTTCCAGTTCTACTCTATGATCCTCTGAAACTAGATGTTATTGCCCAGTTACATCTGGTTGACTTAATCTTTAATATATCTTGTATTTGTCCCTTTCTTTTCTCTTCCCATTGCCATGACTCCAATACAGGACCTCTCTACCATCTACCTCAATAAATCTCCTAATGTGACTTTTGAACTTTACCATTTCCTCTCTCATTCATATTTCACCCTGACACTGGATTAACCTTCCTTGCCATGCCACTCCTATATACCATCTCCAGGGATTCAGTAATGTCTACTGAGTAAAAGTCCTACATAATCCACAGGCAACCTATCTTTCTAGTCTCTTAATGTTAGCTTCCTTTAAGTACTATATTTTCCAGTCAAACTGGACCAATCTCTCTCTCTGAATATATCCTATGCTTTCTTCATTTTGTCCTTTTGATCAAATTAGTCACAAAGCTTGGAATGGTCTTCCTGCCCAATGTGTTCACTATCTATACATCCTTTAAAGCCCAATTCGAATTCCACCTCCTACAGGAAACCTCCCTTTGTTTGTACCTTTCTAATGACTATTATTATATATTATAGCTATTTATATAGGTGTCCAAGTGCCCTACTAGACTACAAGCTCAAGAAGGACAAGCAGTATGTCTTTTCACATTTTACACTTACCCCATTTGTAAGGGTCACAAAATAGTGCCAGATTGCAAATGGTAATGTTGAGGCACAGGGATGCGTTTGAGGCCCGGGAATTAGTTGGGTCATGTGGATGTCGGAGCATATTGCCCTGTCCCTGGCCAGGGGATGTTGCATTGCTCAGAACTTTCTTGCGTGGGATGCCTGAGGTTCTGATTGATGTCTCCACACCTTGGGGTCTTCATGCCAGTGTAATTACAATTTACCCCCCCTCTCTTAATCCAGCTCAGCTGGGCTATGTCACGTGTGGGGTGTGGATCTGGGGTAGATAAAAGGATGCAAGCCTTGGAGGGGTGGGGCCTTAGAGTCCTGTGGTAAGGCTTCCCGGGTGTAACTTTAATAAACCCTCTTAAAAACATCTATCCTTCGGCATTACTTTCATTAAGGAGAAAACACCAGTGTCCTCTCCACTGAAAAGGTAAGTACCTTCTGCCCCTTAGGGCAGGGCTGCCGAACCCTGACACCCATTACCTAGAAAGCAGGCAAAAGGTAAAGTATCAAATACAAAAGCACAATCACCATGAAACTGTGCATACCCTTTGATCCAGCAATACCACTGCTAGGTCTATGTCCCAAAGGACAACAACAAAAAAAAGGGAAAAGGACCTATTTGTCCAAAAATATTTACAGCAGCTCTTTTTGTGGTGGCTAAGAATTGGATATTGAGAGGATGTCCCACAACAGGGAATGGCTGAACAAGCTGTGGTATACGATTGTGATGAAATATTATTGTGCTATAAGAAATGACAAGCAGGATAATTGTAGAAAAACCAGGAAGACTTAAATGAACTGATGCAAAGTAAAGTTACCAGAACCAGGAGAATGTTATACACAGTAACAATATCGTAAAATGACCAATTGTAAGTGACTTAGGTATTCTCAGCAATACACTAATCCAAGACAGTCACAAAGGACTCATGATGAAGCATATCTACCTCCAGAGAAAGAACTGATATTGTCTGAATGCAAACTGAAACAAGATTTTTTTTCTCTCTCTCCCTTCCTTCTTTCTCTTCCCTCCCTTCCTCTTTTCTTCCCTTCCTTTCCTTCCTTCCTTCCTTCCTTCTCTTCATGTACAAAATGACAGATACAGAAATGTTTTATATGATTGCACATATATAACCTATATCAGATTGCTTACCATGGAGGGGGGGAGGGGAGAGTGGGAGGAAAAGATAGAATTTGGAACTCAAAACTTAAATAATACCTAAATGTTAAAAAATTGTTTTAACATGTAATTGGGAGGGGGAAATAAAATATTACAAAAATAAATAAATATTTTTAAAGTGCTTAGCATAATGTCTAACAAATACTAAGCATGATACAGTTGCTTATTCTTTTCCCTTCCCCCTAAATAACTAGGACTGATAACCTGATTCTCATTAGGACTCTCTCCCTTCATCTGTGCTGGAGACATACTGTTAAAAGTTCTTACTCTTTGATTCTTCTTTTCTTCCATCTCTGCATGTACAGGTCAAAAGCTTCTCATTACAAGTTTGCTCATGCTACACTTCTCCAGCTAACTATTTATCATACACTCATTATATTCTTGGGATGGCTGCTTACTAGCACCATAACGTTATCATGATTGTATTTCCAAATCACAGCATAAAATGGGTTATTTCTGAGAAAGATTCTGCAGATGGCTCATCAATCCCATACATGGTGTGGTCTTCCTATTACCGTCCCTTATGTAAAGGGACACTTACAAACCCTACCTCTAAATTACAGGGTCCAATTTATCTCCTAATGACAGAGTACATGTTGGATTCTAAAATAAATAAATGATAGGGCTGAAGTATCTCTCAATATTATCTAATTCTCCCATTTTATTGATGGGGAAATTATGACCCTGAAAAGTGAAAGTCATTTGTCCAAGGTAATGCAGCTAATTAGTTACAGAGCCTAGACTAGAAACCCAGGTGTCTTGCTGTGGCTGTCTTCTATTTCCTAGCCAGGCTCTGAAGGAGGTACTACTGAGCCATGACATTGTCAAGAGAGGAGTACAGAAAAGGAGAAAAGATGAACCAAGTCATATACAGTTCATTTTTGAATTCTTGAAAACCATTCTTCTGTGCAGATAACTACCTTTTGGCCTTTGACTGGCTGTACTTCTGTTCATTTCTACCTAATGCCACATGTTCAGTCATCATGCCCACTGCTGACATGTACAAACATATATCAGGAGACTGGTTTGGCCTATGGATTTGGTCCATGCCTACAACTTACTGATTGCTCATTGTGAGGCTGTACAGAACTCCTGCTGTGTTGACACATTGCCACCCACACACATCCTCCTACATTTGCATACTTCCCTCAGACCCAGGGCCATTATTCACTGCTCATTTTTTCTGAGCTCAAAATGTGGGCTCTGAGTCAAAGAAAGCTTAGATAAAATGAGCTATTCTGAATCTTCATATAGCATAAGGCTGGCCACATTTGGAATGCCATTTATGGAAGCTGGGTAATACTACTACATGAAATCAAGCATTCCACTAAGCTTCCATATTGGAATTTGACCTGTTATGATCCAATGGGGAATGTTGTATATTCAAAAATTGCCAAAGGCTAAAGGAAGATTGGTACTAGAGACAATACAACTAGACATTCATATTTAACTATATGTTTAATTTAGACTATGATACAATTAATGATAAGCATCATGTCATATTGGATAGATGTGTCTTGGATTAGGGAAGGCCTAGCTTCAAGTCCTGCTTCTGACATATAATAATGGGAAAATCAATTAAACATTCAGCTCCCCTTTGCAACTCTCTAAAAAATTGCTACATGTATGTTTTGTCATTGTGTATCACTGGAAGGAATGCTAGAATAAAAAATTTCCCAAATTGGCACATTATAGTTTTGAACCAACTCCCATTTTCTCCTGTCTCATAAAAACAAATAAACAAACAAAAACCATTATAAATTATATAAGTTCAGATATATGGTCTGTTTACCTACTCTTTTCTCTGACACAGCTACATAGGACCACTATGATGCAAAATATGCTTTTCCTGCATTATATTATTGGTAATGTAGTCAAAATATGATGATTCCTTTTTGGTGAAACAAATCTTTTTTTTTTTTTCCAAATTACACGTAAAAACAATTTTAGACTTTCATGTTTTAAAAAATGTGATTTCCTAATTTTCTCCCTTCTTCCCTCACTTTCATCCTCCCTGAGAAGGTGAGCAATTAGATACAGATTATGTTTGTGCAATCACACAAAATTTTTCCATATTAGCCATGTTGCAAAAGAAAACACAGACCAAAATAAAAAGAAAAATAGAATAAGAATTTTAAGAGTGTACTTCAATTTGCATTCAGAACACATTAGTTCTTTTTTTGGAGGTGGATAGCATTTTTTTGTCATAAGTCTTTTAAAATTATTTTGGATCATTGTATTGCTGAGAATAGCTGAGTCATTCACAGTTGATCATCCTTACAATATTGTTGTTACAATATTCTCCTGCTTCTGCTCACTTTACTTTTCATTAGTTCAAGTAAGATTTTCCAAGTTATTCTGAAATCATCTTGCTCATTATTTCTTATAGTGCAATAGTGTACCATTACAATCATACGTCACAACTTGTTTAGCCATTTCTCAATTGATGAACATCCCCTCAATTTCCAATTCTTCACCAACACACACAAAAAAGCTGCTATAAATATTTTTGTTCAATTTGGTCCTTTTTCCTTTCCTTTTTTTTTCCTTTTATTTTTTTGGAGGGGGGAAGGTAGGGCAACTGGGGTTAAGTGACATAGCTAGTTTTTTGTGTGTGTGTTAAGTGTCTGAGGTCAGATTTGAACTTAGGTCCTCCTGACTCCAAGGCCAGTGCTCTATTCACTGTGCCATCTACCCACCCCTAAAATGATATCTCCCTCCCTCCCTCCCTCTCTCCCTCTCTCCCTCTCTCTCTCTCTCTCTCTCCCTCCCTCCCTCCCTCCCTCTCTCTCTCCCTCTCTGTCCCCCCCCACTCCCACACCCTATCCCCCCCTTCTCTATTTCTCTCTTTCCCCCCACCTCCTTCCCTCTCCCTCTCTCTTTTAGCTTTTTCCTTTTCTTGGATCTATCTGGGATAGATACCTAGCAGTGGTATTGTTGGGTCAAAACATATGCAGACTTTTGTAATCCTTTGCCCACAGTTCCAAGTTGCTCACCAGAATGCTTAGATCAGTTCATAGCTCCACCAAAGGTAAATCAGTATCCTAATTTTCCCACATCCCCTTCAACATTTGTCACTTTCCTTTTCTGTCTTAGTCAATCTGATAGGTGTGAGGTGGTATCTCAAAGTTATCGTAATTTGCATTTCTCTAATCAATAAAGATTTAGCATATTTTTTTTCATATGGCAATAAATAGCTTTGATTTCTCCCTCCATCTGAAAACTTCCTGTTCATATCATTTGACTATTTATCAATTGTGGAATGACTTTTATTCTAATAATTTTGACTCTGTTCTCTATTTGTTGAGAAATGAGTTCATTATCAGAGAAAATTGCTATAAAATTTTCCCCCAGTTTTCTGCTTTCCTTCTATTCTTGGTAGCATTGATTTTTTTTGTGCAAAAATGTTTTAATTTAATGTAATCCAAATTATCCATTTTATGACTTGTAATTCTATCTCTTCTTTGGTCATAAATTCTTCCCCTTATGCATAAATCTGACTAATCTACACTCCCTTAATTCACTTATGGCAGTAACTTTTATGTCTAAATCATGCTCCCATTTAGATTTTATCTTGGTATATGATGTTAGGTGTTCTATACCTATTTTCTGCCAAACTGTTATCCAGTTTTCCCAGAAAATTTTTACATAAACTGAGTTCTTGTCGAAAAAGCTGGGATCTTGATCAAACACTAGATTACTATGGTGACTTACAATTTTATATTGTGTACCTAATCCATTCCACTGCTCCACCACTCTATGTCTTAACAAGTACCATACTGTTTTGATGATTACCACTTTATAATGCATTTTGAACTCTGGGGCTGCTAGACACCCTTCCTTTACATTTTTAAAAAATTGATATTCTAGACCCTCTGTTCTTCCAAGTGAATTTTGTTATTATTTTTCCTGCTCTATAAAATAATTTTTGGTAGGCTGATTGGTATGGCAGTGAATAAGCAAATTAACTTAGCTACAATTGTAATTTTTATCATATTGGCTCAGCCTATACAAAAGCAATTAATATTTTTCCAATTATTTTGATCTGACTTTTAATAGCGTAGAAAGGGTTTTGTAGTTCTGTTCATACGCTTCCTGAGTTTGTCTCAGCAATTAGACTTCCAAGTATTTTACATAAGCTACAATTATTTTAAATGGAATTTCTCTTTCTATCTCTTCCTGCTGGACTTTGTTGGTAATATATGAAAAATGCTGATGATTTGTGCGGTTTAATTTAACAGCCTGAAAGTTTCCTGAAGCTCTTAATTATTTCAACTAGTTTATCAGTTGATTCTCTAGGATTCTATAAGTACATAGATCATCATATCATCTACAAATGTATCCTCACTGTCTATCCTAATTCCTTCAATTCCTTTTTCTTCTTGTATTGCTGTAGCTAGCCTTCCTAGTAAAATATTGAATAAGTGGTGATAATTGGCATCCTTGCTTCACCCCTAATCTTAATGGGAAGGCTCCTAGCTTGTCCCCATTACAAATAATCTTTGTTGATGGTTTTAGATGGATCTTACCTATCATTTAAAAGAAAGTTCATGTACGCCTGTGATTTCTAGTGATTTTTTTTATTTTATTTTAGTTTGTATCACTCATTTCCACAAGATTTTGAGT
>CM053585.1:198503705-198523669 GCA_028646515.1 Pseudochirops corinnae | reverse complement strand
GAGGGAGAGGGAGGGAGAGGGAGGGAGAGGGAGGGAGAGGGAGGGAGAGGGAGGGAGAGAGGACGGACCTAGGTTCAAATTCCACTCCCCAAAGCTTGCTAAATGGATATCTTGTGGCAAGTCAGGAAAAAACAAAAACAACTTTCTTGTGACTCAGTTTCCTCATCTATAAAATGAGCAGTTTGGATTAGATGGGCTCTCAGATGCCTCACAGCTGCAGCTCCTATAAAAACACGCTATCTGGGGGGTGGCTAGGTGGCACAGTAAATAGAGCACCAGCCCTGGAGTCAGGATGACCTGAGTTCAAATCTGGCCTCAGACACTTAACACAAAACTAGCCGTGTGACCTTGGGCATATCATTTAACCCCAATTGCCCTACCTTCCTCCTGCAAAAAAAGCAAAAAAAAAAAAAATTTAAAACAGGCTATCTGGGGCACAAATCATTGAGTATCCCAATTTTTGCTCTATCCTACAAAAAGTAAGCGACAGAAAGTAAAATTAATTCCCATGTCTTCCTTTTTTTCCCCCCTGAATTCAAGTTGAGCTTTAATAGCATCAATTAAGACACCGCTATTTGCCAGGCACTGTGCTAGGTAATAAGAATTCAAAGAAGAGAATGAAACAGATCCTGTGCTCAAGGAGCTTTCATTCTATAGGAGAAAATTAACATGTAAAATCATATATATAAAACATATTAGAGTACACATCTCTCCCTATTTACATATGTTTTTATAAATATTTTACTACAAATTAGATTATAAGAGTTACATTTCCTGAAAAGGAAACAGGACTAGAGAATTATAGGAACTACAAATTTAGGAGATTATAAAATGTAGTGCATAAAGGGAGTTTAGAGATCATTTAGCTCAACCTTTTCACTTTACAGATGAGCAAATTTAGGACCACAAGAGATCAAACGACTTCTGTCAGCTTCAGATCAAAAGTAAAAGAGCAAAGATTTGAGTCCAATTCCTCTGACTTCCAATCCTATGCATCATGTTTGCTCTTGCTTTTATCAGGTTTTCCAGCTTTCATCCAACATATGTCATCCAACATATTTCATTTCATCTTCTATTCAGACACCAAAGTGATTTTCCTAGAGTACAAGTCTGACTATGTCATCCCCACCATATTTCATTTCATCCTTTCCATAAAGAAGGGGACAGTTTAGAAATGAGGAAAGGGGAGGGATTAACATGACCAGGGCTACCAAATGCAATTGCTTTAGTATTTCACCATAAGCACATTTTCTGCTTGGAAAATCAAACAAATTAAGGTAAACATGGTACGGTGGTACAGTATTTTCCATCTACCAGAAAAGTATTTGCCATTCTTTCATGATATATTCCCATTACACACACAATTCTGGCCTTTATCCCCTGTTGTCTGTATTCTTAAAGTAACCTCCATTTATGATCTTCCTGGATGAAATCTGTCCCCTTGCCAATTCATCCTTCATGAACGTCTGGGGAATCTCCTCTTACATACTGCTTATGTACAACTCTTCTCTCAACAATAACAACAAAAATCTTTCAATAGGACCCTATGACACATGGAGTTTAAACTTCTCATTCTTGTCTTCAATGACCTCTACAAGCTTTCTTCAACCCCTAAACCTATCTTACCCAACTTAGCTCTTCATTCTCTACATATTCCATCCAAATTTGACCTACATAGTTGTTTCATGAACTCCTTCTGTCCACTACTACCCTTTCAATTTCATTTGGTCATGCTATCTTGCTTTCTTGGGGAGGGGGTGGGGAAGATGATATTTCCCATGTCTACTCTGGAAACCAAGGAGTACTATATAACTGTGACCTGTTATCTGTAACGTCATTATATTCACTCATTACAGTTCCTTCTTCTATATCTGGCACAATTTCTACCTTCCTCCAAGAAGTCTTTTCTGTTCCTCTGAAAACAATCTCTCTTTTTCATAATTCTCATAGCACTTTTTTTCCTGAACCTGCCTTTTTTTCACTTAGTATTTTCTGCCATATATTATACTTGGTATATCTTAATTCTCCTTGTAAGTTGTCTTTTCTTTTGGACAGTGCTTTGGATGAAAGTTTCATGCCAACTCAAAATTTGAGGTACCACTGACATGAATTTCTACCTTTAGAAGTAAGACTAAGTGATATAGAAAGTCCCTGGATAGGACTGGATATATTTATAATTTATGGTATGTCAAAGTTGCCAGTATAATATTGATTTGGAAAGATTTCCTGTTAGAAAAAAGTTTTATTAAATATCATTCATTATATCATTTTCTTTGTGTATGTCTTCCTTGAAGTAGGTCATAACAACTTGTAGCTTCTTTGCTTCTCTGTTCTTTAGAAAAATAAAAACTAGGGCTTTTTCCTATATTGTAACTTTGCAAAGATTTACTATATATACAGTCTTTGCCCAAGACTATAACATAACAGTAGTTTCTTCAAGATCACTCTCAGTATAATTATTAGCATCTGTACCGAGTAGGTTACTGACGATGAATTAAGAAGTATCCTCCAAGATTAGTTAATATGAGTAATACACAGGCTAATTATGATAGCGTATTCAGTACAGTCCTCCCATTCAGATAATAGCCATCTATGTCTGAAGCCACTAAAGTTGTTAGATTATTTGTCAAAGCAAAAGGCCAATAATGGGTTCAGAAAACAGTCCATGAGTCCAGTCACATATAGACTAGCTTCTAAAATCTAAAGTGCATAATAAAAGGAGATATTTTAATAAGGAACTTATAGAAGAAGTATATTTTTTTTCCTTAATAATGTAGAAGCAAACTAGCATTGAACCTCCCTTTGTTGCAAATAGGCCAGAGCAATTGATTTACTGTTGTCTTCCACAAATATGGGAGCTAAATTAAAATGATCCAGCATAGGCTTCAGAGAAATATCAGAGGCAATCACATTTAAAAACCTTTCTCTGCCATCTTGGAACTTGACTGTTTGTGCTATATCCTTCAATAAACCCCACTCAGATATTTAAATTATGTCTACTTTTCTTTTCACTTTTTACCCAAGTACATAATAGATAAATATCTGGACTTGTGAGTCAGGAAGATCCGAGTTAAAAATTCTCCCTCAGTCACAAACTAGCTTCCTAAACCTGGGAAAATTTGCTTAATTTTTTTAAACCTTGGTTTCTTCTGTAAAATGTGGCTAATATTACCACCTAATTCACAGTAGTAGTGTCAGTAGTAACAGCAAAGTAATAGCAGTTCTGTAGTAGGAGTAGCAGCAGCAGCCGTAGTAGTAAAGTGCCTTGCCTCTCCTCAGAAAACACTAACCTGCTCAGTCCTGCCCCATTAGTTATCATCCTATATCTCTACTTCCTTTTATGGCTAAACTCTGCAAATACAACCCTATTCCTAATTTCTCCATTTCTGTTAAAGGGACTATCATTTCCTGCAGTCAACCAGATTTGCAGCCTCAGAGTGAACCTTTATATCCGGCCAATTGCCAAATTTTGCTGATTGTAATTCCATAAGATATACTACACATCGATCTTTCTGCCTCTAATCTCCTTTCTATTTAATCAATTATCCGCAGAAAACCAAACTGATATTCCTAAATACAAGTAGGAACATAGCACTCCTCTCCTCAAGAAGCTTCAGTGACTCATTGATTGTCTCAAAGATAAAATATAAATGATGCCGATTGGCATCTAAAGTGCTTCATTCCATGGTCTGGGAACCATGATCTGGCTCCACTCTAGCTTTGAGATTAAATTCTCATGCCTTCACTTCACACACTCCATATTCCAGCCAAACCATCTTACTTGCCATTCCTTATACATGATAAAATAAAAAAACTGTTTGAAATATAGTAAGCACTTATTAAATTCTATTTGGGGCAGCTATGTGGTTCAGTGGATAGAACAAGATCCCTGGTCTTGGGAGGATCTGAGCTCAAATCTAGGCTCAGACAGTTGTGTGACACCAGGAAAGTCACTTAACCCCAACTGTCTCAAAAAAAAAAAAAAAGACATGCTTTTTCATTCATTCATGACATTCCACCTCCTTCCTCCGTGTCTTTGCCCAATTATACCCTGAATACCTTTGCCCTTCATACCCTGAATCCTTTCCCTTTTCTCATCTCTCATAATCATTATCTACTTTCAAAGATGAATTCAAATGTTATCTTTTAAAACAGCATTTTCCCGATTTCCCTTACTTATTAGTGCTCTCCCTAACATTGCCCAGAGGTAACATTATATGAATTTCAAAACATATTTTGTATTTATTTATGCATCTTAAAAGAAGGGATTGCTTTTCTTCCCTTAAATCTCTTATGCCTAGTACAGGGTCTGGATATAGTAAGCACTTATCAAGCGTTTATTAAATGGAAACAACACTACATTTATTCTTTTACTGTCAGTTTATTATTATTAATCGTTTATTTGTAATTGACATATTTATTACTATAAATAACAATTATTAGTTATTTTCAACATTATTCATGATAAATATTTACCATTTATTATTATCAATAATAATAATAGTAAGTATTTATATCACTCTTATGTGCCAGACACTGTGCTAGGTACTTTACAAATATGATCTCATTCAATACTAAGTAGAGGGCTGAGGAACCTGTGTTTGAATCTCACCTCTACTACTTACCACCTTTATGACCTTAGGCATATCACACAACATCTCTGGGTTTCAGTTTTCCTTTTAAAAATTAAAAATATGTTTGCCTTAGGCAGAGTGCTTGTACTTTCCTCATTTGACTGGCTTACTATGGTACAGTTAAAATTCCTGTTATATGGTTTGAGGATAACTTCCACATTGGCATGGATCGACCCACCTCCAACACTGACCCATGAGCACCAGCTTTAGCTAGCTTCAGGCATTTGGCCAAAGAACATCCACCCCAACTGTGCATCCAAAATGACATTTTCATGCTTGTCCAGTGGGTTTGAGTTGGGTACAGGGGGCCTCATGCACTCTATCCTCTTGAGTTGTGAGTAATCAGCCTTTGCTTCCAAATTCTCTGGTGTTCAGTGTATTTTTCCAATATAAACTCCAAATAAATAGAAGTATATTCAAATGTGTAGATGTTCCAAAGCTGGGGAAAATACTTAATAACTGAAAAAAAATCAATATTTTTAAACATCTTAATAGAGTGGAAAGGCAGACTAAAATCACCAGAATGAAATTTAACAAACCTAAGTGTTGATTCCAGCATTTAAATGCAAAGAAAAAAAAAAAATAGTAGAGCTCCCCTTAGGAGAGAATGAAAATTCATGTATGAGAATATTTTTGAGGACTCAATAGATCCTAAATTTAGAATAAACCAATAGTATGATGTAGCTACTAAAAAAAGCTAACAAGTTTTAGATGTTTAATGAAAACTTGGAATGTCATAAAGAAGAAAGAATGATGGATTTGGGGGTCACAGAAACTGGATTCAAATCCTGATTCTACTGTTTATTAACTGTGAGACCCTGAGAAGGCCATGTTATTTTCCTGGGCCTTAGTTTCCTCATTTGTAAAAATGAAAGTTTTGGACTAGATGTTTTCTGGAGTCCCTGTCAACATGAAATTCGTGATCTTAAAATCATAGGAAGCAACAGTCCAGCTAAATTTTGTGCTTGTCAGACTATATCTGACATATTCAGTCCTGGGGTCTGTATTTTAAGAGAGAAAAGGAACAAGCATTTGTTAAATGTCTATTATGTTGTGGGCACTCCTTGAAGCAGCTAACAAATATCTCATTTGATCCTCAAAACGACCCTGGTACTATTATTGCTCTCACTTTACATTTGAGGAAATAGAGGCCAAAAAGAAAGGGTAAGTGATTTGCTCAGGCTAGGTAGGGCCTGAGGGCAAATTTGAACTCAAATCTTCCTGTCCCCTAGTTCTGAGCTCTCACCACTGCACCACTCTTGAAAAACTATATAGGATCTAAAGAAAGGAAATGAATAGAGCAAAGAATCTGACATATGCTGAAATGATCAATGTTTGCAGAAACAGAAGATGATTAGTTTAGCAAAGATTTGGGGGGAAAGTCATGATTTTTGGTTTCAATGATAGTTTAAAAAAAATGAGGATATCCAAAGAATCATAGATTAGAAGTGGAAGGAACCTGAGAAGTCAATTAGATCCAAGTTCCTCTTTTTACAGAAGAGAAAAGTGAGTCCTGAGAAGCCTAAAGAACTTGTCCAAGGGCATGCAAAGAGTAAGCATTTCAGGAGCAGGATTTAAACCAATTTCCTCTACCTCTAGGGTCATTGATCTTTCCACAATCCACACTTCCTCCGGAAAAGTAGTGATATGAAAGAATGCTTAGTGTGTGTTCTGGAACAATACAGAACAAGTCTAAGATCAGTAGACAGGAATAAGTGAAAAGATGGCAGCTTTTTAGCTCAAAATATCATCTTCTAACAAACTGATGTTAATCAATAATGAACAAACCGATGTTAATCAATAATGGTAGCAGTTACTTCACACAATCATGAGCAGGTCTTCATTTTTATATGTTCAAACTGAGGTTGGATTGACAGAAGACTGTTTCAAACTTGGTGTCAGATCAGTCTAGACACCTTCTAGGATTTTTCAGTCTTAGATCCCATGATTCTTTGAATAAATTGCCTCAAGGTAATTCTTTGAACTAGTCCTCTCTCTTAATTGCATTTTTGAATGACCTGTAGTTTTCTTTAACTAAAGTAATACTAACCAATAAGTATTTCTAGAGAACAAAATTTCTCTAGAGCACGAAACTATTAAATTTCTGTTTAGAATGCCATGCAGAAAGCTTATGTCAAGAAAACAATGCACATAAATAATATATTCATTACTTGTAGAGAAATGGTAACAACATCTGACATGAAAGTCCTGGCTTGAAACTCAGACAGGAAGCCTGGACTATCTCCAAGTTGCCATGTTGTTGTTTTTTTTTCCCCAGGATCTAGCATTTGAATGCAGCAGAATAGGATTTTGTAATATCCAGAAAATACATAATGAACCATCAGTTGATGAAATTCTATTGGTGGATGATATAAGTACCCAGCCCCTTCTTGCTATTTCTCCTGTATTTGTTAAGAGGTTATTAGAGTAAACAGCAGAAATTGTGTCACAATTCAGGATCATTTTAGAGGTTAAAAAATGCATTAGTATGAAGAAGAAAGCAATTGCCAGAGAAGTACATGCATTTGCATATTTCCTCTAATTGCTATCTTTTACTCTCCAAGAAAAATTAAATGGATATAACAGTAATGGATGGTGAGTATACTTCCACTTTCCCCCCATCCCTACCCTCAGTGGGTACAGTTCACGTTATTAAAGCAAATTTCAACAGCTCATCTAGAAAAAAATATAACACTGTCTATATATATCTAGTTCCAGGTGACTCCTTCAATGGCACAGATCATTAAACTCTGCAAAAGGAGACTAAGTTCATCCCGCTATCCTTCCAATTACAAATGCTAAGTTTTCAAGTAGAATTTCAATTTTTAATTTATTTATTTATTTTAACAGAGCACTCTGCTGACTCTTCCTTGTCTCTGGTACAGTCTGCAGAGGCAAGGCTGCAACTCTACAACAATACAAAAATTGTCCCAGCAATATTTAGCATTCCATCTCTCTAGTTACATTATCAATTATATGGAAAAATAACAATGAGGTTTGTATACTTGAATTCCTACTCAATCTCGGTGCAGGAGCATGAGTGTTTTGAATAAGAATAATTACTGAGTCTTGCAGAAAAAAATGCTTTTAAGTTCAAACCCTTGGCAGACACTTTTCAACTCTTGTAGTACAGTGGATATAAAGTAGATCACATATTTATCATAGAAATTGCAATATATGGTTAATATTTTCTGTATATATGGGAATATGTTCAGCTGCATGTGGGAAAATATGTTAACTAAAAAACAGAAATGCCTTTTTATGTAAGAAATCATTGATAGATTTTCCTGGGGCCTTGACATCTGGAGAATTGGTCAGGTGGTGTCTTGATTCACCCTCACTCCTTTTCCTCCAATCACCACAGATGGGTCTTTTCATAATGAGCAGTGGGTAGTTGTAAAGAGGCAGATTTTAACTTGATATAAATAAAAAATAATAATAACTCTAACAATCAGAGCTGTCTCAATGGGCTGCCATGGAAAAATGGTAAGTTCTCCATCACTGGAGGTCTTCAAATGTAGAATGACTGCTTGCCAGGAATTTTTTTGTCAAGGCACAAGTTAGATTAGATTACCTCTGAGGTCACTTCCAGTTCTGATATTCTTTCAACTCTGATATGAATTTTTTCAGTATAGGAAGAAAGATAATACATTTCCATCAGTACATTGTACAATTTCTATATATGGCTTAAAGATCTATTCAAATAGCATAATCTACTAGTTTAAGACCCTATGAAATAGAGTAATAAAGAGATGTTGACCCTGCCCTGAGGAATTGGTGGATCAATTTTAATCACTGTCCTCATGAAAGATAATTGAATACCAGAGCTGTAGGAGCCCGTAGAAAATATCTTGGCCAAACTTCTCATTTTATGGATGAGGAAGGAAGCACAGGTGCAGAAAGAAATAAGTTATTCAAGGTCATATAACAAGTTAGTATCAGAACTAAGGCTTGAACTTAGCTTTCCTAACTCTCAAATCAAAGGCTCCTTGTACTGTGATGTGAACTAAATGCTAACACTGAATTGTTTGCAACCAAGCACATACCTGGATAAGACTCACTGTCATATACTCAGGACAATGAGAACGTAAATTTTAAAACACATGCCCAGTTTCCATGCCATGCAGAATGTACACCGTACATTATTATAATTAATATAACTTTGCTCTCTAGTTCAAATATTTATACATTCAACAAAAGCATAAACACCTCAAGAACAAGGATAGGGCCAAATACCTCTCCTATTTCCTTCCTTGCATCTAACACATTTCTGGGCACATTATGATTATTTTTTAAAAAAGAAACATAGGGCTTGGACAGTTAAATAGATTTTTAAAAATCATCTAGTTCAATCTCTTCAGACTTACATATCTGGCTAAATGGCTTTCAGAATAAATGTCTGGCATAATGTACTCATCATAATTATATCTGTCTAGTAAACACAATTCTGTCTACTAGAACGTGGTTTGCATAACTTATCATTGCCTATACTACTTTCAAACTATTCTTTCCAAAGTAGGGGATGTAAGATAATGAACTCACCTAACAGTTTCAGTGGATTAAAAAAAAAATCTCCTCTGTTCCTGTAACATAGGATCTCCTATCAGATTTTTGCATGGTAAAGAGAAAAAGCTGTGACGCTGCCTTAGGCTAGCCCACTTGCCTACCAATTACAACATCATTGTAGATGTCACAAAGAATTTTATATATGAAGCAAATGAATGCCCTCTGGTCAAAAAAGCTGATAAAAAGGATATTCCTACAGAGATTCAGCAGGAAACCACTTGATCAGAAATTAAACGCAAAATAAGTGGCAATCATCATTGAATAACCTCGAAAGGGAATGAAATAGGGCATTTTTTGAGACTGCATTCTGGTCCATGAAAGAGAAAAAGTGCCATATCCAGGTGGGCCCTGGTTCATTTTTGGTAAATATGATGGCAGCAAGGTGTACTTCCTTCATGAACCACATGGAAAGTCTTTGTGTCTGGCAAGTGGTCACTCTATGCATAGTGACAGAACAAAATGGTGACTGGATAAATGGAAGACTAATGCGCTTGACATTTCAGGAGAACCATGGGGTGTGTTTTCTCCCTTCCCTCACCCTCCAAATGAATGCACAATATTGAGTTGCTCATGAAAGCTGGGAGAAACAGTCCGAGTTTCTTTGAAAATGTCAAATTTAACAGCATGGAGAAATGTCTTTTGAATCAGAAGATGAGAACTCAGGGGAGTTAAATTAACAGCATAGCACAACATTTTACCAAGTAATAGGACCATATTTTCTCTTTTATGGGACACTGCTCAGGGCAATATTTAATCTCTTGAGTTTAATGAACTTTTAAAACTACTCAATAAATACTCAAGGCCATGACAAGTACTGTCACAAGATAAATCCAATCCTATTTCAATGGACTATATAATTTTTGTTATTAAAAAGGTTAATTTTAATATTCAAGGAACTTGGTTCTTAGTAAAATAATATCAGTGCTTCATACATTCCAGTAAAATAGTTCACCATGACTAAACAGAGGAGAATCTGCTTTCACAATGAAATTATCCAATGAACTTCTGTTCTTCATGGCAGTCGGAATACTGAGGGAAGATATGCTAATAATGCATTCTACCTTGGTCTAAGAATGGGGTTAAATAAGGGAAAAATCACACTGGAAATTCAGGGACATTTCTATATCTCATCAGTAAATTGTTGTTCTTGCTATTAATAAATAGTAAGTGGGAGTGATGGAAGAAGCAATAACAGAAATAGTAGTAACAGCATTATTCTAGACCTATGATTTTGTTAGGATATTTTTGGGTGTGGAAACCCTTTTCACCTATGTGGATGGACAACTTAACTGTAATTTAGAGGCTTAGAGAAATGCCTAGGGTTTCCGAGAATTTAAGAAAACTAGTCAAAAGCAAGAATGAATTCAGGTCTTACTTACTCAAAGTAATGTCCACACATCCCCCTGTTTTTATTTTTGGTTTTGTTTTTTTTTCCCCTCAGAACATTAATAAGTTTTGTCATCCAGAGGACTGAGGTTCAAGGTAAAATTGGTCTAGAAAGTTCTAAAGACACTGCAGAAAAAGAAAAAGAACATTGAGCTCACCTCTCTGGTGTTTAATGAGGAGATCTCATCAATCTCACACTTAAACTAAGTTTTTGAAAAAAAAATTATAATTTAAAGCTTCCAATAGCCTATATGGAGGATTGAAAAGAAGTGAAAAAATTAGGCTATCCCATCTTCTGTACATATTATAGTCATCTATATGCACATTGTATTACAAGAATGTTTTCGAGTACGTGTGTGTGTTTCCATGGGTTTAGGAGTACTGTTTTGCTAAATGGGCTGGGAGAATCTAATGCATATATATTTCTAAGAGAAATAGATTCTGAGATTTAAACTCTTTTAAAGTATCCCATTTCTTGGTGCTTTCCAAAGAAGATGATCCCAAGGGCTTCTTCATTAAGTCAAACTGGAAACAGGATTCTTGGTAAGGATTAAGAGATGTCCTTCAACTGTGGTAATCACCTTCTATTGAGTGTGAGGTGGGTCTGTCCATGTACAACATTTTCACAGTTTTCACGGAGAGACTCTGCTTAAGTTCTTCAAGGGGCAGAATACAGCATGATAGATGAATTTCACATGCAAGGCAAGAATTCACCCATCGTAAATACACATACACACACACATACCTATTTTGAGCTTTGTAATTTCACCAGCATAGGGAATGATTGGTGAGGACAATCTCTTTATCAAGGCTGATCAGCAACATTTCTGCAATTTATCGCTATTTATAGTCTTAGAAAGTTGATGGTGGGCGCTGAGAGGTTAAGTGATTTGGCAAGGGTCACAAAGCCAGTATGTGTTAGAGGTGGGATGGAAAAGCCAGATCTTCATCACAATCATATTGTCTCTCTGTCTCTCCTTTCTCTCTGCCCTCTATTTCTCTTTCCCTCTCATTCTCTTTTTCTCTCTTCCTCTCTCTTTTCCTTCTTTCCCTCTCCCTCTCCATCCATCTATATGTATAGATGTATATATGCATCTATACATATATATGTGTGTCTATATATACACATATATTTTTTTAAATTTGAGAGTGAACCACTGTTTCTTTTTCCACCAAGTATCTCATGCCAGAGGTTATTTGTCCTGAAAGATTATAAGAGTCCAGATTTACAAATAATTCATTTCACTACTTCTAAAGTCCGATAAAGAGAATAACTGGTTTTTATGGGACACAGGAGGTTGTCATTCTAGTCCATTACAGAAAGTGACAGAAGGTGCCATAGCTAATCAGTCACCAATGAAAACTGTTGGGATTCCCTGCAGGCTTCTGTCAACAAGCCAGTGGGGTCACCTGCTTGCACCTGGACCTTTTCTTTTTCTTTTCTTTTCTTTTCTTTTTAAAAATCAGTTGCAGTTGTGAGATTTAATGCATACTGCAGGTACCCAAGCAAAGCACTGATTGTTTCCATTTCCCCCTAATAAAGCTTCTCAGAACCTTTTCCTCCCTCAGTGATGCTGGTTCTTCTATTCAGACACATAGATATTTGACCAGGTTTGCTTACGTTGCAGAGTGGGAAATGGGAGGGCTCAGTAATTCTCCATAACCATTGGCTGTGCTCACAGACAGAAGGAGCATATCATGAAAGTTGGCATGAAGGCAATGGCAAGCTTCAGTCAAGTTGGTTCATCCCAAGCCACTTCTGACACCTGCCAGGTTCAAGATGGTATGAATGACACTGCCCCCATCCCCTTTCTCCATGATAGCAGGAAATATCTGCATCATAACCCAGCCACAAAAAGAATCACAGCAGCCAAGGATGTCTAGTATTAGAGAAATTTCCCGGGCTCTCTTCTGATCCCAGATGAGACATTTGTTCACTGTGTTATTTTAAGTGTTAGTTTTTTGGGGTCTCAGTTTCCTCATCTGTGAAATGGAAACAGTAATAATCACAATAATAACAACAATAGCAGCTAGCATTTCTATAGAACTTTAAGAATTGCAAAGCACTTTGCAAATATTGTCTTTTAGTCTCACAACAACCCTGCAAGGTGCTATCTTTATCTCCATTTTACAAATGAGGAAACTGAGGCAGTCAATAAACAAACATTTATTAAGCACCTACTAGGTGCCAGGGACTGTGCTAAGTGCTGCGAATACAAAAGAGGCAAAACACAATCCCTGCTCTCAAGGAGCTTGCAATCAAGTGGGAGAGACAACTTGCAAACAAATAAATACAAAGCAAGCTATTTGCAGGAAAAATAGGAAATAATAAAGAGGGGAAAGCCCTGGAATTAAGAGGCGTTCAGAAAGACTTTCTGTAGAAAGTGAGATTTTAGATGTGACCCTAAAGAAAGCCAGAGAGGTCAATAAATAGAGTGGAGGAAGGAGAGCATTCCAGGCCTGGGGAAGGAGGTTAAGTGACTTGCCTAGGATCACATAGCTAGCACGTGTCTGAGGCCAGACTGAAACCAAGTCCTTCTGATGCCAGGCCCAGCACTCTCTCTGCCGCTTATGCCTGTCTTTCCTGTCTCCTGGGATCACTGATAGTGATCACGTACACATACATGATCACATGTACATGTAGCTGTACCACTCGTACAGAATATTTGAAATATGATCTTAAAGGGTTTTCTACTCTCTAATCTGTACTTCACACAGATGCCAGGGATATTTTTTTTTTTAATGTAGGATTGTGATAGAATAACTTTTCCTCAAAAATCTGCAGTGTCTCCCTATTAGCTACTGACTAAATTTCAGGTTTCTTTACCTTGCCTTCAAAACCCTCAAACTGCTGACATTCGACTTTCCTAGTCTTAGCTCATATTACTCCCTGGAAATAGTCATTAAATGCTGACCAAATGCAAGGTACTGGCCCAAAGGATAGGAAGACAAATATAATACTGACCCTTCTCTCAAGGAATTCACATTTTTTCAAGAAGGAAAGGATATGTACACATATAAGTATATCACAAATTATGAAGGGGAAAGACCAAAAAGAAGGATCTGAAGTACTCCAAGAAAATATGAGGAGAGAACATGTCAGCGTAAGAAAGGTCAAAAAGAGGCCATGAAGTCCAAAAATAGTGCCTAAATCATCTTTAAATAGAGCATGAGTCTCACAATTAATGTAACACTTCTATGGATCTGAGCTCCCAATGATGTGTGTACTCCCTCCACCTGTGTGGGTCACAACCCATCCATGCCTTCTAATTCTGTGTAATTCTTGTCCATGTCTTTCTATAAATCCTCCGTAGAGAAGGTAATTAAATATAATGTGGCTTGAAAATTGCATTAGGTGCCTTGGATTACACAGTTAATATATGGGGTGTAAATATCTGCTCTTCCCTCCCCAATCCATCCTCCAGTCACAGAGCTGTGAAATTAATATTCCTAAAACGTGTATCTTATCACATCACCCACCCACCTCCAAGCTCCATTTAAAAATCTTTCGTTCTTAATGCCTCTAGGATAAAATACAAACTAGTTAGCTTGATATTTAAGGCCTTCTACATTCTAGACCCCACCTACATCTATGGCCTTAGTTTATGTTACTCTCTTTTATTCTTAGTGCAGCCCTACTGGTTTCCAAGCTTCCTCTTCCTCATATGTAACATCTTATCATCTGCCTCCCCTCCTTTACAAAGGTTTTCCTCCAACCATAACTAGAATACTGTGCCTTTACTCCTCTCCTTCTTGAAATCCTTACCTTCCATGAAGACACATCTCCTATGTTTCAATTCAGGATATGCTTATGAAGTGCTACTACGTGCCAGGCACTATGCTTATAAAAAGAGGCAAAAGACAGTCCCTGCCCTCAAGGAGCTCACAGTAAACAACATATGGACAAATATATACAAAGCAAGCCATATACAGGATAAACTGGGAATAATCAAAGGAGGGAAAATACTGGAATTAAGAGGATTTTTAGGAAGGCTTCTTGTAGAAAGTGGGAATTTAGTTGGAACTTAAAGGATGTTTGGGAAGTCAGTAATTGTAGCAAGGAATGGGGTGCATTTGAAGCATGGGAGTCACAGAAAAAATGCCCAGAATTGAGAAATGAAGTATCTTGTTCATGAAACAGCTAGGAAACTAATGTCACTAAATTGAAGAGTACATTCAAAATGTCAGACGACTAGAAAAGTAAGAAGGGACCATATTATTAAAGGCTTTGAATGTCAATCAGAGGATTTTATATTTGTTCCAGGGAAATAGAAAGTTGCCGGACTTTATTGAGTAGGGGGAAGGTTACTGAGTGGAGGGAGGGGTGGGATGACACAATGAGAAGAGATTTAAGAAAACCACTTTAGGGACTGAATGGAGAATAAAATGGAGTGGGAAGAGAGACTTGAGGCAAGCTGACCCTCCAGTATACTACTGCAATAATCAAGACATGAGGCGATCAGAAGATGCACTAGAGTGGTGGCAGGGTCAGAGAACAGAAGAGGGTATATTCAAGAGATGTTGCAAAGGTGAAATCAACACACATTGGCAACAGTTTAGATATTGGTGGGGTGAGAGACAGTGAGGAATCAAAGATGACTCCTAGGTTTCAATCCTGGGGGATTAACCCCATGCATGATGAAGTCCTGAAGCCTGAGTGGGGAATGATCTGAGAAGGGGCGAATTTCAGAGCTGATATCATCTTGTAGGATGAAGAATTTGAGGTGGGAAATGATGAGAATTCCCTGTATGTCCTCTTTAAATGGTCAAGGATGTAGAAAGAGCTCTCCAATGCCCACCTTCTTCCTTCTCCAGCAAGAGTGAGCGAAGTTCCTCAAGGTCAGAGAGTACTGAAGAAATATGTGTTTCAGATGTGACTTCATTGCATATATGCACATATATGCATGCATGTACATATATATCTACACACACACATAGAAATAGCTATACATGATAGCATCTATACATGATGGCATGTGTGTGCATACATGTATAGTGTGTTAAAGGTAGCTTGTGTATATGCCTGCGTGTGTACATATACACACATATAGGTGTGTATATATACATATGTGTGTGTGCACACACACACATACATATAGTGTATACTTGTTGAGTCATTTTTCAGTCATGTCCATCTCTTTGTTCTCCCATTTGTGATTTTCTTGGCAAACATGCTGGAGTGATTTGCCATCTCCTTCTCCAGTTCATTTTGCAGATGAGGAAACTGAGGCAAACAGAGTTAATTGACTTGCCTAGGGTCACATACCTAGTAAAGTACTTCAGGCTAGATTTGAACTTACAAAGGTGAGTCTTCCTGACTTTAGGTTCAGCACTCTATCTGCTGTGCCACTTAGCTGCCCCATATGGTATATATAGATAAGCATATATGTTATAGAGTTATTTCTTCCACATCATGACTTTCCCCATCTCAGTTTTGATGTATAGTGGGTAAGCATAAGAAATTAAATGGGAATTTTTTTGGGAGTTTTGTGGAAGCCACAGATGACACATGAAGGCCAGCAAGTGACACAGAAAAAGTTTAGAAACACAAATGCACTTCATATATATATATATATATATATATATATATATATATATATACACACACACACACACATATATAACATAAAATTTATATATAAATATATAATATAAAATTAAATAAATTATATAAAATTATATAATATCAACCCAAATTTTACAATAAGATACTGTAAACACCCCCTAAAAGAAAAAGAGAAAATTCAGACGTTTTCTTCTTCTCTGGTACAAACGGAGGGTCAAAAATTTTTATGCAGATTTTCAGATTGCAGGAGTGCTGTGCTCCTAACCCCCTCAAATGTGGAAGGGAATAAGAGAAAGGAGAGGAAGGCAGGAGGGAGAAGGGGAGAAGAGGATAAGATGGTTTGAGAGATAAACAATCAATTCATAAAAATATGAATTAGAAGGTAGGGAACTTTTGTACTAAATGTTTCCCATGTTGCTTATTTCCAAGGCTTAAGGGAAAAATCAAGGCAACAATTCACATTCATGCCAATGGAGAGGTACCCCTGAGTAGTCAAACTAGGGGCTTTCAGGGCTAACCCAGCTAGATTCCATTGCCTATGTATGGGAAGTATCATTTGGTAAATTGTTGCATAATTATTTATGAACCACCACACTATCTTTATCTTTACTTTTCCTATCAACCAAGTGCCCCATGACCAAAAAAAAAAAAATATTTATATGGATTTAGGTTGTCTTTTTTCCTTTAAGCCAATTTTTCTTTCCCTTACACCTAAAAATCTTCTAAGTGGCTGCTGCTGTTTATTTCAGGTTGCTGGAGATATGTTGTGATGTGCTAATTATTTCCACACAGTCCAAAACAAGCCCAAAATAATTATCTACATTTACTTTCCCCCAAAGAACCTGTTTTCTCTCTTAAATTATAAAATGAAAGCTCCTGATTGGGCACTGGTGATATCATCTGCACAGATAGCCAGTTTTGATCATAACTGGCCTAGTGACCTTTGAGCAACAGATTCTACACTGTTGCTTAGAAAGACAAATTAGAAAGACAGCACAGAAACTCCAAACTTGACAATTACTTCTCTGAGCATAGATGTGTCCTTCCTGCCCCTCTTCCTTTGCTTTTTCTCCCAATTTAAGACATGTTCCCTTCCAAGACATGCCAAACCTTCTCCTGGCAAACTAATGCCTAGATTTCTACTCTTCTCTATTCAGGATGACCAGAGGAAGCATTTTAGAGCCTGTGCTTTGCAAAGGTTTGTCAGAATTAGAGAGATGATATTTTCCACGATTCTGTTCTATAAATTCCATATATATCCCATACCATTTCCTTTGTGGGAATTACAATATTTTTACTTGCTTCTTTGGAGGGATAGTTCTGAAGAAGAGAAGTAGACAGCAAAAATGCCATATTAACTTAGATAACCGAATCTATTTCATCGCAAAATTCAGTAATGGGCCCCTTTGCTGCTTAAAACACATACACGCACACATGCACACATGCGTGCACACACACACACACACACACACACACACTCACTCACTCTTGAAATCTTCAAAAGTTGCCCAGATTATCCCATTTAACAGTTCATATGTTCTTTAAAATGCATATAGTGTGAAAGTAGATCTGGATTTGTGAATGACAGCTTTTTATTAGAACTGCCTTCTAGCCTTCCCAAAGATATTATCTTCCTGTCATTGCAACATGCCAACGACATTTGGAAGGATTTTGAGAAGAGAAGGTACTGGTGGGTGGGAGTGAAGGAGAGTAAAATTGAGGATTATAGTCCAGAAGTCAGTTGTAGTATCTGAAAAGAGGTAAGAAATGCCTGCTCTTTTGTGAATTTGGCACCTGCTGAATGACATGAGATTACCAGGCTCAGATAATGCACTTTTACAGGAAAACCAGGAGGGGTAGAAGATTATAACTATTAAAGAAGCAAGGCATTGCAAGCTCGACTACAGGAGGAAGGGATGAAGCAGACACAAGAATGATTAATTTACAAACAGTGTCCACTCAACCATTGAGACAATAATAAAGGTATTAATTTGGCTTCAAACATTAAAATGTGTACGGTAAGATGGATTCTTTTAACAGTGCAGTGCGGCATAACCCTAATGCAGTACATTAAAATCATTCATTACAATGAATAAATAGCTTAATGAGATTTGAAACATCTAGCAATCTCCCCTGTAAGCTGGTGATGAAGTGAAGCAGGCGATAGCCGTCAATGAACATAAATTATGCAAAAGTAATACTTTTAATGTCATCTATTCCCAGGCATTGTTGCTTTTGTTAAATATGCAAAGGTACATCTTTCTAGGACAATATCAAATTAGGTTGTATAATAAAAAAAAAGTCTGCAACAAAATTATCTACCACACCCTAATCTGCATAACTATCTACTTTAAACAAAGGACAATTACAGTCTGATTTTCTTTCAATGATCTCTCCTGGTTCTTAGCTACCTTATCTACTTTAAGTAATTTTTCTTTTTGTTTGATATTCTTGGTGGTGACACTTCACTTCTAAAACTTTAGATGGCAATTTAAATATAGTATGTTCAAGCCTAGGAATATTGAATATAGTTGGTTCAACAGTGGGAATACAGAAAGAATGTCAGGATGATTTTTTCTGGTAATTTAAATAAATGACATTAATCAAACCATTATATTTAAATAAGGCATTCCAACATCCCATTCCTTAAGCAGGAACTTTTTTTTTTTCCCTTGTATTTGAGACTGTGAAGTGAAAGTCGTTATGCTCTGAGGCAGAAAAAAGCCCAATCATTTTAACAGCCATGTTCAAAGACTGCTGCCATTCACTGACTTATGAGTCCTGGTTGAGTTTTTGGATCTTGTTTAATGCTCTGGCAGTGTGGTCCCACACCCTCCCAAATGGTGGGTTAACTTCAATCATGTTGAAAATCATTACTCTCCCTGTTCTGCTGCACTGGGTGTTTATATTTGGAAGTGCGGGATTTCTGAATATATGGCCAGCTGTCCATCAATCAAACAAAAAGCATTTATCAAGCAACTACAATATACCAGGCACTGTGTTAGGTGTTAAAAATATAAAGAAATAAACCCAAAGTCACACTGACTTATTTATAAATGAAAAAACAAAACAAAACAAAAAGTAGAGCATTCTTAATACTTTGCAAAGATCCGGGAAATTCAAATTGCAAGTATACGTGGTGCCATCAGGCTACTTTCTAGCAGGCAAGCCTTAAAAATCTTACCTCTACCCTTCAACTTTAACATTCAACTATGAAGGTATTTCCAAGATCTCTCTTGAATGAATGAAAGTATGAAGAAATGATTTAAAAAACCCACAAAACTTGATGTTCTAACACAGGAGTTTTGTGCAAAGGAAATCCAATCACTTAAACTCTATAGTAGAGTGAATGGGTAAAGTCAGTTTGTCTCACCTAGAAAAAAAAATGTTTAAAAAGCAATGAAGCAATCCTTGTTTCTCATCAGCTGTCATGTCATAATGACTGCATCTTATATATTTGTAAGTGCTACCTACCTTTCAAGATCTCATGAACTATTAGAATGTTTAAAATAAAGTTTTATTTCCAGAGGAAAGGACAGTCTGATATAGAATTAGGTGCTTAATTTGGGATCAGGAAGATCAGTTTTAAAGTACTGCCTGTTACACTTCCTAGGGCTAAGGCCCAGGACAAGTCCTTTATGCTCTATGAGCACCAGTGTAATAGTAATTAGTTTAGCAGGATACTTAGCACTTAGTACTAAGTGGATGGACAGTACTAAGTGCTAAGTGTGGAAGGTGCAAACTCTGTCCCATTGTTGAGAAGGCATGATCTCCCCTGTTGATGTGGAAGAAGGGGATTGGCTGAGCCCCTG
>CM053585.1:198465648-198503205 GCA_028646515.1 Pseudochirops corinnae | reverse complement strand
AACTAAGATTACGTTAGGTTAAGTGATTTAACCAATGTCACATAGCTAGTTAGTGCTTGAGGCAGAATTCAAACCTAGGTTTGCTAATTCAAAATCTAATTCACTCATGTCATGCTGTCATTATTTAATTAATATTAAGTGAATATAATTCAATAGTCATTTATTAAATCATTACTACATGTCAAGCAGAGTGAGAGATAATAGGAACAAAAATGTATTAATATACAAAGAAAAAATTAGATTATATATAATAGGCATAATTAATTTAGTGGGCATAAATATATATGGTACAATTTTAAAAGTATAAATTTAATGAAGTAGAAACAAAACTGTCTTACTTTGAATTTTTGAATTTTGAATCATTTTGAAGGTCTCATTTTGAATTTTTGTTTTGTTTTCTTCTTCGTATTTTTTTGTATTTTTCTATGTATTTTTTATAATGCTTAGGTGATGTTTTTTTCCCCTGTATTTCTATCAGTACAAACTTCTTGTTACTGTTGTTCAGTCATTCAGTCATGTCTGACTCTTCATGGACCCATAGACCACAGCATACTAGGCCCTTCTATCCTCCACTCTCTTAAAGTCTATCGAAATTCATGCTTGTTGATATTATCTATTGATATTATAGATATCAATTATTGAATCAAATATTGAATAATGATATTACCTATTCGTCTCATTCTCTGTAGTCCCCTTTCCCTCTTGCCCTCCATCTTTCCCATCAGGTTCATCTATTCCAATGACTTTCAGTTTCTCATTATGTGGCTAAAGTTTTAAACTTCCACTTTAGTATCTGTCCTTCCAGTAAATAGCCTGAATGAATTTCTTTATGCATTCATTGATTTGACCTCCTTGCTGTGTAAGGAACTCAAAAAACGTCTTCATCATCACAATTTGAAAGCAACAATTTTGCTGCGCTCAACTTTCCTTACAATCCAACTCTTACAATCACACATAACTACTGGAAAAACCATAGTTTTGACTATATGGATCTTGTCAGCAAGGTGATGTCTCCGATTTTTAGTATGCTATCCAGCTTTGCCATAGCTTTCCTTCCAAGGAACAAGCATCATTTAATTTCATGTCTACTCTATCCATCTTCAGTGACCTTTGAGCCCACGAATATAAAATCTGGCACTGCTTCCATTTCTTCTTCCTCTATTTGTGAGGAAGTGATGGGACCAGTTACTAAGATCTTAGGGTTTTGTTTTTTGTTATTGCTGTTGTTGTTTTTATGTTAAGCTTCAATCAGCTTTTACACTTTCCTCTTTCACTCTCATCAAGAATCTTCTTAATTCCTTTTTGCTTTCTATCACCAGAGTGATATTATCTGAATATCTGAGATTATTTATATTCTTCCTGGCAACTTTAATTCTAGCTTTTGATTTATCCAGCCCGGAACTTCACATGAAGTACCCTGCATGTATGTTAAATACATAAGGTGACAATATACAGCCTTATACCCGGTTTCCAATCTTAAACCAATCAGTTATTCCATGTTTGATTGTAATGGTTGCTTCTTGGCCTGCATACAGCTTTCTCAGGAGAAAAGTAAGATCTGGTACTCCAATCTCTTTGAGGACTTGCCACATTTTGTTGTGATACACAGTCAAAGGTTTTAGTGTAGTCATTGTAGTAGAAGTAAAAGTTTTTCTGGATCTCCTTTGCTTTATCTATAATCATGCAAATGCTACCAATTTGGTTTCTAGTTCTCTGCCTCTACAAAAACCAGTCTGCTCTTCTGGTAATTCTTTGTTCATATATTACTGAAGCCTACCTTGCAGAATCCTAAGCATAAACTTGCTGGTATGTGAAATGCGTACAATTGTTTGGTACTCTGAACATTCCATGGCATTGCTCTTCTTCAGAATCTGGATATAAAATGATTTTTTTTCTGATCCAGTGTCCATTGTTGTGTTTACGAAATCTGGTGGCATATTGAGTGTAGCATTTTAACATCATCTTTTAGCATTTTAAATAGCTCAACGGGAATTCTATCACTTCCACTAAGCTTAATGTTAGCAATGCTTCCCTAAGACCTACCTGACTTCATTCTCCAAGATGTCTGGTTCTAGATCTAAAATCATATTATCATGGTTATCAGTGGTGTTAAGATCTTCCTTCTATAGTTCTTTTGTGTATTCTTACCACCTCTATTTAATCTCTTCTGCTTTTTTAAACCCTTATTATTCTTGTCTTTTAGAATGCCCATTTTTGCAGGAAATTTTCCTTGAAATTTCTAATTGTCTTGAAGAGACTACCTGTCTTTTCCATTCTATTTCCATTTTATTCTTCCACTTCTTTGCATTGCTCATTTAAGGAAATCTCTTTTTGTTATTCCCTGGAATTCTATATTCAATTAGATATACCTGCGGGTGGCTAGGTGGTGCAGTCAATAGAGTCAGGAGTCAGGAGGACCTAAGTTCAAATGTGACCTCAGACACTTAACACCAGCTGTGTGACCTTGGGCAACTCAGTTAAACCCAATTACCCTGCCCTCCCCCTCCAAAAAGCCAAAACAAAGACAAAACAATTAGATATACGTTTACCTTTCTCCTCTATCTTTTGTCCTCAGATATTTGTAAAGCCTCATCAGATAGTCTTGTTTTTTTCTTTCTTTTTTTGCTATTCTTTTTCTTCAGAATGTTTTTTCTTTTTTTCTTTTCTTTTCTTTCTTTCTTTTTTGGTCGTCGTGTTTTTGCTTCTTGGAGGGGGGAAGGCAGGGCAATTGGGGTTAAGTGACTTGCCCAAGGTCACATGGCTAGTAAAGTGTTAAAGTGTCTACTGTCAAATTTGAACTCAGGTCCTCTTGACTCCAGGGTGGTGCTTTATTCACTGCGCCACCTAGCCTCCCCTGGAATGTTTTTTGTTGCTGCCTTCTGTACAGTATCACAAACCTCTATCTATAGATCTTTAGGAATCTTAATTCTACATTGAATCTCTTAAATCCATCCATCACCTTCACATTCATAAGAGAATGTTATTTAGGTTATACCTAAATGGTCTGATGGCTTTCCATATTTTCTTCAATTTAAGTCTGAATTTTTCAATAAGAAACTCATGAACTAAACTCACGAATTCAGCTCTGGTTCTTGTTTTGATTGATCATATAAAGCTTCTCCCACCTTTGGCTACAAAGTATATAATCAATTTAATTTCTATATTGACCATCTGGTGATGTCTATGTGTGGAGCTGTCCTCTGGGTTGTTGAAAAAGAGCATTTGCTAAGACCAGTGAGTTAACTTGACAAAACTCTATTAGCCTCTGCCCTACTTCATTTTGTACTCCAGGGCCAAACTTGCCTGTTAATTGAATTATCTTTTGATTTCCTACTTTAGCATGCCAATACCCTATGATGAATGTGATATTTTTTTCATGTCCTTGCTAGCAAATGTGGTAGGTCTCCATGGAACTGATCAACTTTGTCCTCTTTGGCATCAGTGGTTGGAGCATAGACTTGTATTGCTGTGATGTTAAATGGTTATCCTTGGATTTGAAAATATATCATTTGCTCATTTTTGACATTATACTCAAAAATATTGATTATTACTGCTTTTTTCACCATTTTATTGACTATGATGGTTATTCCACTTCTTGTAAGGGATTCTTGCCCACAGCAGTATATGTAGTGATCATCTGAATAAAATTCACCCATTTCCATCCATTTAAGTTCACTGACACCTAAGATTCAATGTTTAATCTTTCCATCTCCTATTTGACAACATGTAGCTTATCTTGGTTCACAGATCTTATATTTCAGGTTCCTATGCAATACTGATCTTCACAGCATCTGACTTTCTTTTTGTCACCAGATACATTCACAGTTAAGCTTTCTTTGGCTTTGGCCCAGCCACTTCATTAGTGCTGGAGCTACTTGTAGTTGTCCTCTGCTCTTCCTCAGTAGCATACTGGACACTTTCCAACCCGAGAGGCTCAAATGCCTATGTCATCTCTTTTTTTATCATCTTAGTACTCTCTATGGTGTTTTCCTGGCAAAGATACTAGAGTGGTTTGCCATTTCCTTCTCCAATGGATCACCTTTTGTCAAAACTCTCCACTATGACCTGTCCATCTTGGCCGACCCTGCCTGGCATAGCTAATAATTTCACTGAGCTACACAAAGCAGTGATGATGAGGGGTTGAGTGAGGGAACACTACAAACTGTCTATTAGTTCAAACAGAAGCCATTCCTTGTAATAAATAAGTACTCAAACAAAACAAATCAACACATTGGTCATGAATGTAAATGCATGTTTCATTTTGTACCTCTAGTCTATTTTTGCGCAGATTTTTTTCTTTGTTTTGGTTCATAATGAACATTAGCCAGGGTTCAGATTGTTAAGATTGACTGTTTTCTGTACACTAAACAGCATATGCTTGGAATGTCTTCTCCCTATATTTTCAAGACTTTCAAAAACCTACCTTGTTCTCATGGATATTATTAATCAACACACATTTGTTAAGCTCTTACTAAAGATGTGACAAGAACTTTGATAAGTGCTAGAGATACCAAACTAAAGAGAGGTTCTGCTCAAGGGACTCTCCCAGAAATATCATTTGGACTAGAAAGTACTGAATGAGGCAAGGGGTGTTAGTAGAATATAGGGTAGAGAGATATGCTAGAATGAAAAATCTATAGCTTCTGAGGAGAGTTTCAGAGGGAGAAGTCAGAGGCATGGTGGCAAAAATGCAGTCAGAATCGCAGTTAGGGGAGATATTAAGGATGGTTGTCTTGGAGACTTTCCTCAAAATGGAGGTTTTGGCTAGAACTCACCAGATGAAGATAGGGGCTGAAGGCACTGAGGGGAGTTCTAGGGTGAGAAGCAGCCATAACACATGAGTATATGAAGAATATAGAACCACATGAGAATACTTATAAGAAATGACACAATACAAAGAAAGCTAAGCCAAGAGAAAATTATAGGTAATGTCTATAATATAACAAGAACAATACCCAAATACATCAGAATTAAATTAATAAAAGGTCCAGTCTTGGTTCCAGAAGACCCATGATGAATGTGCTTCCTTCCTCTAATAATGGGGAGGTGATGAGCTATGGGCATATAATGCTGCAAATACTGTTGAATGTGAATGTTACATCAATTGGTTATGCTGAACTGTTTTTTCTTTGTAATAAGGGAGGATTCTATGGAGGAAAGGAATCTGGGAATGACTGCAGTTTTTTTAAAAGGCAACAAAAATATTAAATGATAATGACAATACTCCTGAGTATTTCAGAGAAAAGGTCTACTTTGCAGTTCTGTGAATTGGCATCTAATTCTCTTTCCTCAGTATCGCCATGAACTTAGACTGGTTTTTTTTTTGTTTTGTTTTTTTTTCCAGTTAAGTGACTTGCCCAAAGTCACACAGCTAGTAAGTGTGTCAAGTGTCAGAGGCTGGTTTTGAACTCAGGTCCTCCTGACTCCAGGATCAGTGCTCTATTCACTGGACCATCTAGCTGCCCCAAACTTAGGCTGTTCTTAAAGCAGTATGTACTAAGAGGTAGTGTCCTGATGAGGCTAAAATCAATTCTAAAAATTTTGCCATTCGCAAAACTTTTAGAATTTTCTATTTTCTAAAGACAATAGTTTCTTTCTAAGAAGTAGAGTCTATGAAGGATGAAATTGAATGTGGATTAACTATAATTCAACCAAAGCTTTACTTGAAAAAAAACAACATACAGCTGAGGCAAACACGGATAATGCATGTTTTTGTCTTATTTACCCAATGCTCATATACCTAGATAAATATAGATCTTTTGTAGCATTCTTCAAAACTTTATGATAGCTGTCGCTTCCAATTTCAGTTGCTGGTATGCAGAAGTGACTGGGTAGCTAGGTGGCATAGTGGATAGAATGCAAGACCTGGAGTCAGGAAGACCTGAGTTCAAATGCAGCCTCAGACACTAGCTGTATCACCCTGGGTAAGCCACTTAACCCTGTTTGTCTCAGTTTCCTCATTGAGAAAATGAGCTGGAGAAGGAAATGGCAAACCATTTCTGTATCTCTGCAAAGAAAACCCCAAATGGAGTCATGAAGAATTGGCCTTGACTGACACAAATGGATGACAACAACATAAATGACTCCCAAATGATCTTAATCTCGTCATATTAAGGATCATGATAATTATTTTTTTTTGCTTCTGAGAATGAATTAAATGATGAGAATCTCTCCCAACAATCACGATAAAACAAGAATATCTTTCCTATTAACTTTTCTTTCCATAGATTATGATGATTTTAAGAAAATGTTTTCTTCTAGTAGGAAACTGAAGTAGGAAGGTTAATCCTTCTTCTAAATGAGAGCCCTTAAAATATCTGATGAGAGCTATCAAGTCATCCCCAGTTTTCTCTTTGTAAGACTAAACTTTCCTAGTTATTTCAGTAGATCTTTATATGACACAAACATTGTACTCTTCACCATCACAACTGCCCTCTTCTTAAAATTCCCTCCCCCCTTCCTAAACTCTGGTTCCCTCAATTTAATGTAATAGTCCAGATGTAGTTTAGCCAGGACATAACACAATGAAACTAGCTAACCATTGTAATCTGGAAGCTATGCCTCTCTTAATGAAGTTTAAAATCACATTATTTTTCTGTCTGTCATAAAACATCATTTACTTCTGTTGAGTTTGTGGTGTACTAAAATCCCTAGGCCCCTTTTTTTGTGAGATGACCTTCTAGCTAACCATGCTTTCCCACATGTTATACTTCTGAACCTGATTTTTAAAAAAGTAATTTATGAGACTTTATATTTACCTCTATTAAATTTTTTCTTGTTCAATTTGGACCACAAGTTCTAGCCTCCTGAGATCAGTTTTTCAATTGTAACTCTAGCACCTAACATATAGGCTATTCCTCCCAAATTTGAATTATCTGTTTTAAAATGCTGAGTTTTCATATGATGGAGGGCATTGGCAGAATCTAGACATTCTAGTCAATCTTGGAGGATGATATTCCACACAGCTGTAGTAGTTAAGGTTCTTTAAAGCAATGAAATCCAGTTAACTGACAGTTCCTTTCTCAATGATGAAATCAGTTTTCCCCTGCTGGAATAACTAATTTATTTTAACTGCAAAAATATTTACTTTAAGTGCAGAAATATAACCAACTTAATTTATTTCTTATATAAAATCATAGAGCAGTGGCATAAATGAATATACATGCATCTCTAGACCTCACTATAATAATCTAGAGGGCTAGACTTAATTTTCCATACTGAATATTCTACCTAAAGATTAATGTTAATGTCTGCAAGGAAAATATATCTATAATAACCTAATTCTACTGTATATATTTAAAATATCATGTCTCATGCAGTAAGTCAATAGTACAATTCTGTCTTTTGTTTACTCACAATGGCAGTATCACTTAAAAATGATCACGTATATTTATCACGTATGCTGGAAACTATTAAAATAAATTATTTCTACTACTAAAACTAAGACAAAGCAAGGTGAGATGACATTTCACAGATACTTAAGCAGCACGTATTTCAACATGCAAATGTATATAATCCCAAATGTTGTTGAACACTGTACTTTGAGGCACTGTGATGAATGGTTTACAGTCTTAAGACTCCCTCAGTATTTATTAATAGAGGAGGAATAACTAAAAAGGTCCTAATCCATTTAAAATAACTTTGACAGTTGCCATTAATAAATCCTTCTGTGATATTTTATACACACGTATATGTATATTTATGTGTATGTATGCATGTATACATACACGTATATGTATATTTATGTGTATGTATGCATGTATACATATATTATATAAAATCACCTCTCAGGGCAGGGGATTGCTGACTATATAAATAAGAGGCAAGAAAACATGCTTAAAATAATCTAAAATTCATACTCTGCACTGTGATGTGCATTTTACATATCATATACTCACCATCACGCACAAGGACCTCATTAGGAAAAAATGTGTGATTTTAGTTGTCTTTCTAAGCGACTTTTCTTCTACTATGCATACTGTTCTTCCTTTGCAGTCCATAGCATGCACTTAAAAGGTGGATAATAACAGTTAGAAGAAGTTTGTTGCCATAGAGTGGGCCATAAATGGCAAACAACTCTCTGATCTCAGTCCTGAGGTCAGCATACAATCCTGAGCTATTCAGAAATTCACACATGTTAAGTATATCCAGTTGGAAGATCTAACCATGGAGAGTACAACTTACCCTCAAGAGTCTTCCAAGAGAGAAAAATGAATTTTTTTAGGTGACGTTTTAGTAAGAACCAAACTACAAATTTGGTTTTTCCTTAAGAACCAGACCACCCCTTTATTTCCTGAGAAATGCAATCTCTCTTTTTTTCCAGTTAAAACACCAGCACACTACTCAAGTTTCAAATTTCTTCTTCTAATATTTAAAGGTGAAAGTAAATCTGCCAGACATTAAATCAACAATCTTTCCAGTATAAATAAGATGAATAAATTATAAACAGAGAAATCTTGTAGGTTTGGTCTATTCTGCATAAAATCAAATGTACAGTTGAATAAACATCTGGAAAATTCAGTGAAAATCACACATGTCTTTCAGTTATCCATATTGCAAACATAAGGGATGGATTTTATTGTCTCAATTGTCCCAGATTTGGTGGCTGTGCAGACCTATTCTTGAAATACAACGCATCCCATAGAGAAAACATTGCTACTTGGAGGTAAACTCTAGAAAAACTTACAAATAATCTTAGGAAAGATAAACTACTGGGAATAATGAAATATACTTCCAATAAAAACTGGCTAAAGAAAAGAACTAACATTTATTTAAAAGAACTAGAAAGTTTAAATTCTACCATATTAATCTTCAAATAGTTATGTTAGTTGAGGTGTTTTTCTAAGCAATAATTAAAATTTGAAACTGTTACTTTGTCTAAATTAGTTGAACTTGCTTAGGAATATAACTTTTGAAAAATTATCTATGTACAAACACAACAGAGTGCAGAATTAAATCAGAAACAAAGCATTTGAGTCATTCCCCCCCGCCTTTTTTTACATGTTACAAATGAAGTGTGAAACTGGCTAAATTTTGATTTGAGCCAGAATTTCTTCATTTAATAAAATTTCCAAGATTCAAAATGATATACTGAAAATATATGTTCTGCATGCTATCAAGATATTTATGTTAATAGTCTAGAAATATGCTTTAATTTGACTTCTTCTAGAATGGGATTTAGTAAAGGGTCTATCAAATCCTATCTACAGCAGTTTTATGATTGAATTACAAAGGAACTCATTATAAAGAAATCAAACCTGTCAGACAGTCATAAGACACTAACTCCTAAAAGGAAGGGCACTCATTCTAACTGGAGTTCTGTGATTCTATGTCAACTTCATAGCAAAGCCCTAATATCAGAGCAAAGAAGATGACTGTCAATGTTAAGCTGTTACATATGGAATGGCTGATTTGTTAAACACACTTTATATGTTAGCCAAGTAACAAATGTCAACATTAGCCATGATTTGGATTTTAGCCATAAGGTGCACACACAGATAAATGTTCATCAATTCAATTTAAAATCTGTTCCTTCTTGTATGCTCTTGGCTCCTGTCCACACCTTAGCTATAATGTAAATGACAGCTGCTTTTTGGAATGGAATTCAATGTGGTTTATTTTACTTTAATTTGTAATCATTTCTCGCTGTTTTATTTTTCAATTTATAACTGCACTTTAGATATTTATACTTTGTATTTACTCAGCACGAAATGCTCAAAGCACACACCAGAATCCTCAAAGACATAAATGCAAATTCCTGCTCTCTGTGGCACAGAACTGCATTCATTTCTAGTTAAGGGAGAAAGGATCCTGGGAGACTTTTCAAATCTAATGGTGGAGTGACAATATTGAAACTTATAGAGGCTGAACAGGACTATAGTTTAAATAGTTATTATCTTAATAGTCACCTGTGTCATTGAGGATCATCTGATGAAAACGGAATATTACCACTGTTAGCTTTTTGAGAGTATGCACTGTGCTTCTCAACTGTGTCCCTAGTTTGTAGCATAGAGTTTATATATAGTAGGTACAGAAAAATGTTCACATAAATAACCCCACCTCATAACTGCATAGAGTTATAGTTTAAAAAGTACTTTCAAACAAATTCTTTGAACATTTGGAACAACCCAGTCTAGTCAAAAGGGATTGAGGATATTGGAAAGTACCCTAGATTGTGTATTGGGGACCCTGAATTAGGCACAGCAAATATTATTAACTCTTATTTATAGATGAGAAATTTGAGCTGCAGATTGGAGACATAATTTCACACAAGGTGATACATCTAGCCAATACAAGTCTAATACTCAATGTAGTGGGAACTCTACTATGCCGTACTGCCTCTTCATTGTGCAGGGCAACATTACTGGATCAGCACAACTATTTAAGAGACAACATCAAAAGAAATGTAAGGGCAGGATAAGACTACATGTTTCTATGGGTGGGGTTTGAGGAGAGAACACTGATCTTCAAGTTAAGAACTTATGACGAGCCAAATAACTTCATTTCTCTGAGCTTCAATCATCTCATCTCTAAAAATGGGAATAATAATAGTTAATAACTGGTTAACTCATAGGGTTGATATAAGGAAATTACTTTGTAAACTTTAATGAGTATATAAATATGAGATATTTGCTTGACTGGCACATTAGAGAGCTAAGCCCTGCCCTTACCCAAATTGAGGGGGGAGGAGGCGCAGAATGATGTTACATCACATGTCAACAGAAACAAATTTCATGCCTACATATAAATATTTGGCTCATGATTTGGCTTTTTTTTTTTTTTAAGCACTTCAATATTCAATAGTAAATCACTTCTAAGGCAGGAAAATAATCACAGCAGTAGTAATATGTGTCATCTGCCTTAACAGGCCAAGGGCATTCTGTCTTTCTCTTACCCAGCAGAACAAATAGCTTAAATCATATGGCCTAATCTTTACAATCAGTGTGCTCCAAGGAAGTTAAAACTCACTATTTTTCAGACTGAAATGTGCGATTGGCAGTAATCCATAATCCTGACACCATGTCACCACTGCCAACAGGCTTCTCCAGACTGCTGCCTATGCATTTTAAAAATACTTTATGAGCTCTAGACCCCTGGATTAAATATCCTGGGCTTATCAAGCACCCTGCCATCTAGTAATCCATGGGCAAAAATAAAATAAAATAATAAAAAAATAAATAACCCTCAAGATATGTCTGCTTATTCTGAAATCCTTCATGTCAAGGGCTCAATGTTTTGAAAGCTAAGGAGTTTCTGCTCCTTTACTATTCAGGCTTTCCTACCTCCATCTCAGAGATGTTTTATAGAGGAATTTCGAAAAGTAAAATAAAACAAATAGATGGGTCCAGCAGACCTATTGCTAAGTTACTCCCAATGACAATGTTTCCTATTAATAGCAATATAAAATTAATCAGCAGAAATGTTTATTGTGTTGAAGAAAACAGCCCCCGCCTTGGAGGAAAAAGTTGTTCATCAATTTTTCTAATTGCTAGTTTGGGTGCTAATATTTAGCTTCAGTACTCGTCTTCAAATTCCCTTTATCTATTAAAAAAGTCACATTTGTAGGAGCATGTAATATTTGCCAAGTACTTTTCCTCATAACCTTGTGAGATGGGTATTATAGCTGTTATTCTCCCCGTTTATATAGATGAAGAAATTGAGGATCTGAAAGGTGAAGTGACTTGTTCATGATCAGACATTAAAGTATCTGAGATGTGAATTGGACATAGGTCTTCCTGACTCCAGTCCCTGCACTGAATCTTGGAAAAATGGGTATTATAGCAATTATTCTCCCCATTTTTATACCACATTGCCTTACTACATCATATAGACTCTACTAAAAACTTCTTTCCATGGAAATATATACAACCATGAAACAATCTTAAAACTCAATGGGATCAAGAATAATACAATTTCTTGGTTATCCAAGACTGAGATATTGATTCACCACTAGGCAAGAACTCTTCTGTAACCCTGGGGGTCATTGGTTTCTCTCTGTAGTTTGCAGAACCCAAATGAAGCATTAGTTATTATTACAAACTTCTCCCAAATCTTACATCTTTACTCATAGAGATTTCCCTCCTGAAAATTGTGAAGGACGCCTGAATAATACTAAATTTATTTGGCCAAGCTTAGTGAAAAATGAGGCAAAGTCTTAGACAAGATTCTTCTCTTCCATTAAATAGAGAAGATTCCTTTTCTCTTTCTTTTCTAATAGTCTCTTACGCCTCAATAAAAAGTTGCTCAGTGGCCAAAAGCATAGAAGTTAAGCCTCAAGAAATACCACAAAAATTCATGGTATCTATGCCTCACAGAGGGAGAGGGAAATATTACTGAGTGGTCCGTCATACATATGTAACTCAGAACCTTTTTTCAGGATGCTTCTTCCATCTCTAAGTACTTCTTATTCAATCAACAAACATTTATTGAGTGCTTACATACAATGCATTGTGCTAAATGCTAGAGTTATAATGATAAAATTAAAAAAAAAAACAGTTCAAACTCTCAAGGAACTTACATTCTGATGGGGCAGAGGGAGGAAGAGGGGACAAGGTATTATAGGTAGTGAAATGCCCATAAATAAAGGATTTCTTGAACCCAAACCTATATAAAATGAAACAGCAATCATTTCAGAATTCTTATGCAAACAGAAGTACTGAAGCTCTGCTCAAGTATACATATTCCCCTTAGTCTGAATGTCTCAGATATTTACATATGACTTTTTTCCTCCATTCACTGTTTTAATACCACATAGCTTCTGAGCAAATTTTAGTATTATGAAAAATAATGCTTTTATTATCAAATGAAGTCTCCACTTTAGAAGATGTGCTTGAACCACAGTCACTGGACCATTTGACCACTGTAGATATCAATCAGTTATCAATAATGAGCAGAGAGCATCCAAGCATTATTACTAGCTGTCTTCCCTAGCTGCATCCAGAGGTAGCTCTCAACAGACTACTTCAATATATAACCTCTAAACCACTTCTTTTGTTTTTCATCTCCTAAACATTCACATTCTAGGACCTGTCTCCTATCTTTCCTTTATTGCAACTCAGCCTCAACAATAATGAGCTTTCTCCTTTTCAAATTTAAATCTAGGAAGTGTCTGGGTTGTTATTTTTGATACTTACCTTAAACATCTCAATTTAATATATTTTAGCTTTTTGAACTTTGAAAACTTTTGTAAATTAAAGGTTTTTAGCACATAACAGATTAACTTTACATTTTCTGTATTCTATTCTGCACTCATGTACAAATACACACACACAGATATACACAGACACACACAGACACACACACACACGCACGCACACACACACATAGCAGCCACTGCATTCTCTGGGACTTGTAGCAGTGACACATTATGGATGGCAGAGAACATGATAGCAATAAAGTAGTTTTAATTCCTCATTGTTAGTGTGTTCTCCGAAGCCATCTTCACCACTCTCATGATTAAAACCTTGTAAGAGACCCCCACTGAAGAATTTGATTCCTTGGGTATCTGCCCAGTTAATAAGAAAACTGTAAATGCTATTGTGGAGTAACCAAACTAATTAACCCCCTGCATATTGAGAAAACTAAAAACTCCAGGACAGAAACTCACACATTTCAAAAATGGGGGAGGGGGAAGGGAGGAGAAGGAAAAGCAGTAGCAATATTTCCTAATTCATAGATACTCATCAGCTGCTGCAATGAAAATTATGAGTATGTAGTCCAGGGGTGGGAAACCTGCAGTCTTGGCTTTCTAGGTCCTTGGGTGTGACCTTTTGACTGAGTTCAAGTTTTATAGAACAAATCCTTGTATTAAGAAGATTTGTTCTGTGAAGTTTGGATTCAAGGGGCTGTATCTGAAGACCTAGAAGGCCACATGCAGCCTTGAAGCCTCAGGTTCCCCATCCCTGATGTTGTCCTTGCTTAGGAAAAAAGAAGTTGATATCCTAAAAGAAAAACAATTTGAAAAACCAAAACCATGGACAGCAAAAGTCACCAAACATTGTGATATCAAATCATAGGAACATTTAAAAAGCAAAGGTGTAATCTGTATGTAAAACTGAGCATAGAATTGAGAACAGGATGGAATCTTAGCAGACATCTAATACAATCTCTTTATTTGGCAGAAAAAGTCATCATAAACATGCAGACTAAAAACATTCTACAAATGAAAGATCATCAGTGCTATAAGCCACTTGACAAGTATTTATTAGGTCCCTACTTTGCATCAAACATTGTGCAAGGCCGTAAGGATAAAAAAAAAACAACATCAACAACAAAAAAAAACCAAGTCAAACAGTCTTAGTCCTGGATATATTTATATTCTAATATTAAGAAATGACATGTGCCTTTATAAGTAAACACAAAATATGCGAAAGTAAATACGGAGTAATGTGGAAAAAGACCACTAGCAACTCTGGAAAAGAGGAAAAGACTCCTTCCTGTAGGAGGTAGATCTTGACCTGAACTTTTAAGGAAGCTAGGAATACTAAGGGGTAGAGGTAAGAGAGATGTACATTCCAGGCATGGAAGCCAGTCTGCACAAAGGCAAAGGGTAGAGATGGAGTGGCATTTATATGCAAGAGCAAGTAGGCCTATTTGGCAGGAATGTAAAATACATGAAGGAGAATAATGAGTAATAAGTCAGGAGAGTTGGGTGGAAACCAGAAGGTGAAGAAATTTAATTGCCAAACAGAGCAGGTGATGATTACTATTCTTACTGGGGTGTTAATCTGTCTACTCCTCTCTATTCTTCCCTAAGGGATCTAGCCTTTATTGGGGAAGTGTTGTCAAAATAAGTATCTTATATCTGAAAAAAGGCAGGATCGAAACTTTATCTCAGATTCTGGGCCAAGGAAGGGAGCACTAGAAGAAGGGTTCTTATACTGTTTGTGTGTCATGGACCCCTTTGGCCTCATTTAAATCCATAAAATTAAAAAAGCATCATAGGAAACATTATATTGAAAGTCAGTCATCAAAATACGTATTAAAAAATTTTCATTAACCCCAATGTAAGAACTCCTCCTCCACCAGCAGTTGAAGATAGGTAACAGAGCTATGTTTGAGGGCTAAGGGATATGTTTCCCTCAACTGCTAGGACCCAGATATAAACAGAGTTGGAATGTCATACCAAAACATCTCCTTGCATTTATTTATAAAGATAACATGGCATAGTGGAAAAAGTGATGCATTTGAAGCTAGCAGACCTTGATTTGAATCACTATCCTGCCACCAACGACTAATGTCACCTTGGACAAGTCTCATAACCTCTCTAGGCCTTGATTCCTGCTTCTGGGAAATGAGGAACTTGGACCAGATGGCCTCTAAAATCTCTTCTGGCTCTAAATCTAGCATGGTATCATCTCTGACTAGTTGATTGCACCAGAATATTTCAACAAACTGTCATGCTTAGAGCCTAGTGGGAGGCTAGCTGAAGGATGGGTTGAATTCATAACAAAAGAAACAACAGCTACTACAATATTCACATTCATATTGGGATTTGATCACAAAGGATTTTCCTATGGGGCTACCAATGAGGAAAAGAAGGCACAAAAGGTCTTGTCACCAAAGTAATATGCACCAAAACTAGGATACAACCTGAGGTCTCTTGAATCCAAATTCAATACTCCTTTCACTACACCATATTTCCTTCCCAACAAATATTTGCTGAGGGGTGGGTGGGTGGATGAATAAAATATAGGCTCTATCCTTAAGGAAATTATATTCCACTAGAATAGAGCAGTATACAAATAACTAAAACACAATAAAATAAAATTTGATGAGTAGGAGAGGAATCAAAGATAGGAAAGATACACAATGAGAGAGGGATTGGGAGGAGAGAAAGGTCTCTGGTTTTGGGACAGGGCCTTTTATGAAGGACATGACATCTGATCTGGGTAGCATTCAGAAGTGGTTAGATGAGTTACTACATATCAGACAGAGGCAAAATGACCAAAGGAGTGGGCAGGCTAAAATGTAGGGCGTTACTATCACAGTCATGGGAACGAAAGAGTAGGATTCTTTTCTAATTGGCCAATCAGCAAGCATTTATTAAGTCTCCATTTGCTAGGACCACGCTGGACTCTGGGAATAAAAAGGCTAACAGCAAATGAATTCTTGACCTCATACAAGTGATATTTGAATAGGGGAAACAACATGCAAATATAATAATAGGTATAAACAAAACAGATACAAAGCACGCTGGCAGGCATTAGTAACTGAGGTGGTGCTTGGGCTGAGTCTTAAAAAACAAGGGAAATAAATGTTAGATCAGAATGGTAACATCATAGAATGGTAGATCTATAATGTACTGCATATTAGAGACGATCTAAACCAGCGGTTCTCAACCTTCCTAATGCCGTGACCCTTTAATAAAGTTCCTCATGTTGTACTGACCCCCAATCATAAAATTATTTTTTGCTACTTCATAATTGTAATTTTGCTACCATTGTGAATCGTAATGTAAATATCTGATATGCAGGATGTATTTTCATTGTTACAAACTGAACATAACTCACAGGTTGAGAACCACTGAATTTCTAAACCAATTACTCTATTTTACAGATGATGAAAATGTATCCCAGAAAAGCCCATTGTCACAGCAGCCAAGATGAGACTTCAGATTTCATGTCAGTTCTTCCTTCTTCAACTCTATTGCTCCTTAGTAATATAACATTAGCTGCTAATATAATTTGAGCAACTGGCCAGAGTTGGTCTAAGCAAGGCCATCTTTCCACCAACTACGTGCTCTGGTAGAACAGGGTCATGATAAAGATGATTATTTCTAATGCTAAAATTGTTACTTTTAACTTGAACTTAAAAAAAAACTTAATTGTCTCATCAAGTTTTAAGTCAGGTCTTCTAAAATGTATTGCATGAGTTTTCACAGGAAGAAATTAAAGATACGTATAATCATATGAAAAAGTGCTCTAAATCACTACTGATTGAAGAAATGCAAATCAAAACAACTCTTAGGTACCACATCTTACCAGTCAGATTGGCTAACATGACAAAACAGGAAAATGATAAATGCTAGAGAAGATATGGGAAATTTGGAACACTAATGCATTGTTAGTGGAATTGTGAACTGATCCAAACATTCTGGAGAGCAATTTGGAACCATGTCCAAAGGGCTATAAAAATGTGCATACTTTTTGACCCAGAAATACCACTTCTAGGGCTGCATCCCAAAGAGATCATGGAAGTGGGAAAGGGATCCCTATATACAAAAATATTTATAGCAACTCTTTTTGTGGTGCCAAAGAACTGGAAATCAAGGGGATGCCCATCAACTGGGGAATGGTTAAACAAGTTGTGGTATATGGATGTAATAGAATACTATTGTGCTATAAGAAATGAGGAGCAGATAGACTTCATAATATCCTGGAGAGACTTATATAAACTGATCCTGAGTGAGAGAAGCAGAACCAGGAGAACATGGTACACAATTACAGACACATCGTATCTGTGATGACTAACTGATAAGACTGGGATCCTTTTAGCAATGCAAGGCTATAAGACAACTCCAAAAGACTCATGATGGAAAGGGATATCCATATCCAGAGAAAGATATATGGAGTCTGAATGCAGATTGAAGCAAACTACTTGCTCTCTTTTTTGTTTTGTTTTGTTCCTTCTTTCTCATTGTTCATTCCATTGGCTATAATCCTTTACAACTTAACTAAAATTTAATGTGAAGGTATTTGTAGAGCCTATATTAGATTGCAGGCCACCATGGTGAGGGGAGGGGGGAGGAAAGAGAGGGGGAGAAAATTTGGAACTCAAAAACTTGTATAACTGAATGTTGTAAACTAAAAGTAAATTAATTAATTAATTAAAAATAAAGTGTACCACCTATATATATATATACATATATATATACATATATTGTATCACTTATGAAGAAGCATAGTTAGGATGACATATTGATTATATCTTCTTTAAAACTCTCTGCAGATCTCTTGATGATGATCATTGGTCAGAGTGATTTTTCAATTCCTGCATTATAAACAATTGATGCAAAAATTACAACCCACTAGGGGCATATTTATTAGCAGAGAGACAGTCACACCTCCAAAAGCTTCAACACCCCAGCTGTGTAACAGGTTCCCAAACTTTCCACAGGGTGTGATTTTCTTATGGTACTAGCAATCACACTCCATGTGTAACACAAAAGGTGCAATGAAAAAAAAATCTAATAAATTTGGTTGACGTCTTTCAATGTTCTATCTGCATTTTAATTCTAAACTCTTGGAACACAGTGAGCTAGATAACTGACTTCAGTTTCCCTTAGCCCAAATATCACTGAACTTTAACTATTACAATATAGAGAGAGGCAAATGTATATTTGCCCATTGCTGAGTCATTCCAAATTGGAGCTTTAGGAGCAAATCGATATAATCACATTGACGTTTGTCAGTCATGCTTTTCCAGTCCTGCTGACTTTTTAGAAGTGTTCATGCTTAGCAACGCAAACCACAACATTAAGGAGAATTGTCAGATATGTTTTATCTCATTAGTTGCTTGTAGCTGCATTATCACTGTCATCATGCTTATTAATAAGACACAGAATGCCTCTTACATCTATTGAGAGGTCTGTGAGATTTTAATGCTAAGTGAAAGCTTAGCCATTCTCTCTCAAGTCTTACTGCTTCAAGGAGTAACCATCTGGGTGGTATTATTTAGGATAACTGAAGAGAAAAAACCACCATGACTTTAATTAACATATTACATGAAACTACCTTATTTTATTTTGTTTTCATGAATCTTTGTCTTCTTTCCCCAAACTGACTGAAAACTACTTGTGAGGTTCAGACTATATTTTATAGGAATTCTTTTTTTTCTCATTCCTAACTTCAACCCCAAAATCAAGCAGAATATTAAACACAGAGTAGTTCTTCAACTGTAAAATATCTTTAATTATTTCAACTACTGACTATTCTAAAAACCTAGTTTGTCAACACCAATAATACTAATATTATCCTGTGAAGTTATGTGATTGTGAATCATAGAAAATGGAACTTCAGAAGATTCACAATGAGGTAAAAAAAAAAAAAAAAACCATGGGCATGTCTAGACTTTTAACATAATACCAGTGAAGATTTATACATGAGAGATGGACAACTCTGAAGCTACATTAGCAGTGTATATATGAACTCTCAGGATAAAGCATGAACTAAATTTGCTGCACAGGGGCTGCTTTTCATTTTACTTTTGGCTGCCCACTACTTAGCACATTTTCCATATAGTAAGTACATAATGAATACTAGTTGGGTCAGATTAAATCTCTTTATAGGTAGTATAGGTACTCCCTGAAATGGTATAGATCATATAACCTTGCCACACCATCTCATTCTGTGCTACTGTTGTCCATAGCCTTTCTGAAATTCTTCATAGCAGATCAACCCATCAAACTGAAGACCTTCCTGGATCATTCTTTTAATAAATCCTGCAAGCAGTGTAGCACTAGATGGTCTGATTGTTATTCCTCATGAAAAACCTACCTCTTTTTCTTGTCACATATATCCTTATTTGTCATTGCTGTTTAGAAGCAATTTATATCTTTTAAAAAATAATTTTATTTATTACAATCACATAACTGCAGTTGAAAGTAGTACTGTTCCTATTTTACGAACATGGACACTGAGGCTAAGCTGTCATTTGTTTGTTTTATAGGGTCATGTATAAATATGTACAAGGGAGGTTATGTAAGCCAATCCCATCACTTTACATATAAGAAAACCAAAGGTTGGGGTAATTAAGTCACAAGAGTATTCAATAGCCAAGCTGGGACTCAAACCCAGGTCTACCATATCCAGATCTAGAACTCCTTCCAAGATGACACTGCTTCCCTACTCTAAAACGTTAATAAAAGCATTATTTTGTTTTAAAATTATGGTTACATCTCCTCAGCTCCCCAATTCTAAGATGCTTTGAGAGCTTCTTCCATCTTCTACGTTGTCAGGACTTGCCAGGTGCAGTAAATGCCGTTATACTACAACAGCATCAGCCTGAACTCGCAAGCTTCGGCATGCTTCAACAAAGTCATCACCAGTTCTTTTTACAGAAGGGAGAGTTTAGGGTTTTTCTGTTTGAAAATGAGACTAAAAGGACACCAAAGCCCACTTTTCTCTGGTATGTTTCTATTCTGCTGCTGCCTTGACAGTCTAGACTGGCTCTGATGAACTGAACTATCACATGTTCCTAAAGTCTCCCTGAGAGAATATGCTATAATGGACTTAAGTCCCAAGACAGAAGTTTTAGTCCTATCATTAATTAGTTGTGTGACCTTGGGGAAATCATGTTTCAGTCTTCTGAAGTAAAATATTTTCATCCATCCCTTCCCTCCATCAAAAATAAACAAATTTTAAAAATAAATGTGAAAACACACACAACACGCACACACACATGCACACACACACGTACACACACACACCCCTCTTCTACATTCTCTATCCAGGACTATTTTTTTCAGGAGGCAGGAACAAGGAAGAAGCTGTGACAAGGTATCCCAGAAGGATAAAGTTCAGTTGTTGTTGTTGTTTCATTAATGATACAGTTTTTGAGAAGAATTTTTGTTAGGAAAAGTTTTGTGGAGGAATAAAAGTTTGGTGCAGACTGACACTTGAAATACCTCACTAGGATGTCTTTATGGTCCCTACTATTTTTCACAGCTAAGAAATCTATGAGCCAGAACATCTCCCTGTGACTTAGTCCCAGCCTGTTGTCCTGTCTCCCTGAAGCACTGTTGTCTAAAGTCCCAGTAGGGAAGAAATAGCTTTGGTTTTCCAGAGGGACTGATCTTCCTATTAGAGGAAGGAGTAGATTGCAAAGCCACTTCTGGTGACTTACCAGCTACCATCCTTGTTAGAATGTGGAGGGGGCATTAAATTTGACTGATCTCAACTCACTGACAGGGGTGGATTCAACCTATACATTTTGGTGCCTTTGGAGACCAGTCCCATTTGGGGAAATACACCCTGGGGGCCTGCATTTACTAAGCAATCATTCCACCTTATAGTTAATTTTATGTCCTCCACTGCCAGGTCACTTATTATTAATTGTCTCTGCCCACACCCCTACTCTATACCTCTTTCTACCACCAAACCCTGGCATTTTACATACACTCCATGTGGTAAATAGTGACATTAGAGTCATTTGGAATATGTTTTCGCAGCAGGTCTCCAAGACAGCTCAGAGTTTAATTTTAAGCCACTCTGATACAGGGGCTATAAACTTTATATTATTGCACACTTTCCCTGAAATATCAACCTGGGACCTGTGCAGAGTCATGCCTGCCACTTTGTAACCACCACACTCTGATGTGTTAACCGAGCACAGCGAATAGCAGCTGCTTCAATTTTTCTAGCTTAACAATTCAGCCTCTCCAACTCCCAGTACTCTGTCAACCAGCACACAAGGCCAGAGCAAACTAGCCACAGGGGCAGGTCTATGCATAAAATTATTACTCAGTGGCTGCTCCCAAACAGCATTTATCACCTCATTTTAACCAACCTAAATGGTACTGTAGCATTGTGCTCAGCATCCCCTAATTATGCAGTGACCTTTTGGGGGAGAATAGCTTACTATCAGGGTTCCATTAATCCAAAGCTTATGAGTGCTAATTTACTGCCTCTGGTCCAAGAATTTCTAAATGGACTTTTGGAACTTTGGTTTAGTCAAATATTCCAGGAACAAATATTGTTTCTCACAGGTATACACCGTTGTGTGCATATGTGCCCATGTACTTATAGGGCCTTGGTCACAAGCATACTTAAAACCACATTTTTTCCCCTTTTGTTGCTTTAAAGTCACTGAATTTCTCTGAAAGTAATCCTGCTGAGCTAAAGAGTGGAATCAACTCAGTTATTGTTGCATGCATTCATTAGGTTTGGAAATGAGTAAGACACTGAAGGTCTAAAAATAGGGCCAGAAATGGGTGGAGAAGGGAAGAAAGGGAGATGACCCATAGAAATGTTATTTTAAGATAAAATGCTATACAGTCTGTGAGGATAAAGGAGGACCTAAAGCTTCAGGGAGAAAACAATCACAGATATAAATACTATTATTACATCCTTCCCCAGAAATAATCCCACACCTGTACTGAACTACAACCCTCTCGCACACCTTCTCCATTTTCCCATGTCTCTGCCTTCTATCAAGATGCGATTTCAAGCACCACCTCCTCCAGAAAGCCTGGCTTGCATCACCATCCTTCAGATAAAAGTGAATTCTCTCCCTCCTCAAATTTCTCCATAATCCTTTTGGTCAAACCAATCCTTTACATTTATTTCTGTCTCCTTTTTATGAAAGTTTTGTGTCTTTGTCCTTTCCCAAAACCTACAGTATTATGAAAAAGGCCTAATACCTATCTTTTTATCCCCTTTGTTAGGTACAGACCTGGACCAGAGTAGATGCTTAATTAATGTTTGCTGAATTGAATTGTCCAGGGTGGGCTGGCAGAGAAGGGCAGGGATCTCAAACTGAGAGAAACCTGGTTGCAGGCTCATTGATGCATGCCTATAGCACAATAGCTAGCAGTCATCTTTCTGAGAGCAAGATACAATTCATTACCAAAAAAAATGCAATCCTCATTGATTCCAAATATTAGACAGAGGAACAAGCCAAGTAGTGTTTGAGTTGGTCAGGAACCAAATCATGTAGAAAAACTTCAAAGACCTATGAATCACCTCAACTGCAGAGAAAATGAACTCATTTAAAAAATCAGTGGAGCACCATAGCTCTAACTGGATTTCCTGCTTGAGAGGGTATGTTTTTAGGGCAGTGTATGTAGCATTGCAATGCTGGAGTTCAATTGATCAAAATGTCATTTCCCTATTGCCAACCAGAAACTTCTTGGGTACATAGCTACCAAGGAAACTTTGAGTGAGATTTCTCCCCTGGCTGGTAGGAAACCTTTTATGAGCAGGCTTAGACTAGTTCACAGGTCACCATTCTGGGTGATGTAGGAGAAGTGAAAGGAGGGGTTGGGAACTTCCATTTATCTGCGTGGAGTGGAATAACATCCTTGGTCAGCCATTCTAGGAAATCTATATATGGTTATGAGAGTTTCTTAGATTGCTTTGAGGATCCTGTCTGATAAATTCAAAGAAATAGTTAAAGGTACTTGAAAATATTAAATACAACTATGTTACTGTATAGATAGAGTGAAAAAAATGTATAAGTAACTGATTTTTATCAACCCTTATCTTGATGGCCTATATTTCAAATTAACTCCATCAGAACTTTCTGAATAATAGTCTTCTCTCTTCCAATCCTTAAATTCATTGCTCTAACTACCAAAAATGCTACTGAGAAAAAGAAAAACATTGTTTTTGAGCAAAAGATTTTAATGAGTAAATAAGTGCATATGATATGCATGTAACTTTTTTTGACCAAAGATAGATCTTGGCTCAAAACTTACCTCTCCTATATTGCTTTTCTAAATCTTTTCTCACCTGGCTCCAATCATTAATTATTCCAGGGACTGTAGGTAGCTGCAAATGACTCTCTCTGTCTCTGTCTGTCTGTCTCTCTCTCTTTCTTTCTTTCTCTCTCTCTCTCTTTCTCTCTCTCTCTCTGTATGTGTGTATATATAGACACACACACATAAATCTGCATGTGTATATGTCGCTTATGTGGAAAGGTTTTTATTGCTGTTAATAATATTTCGCTTCTTATGCCTCAATCTAATTTAACTATAAGTACCTTGAAGGCAGAAAGCTATAAAGTTAGAGCTGGAAGGGGCCTTAGATGTCACTCCTCTAACATTTATTAAGCACCTTCTATGTGCCAGGCACTGGCAATGACAATAGAAAGAAAGGAAGGAAGGAAGGAAGGAAGGAAGGAAGGAAGGAAGGAAGGAAGGAAGGAAGAAAGGAAGGGAGGAAGGAAGGAAGGGAGGGAGAAAGAAAGAAAAAGTCCTACCTCTCATCTAGTCCTACTCTCTCATTTTACAGATAGAGAAACTGAGCCTCAGAAAAATCAAGTATTTCCACAAGGTCACCCAGCTAGTACATTTCAGAGGCAGGTTTGGAATCCTGCCTCTGACTCCAGAGTAAGCATCCTTTCCCTCATGCCTCTGCCTCATACACATACTTGCACAAATAACTGTGATGCATATTGTGGAAGAAGGATGCAATGAAAATCCAGACCAACTATTGTCAAACAATAATAATAACAACTAGATTACAGCTGTATGACATTTTGCGGTTCATAGAATGCTTTCTATGCTTTACCTCTTCTGACCAAACACCTCGGAAGAACAGAACCTGAGATGTATGTGGAATACTGAAAACCAACAGGTATGGATCAACGGGTGTGACGTTAACCATACAAAAGGCAGGATGTAAAGGCTGAGCTCTCTAGGTAATAACCTCTATGTCGACAACTGCTTACAGCTTAAATTTCATTTGGGCAAAATACAGGCTGAATTGGATACAATGAAACAAGAAGTGACAGGGCAGCAGTCTGAGTTTGAGAAGGAATGAGTTTAGGGAGACAAGGTCCAAATACTCTGCCTACTTCAGTCTCAGGAAGGACAATCATTCACTGGCCATTTAAGAGCCTCTCTCCACCATCACCCCCTCTCATCAGGCTCAAAAGAATAGTAAGTATAAAACACTGAAGTCACTAAAGGACAGAAAACCCAGATCCAAGGAGGGAAGGAAGGAAGCCACAGGTGGGATTTGGTTCCAGTTCCTCTGACTCTCTTTCTATTGTTATTTCATTTTTAGAAAGTACCAAATTCCCTTTAATTTCCATATAAATAATAGATAATCACTGAATAGTGCTCCGTTATTTACAAAACACTTTCTATCATAATAATAATCATGGCTGATACTCATATAGCTCCTCATTTCTCACCTGGCTGCACTACTGTGGACCTCCTCTGGCTTCTCCGCCATGTTCCCTCATTGGGTACTTTCTCTGTTCCCCTCCCACTTTCCTATTTTTCAGCTTCCTTTTACATATTTTCTTTCCCTACTGGACTGTAAGCTCCTTGAGGGTTGGGACTGTCCTTTTTTTTTTTTAATATTTGTATACATAGCACTTAGCCTGGTGCCTGACGCACAGTAGGTGCTTAATAAATGTTTAATGACTGACTAGCATTCAGTCAACTATCATTTTCTTAAATGTCAACCATGCCAGGCAATATGCTAAATGCTGGTTTGTGAAGTGCTTTCTATCCTATAGTTGTGAAGAAGGGAGCGTGAGGTCATTTAGACCCATGTTAGAGTTGAAGATATGATCAACATGTCAGTTAAGTATCTGAGAGATAAGATCCCAGCCCAGGTCTCTCTGTTTCAATTACAGAGCACTCTCCATTGCACTGTGCTGTCTCTCAGCACAAATGTTACATATAATAACCCTGTAAGGTAGATTCTACAGGTATGATTATCCTCAATCTGTGGAGGAGGAAAAGGAAGCTCCAAGTGGTTAAGTTGCTGCCCATGGTCACAAAGATTATTGGCAAAGATGGGATTTAAACCTATGTTTCTCCTGACTCAATATCCAGTATTCCTTCCACTATACCACACTGCCTCCATGATTTCATAGTCAAATGGATTTTTCTTAGATCATTTGGATGTTTTCACTGAAGTAAAAATGTCTGTGTAAAGCAACATGCAGGTTCCTAAATTATCTTTCCAAATATCAATGACAGCAGCTAATTGAGAAAATCCATTTGAAGAGATTTATTGCTTTTCATCTCTACCAGATTTCAGCAAGATCTTCTATAAAACAAAATACTAACAAAATAGAAAGGGGGAGTGTAGGGAAATTGCCGCTAACTAGTTTACCTGAGGTTGGTTTTACTGTGCTATGAACTACAATTTCACACATGCTAATGGATTTTAAAATTATATTACAAATTACTTGCGCCACTATTATCAGATGTGGCAAAGCAGATTTGGTAGGATTACTGGAGAAGCTCCAAACACAAAATAAGATCAAAATCCTCAGATTTACCATATGTCACAAGAACCCACAAAGCATATCTAAAACTTCCTATTTTTCCAGCCAATATAAATTATGAGTCACAAAGCCAGTTCACTAACTCAAGGATTCCTTTTAGTTTGTCTGCTAAGATTCCAGGGTAATATAAAAGACACAACCTCCCCACCCCTTCCTAGTGCCCTCAATTCATCTGTAAGATTTCACAGCAAACTGCTATTTGCTTTTTTAAATTCAAGCTATCAGAACCAACTAGCATCCTCACACACGACTTGGCACATGGTAAAGACATGACAAATGCTTTTTAATTCATTGGTCTCTTCAGATATACTTGCATTTTGTCTAGTATTTACCTCCCATATCAGGAATGAAGTATACATCTTTCATAGCTATTCTTTTCTAACCTAAAAGACTACAGAATTTCTGTTTCTATTAAAAATATTTATTTATAAGAAAACCTTCAAATTCACAGAAGATATAATCATGAAAATAAAAAGCAAATTTATTAAATATTATATTTCTTTCACTTTCATAAAAACTCCATATATATGTATATACACACACATATAGGGGAATAGAGTAGATAATTTCTAAGGTCTCATAATGAACATTAGAGTTTTTGGTTGTTTGGTTTTTCAGTAAGGTCATTAGGGTTAAGTGACTTCCCCAGGGTCACACAGCTAGTAAGTGCCAAGTGTCTGAGGCCAGATTTGAACTCAGGTCCTCCTGACTCCAGGGTCTTGAAGAGGTAAAGGTTTTAGCAGGAAACCTACTATGCCTGGAAGGAGAACATTCCAGACCCATGGGATCATTTATCCCCCAAATCATTAGGCTGGAAAAGGACAGAAGGAATGGTAAGGAGTTCAAAATGGCAAGAATGGAATATCATAGATTAAGAGTTATTTTTATTTGTGTCTTACTCCCCTATGAAACTGTAAACTCAAAGAAGATATTAATAACTAGGTGGTATAGTAGATAGAGTGCTGGTTCTGGAGTCAGGAAGAACTGAGTTCAAATCTGACTTCAGACACATGTGACTCTAAGCAAGTCATTAACCTCTCTTATGAGGATAAAATGAGATGACACTTTTAAAGTGCTCTGCAAACCTTAAAGTGCTATATAAATGTTAGATGCTATTATTATCCAAACACTATTCTCCCCACTCCACTCCACTCTTCACACCTAGCAAAGTGCTCTACATATAGCAAGGACTCGGTGAAATATGGAATGGAAAACAAACGCAGAGTATATGAAGTATCATAGTTTGCAGCAGGGCTGGTATGGTAAAGTTGGACAAAGATTATAAAGACCTTGGAATTCAAATTAGAGATCTTATACTTTATCTCATAAACTGAAAGGTATGGCAGGATTTTGAAAAGGAAAAGGAAGTGATTAAGTGTGTTTATTATGAATAATAACCATGGAATGTATTAGTACATTAAAGCTCACAAATCACTTACATATTTTATTTCATTTGGTTTTTATATCAACCATATGAGAGTGGTATCACAGATATGATTCCCATTTTTCAGATGACGAAACCAAGGCTCTAAGAGTTTAAGTGACTTGCTTATTGTCACACAACTAGTGAATGTCAAGAGTGGGACATGACCCCACATCCTCCTGACCTCAAGGCCAGCATACTTACTAAATCACACCACATGAGCAGCAGCATAAGGAATAGTCTGGGGGAGGCAGATGGGTTCCAAGAATAGCATAATGGTCCTGCGGAGAAATGATGAGGGCCTGGAATAAGGACACTATAGTAAGAAGGTCAAAGAGGTAGAGGATGTAAGAGATGGTCCAGAATCCACAAAAACCTAACCCTAGTTCACAAGATACATGAAACTACGTATGAATCTATTATGAGTTAAGGGGATGAAACGGAAGCAAGAAAGAGTCAAGTGTGAAGTTCACTTCATGACACATTCTCCTGATGCAGGAAACTGTTTGTGATCTTATTTAATTTAGATGTCCTAAATAACTCTGAATTTATGACAAGTATTGACAATTTAAATTAGCTCTCATTTCACCCAGTGTTTGGATAGGAATTTTAGCCAATTTGCAATGACTATAAATCATTTGAGGGGAGAGATACAGAGACAGACAGTGCCAAAGGCAGACACAGACAGAGACAGATACTCAGAAACAAAATGATAGGGCATATGAGAACCAAATATTCACTGAGACTAAGAGCTATGCAGAGAGTCAGAGAAAATAAACATAAATTTGTATTAAAATTACTCTGTACACTGTTGGATATTAACTTGTGCTGTATTAGACACTACATAAATACAGAAAGAGTACCACAGACTTAGAGCTTGGAAGGGAACCAATGTATCATTTACTTCAACCCATTTATTTTAGGGCTGAGGATATTGTGGCCCAGAGAGACATGATCAAAATCATATAGTAAATAAATGGAAAAACCAGGATTCAAACCTCAAAACTCTGAACTTCCAAGTGTTTTTGAATATTTTCTGTTTCAGTTATTTATGTGTATCACAACCCCCTAGTAGGCTTTGAGGTCTATGAGGACATCTCACATATAACTGCTCATAATAAAAGACAGGCAGGATAAGGTCCATATGAATGATACAGAGATAACACCATAGGATTCAGACGAGGCAAAAAATTCATTGGAGGGACAAAGAAATCAGAGAAGGCCTCTTGAGAAAGATGACTGTGGCACTTCACTTAGGCCTTGAAGGATAAGTTGTATTTTGAAAGTTGAAGGTAGAGGAATAAGCCTTCCAGGCAGAGGAAGGGACATGAGAAAGCAGAGGGCTTGTTCAGGGAACACTAAACAAAAATAGTTTAATTATTATGCAATGAAGGACATATGCATCAGAACATTGACGTATCAGATTGGAAAGGTAGATTGTCATGAGTCATCTTAAACTCCAGGCTAAAGAAACTGAGCATAATATAGAAGACAACAAAGAACTTTTGGTTGATTGTTTGACAAAAGGTTTTTGATCCAAGGAGTGATTACATTAAAATGATGTTGTACTAACAGGAAAAGGTAAGACTAAAAGTCATTCCCGAATAGATAAGTGATCCAGGGATAAGAATAAAGGCATTTCATAAGATGAACTGCAAACTATTTAACATAAAGAATGCTTCAAGTCACCAATAAAAGAAATTAAGCTCAAATTAGAGGCCTTATTCCCTATGCCCAAAATTGGCAAAGATGACAAAAAATGGGGATGGTCAAAGTTAGAGGTATTACAGAAAGAAAGGTACACTGATATATTGTAAGAGCAGCTGTGAAGTGGTACAACCAATCTGGAAAATAATTTGAAACTATAAGAATAACATACTTATCTTTAGGCCCTGAGATTACACCAATAGTCATACTCCCAAAGGACAATGACAAAAAGAAAATCTCCATATGTGCCAAAATATCTATAGCAGTACTTTCTGTGGTAGCAAAAAAAATTGAAAAAAAAATGTTCTCCAATTGGTAGAATAGTTAAACCATGTATGGATAGAATGGAATGATAAGAAATGGCAATAATAAAAACAGATATACATGGAAAGAAGTATATAAACTGATACAAAATGAAGTAATGTACACACAATACAGGAAAATAATGCACACAATGACAACAATGCAAATGGAAAGAATAACCACCACAAGATACTGAAAGCTGAATGCTGTAGAAGTATAATAATCAAACTTGATCCCAAAGAAAAGTTATGAGAAAACATTTCTCTGAGTTTCTTTACAAAGGCAAGAGTCCATGGGTGTGGAACATTACATATAACATCAGAATTTTTTCATGTATTTACTGGTTTTCCTGAAATATTTTGCTCTTTAAAAAAGGATATCAAGGCTATAATTTATAAAGGATAGTTATAAAGGAGGGGAGAAAGAGAATGAAATAGTGGGAAATATACATGACATAAGAACAAAAGTTAACATTAAAAATCTATGACAGACAAACAATAATGTTATAAGTCTATTGGAAATTTGTACTCAGTCTTATTTTCATTATCATTATTATTATTATTACTGTGATTGTTGTTATTACTATTATTATTACTGTACCAGGACTGTGATTTTATTAGTGCAAAGAATTCTTGGTGAGGGATGCCCTGCACCAAAGCAAAGAACCTGTGCTGTAGCTCAAAGTCTTGGAGAATAGCCTGGGGGTACTGAGAAGTAAAGTAATTTACCCAGAGTCCAACAACTAGTGTGTGTGGTGCTGGTGGTGGTAATATACCTATATCTATTTTTATCCATCCATCCATCCATCCATCCATCCATCCATCCATCCAACTATCTATCTATCTATCTGGTAGGACTTTGAACCTAGGTTTTTCCAATTTCCAGGTCAACTCTCTATAACCTAAACTCTCAAATAGCCTCTCTTTTCTCAAGTTAAGAACCACAGATTCACTAAGTTGTACAAAAAGCATGGCTGCAATTTGCATGGGGCAAATGGGATTTTGTCCTAGAGTGCCAAAATCTATAGTTGAGGGGACAACCACCACCTCCTTGTCTCAGCTAATTGTCCTCTGTTAGGACATGACCATGCCATCACCTGGTGTTTTTTCCCATGAGCTGCCACCTAAAGGATGCTGTCACTGTAAAACATTTTTCCAAGAGCAAGCTTGACAAGTGAATCCACATGAGTGACATCTATCCTCACTGGGGAAAAAAGGTGACTACCTCTCTTGGAGTGATTGTAGCCATGGTTAGACAATCTTTTCGGTCAGTGCCACCTCTTCTGCTTCCCACCCTCAACAATTTTTTGCCTTAAGTAAAAGAAGTCATAGTAACAATCTAGAGTGCACTGTTGAACTTGAGGGTTAAATAGCATTATGTTAACACAAAAAATACCATCTTCAGGACATGCAAAATCATTTTTCCTCTAGCATATGAAATGATTACCATAGGGTGAAGAATTTAGAGCCATGATCAATGGTGGAACTGGATTCATTTCAAGGGAAATGAACAGGTCTAATTTGCAATGTTAAAGATGTGGTAGTATTCTCTGACCCCAATCAGGCTGGTAATGAGACCCACAGACCTCCCTCTGAGGGGGAAAAAAAAAAAGGTTGTGACTAATTTTATTTTCAGATCGGAGGTCAAACTACTACTGACTGAAGGGCAGTGTAGGATATTGCTGCCATGCTGAGGCCATGGAGAGCCCATGACCTTAGAGTTCTTGTCCCTGGAGATGCTGGCAAGCCAGAGTAACAATGTTTTGAACCACAGCCTCTTCACTGGTTAACTACTACAGTAGCCTCCAAAATGACCAATATAAGGATGAGAGTTGATAGTAGGTCACCCAGGTGATGTGAGGCATTGATTTTTCCAAAAGACAGGAAGAGTGGAAAAATAAAAGAGGAAAATAAAAGAACAAGAGGCAGAATTAATATACATGTATATACAGCACAAAAAGGAAAGAGCTTTGTACGTCTGAAAGCATCTTACACACATAAAGAAGTTGTTGCTTTGTCCAGCCTTTGCACAAGGAGCTCAAATGAGGAAACTTGCTTTACCAAAGCAGATCATCAAGTGTTCTGAAATTTAAAGAGCCTTAGTGAGTTGTCTCAAGGAAGTATTACGATGGTAAGGGAATTGTCCTTGGTTATGAAAGCAGGACTTGAACGCAGGTCTTCTGGACCCTAAGGTCAGCTTTTTATCCACTACTACACTGTCTCTCAAGTATAAGTTGTTTTTGTTAAGGTCCTAGAAAAAGAAAGAGTTACTGCTTGGTCCTGATAAATGCAAATAATGAATTCCGTGAAGTGGTGGAATGTATTAGAATTATGTACGATATGGTAATTGGTTCCAGATCGAAGGAAATACACAGGGCAAATCTGAATAATGTGACCACTTCACCTGAGTCATTATCCTCACTAATTGGGACTTAGCTGTAAGAAGTCTACTTTCTAGCATCTCAGATCAAAGCAATTTAAAATGCCTACCTATGTGCTTTTCAAAATTCTTAAAATAAGAAGATTGGGGTAGATGGCCTTCAAGTTCTGTTTCAATTCTAAATTCTATATTTATGATACATCTAGGATTCAATTGCACTCAATGGAACATTTGTGTCTAATAAGAGAACTAAGTGTTGACTGATAAGAACCACAAATTCTTGTCCGATGTTTTTATCAAACCATTGAGCACTATCAAACTTAACTCCAGATAGATAAGAACATGTGTTAAACTCATCACAACTCAAAGAGAACTGCTATCTAAACAAGAGTTTTGAAATTAAAAAAAATTTCAAGGCAACAAATACTAACTTTCCATAGATCTTCTCTAATAATAACATTGAAAATAAAGGGCGTTTTCTTTCCCCAGGTACATTTTTTAAGATTAAGGAGGATTCCACATTAGTGGAAAAATTCTCCTGTTTGCAAGTTATATTGCATTAACTGTAGCAAGTCTTAGAACATAGAATTTTCTTAGTGAAATCCTTCATTACTCAGAGGACAAATCTCCCAAACCAACCACACTTTAAAAACAAAGTGGATGAAAAATGCACATTGAGCACAAAATGACAATCCTTTGAATTAGCATATATAAGATACTACAATATTGCCATCAGTCTCTGAACTAATTTGTGTATTTATTCAATTGGCACAAACCATAGCCTGTCCATGTACTTTCTCATCCTGTTACCCTTATCCATGTTCTCCCATATTTGCTTGACTTAAGTTTCATTCAACACACTAGATGCTGTCCCCCAGTCGCTTTAATTTTTTGCATAATAAAAAAATAACCCAGACTACATCCTATAAAAATTAGACATTTTACATCAATTAAACTGAATAAGTATTTTTAAACTGCCTAGTGTATGTCAGGCACTGTACTAGGCACTGGAGATATAAAAATAAAAAGAATACTCCTTAAGCCATTTCTCAAGAACAGGTAATTGGAAAAGGCTTGTATTCACATGACATCTCTCCATCTTCCTTTGGGTCACCTATAACTTTTATTCTTTGGACATTGCAGTATTTCAACATTTATAGACATAAAGAATCATGAGGACAATACTTCTGTCTTAAAGATGGCATTTTAACACAGGGAACTGATTGGGAACCCTTGAAAACACTGTACAGTCTCCCAAATGCTATCTCATCTGTTTTGTTTCTTATTATTCCTTTTTTTCCTTCAACAAAATAAGAAAACACTCCATTTGGCAAACCCTATTAGTTCCTCCTTTAACTTTTGGTGAGTATTTGGTAAAGTCATAATTGGCTCCAGATCTGAATAGTCCAGTACCTCCTCCAAATCCAGACTAATGGCTTTAGATCACTCCAGTCACCCTGACTTCATCTGGCTACCTAGTGTAAGAATACATGCAAAATATTGAATTGATGACAAATAGTCAGTGATCTGGGTCCAGAACTAAGTATCAGTAGGCGGACAGCAGATGAGGAGGCATTTGAAAAACTGTGTAGTATTTTCTATGATTCAAAGCTGTTCAATGCCACAAAAGAACATTGTTAAAATTAATATCTTCTCAGTAATGCTTTTGGCAAAGGGTAACAGGACAACATTCTATCTTTTCAATCTCATTATACATGAATCCCCTTCTTACACTTTGCATTTCAGTCAAACTGACCTTCCCTCTCCTCTTTATACATTTTATTCCATTTCCAATCTCTATTCCTTTACAATGGCTATCCTCAATGCTGGGGTATACTCCCTCTACACTTCTGCTTCCTTCTCTTCTTTCAAGACACAGTTCAGGGGAGATAGTATATATAAGGGGCAGTCCCTACCCTCCACTCTAGTAGAGCATTTTAGTTTCACTCACCTAAACAAATATTCATTTAGCATCTTCTATGTGTATGACACCACACTATGTATATCAAAATGAAACTTGATCCACTATGTGCACAAATTAGTACAAGGTGATGGGGCAAAGGAGAGATCAAAACAAAGCATTCTAGGAAAATCTGAAGAGGAAGAGATGGCTTTCAGCTGTAGGGATGAAGAACCATTTCATTTGGTCATTCTTAGGACAAGGAATTTCTCAGTATTAAATAATAAACTGGGCCACTGTTTGCATGGGTGTAATATTAATGTAAATGGGAAGATCCTTCCTGTCCATTAATAGGCTCATATGACCTGCTTAAGTCATGTGGAAGCCTAAGATACATGAGTTTGAATCACTTGAAGCCTGTGGAGGGAGGAACTTGCTAAATGTGTGGGGAAGAGCCCAGAGGAAGTTGGTCAGAGCAGTTAGAGCTGAGGGAGAGGAAACAGGCAGCAAATTCTGAGTGTTCATTTGTGGGAATTCCCTAGCAGGGGGAAGGCTTAGGGATGGCAGTGGCCCCTGTGGTGTTACTGTGTATAGATTTCTTTGTTGCTATGATGGATTTGGCTTCCTGGTGTTGGGATTCAGTTTTCTGGTGTATGAATAAATGTTTTGGTTCTGCCTTCAATGTGGAGAGTCTATTATATTTTGCAATACAGAATTATGCTGGCATATTCATAGCTGCCGTAAGCACTGTGAATGTCACATTGGTGCTACAACGGGTAAATATCACCTATTTAGAGGTAGGTAGGTGGGACTGAGGAGGGAGTGTTGGAGTCACAATGACCAGATTGCAAATCTTCCCTCATACTCTTACCAGCTGTATGACCCTTGGCAAGTATTAAGCCTCTCACTTTTTTCACCAGTCTATAACTGGGGAACAGTCATCAGGTTCTCAGACCCCATAAAATGGAAATAATAATAATCCCTTCTCCACAGGGTTGTGATGTGGATCAGATGGGATCATATGTTAAAGGGGTTTTCAAATCTCAAACTGCAATATAAATGTAAGCTATAATTATTATCACCTGTTTATGAAGCCTTATGTTGGCTTAATTGAATCAGATTCTCTCTCTAGGTGTTTGCTTTTGCTGAGCACACTTTAAGATTGTGGTAAATGTATCAGACTTGTTTGTGATATTGCTCTTAACTTATCTTCCCTTTGTAGCTCCTCTTCATGTGATCTTTCTGTTTTAAATTGGGAGAGTATAAAGAAATGAAAAAAAAACTTTAACAAAGAGTTTATTTTTTAACGCAGTTCATGCACAACCTTCCAAAGGAAGACTTTTCTTGTTCTTTTACACTCCTCCTGCACGACCCCAATTGTTAGCATCTTCCAATCTTAACTATCTTGCATTTAAATGCTTTCCATTTGCTTCTCCTTGGTTTTCTATATGCTTATCTATACCTGTTATTCCCCAGAAGAATGTAAACTCCTTGATGGTAGATTTTTTTTTTTTCATCTTTTTGGTCTTTGTATCCCAAAGTGCCTGATATATAGCAGGCATCTAATGGTAGTGATGATTGATTGATGATTGATGATGATGATGATGACAATGATGACTATTAGCATTTGTATAACACTTTAAGGTCTGTGCACTTAGAAATACTACTACACTTGATTTTCACAACAACCGTAGGAAGAGGAGCTATAATTATCCCTGTTTTACAAATAGAAAACTGAAACACAGAGAGTTAAGTGACACACCTAGGGTCACACATCTAGGAAAAGTTTGAAGTCATGTTTAAACTCAGGTCTTCTGACTCCAGGTCCAGTGCTCTACTCATTGTGCCACCTAGTGCTAGCATTTATTTACTTACTGAATACAATACTGGAAGGATCAAAGCTACAAGCCAAAGGACAATGAAAAGATATGGAATGAATGGAAACAAGTTATAGCATCTTGTCAGCAGAAACCTGAGATACGGAGTCAGGGGCATCATCAGGGACATGTATAATTGGGGAAGGAGGTGAGATGGTCATGAAAGCAAGAATGAGACAGAACAGATGGCCAGTTTGAATGCTGCACAAATATTCCTGAAGAAAGAAAAATAACTAAAGGAAAGTTGCCAGTTATTTTGAAAAAATACTTTGTGGTAGATTTATAAAAATACATAGATGAGAACATAGGATCTGATGGAGAATAAAGTAAGCAGAGCCAAGAAAACAATGACTACCACACTATAATTGAAAAAACAACCACACACCAAAAATCAAAAGTAAATGTTCCAAAACTAGAAAAATCAAGCTCGGTTACTAAGAAAAGATATCCCTATCCCATTCCTTTGTAGAGGGGGGAAGTCCATAGATATTTTCAGAATTTTTTTAAATTAAATTTTATGTTTATTTTTAGTTTTACATCATTCATTTCCACAAGATTTTGAGTTACACATTTTCTCCCTGTCTTTCCCCTACCCTCCACCCCAGAACAGTGATCTCACTGTATACCTCCTCTCCCAATCTGCTCTCTCCTATATCCTCCCCCATCTCCCCTGTGACTTTCTGGTAGGACGAGATGGATCTCCATATCCAGTGCCTGTATATCTTATTTCCCAGTTGCTTGTAAAAATAATAATAATAATAAAAACATATTTTTAAACATTTGATTTTGAAACTTTAAATTCCAGATTCTTTCCCTTCCTCCCTCTTCACCCACTCTTACTGGGAAGAGAAGTAATTCAATATAGATTACACACGTGTAGTTACGCAAAACATTTCCGTAGTGGATATATTGTGAAAGACTGACTATACTTCCCTCCATCCTATCCCATCCCCCACTTGTTCTATTCTCGACTTTGACCCTGTCCCTTTTCAAAAGTGTGTGCTTCTAACTACCCTCTCCTGCAACATCCCCTCCCCTCCACCAGCCCCCCTCTCATCCCCTTTCCCACAACTCTCCTTTAGGGCCAGATATCCAATTTAGTATGTATGTCATTACCTCCCTAAGCCAAATTCGATGAGAGTAAGGTTGACCCATTTCCTTTGGCCTTCCTGTTCTTCCCCTCCATTGTAACAGTTATCCCTTCCCTCTCCAAATGATATAATTTACCCCATTCTGTCTCTCCCCATCTCCTCTCATTATATTCCTCTCACCTCTCAATTTCACCTTTTAAATATCATCCCTTCCTATTCAATTGATCCTGTGCCCTTTGTCTATGTATACCTGTACACATATATACACACACTCACATATGTATTTATATGCACATATATCCTCCTATATAAACATATATATACACATACATACATATATATGTGTATACACACATATTTATATTTTCTTCAACTATCATCATACTGAGGAAAGTTTCATAAGCTACAATTATCATTTTTCCATTTAGGCACATAAATAGTTCCTTATGATTTCTTTTCCCTGTTTAACTTCTCATGCTTCTCTTGCTTCTTGTATTTGAATGTCAAATTTTCTTTTCGACTCTGTTTTATTCATCAAGAATGCTTGGAAGTCCTCTATTTCATTGAATGACCATATTTTCCCCTGACACATACTCAGTTTTGCAGGGTAGATGATTCTTGGTTTTAATCCCAGCTCCTTTGATCTCTGGAATATCATATTCCAAGCCCTTCAATTCCTTAATGTAGAAGCTTCTAGATCCTGTGTTATCCTGATTGTGTTTCCACAATATTAAAATTGTTTCTTTTTGTCTGTTTGTAATATTCTCTCCTTGATCTGGGAACTCCAGAATCTGGCTATAATATTCCTAGGAGTTTTCTTTTTGGGATCTTTTTCAAGAAGTGATCGGTGAATTCTTTCAATTTCTATTTTGCCCTCTGGTTCTACAATATCAGGGCAATTTTCCTTGA
>CM053585.1:198433375-198465148 GCA_028646515.1 Pseudochirops corinnae | reverse complement strand
GAAAGTATTTGCAGATCCTATACATGATTGCACGCCACCATGGGGGGGAGGGGGAGGGAGGGGAAAAAAATCTGAAACTCAAGTGATTGTGGAACTGAATCTTGTAAATTAAAAGTAAATGAGCAAATAAAAAAAAAAATAAATATAAAAAAAAAATTAAAAAAAAAAGTTTCCTTCCAGGTTTAATTTCATAAGGCTATGACCTCTGTCTTCTAGGCAAAGTTACTTTCTTGACATAAGAAAAGAAGGGGGAAGGAGATTAGGAGGATGAGTTGTGATAAGTAGTTTATTTAATTCTCTATTATTACAGAGTAAGAATTAATGAGGTTTGAAAGGAGTTACTTGTCATGTAAGTTAAAATGTAGTCACCTACAAATTAAGGGTTAAAAATATAAACACCACCTGCCATTGGCATAATAGGAAGATCAAATGAGATAATATAGGTAAAGTGCTCTATAAACATTAATGTGCTCTATAAGTGATACTACTAATAATTTTATTATTATTCTTGCATACTGTTCCTCACGATGAAAACAACATACTCATGTCAGTAGTTTTTTTTTTCTTTTTAGCATATATAATTTTATGTTGGCTCAGCAGATTTAAAAACACCTTGAGATCTATTTACCCTTATTATTCTCTTATTCGAATACGTAGGTGACTCATTTCTTTGGATGAAGATTGTGCACCAAAAGTCAATGTGATCACTAACCAAGGCTGTCATTCAGATGAATAAAAAAAGTGACCCTACTTAGTTATGTAAAGATTTTATTTCAGTGGCTGGTAGGTAAATTCCACAGGTCTATGGGATTTAAATCTGGAAGGAAACTTTGAAAACTACTCCAATCTCCTTACTTTAAAGAGGGTCTGAGGTAAAAATTGTATTGTTAGAGGCTGGGATTAAAGTTAAATCTGTGTGGACAGGATTTGGTTTCTGGCTCTGGCTCTGGGTCTCTTAATCTCAATTTCCATTTTGATTTGGACCAGTTAAAGATATTCTTTACATATCAACATCTGAAGCCTTCCTACTTTGGTGATGCCAAAACACCAAAGGATAGCTACTTTTTTTTTTTTTTTAAGCAACCATATTGTAGTGGCAGGAGTTTGTCTGCTGTAGAGTTTATTGTTAATTCAACTCTCATCTGTCCTAGTCTACCATATTTTTTGCCAGGTTCTTTTTGTTAAGTTCTGTTTTTAATGAGAGTTTCTATCTGTAGCATGTAACGTTTTAAGGCAAAAGAGTAAAATGCTATAAAGTACAATTCAGTAATTTAAGGAAACCCAAGCATATTTGTTATTTCATATTTTGTCTCTAGACCAAAACCTACATAGAAAGGCTCACAAGTATGAGGTTGTTGTACACTTTTAAGAACTGATTCACTTATTCTCTCTTTGTCTCTCTTTCTCTGTGTTTCTCTTTCTCCTCCCTCACATATACATATAATTCACTAGTTATATTTATTGTATATACATACATATGTATATATATGTATACACATACATATATATGTGTGTATGTATATATATATATATACGCACACAGATCACACACACACACACACACACACACACACACACACACACACACACACACTAGTGATCAGTATCTATGGATAGCTAAGTGATATAGTTGCTAGTGGAACTGACCAAAAGTCTGGGAGACTCATCTTCCTGAGTTCAAATGCAGCCTCAAACATTTACTAGCTGTGTCACTTAATCTGGGCACGTCACTTAACCCTTTATAACTCAGTTTCCTTATCTGGAAAACGAGCTAGAGAAGGAAGTGGCTATTTTATAATCTTTGCCAAGAAAACTCCAAATGAGATCATGAGTTAGACATAACTAAATATAACATATCTATCATATCTAAATATATATATATGTGTGTGTGTGTGTATGCATATATATTTGGCATGAATATTAAATGTTTAATTATTTTGCTTCTCTATAGCATAAGAACCACATTATATCTTTAAAAGATGTGTCATAGTATTGTAAGGATTTAATATTACAGTTTACACTGAACAGTCTGAGAGGTAGCATGTATATAGTGGATAGACAACTAGCTTCAAAGCCTGAGAAGCCTGGTGTTCAAATCTGACCCATACTGGTTGTATGGTCCTGGGCAGGTTAACCTTTTAGTACCTAAGGCAGCTCTCCAAGACAATAAGGTGCAGAGGAGATGCTAACTTCTTCAGGCCTTTCCTCCACTTAGGGTCAGTTTCACTTCCATTTTTCCTTTGTTGTAACTCTCTCATATTTTTCTCTCATTTAATCCTTGTACAAGTTGAAACATGATGGGACTTTAGAAAAGTGATGATTTCCCAGTAGCTGTAGTAAATGAACATAAAACTAGTGATGGTAGAACTTTAAAAAATGTGACATGTTACATTGGATTCTTCTTTTGAAACAAATGGAACCATAGTATACTACCACCTCTTAAATTTAATTTCTTGTTAAAATTTTGATATTCATTTAATGCTGATCTTAACTTTATACAGCTATGTTTACTGGGCTTACTCTCCCACTGGGAGCAGACCCTCCTTTGCAAGGAGGTTATTTTCTAATGCTGGACATGTAGTAAGTGTTCTGAGCCCGGATCTCTCACTCTGCTTTCAGTCTCTGCCAACTTTTGGAAAAGCAGAAGATGGCTAAAGATCCTAATGAAGTTTCTAGCAGTTTTGGAAATCCTTGAAAAAATTTGATGAGCTTGGTTTAGGAAAGCTTGGTTCTTGCCTGAACCAGTTTACACAAATTGTGTGTAATATGGGTGAATTGTAACATCAATAAGATTTATGATTGTAGATCAAGAAACACACACACATACACACACACACACACACACACACACACACACACACAAACACAAACTCATTGGCTATAAGCATCCAGGAAGATTCAGCCTTTCATTCTGTCTTGAGGTGTAGACTTGTAGGAGATGTTGGTCTCTACCTCTAAATGTTAGATTTTAATCAATTCTCAAAAATCATAAATATTTCCTGGATCCTTTCTTTGGGATTACAGTAATAAGGTACCTAAAATACTGTTTTTTGCTGTTTTTAAAGGACATTCTATTTGTTCTTCAAAGCATTTGTTCTTTCCATTGGTGACATGAGCCTCCATGTACTTGAAAATGTTAGTGAGTTCTGTATTTGAATTGGTGTCATGGTCCTCTTGGCTTCATCAATGGAACAGTTAGTAGAATGGCTGCTTCTTTAAGCCTCAGTGACCTTGAGCTGATGGGCTTTTCACTCACCCTTTCCTTTATATAATAGTCTCAATGGACTGACTCTATGGGACCACTTTTATTTTGGTAAGACTTTTAAGATATATAACTTTTTACCTTCAGAAATATAAATTTTCTAATTATACCCTGCTGAGATTTTTCCAGTGATGTTTTTGTTAAAGTTTAAAAGCATATTTAATATAGTTAAACGCATTGTTTGCCTTATGAATTTTATGATATAAATTTTTAAATGCTGGAATTTAAAAGAAGGATTTTTATGGATTTTTAGGTAGTGATAAATGAAGGCAGGTTAACATTAAGAGAAGCGAGTTTTCTTTTTCTTTCTTTTTTGATGAAAGCGTGGTTAAATAAACATTAGAATTAATTAGAAGCATTCAGATAAAAGGAAAAAATAGCAAAGCATCTGTCTTTTCAAAGGATTTACCTATTATTCTGACTTTTTTGAAAGTAAAATCTTTTCGCTAGTGAATTCCTGTATTTAAAAAAAGAGGAGAAAAACCCTTTCAATTAATTTCTTTTGGTCAGGGGCTGTAAAATTCTTATATCTTTATTCTTGTAAAACATAACAGTACTTGTGAGGTCCAATAAGCTCCCAGTTAGGTAATAGAGATAATATGTGTAGCATAAAGAACACTGGATTTGGAATTAAGAGAACGTGAATTCATCTATGTGTTCTCCTTACCAAGCTTTGTGATTTTTATGGAAGGCACTTAACCCCTCCGGTTTTTCATCTGTAAAATGCGGGTACCGGACAAAGAGATGACCTCAGTTCTTAATCCCATGACTCTTCTTGTGATATAAGGGCTTCAGTTATCAGTTACTGCATCTTTGTTCACCTACACCTGTTGCTTTTTCCTGATGATACCTCTCACTCTTTCAGGGTGGTGACTGATGGCAACTCAGTGCAACTAACTCTTCCCCTCTGGTTCTTTTGCCCAGAAGAATGCCAAATTCTTTCTTCCATGAAGACTCACATATAATCTCCTTTCTTTTTCACCATTTGACAAAGAGGAAGAACAAATGAAATGATCCTTTTGTAACTTTGGTCTGCTGATGGGGACTGGCGTGGTATTATAGGATCATAGATAACCTTTAAGTTCATCTCATCCATCGTCTTCATTTTGCAGATTAAGAAACTGAGACAGAAGGTGAATGACTGGTCCAATGTTACATTACAGGCATCATAAATAAGGAAAGTTTTATAGAATTTTGCAGTCCTAAGGCAGAGCAGTCTAGTAGAAAAGGCGCTGGACTTTAAGACCCCACCCCACTTCTGACTGTGTGGCCTTGGGTAAATTACTTCATCTCTCTTGAGTTCCTACTTCCTCATCTGTAAAATGGGGATAGTAGTGCTTGGGCAGTCTACCTATCAATGTTATTATGAGGATCAAAAGAATTAACTGTGTAAAGCACTTTGTAAATCTTTTAGCACCACATAAATGCTAGTTATTATTTATCGTTTAATGACATAACTGTGAGGAGACAGAAGTAACTTGAGGTATAACTCTTACTACCTAGAAACTCACTTTTCCTATTCAGTGTGATATTACAGATTGTTTACAAGTCTGGCTCAATTCATGCTACTTAGGAACCTTTAGTAGCTGCCTATTGCCGTAAGAATAAAAGGGGGGAAAAACTACTTGGCTTCGCTTTTAAAGTTTTTTAAAATTAATTTCGTTTTCCAGCATTATTTCATTTAATTCCTTTTCCCTCAAATATCCTGCCCCTGGACTTTTGCACAGACTTTCCCCCATGCCTACTTTGAAGGCATTCCTTCCTCATCCCTGCCTTTTAAAATCCCTTTCCTTTAGGACTTAAGTTAATGTAACTTCCTATGGAAGATGATCTTTTCTATTTGTTAGTATTCTCTACTTCTGAAAATGATCATAAGTACGTATATGCCTATGCACACATACACATATGTGTATGTGTCTATTTAAAGTGCTTTGTCTAATTACATATTGTGCCCTTCTCCCCAGTGGAGTATAAACTCAGTGAAGGGCAGGGGCCATTGCTGTTTGCCTTTGTGTTCCTAGCACCAAGCATAGTGCCTTGCATATGGTAAACAAGAAATGCTTATTGGATTTTATTAGTAAACCCATTTGAAATGGAATGTGCATTACTCATCCATTCTTGTTCCTTATTCCCATTCAACCTTAGGCCAATATGTTTTTTGGATTAGATGAGATCTTATAGCATTGGAAGAGACCATAGAGATTATCTAATCAAACCTCTCATGAAATGTAGGAGTCTCTTCTGTAGTTTCCTTAACATATGGTCATCCAGCCTTTGCTTGAACCCATCCAGTTATGGGATAACTCCTTTTGAGAGGTGATGATGTGTCATTGTTAAGTGATCTTAACAGTTACAAAGATTTTTATGTTGGGTTGAAATCCATCTCCCTATAACTTCTACTTATGGTCTAAGGATTGTCTTTTTTCAGCCAAAGTGCATCAACCCCTTCTTTTTAATGACTTGCTTTTCAAGTATTTGAAAATGGCAGTCTTGTCCTCCGTTAGTCTCCTGGATTATTGGCCTTGTTGGTTCTTTTGCCACTGTGATAGTTTAATAGAAACTACTTTAGGTGGCCATTAATTAAAAGCAACAATGAACAACTGTGGTAGAAATTTAAATTAGCTCACATGCTTAATAGTAAAAGTGACAGCTAACTAGGTGTCACAGATTAGTAGCATTAGATAGGTTAGCTTGCATTTGATTCATTTAAAACCAACAGAAACTTTATTTAGGGGCTATCATCATCAGAACAATTTTTCTTTCTGGTTGCCAACAATTAGAATCTGGGGTGGTAGCTTCTTAATGGGCACTAAAATGAAGATTTTTCCAATGTTGATGATCACAGAAGTGTAAAATAGGGACCAAGGTGTCAGTAACTGAAAATCTTGCTTCTTTTAACTTCATCTTGTTTGGATTCTTGGTGTTTTCTTACTGACAGTGTCTCGGGATTTAGGGAGGATTAAGGTAAGCTTTTAGAGAGATATAAACATCCTTGGGCCACAGGAGGTCTGCCCCATGCTTTACTAATAAGAACACATTCCACGTGATAATTTAGAGTGGAGATATTACCTTCCTGGGTGAAATTCATACAGTTAAACCTAAAAGTTTAGTGATAGGCATCATTCTAAGAATGCTGTTGCTTTTTTAAATGAATGTATTCTCAGTTTCAAATATGGCTTCTTAATTTCCCACACTAAAAATGTGTGTGTGTGTGTGTGTGTGTGTGTATACTCTATGTGCATAAAAGGACATAATTCTTTTGCCCTTGAACAATCAGGCAGTTAAATGAGCCCTCAAGCTTCCAGGTTGGCAGCTTGTTTTGTGCCAGAGGAAATGACTCAGGAGAGGGAGAGAGAGAGAGAGAGAGAGAGATTTTGTGTGTGTGTGTGTGTGTGTGTGTGTGTGTGTGTGTACATGTATACACACACTTGAAGGTCCACAAATGGGGCGGAATACATGTTATGAAACTGTGCTTTAGAAGCAGAGAGGGTCAGAGAACATAGATGAAGAGTGGTACATTGCCTACAATCTGCAATTGCCTTAAAATGTTAGTTTCATATCTGAAGAACTGCTAAAGTAAACAGAGACACTGAGTTAGGATGGGTCGGTGCCATTTTATGTGCATTGTTATTATTCTGGAGGGTATATGTTTTATGCTATAACTGGCATCCTAAAATGCTATTCAGATGAGTACATTGAAATAATGCTATGCATTTCAATCTCACCTAAATTGTAAAAGAGGCACTTTAGTGTAGTTTAGTATTTTATATTATAAAGCATGACATTGAACAATTTCATTGAAATTAACATATGCATGGAACATTTGATCTCTTATCATTATCTGCCTCTGTCAAATGAAGTCTTCACAAGGGTTATGGCTGAGATGACATCACATAGGCATATTGTAAATATTTTGTTAATCTAAAGCTCACTCTTCATTTGAAAAATGGATTGTTTTATAGAAATGCAGCACTTCTACTAGAAAAAAGAGCAGACTCCCTCTACTGCTGAGATGTGGAGCAGCTCACTGAACAGGGACAGAGTGATAGTACATTTTCAGGCAGAGTGGTATTTATAGAAACTTCACTCCCTAAAAATGCTTCACTGGAGAAATGCAAAAAGGCATTATTTCAGGGTCTGAATATCTCACTTCTTGTTTTTCAGGCAGCTTCATCTTTGTATGCTGGTTGCTTTGTTCCATTGAAAGCTGGCAGTTTACAACTGGGCAGAGGAAGCTGCTGTTGAGCCAGCTTTCAGTGGGCCAAATCTTCCTACCATTTACTCTTCTCCAGTAGTTAGCACTGAAGTCTGTTGCATCTGTACTCTAAATGAAGGACTAAAACATATTTTTCCAAGATAATTGCTGGTGGTGTTTTGAAATAGTAACAGTAATGTTACAACATCACTGTTATATAAGCCTAGTTGTATCAGTAGCTGGTTTAGCCCTATTGGTATCAGATTAGTTTGAGTGAATTCTCATATTTGCACAGTTTTATACGATCTCTAGACAGGGATTCCCTAATGGGAGGTATGGCAAATGGACAGTTTTGGATGTTGTATCTTGACTTTTATGATCATAAGTCTATGGGTCAAATATTAATCTGCAGGCAGTGCTTTTCATTTAGATGAAATGCTAGGATGAACATCTTATAAAGGTTCCAAAGACTAGAGGTTTAGGGGGACTGAATCTCCAAAGTTCTTAGAGCCAGTATGATTGGGGAGGGAACAGGGCCAAGAAACCTAAGGCATACATTCTTAACTGATAGAAGAGAAAGTGTAGGGCACTTGGCACTTGCTTTGCTATGGTGTATTTTATATCATTGACACTCATTTGCTGCTAAGCAAAAGCTCAAAGAAAAACAAACGAAACCAAAAAAAAAAACCCCATAAATACTTACTGGATGGAAGAGTTCTGTGTATCTTTGGAAAGAAAAATTGAGGACTTTGCAAATTAACTTCAAGCTGCTCTTTCAAATGCTCAGATTCTTTTTAAGCATTATGAGAATTGAAAGGGGCAAGATTTGTATTTTGTGTGGTTTAAAATAGGACATTCTCAAAGGAGTTTTGCTGATCTCTGGTGGGCATCACCCTTTGTTTAATGAACAATTCACCCTTTTGACTTGTTGTGTAGTTCCTAGCAGTTTGTAGAGACCCATTGAATATTTCATTGACAGTGATTATTAGGTATTAGCTGTTTGTTGATAGGTTAAATTTCCCACATGATTCAGTGTTTGTCACTTCTTAACCTAGGCAAGATGTAGTAGCTCTTGGCTTTTCTTCCAGAAATCCATTAGGTTTGTTTTCAGTCACACTGATACATTGGATTTAGAAATCAGCATGGACTCTGATAGTGGACTGTACTTTACCTTTCAATTTCTTTGCTAACCCTAATAAAATGGTCACCTTCTTTTACCTACTCCAATATCTCTGGAAATTATGGAGAAGTATCTGGTATCGAGGCTCATTTCTTCATAGTAGCTATAGACAGGAAAAATATACCTTCTTTAAGAAGAGACTTCTGAGTTATAAAATCATATATTTAGTACTAGAGCAGACTTTAAAGATCCTCCAATCTAACTACCTCATTAAAAAAAATAAGATGACGAACTGAGGGCCAGTGAGGTTAATTGACTTGCCTAGGTCACAGAATTAGTAGTGGAGCTGGGTTTTGAACCCATTTCCTCTGACTCCAGATTGAACACTTTTTCAAGTATTTCATGCTGCCTTATATAATCTTATGCCAACATATATGTGACATTTAGGGCTAGTGAGTTATAGTGGATAGGGTACTGGACTTGGAGTCATTAAGACCTGGGTTCAAATTCTGTCTCAGAGACTGTGTGGCTACAGGTAGCCTTTCTAAACCTCAATTTCCTCATCTGTAAAAAAATGTGAGTACTAAATTTCTGTACATGCTTATTTTAATGTTCAGAAAATATGTCAAATGCTTCTCGAACTTTAAGGTATTATAGAAATGTCAGTTATCATTATCATCTGATTTTTTTTTTAAATCTCAGTAAAGCTTGCAGTGTCAATTTATGATCTGTAGTATAACATGAGATATTTTTTCTTTATCTCTGCTCCAGATATGGAATGAGAGACCTGTCCTTTGTAGTGATATTTTCTCATTAAGCTGTGGTTTCTCGCCATAGATTTTTCCCCCTTTATAAATTCTGTACATTTGAGCTAGGGACCTCTTGGCATTGGATATATATTTGAAATTGAATAAATAAATTATGTAACGATTTTAAAAGCTTTCTAGGATCATTGAGGTTGAAAGTCATTACATAAAAATAAGTTACTTCTTGTTATTTATTAATATGGGTATTGTTATGATTGGATTATGTCCCATCATGTTTGACGCTTGAGTATGAATGAACTGATAATGTTAGAAAATGAATATTCCAAACATGCTAGCAGAAGGCTCCCTGGTTTTTCACAAGCTTACATTTGAAAAAAAATGATTTAGAATGGATCTTAGCCTCATTTGATTTTTTTTCTTACAGAAATAGTGGTGATTGTACTATAATTCTTCTTTCTTATTTTGCCTTTATTTTTAAGGGCAGAGTGAGGATAATGCCGAAGACTATAAGTTTTTGATGAAAAGTCCAGAAAATTATAGAGACTTTGAAATGAAGCCATGCTACATTATTATTTATTGTTTTATTCCTTAAAGACATTAGCATTTATCACATAGAAATGTTAGTTAAACTTCCACATTGGAAAAAAAAAAGTTACGTTTTAAATACCAAGTTTGTAAATGTCATTTTTCTTTAATCCCAGCCCATAAAAGTAGTTTAGCAGGCACAGATGCCATTCCACCAAAATTACAAAGGCCTCCGATGACCATTTTCAGTTCTCATATTCTTTCAAACTACTCTGGTTTCATCATAGACTAGTATTTTATACATGCGCTTAAATAATAGGGCATTTATAAAGCGAATAGAGAGAAATGACACAACTGAGTTCCTAGGATCATTTAGTTCAGCTGTTTATGATTTTAGCATTCAATGTTTATTCCAGATTGGGAGCCTGAGAAACTATCCTATTCTCATTACCTTCATCGGTACAGCGATGTGGATAAGACTAAGGTATGCAGGGCAACGAGCAGTGACAAGCATGAAAACTGCTATGTGGTTGCCACAAATTTCCTGGGTTGGGGACTTGTCCTCAGAAACTCTGACTAAATTATGATGCTCATCTCCATATCCTTATGATAATGGAATATAGTTTCTCCATTTTTGTGGATTATGAAAGCAGGAAACAGAGGCTTAGGAACTTTTCCAAAGCCCCTTAGGAAGGAATAGATATTTTAGTGAATGATTTGAGGCAGCTAGTAGGTGGATAAAGTAATGGACCTGGAGTCAGTTAGCTGTGCATTCCAATCCAGCCTCATAAACTTATTAGCTGTGTGACTCTGGGCTAGTCACTTGACCCCTCTCTGCCTCAGTTTCCTCATTTGCACAATGGGGATGGGGCAGCTAGGTGGCAGTGGATAGAACACTGGGCTGAGAATCAGGAAGACCTATCATTCTGAGTTCAAATCTGACCTCAGATACTTACTGGCTGTGTGACCTTGGGCAAGTCACTCAACCCTGTTTGCCTCAGTTTCTTCATCTGGAAAACAAGCTGGAGAAGGAAACGGCAAACCACTCCAGTATTCCTGCCAAGGAAACCAAAATGAGTCATAAAGAGTCAGACACAACTGAACCAACTCAGCAACAACAACAAAAAATAGGGATAATAATAGCACGTATCTTCCAGAGTTTGGGGGAGGACAAAAGGAAATAATATTTGTAAAACACTTTGCAAATATTTAATCTCTATATAAATGCTAGCTATAAGGGGAAAAGGGAGGAATAAGCATTTATATAGCAGTACTATATGTCAGGCATAATAATAATAGAATATTTGTGTATGATATTTATTAATACAAATATATAGTATTTATTCATATTTAATTGTTTTATTATTAAAATACTTACTTTACCCTTATTTTAGGAGATTGCTTATATTATTGATGCAAGTCTGTTGTGCCTATGGAATGAATGACTGTAAAATCAAAGAAAACATGTTGCCCCCAGCTAAAAAAAAATGGCTCATAGTGTTTTAATTTTCTTGCTCTCTTCATATCCAATGATCTTCTGTTACATTAAATTGGCACTACTAGCAACAGTGATCCTTAGTGAGAGGAGGCAGCTCTCGGCTTCCAGCACTGCTGAATCAGCACAACGGGGGGACAGGCAGGCTGTCTTTCTAATTTCTTTGTGAGCAGGATTAAATTACTCTGCAGGCTGGATTTGAGCCATAGGCCATAGTTTTACAGTCTTGTAATATGGTCTTGGAGCCTGAATCATATAAGCCCATTTGTCTACCTGTTTATTACCATAAAGCTTTCTCACTTTACAACCCATCATCTCCGGCTCTCTTCTGTCTCCAGAATTTTAAGTATAAAATGACATGAATTAAAAAAGAAACCTAAAAACAACAGTTGAAGATTCTGGGCATTGCAAAATAACAAAGGCTGTAGCTTCATGCTGGAGCGTGAAAGGGAAGATGCAGTAATCAGGGGAGACTCCAGGTGGCAAGACTATGGTGCATTATGATAAGAACATTTCTTGGCAAAAACCTTTTCAGGAATATTTCATTTAAAAAAAAATATCACAGGAGGGACCAGAAGGACAGGTACTCAGCAGAAGGTGTAGATTTTAAGGAGGCAAAAAAATGACCCACTTGATAACTTACAGGCTCCATTGAAACAAAGCAGCTCAGATTGAGTGAAGAACAGCTGGGGGACTGGGGTACGGAGTGGGGGAGAATAGGAGCAGATTGAGAAACAATATACATTGATCAGATATGTGAATCTATTAGCTTTTTTCTTTCTTTCTCATGTCTTCCCCTCTAACATCTTTCCTATTGAGATTTAACATCAGTTACAAAAGAAGTTCCCAGGAGAAAGTTCCAAGACACATTTCTTCCCTGCAATTCTATGAGTCTTTTGACAGTTGGCTTCTACCTCTCTAGTCAGTCAGGCTTGTTGAAGATCATTAGATTCTAATAGGGAATAATTCTGGAAGGGTAGCTTATAATGACAAGAGTGCTGAGCTTGCAATCAGGAAGCACAGGTCCTAATCTTGATTTTGCTTTCTACTGGCTATGTCACATTGGACAAATTACTTAATGCCTCTGATCATGTTTTCCTCATCTATAAAATGGGAATATTCACACTTTATCGTGAGGATATTACAAGGGACACACTTCCTAAACCACAAAGCACCATAGAACTTTGATCTTTTGCAGTAGTTCTGTGACAAAATTAAAATTGCCTGCTCCTTTTCCAAGGCTGGGAATCCATAGAAGTATGGAATTAACCTACCTATTCAAGTCCCAAGGATAAAGGGGCTACCCCATAAGCATGGCTAGAGGCAGCTCTGACTTGCTCCCTTAGAATAGATAGACAAACACATCGTTCCTTGACTCTGAGAGGTTTTTATTTTGTCAGGAAGGTATCCCCTTTTTGTGGTTATCGAGGAATTATCTTGTTGTACTTCTCTGCCTGGCCTTCTTGCTGAAATACCAAGGTGGACAAAGTTGTATCCTTATTAAATGATGGTGTTGTTGATTATTGTTGTTTGTGGTGACCAGTACATTAATTTACTATTACTTTTCTTGCTATAAGACAAAGGTGGGGGAGGTCACCACTCCTGATTCTCATGTGTGCTTTTGGAGAGGGCCAGCTTCAGTGCATCTGCTTGGGGCTGTGGTGGCTTGCAAAAGCTTATCTATTTATTTCTGAACATATTGTGCCGTTAATCTACACCTCCCTTCTCCCAATGGAAATGCTGTTCACGAGGCTCTAGCCTCTCTCCGGGAAGTTATTTGATTTCTGAAGTAAGAAAAAGGATTAATGCCGCTGGATTTTGATAAGCTTGGTCCTCTAGCATGATATAGGCCCCTTCATCCTGCTAGCATCTCTGACAGTCGATTCGTTAGGCAGGAGCACTGCAGAGTGCTGATACAGGCCGTGCGGAGATAATTGTAGCTTTGCTGTTTAAGGGTAAGTCTAGTGCTTTCCAATGTTAAAATGATAACCTGTTTAGGAAAAGTCATAGAGCCAGTCTGCTGGCATGGGAAGACATAGGATGGCTTCGCTTATTTCACTGAAATTTGAGCATGTTTCTCTTCTCCCTTGCACAAATTAAAGTCTTGTTTTGTTTATATTTCTACTATTAAGCTAGAATTTAATGCCAGCTTGTGTTTCTGCTGTCTTCCTGGTACAAATGTATTACTAAAGAGCAGTGACAGAATCTGTATCTTCCTATGTTCCATCATAATCCTAAGCTATTTGTTATAACATCAAGCATAAAGACTACATGACATAGTGGCAAAAGAATTAAATTGGGAGTTTGACAGCTTGGGTTTGAATCCTAACTCTAGGTCACTTTAGACATGTGGGACCCTGAACAAAATCACTCACCCTTGCTTAGTTTCTTTATCAGTGAAATGGGGGTATTATTTTAGTAGATCATCACAAAGGGTACCTCGCGTTCTAAATCTGACTTCCATGGACTCAGTTAAACATCTAGTAAAGTTCATGCATAGCAGCAAACGTATCATAGATTCAGGGCTAGAAGAGACCCCAAAGGTCATCTAGTCCAGCCGCTTTTATTTAACACCTGAGGAAGCGGAAGCCTTAGAGAGTGGTAAGTAGTGAGCTGGAGTTTGGACATAGAGATAGGTTTGGTTTTAAATTGGAGAATTCAACAAAGGAAGAAGATTAGGCAGTTTCTTTGGTATGGGGGAAGTGATGTTAATTAGGAGTTAGGATATTTCGCTTCTAACCCTATCTCTGCTTCTCAATCACTGCATGATGGTGGACATCACTCCTCCTTTCTCATCCTCAATTTCCATGTCTATAAACTGTAATATATCATCCTATAGGAACAAAGAGGTTTAGTTGATTCTGTGTATCAAAATCCCCTTCAAGCGCTTATATTCTGTCATTCTGTTAAAAATTACTAGGCTTCCAGTAGCCTTAAAGATAGAATTATATTGACGTCCATAAAAAGCCAGACCCCTGATGATGTGGACCTTTTATTTATTTCCTTGACTTTGTTTCTTAGGAGGCTGTCTGGGTCAGACAAAGTAAGCACCAGCCCCTGAGGAGTATGTATGACTAGTGGAAAGGTGCCCTTTTGGTATCATATATTATTGTCTATCTTTCTCCTGTGACTTGTTTATTATTGAATGACAAGAGGAATTCTTGCTTCAGGGATATCAAAGTGTCTCTAGCTATTAAAAAATTTAAATGCATTAATTATATTAAGCATAAGTATTAAAATACACAGAAAAAATGAAATGGTTTCTATTCGAAAAGAACCTATATCCTACTGTGGAGATATAACAACTTTTCAGGGAGTTAGCTGGCTTACTAGATAGAGCAAAGGACCTATAGTAAGAAAGACCTGAGTTCAAGTCTGGTCTCAGACACTAGATGTGTGATCCTTGGTAACTGCTCTCTGCCTCAGTTTCCTCAACTGAAAAAATGGGAATAATTACAGCACCTACCTCCTAGGGTTGTTGTGAGGATAAAATTACATATTTGTAAAGCTCTTAGCATAGTACTTATGTATAATAGGCTCCTAATAGATGCTTATTTCCCTTCCTTCGGTCTTTCATTCAGCATGAATATATTGTAAGGTGAAAAAAGTGAAGGGAACAAGAGATTGACTAGACACAGACTTAGTAATGTTTGGAGCAAAAACATTAATAATTGGGAGGATCAGCAAGGAAGTGACACTTGAACTGGTACTTGAAGTAAAATCAGGAAGAAGGGAGAGGTGAGGAGGGAGTTTATCCCAATCACAGAGGCAGGAGATGGTTGGTCATGTTCCATTGCCAGACTGATCTGTGGGGACCTCATGAAAACTATGAAGGTTTATCCCAGGACATGGGAAAACTAACTAGAACAGAAGGCACTGAAATGTTCACATTACTCTCTAATTGTCTCTAATCCCAGTCTAATTCTTTCAGCTGCTACCTCTTCAGTGAAGCCTTTCTTGATCCTTCCTGTCCTGCTACCAATATTGAGTATGGTCTCTCCAGTTTTCCTTATACAATATTTATGTATAGTAAGGTAGCCTGGAATAGTGGATGGAGAACTGAGGTTAGAGTCAGGAAAACATGAGTGCTAACAGAATTCAGGGATCTTGAGGGCAAAGATGGCTTTGTTTTTGTCTTTTCATCACCAGAATTGAGCACAAAGTGCCTGGCACATAATAGTCACTTAAATGGTTGTTGACTAATACTAGCTGTGTAATTCTAGCAAGTCAGCTAAACTCTGTGTCCCTTGGAAGCTTGCTGGACCTTATCTCTTAAGTTAGTGGTGTCATACTGAAATAGAAAAGGGCCTCATTAATCCACACATAAGATTTCCTGCAGACTACATATTGACATAGAATTAAAATATAATACAACTTGGTTTTATTGTATTTTATTTATTTTGTTAAATATTTTCCCAGTTACATTTTAATCTGATTAGCCCACATGAGAGTCTGTCAGGCAGCTTGTGCCTTGGCTTTGACACTTTTGTCTTGAGTTACGGAAGGGTTGTGATCTGTATCAGCAGATTGTCCTCTCCCATTGAATGTTAGTTCTTTGAAGGACAAGGCCATTCTGTGTCTTTGTCTATATACAAAATGCCTAGCATAGTTCTTTGATCATTATAGCCACTTAATAAATGTTTGTTGAATTGCCTTGAAAATTATAAATTCAACAAATCATTCCCCAATTGATAAATGATCAAAGGATATGAATAGGCAGTTTTCAGATGAAGAAATTAAAGCTAGTTATATGAAAAAAAATGCTCTAAATCCCTATTGATTAGAGAAATGCAAATCAGAACAAATGTGAGGTACCACATCAGATTAGCTAACACAGCAAAACAGGAAAATGATGAATGTTGGAAAAGATGTGGGAAAATCAGATACTAATGAATTGTGGGTAGAGTTGTGAACTGATCCAGCCATTGTGGAGAATAATTTGGAACTATGCTCAAAGGGCTATAAAAATATGCATACCCTTTGACCCAGCAATGCCACTTCCAGGTCTGAATCCCAAAGAGATCATAAAAATGGGAAAAAGGACCCACATGTACAAAAATATTTATAGCAGCTCTTTTTGTGGTGACCAAGAATTGGAACTTGAGGTAATGTCCATCAGTTGGGGAATGGCTGAGCAAATTGTGGTATATGAATATATAGGAATACTATTATTCCATAAGAAATGATGAGCAGGCTAACTTCAAAAAAACCTGGAAAGACTTACATGAACTGATGCTGAGTGAAGTGAGCAGAGCAAGGAGAACATTGTACACAGTAACAGCAACATTGTGTGATTACTGACTTGATAGACATAACTCTTCTCAGCAATGCAGGGATCTAAGACAGCTCCAAAAGTCTTATGGTGGCAAATGCTAGCCACATCCTGAAAAACTTTTTAAAAAAAGATAAAAAGAGTGATTTAAAAAAAAAATATCTGTTATCAATGGCCTGATTGTGGATTGCTTTCATGGATCCTTCCATTTCTGTAAATACATGTTTACTTGAAAGAAAAAAAAGAAAGTGATAAATCCAACATTTAGTAATTGCTTTCTATGTGCAAGATCTTTTTCTGAGAGGAGGAGGAGGAAAGACATATGGTAAACAGGATGAAGAATTTACCTTCAAGAAACTTACGATTTTACTGTAGAGATGATGCATGCATACAAATGACTATAAAAAACTATTCTAATTGGAATTCCAGAGACCAGACAGTCCTGAGAGGTTAAAGGTAAAATTCTAGCTGAGGGAGGCGATCAAGAATAGCATGGTAAAGAATTCTACAGAGGACTTTACAGATTTCAACCAGTGGAGATGAAGGACAAAGGCTCAAAGCCCAGGGCTGCATATATAAATCCTCTATAGTCCTGACTGAGATCTTCCAAAGTACAGTATAGTTTCAGTGTGTGTCCTGTACAGCTAGGTCTCACAGAGTGAGTGAGTCAGCAAGTTAGTAAGTAAGTAAGAAATAAGGGCCCAATCCTGGATGAATGTCCAACATCAGAAGAATAGTCTAGGGGACATCCAGTTTGAGATGTCCAATAGGCAGTTGAAGATGCAAGACTGAAGGTCAGGATGTTGTGGAATAATAGATCTGAGAATTATTAGCATAGACATCATAGTTGAATCATAGGAGCTGATGAGATACATAAGGGAAATAGTATAGAGGGAGAAAATGGGAGGAGAAAAGGGAGAGGAGGGGAGAAGAGAGAAAAAGGGAGGGGGGGAGAGGAGAAGAAAGTCTAGGACAGAGCCTTGGAGGGGGTGGAGGGGGACACCTACCCTTTGTAAAGCAAGACCCAGATGAATATCCAGCAAAGGAGACTGTCAGTCAATATGTAAATATTTATTAAGTTCCTGCTCTATGCCACACACTGTGCTAAGTGCTGATGATACAAAGAATGACAAAAAACAATTTCTGTTCTTAAAAGACCTCACAGTCTAATAAAGGAAAGAACATGCAAACAACTATGTACACACAAGACAGATATAGAATGCATTGGTGGTAGTATTCTCCAAAGGAAGGTATAAGATTAAAGAGGACTAGGAAGGACTTCCTGTAGGAGAAGAGATTTTAGCAGGGACTTGAGGGAAGCCAGGAGGTGGAGATAAGAGAGAGCATTCCAGACATGGGAGATAGCCAGTGAAGATGTTCAGAGTGAGGAGATGGAGGCTCCTATGCAAGGAACAACAAAGAGGGAAGAGTAGGAGATTTAATTGCTGTAATCCAAGGTCATATTAATGGTCATGAGAAGCTGGATGTCCAGTTCACCTGCAGTTTGCTGTATTCAACTGAGTGAGTGTGAGGTTTTCCTTGTAAGCATGAGTGTGTGATCTCCGCCATATTGCTTCTCTGAAGGACCATCAGTTATGGATGGCTTCTGGATGCTGCTCATATATCTTGTATGTGAAGCAGCTGTACCCAAAGGGTAGCAGATGTCACAGCATTTTAAGCATAGGGGCGTGATATTAAACTTGCCATTTTGTTCTTCTTGAATTAACTTCAGGGTTAGATAGCTCTTAAATGATGATCTGCATTTCCTGCAGCAGATAACAAAGCACTTCATCTGAATTTGCCCTTCCATGGCCATAGTCAAAAATTCTTTCCTCCTTCTTTTTTTCTTCCATCTCAATAAAAATGTCCTCATTGGCCTTCTTGCTGGCTGTAATGTTAGAAAATAAATGCTAAATTACTTACTTTCCATCCACCATGGACATCTTGCCATCTGCACTGCTCATGTTCCTCCTATTTCCCCACTGGAGTAGCACCGTTTGGGCCAGACCTATGGAGATCATGCCTGTGACAATAGTGGAATTAAACCAGTCAGAATTAGAACTTCATCCTGTGGCTAAACTGTCTTGATTTGGTGAATGAGTGTAAGCTCCCCTAATCAACCAGACCCATTTTATTAATCTCTCCTTTGGTTTTCATAATTTCTAATTTAGTATTTAATTGGGGATTTTCAGTTTGTTCTTTTTCTAGATTTTTCAGTTGCATGCCCAATTCATTGGAATGTTGTCTCATTATTGTCATTCTCTTGGATGAAGTTACAGACTGTTTCTATGATTTCTTGTTTGACCCACTCATTCTTCAGTATTAGATTGTTTAGTTTCCATTTAGTTTTTTAGTCTATCTTTCCATGGCCCTTTATTACATATAATTTTTATTGCATCATGATCTGAAAAGGATGCATTTAATATTTCTGCCTTTCTTCCCTGGGTTGTAAGGTTTTTATGCCCTAGTACGTGGTTAATTTTTGTGCATGTGTTATGTACCACTAAGAAGAAGGTAGAATAGTTCTTAGATTATCCCTCCTGAACCTGTTTTCCAGGTCGGTTGTTTTTCCAATGAGATATTTTACATTTTCCTTTTTTTTTCATTGTTTAGATTTTGTTTGACTGATTCTTGATACCTCATATAGTCATTAGCTTCAATTTGTCTTATTCTAATTTTTAGTAAATTGTTTTCGTCAGTTAGTTTTTGAATCTCCTTTTCCCATTTGTTCAGTTTTTATACTTTTAGGGAGTTATTTTCTCCGATTAGATTTTAAACAGGCTTTCCCATTTGACAAATTTTACTTTGTAAGGAGCTGTTTTCTTCATTGAATTTTTTTTCCATTTTGCCATATTTTTAATATATTTGCTCAGTTCATCTTCTACCTCTCTAATTTGACTTTTAAAATCCTTCTCGAGCTCTTTCAAGAAGCTTTAGAGCAGTTCATATTCCCTTTAGAGGTTTCAGATGTAGGTTTAGGGTCATTGCTGTCCTCTTCTGAATTTGGTTCTATTTGTTTACCATAATAGAATTCTAAGGTCTTTGTTTTTTTTGTAATTTGCTTTTTTCCCATTGTGATTGTCTCTTTCCTAGCTTTTAAAATGGATCTCTGTTTCTAGGGCACAGAGGGCTGTGACCCACACTTCTTATGCTGAGAATAAGGGGCCTGGTTATTGGCTTTGTGTGCTGTGGCCAAGGCCAGGACTTTCTGTGTTTCTCCAGGGTTACATTGAAACTCACAGTATGAAGTGTGAGAGAGGGGTGGTCTGGCCTCTTCAGGATTTGACCTCTGTGCTCCTGGGCTAGAGCTCAGGCAGGCTTAGCTGCTGCTGGCTGTGCTGTGTTGTTGTCTGCAGAGCCCCCTGGTTGTGGGGAGGTACACCTGGGGTTCTGGTGTTAGGGCTTGTTGTCTCCATCCCCATAGAGTTCAGGATCTCTGCGGGGCAGCTGAGATGATGCTTGTTGCAACGGCTCCTGTCCTTCACTTTAGCCCTAGCACAGCTATGGCCATACTCTTCCTCTAGGATCCCCAAGCTTCAGCTGATTACACTGTTTCAGGATTTTACACTGGGGCAATATTCTCTAGATTTTTCACGGTTAGAGAGAGAGAGAGAGATTAGAGCAGCTATGGTTTACTCCACAATATTGGCTCCTGGAAGGTCAGGTAGGTGATTTTTAAGCATCCAGACTGTGGGCTGAAAGCCCCAGGAGTAGCTAGCTGCTGCTGCTGCCATAGCCCCTGTGCTTGTTTCTTATACAATGTATTGGTAATGGAATTTGGAGATGCCCCTGTATTGGCTTGGTTTTTGGGTTGAGTGTTAAAACCCAGAGCTTGTGAATCCCACTTGTGGTGTGAAGAGAGAGGGCTGAACTGGGAGGAGCCGTCAATTGAGAGAGAGGCTCGAGCCTAGAGAAAGCCAGAAGGACTTTGTGAGAGCAGTATCCAGTATCACGGAGCCTCAGTTGCTGAGAGAAAGACTGCCGAAAGCCCATTGGAGCTGCCCAGGACTTTTGAGAACTGCCACCCAGAACTGCCAAGGACTGAGGAGGCATGGCTGTGATGCCAGTATTTTGTCCGTCTGCTTTGATGTTGTTTTGCCAGATTCACCTGCTGGTGAAGGACAATGCTGCTGTTGTGGAGGTCCTGGAACCTGGCTGTTGTTTCAGAAGCCTTGAAGGAGGATTTTCTTGTGGTACCTGCACAGAAATCCTGGAAGAGGGCCTTGCTGATGTTTTCAGGGGTTCTGGGACTGTTCTACAGGCAGAGAGTGACTTGATGAGGATGCTGGCTATGGCTTTGTTGAGCCTTGTCTCCCCAGGAACTGAGATTGCTGAGGGCTTGCCTCAAGTGAAGATGAAAGGACCTTTCCTTGGGTATTCAATGCTGAGTTTAACCTTGTAACTTAAGGGTGGATGTCCTTTTGTGCTCTCCTGCCCCTTTAGAGATTCAGGGGTGGGAAGCCTTTGAGGTTTTTTTGTGCTCTGTGATTAACCAAATGAATGTACTTTGTTTATAGTTGGAGACTAATCTCCATTTGAGAAGAGACTTTTGACTGACTAAATGAATGTCTAGGGGTGGAGTAGTACCTGGATTGAATTGAGAATTTATTTGCTAAAGGAGCAAGTTACATTGTATTTTGACTTTCTCTGTTCTGTGAACAGTTTGGTGAATAAATGGGTTTTACTATGCTGGTAATCCGAACCTTGGAAGTTGCCTTTGCTTGGCATTACACTGAGCTCCAGCAGACCTGTCTCCTCATCCTGCAGTGAGAGGCCTGGGATTCGCCCCTCCAGTGGGCACGTCAGTTCCCCCTGCCACTCACTCCAGCTCCACTATGGTTGGATCTGCTGTTGCAGCCCCCAGGCTCCATTCTCTGCATTCCCTCACCTAGTGCAAGTAATCTTACCCTTCTGCATGTTCCTTGGCTGGAAATTTGCCAGACTCCATCTTCCAATGGATTCTGCCATGCTAACAATCATTCAGATTCACTATTTAGAGGTTACTGAAGGAATTCACGGGGGAGTTCAGATGATTTCCTGCTTCCATTCTGTCATCTTGGCTCCACCCCCAGATCTACAATCTCTTATGATCTATGATCATCTAGAATAGCTTTTTCATTTTACAGATAAAGAAATGAAGACCTAGAGAGCTTAAGTGATTCCCCTAATGGCACACAGGAGGTTCAGTGGCAAAGCCAGTATTCAAACCCAGGGTGTCAAACTCCAAATCTAGGGCTTTTCCCACTAGATCACACTGTCTCTCCATTCTTTGGGGACAACAGGAAGGCCTTCCTTGCACTCAAAGTCTAGTAGTTCTAGTTGATTTATGCATCCAGACTTTAATGGTGCCCTCTGTAAGGTAGGTGGAGCTTCTCCCAATATTCGTTGCATACTGGGTGAGGGATGGGGAGAGAAAGAGAGAGGGGGGGAGGGAGAGAGAGAGAGAGAGAGGGAAATAGAGAGAGAGAGAGAAAGAGAGAGAGAAAAGAGAGAAGAGAAGAGAAAAGAAAAGAAGAGGGGAGGGGAAAAGAGATACACAGAGAGGGAGAGAAACAGAGAGGGAGGGAGGGAAAGAGGGAGAGAGAGACAGAAATTTGGTAACCACTCCTCTTGTTCTCCTCTTTGCCTCCCAAATCAGGACATCCTTGTAATGGATGATGAGATAACTTTTTCCTGTCCTTCTAATAGAGAGGAAAGCATTGACAAGCAGGAAAATGTAGATATGAGATAATTGGAGAAAAATGAGAATACATGGGGGGAAAAAGAAGCAGTATTTTTTTTTTCATTTTGTCCAAGTATAAGACTATGCTAATTTATTTATTAAACCATTGCCAAATAAAGTAAGACAAGTGGATCTTAGCCCAATCAAAGTACTCCTTTGTGGGTCGTGCTAACTTCAGGTGTCCTAGAGCATAATTGGATAACAATGACAATTATCAGTGTTAGTACAGGACGCCCTTGTTCTTTCGTTTTGCTCTAAAATGTACTTTTGGGAAGTCTGATGAATTAGGAAAGGGCTTGACTTTTAAGCCAGTCTGTAAACTGAACATATGTATGCCTGGCCCTGGCAAATTGGGGAAGACCTTTTTAATACCTTTTCAGGACACCTCTTTGTAATCTAAGAGGCCAAAGAGCAATGTGAATAGATATGGAATTCTTCACCATCCTACTGCTCAGCAGAGATGACCTGTTTAGGGGCCCAGTGGTATAGGTCAGGAGTCCAAAAAAGGTTCACCTATTATTATTTCCAATTTATATTTGTCCCCCTTAAAAAAATTCCTTCCCATCTGACACTCCCCCCAAGGCCAAAAGGAGTATTGTAGCCTATCTCATATATCTGCCTGTATCGTTTTACTGAGGAGAATTGGGTAACTGTAAAATTATATTGACCTGAGGGGATTGAGATAGAAAAGTGGCCATGTGCTTAACTGAGCAGGAATCAAACTGTTTTACTGATAACATTTTATTGATTCATCTCCTTTTCTGTGTTACAAGTAGCCTCGAGCCTCTCAAAATGAGCTGGCAATAGTGTTTTTTTGTGTTGAGGGCCCATTGCATGGATAGTCTCTTGCTAGGTATTGAAATCTTATGTATGGGCTGAGAACTCAGATAATTATTGTGATTTGTAAAAACTGCAACTGCAGATGGGCCTTCCCATAGGTTCCATTTCCAACAGGGTAACAGGTAATTCTTGTCCTGTGTTGAAAATATGCACTCCATCCTTTGCCATGATGCCATGGAGAGTTTGGTTGTAAACAGCTAGACTTTTTATTATATTCTTTGGAGAGAGGAGGAGAGCAAAATGCTTACTATAATTGTTTTAAGGTGAGAGTGTTCAATCAACAGCAAACACAGAGGGGATTTTGAAGTGGAAGTGTTTTTAGATACTGTCAGTACATGGTCTACAAGAAATATTTTCTCTCCTGAAAGAAATAATTGAAGCTTTGGTATTCTCCCCCCCTTTCCCGTCACTTTGTATGACACATCTTTAAAAAACCAAGTAGCTTTGAGGAAAAACAGAGACATATTGTGATTTTAACCTGCATGTGTTGACTAATTTGATTCTTTTGAAGGAGTTAATTTGATGTACTTCATTTATTGAAGGCTCACTCAGATTCTAATGACAAAAGGGCCTTTCTTTTGGGGGAGAGTGAATACAATATTGACTCATGATGCTTTTGTACAAGTTTCATTTTATTGTGAATAGTAGTAATTGAATATGTGTGTGCATTTAATAAAAATATGATTATATTATCTTATTGTAAACTGAGCATTTTTATGGCAAGAATTTGTTACCTAAACTTCTTGAACTCATACTGTGGGCAAATGTGATCATTTCGCTTCTTTCAGTAGTAGACATTGGGATGGTGAGGCTTCTGTGCATTTATTGACAAAGGTCACAATCAAAATAAATTCAATTATGAGATATTATTGTGTGCTCACTGTGTGGACAGCATTCTATAATCACTTGTCAAATTGGATGACACAGAGGATATATCAGATAGAGTTCTTGCTTTCGAAAGACTTAGAATCTAGTTAAAGAACAAAGATATACACTTATTTAAGTAGTGATACAAGGAAATCTATGTTATTCTCAGTTAAAAATATGTGAAAATATTTATAAAATACTTTGCACACCTCAGAATGCTATTGTTGTTGTTATTATTATTGCTAAGCACCAAAATAAAAGTCAGATGCAGTATCACTTTGGACTTTATTCTGGCCTGGAGTGAGCAGAAGAAAGCAGAAGCTGACTTGGGCATTGAACAGTGGGTCACATTGGGGAATATAGAAGGGGGATGGGGGTGGGTTATATTCCAGAAAGGAAGGGTAGCTTGATCAAAAGACATGGAGACAAGTAGGCAAGTTAATACAGTATAAAGGGAAGAGAATTGCAAAGAAAGATGTCAATGGTGTAAGAAATAAACTGGATTTCTGATTTCATTGCCATAGGGAGCTCCTAGTTGAGGAAACTCCCTCTACCATGTGAATTGGTATCTTCTTACAATTTATAGTGTTAGAGAGTTGTCAAGAACACTAAAAGGCTAAGTGAGTCAATCAGGGTCACAAGGCTATTATTTGTCAGAGATAACTCTCATCTTCCTGGCTTCAAAGCTAATTTTCTATCTAAGATGACATACTGCCTCCCTAAATGTTTAAGATATATGAATAGCTATTTAAATACAGAGTGAAATCACATTTTCCCCACTCACTCTAGCCCACAGTGATCTTTCCCTCTCAGTTATTTCATTGTAGGCTCTACCCAATGGGTTTCTCTATCCTTCTATTCATACTTTATAAGATCTGTGGTTTCATGAGTTTTTTACCCCTTTCTGTGGACAGGGGCAGTTTTATTGTGACTGGCCTAGTGATATTGAACAGATTTGACATAGGTAGTCTGGTCCTGGATGGATAAGTCCTATACTCAAAGCCTTTTCTACCTTGCCAAATCCTGCATGGTCCTATACTCTGCTAGTAAAGCCTTTAAGAACACTGGGTCTCTTCCATACTATGACAAGTCATGAGAGGAAGAGTGTAAGAGAAGGAGGCCTCTTGCCACAATTACATGGTACTTCTTGGAAGAGAATGGTGTTAATTGGCCCTAATCTCTCTGCCGACATCATCTTATATCTTCACCTGCCTATTGGACATTTTAAACTAGATGTTCTATAGATGTTTGAACCCAACATGTCCAAAGCTGAACTCATCATTTTGCCTAACTCTCTCTCACTTCCCTTTCCAAACTTCCTTTATTACTGTTAAGGGCACCACCATCCTCCCAGTCACCCAGGCATCATTTTTCACTACTCATTCTCTCATGTGCCCAACCCCATAGTCAGTCTGTTGCCAAGATCTGTTGATTTTATCTTCATTACATCTCTTGTTACAAAGAGATGTTGTTGGGGCAGCTAGGTGGCACAGTGAATAGAGCACTGGTCCTGGAGTCAGGAGGACCTGAATTCAAATCTGGCCTCAGACACAACATTTACTAGCCTTGTGACCTTGGGCAAGTCACTTAACCCCAATTGCCTTGCCTTTCCCCCCTCCAAAAATAGCAAAAAACAAAACAAAACAAAACAAACAAACAAAAAAGAGAAGTTGCTGCCCTCTTCTCTCTGATACTGCCTGGTTCAGGCCCTCATTATCTATACCTGGACTAATGCAATAGTGATAGCCTGCATGGTTGGTCTCTTCTCCAATCAAGTCATCCTCCGATCAATTGTCAAAGTGATCTTCCTAATTCTCATGTCTATCCATGTTGTCTCTGCCCCACCCCACTCTATTCCCATCACCTGTTCAATAAACTTTGGTAATTCCCTGTCACCTCTAGGATCAAATATAAAATCCTGTGCTTGACATTCAAAGCTCTTCATAAACTGACCCTCATCTCTTTCCAGTCTGTTTTTACACTGTGTACCTCTCCCAACCCCACGTGTTCTGTCATCTAGTAACACTGTCCTCTCTGCTGTTCCTTGAACAAGACACTCACATCACCCAACTCTAGATATTTTCTCTGGCTATCTCCCATGTCTGAAGTATTCATCTTCTTCATCTTTGCCTCTTTGCTTCCTTCAAGTCTCAGATAAAATCCTACCTTCCAAAGCAAACATTTTCCAATCCCCCTTGATTCTAATGCTATTCCTTTGCTGATTACTTCCAATTTATCCTGCACATAGCTTTTTTTGTACATTTTTTTTGCATGCTATCTCTCTATTAGACTGTGAGCTCCTTGAGAAAAGAGATTATCTTTTGCCTTTCTTTATATTTCCAGGACTTAGTACCTGACACATAGTAGGTGCTTAATAAAGTTTATTGACTGACTGGCACATCATCCATAGGGCTTCTTTGTTAGTGTGGCAAGGAGAAGAATGGATTTATAATTACCCATTTCCTTCAGTCTTTTCTCCCTTACAGTCATTGGTACTCATAGTCATATGACTCTTATTACGGATGTATATCTAGAAGAGAACTGAGAGATCATTTAGTCTAATCCCTTGATCTTGTAGATAAGACAGAGTTGATGTGAGTTCCCCATGAACAAATATATCTAGCCATAGAGTATGGAGTAGAAACAAGGTGTCATGCCTCCCAGTTAATGGTCTGTTTCCTTTGTATAGCATTAACTTCTTAGTGCATTTGAATGGTCCTCATTCCTGTTCTTGATATCTTCTTTCCTCCTCTGGTGATTCGTGCTCTTGTCCGACAGGAGAATTATACACTTAATAGAGAAGCCAGGTTAACATTGAATGCATTTGTCAACTCTGCCCTGAAAGATAGTCATGATAAATGAATGAGAGTCAGTGTAGCATACTCTTGATTTGAATAGCCTGTTAGTTTTTCTGTTGTTTGTAAATCAGAAGAAACAGCTGGAGATGAGTACTAGGAAAAGTATACTAAATGCCTAAGGACATGATCCTTTCTCTTCCAGGGGGCGAAGGGAGTGGGAGGTAGTGATGGTAGTGTATGTATGGTCATGGGAGAATACTGGTGAGAAAACTGAGACATTAACATAAGGGAAAATAAAACCTGATTAGAACAATAAATAGAATCTTTTAAGCAGTCTGTGATTTCTGAATTCACTTTGATTTTTGTCTTAAAAGAGAACAATCAACCTGTCAGAAGAAAACCAACAAGCGCAGAAGAAAGGCAGTTGGAACAGAGAGGGACAGTGATAAACATAATTTAGTGTGTAATGGCTTGGGTAATCTTAATAATGATGCAGAGTAAGAATTAACCTCTGGAGATGGATTTTTAATACGTGCAAAGCCTAACATATTAAGCAGAGAATTCTTGGTGTTTATATAGCCCCTTTCTCTTCACATACCAAATAATAGGCAATTTAGGACCCTGGGAACAAATTGACAAATTATAAAAGTTGCTATTTAAGGTGATTATATTGCCAAAATATAATTTCTATGTATTACAATTTTGATTTCTTCTGAGATAGTGGTGCTCCATGTTTCAAAGCAATATAACACGCACCAGGACAATATTAGTGTCATAAAGACTGTTTAGTGGAAGCAAAAACCTCAGGATCATTAAATGTGCTATTGTTTCCTAAAACCAATTCAACCATTTCTCCTTTTATACAATTATGGGATCCATTCATTGCCCAGACGCAGTTCTCATCCTGAGTACACACACGTGTGTGCACGTGCACGGACACACACGTATGTATATATGTATATGAATGTAGATGTCAAAAGATATAAACAGACATAGATATATAAACATATTGATGTAGATAAATAAATTGATCTGTATATCTATATCTATATCCCTCTCTCTCTCTGTGTATATATATATGTATATATATATATATATATATATATATATATATATACTTAAGGATATTAGATAGCAGAATAATAACAATAGTAACGATAATATCTAACATTTCTGTAGTGCTTACTGTGCGCCATGCATTGTGCTAGGAGTTTTCCAATTATTACCTCATTTAATCTTCACAGCGAAGTGGGTGCTTTTATTATCTCCATTTTGCAGATGAGGAAACTGAGGCAACAGAGCTTAAATGATTTGCCCAGGGTCCTACAACTGGTAAGTGTCTGGGATCATGTGTGAAATTAGGTCTTCCTGACCCCAGGCCCAGGGCTCTATCCACTGTGCTGCCTAAATGCTTATTCGATTGGTACCTTTGAAACCATGAAAAGGAGTAGAGGAAGACTTTATGCTTTGTACTTTGGGCAAATACTCTACAGAATAACATTATCAAACGTGTGGCCACAGTCCCAACTATGACCTGAACCAGATTAAAATGTGACCAGGAAATATTTAACAAAATAAATAAAGATACAATAAAACATAGACAGTGTTACATCTTTTTCTTTTTTTTTTTTCACTTTTTGGAGCAGGGAAGGCAGGGCAGTTGGGGTTAAGTGACTTGCCCAAGGTCACATGGCGTGTAAGTATTAGGTCTCTGAGGCTGGATTTCAACTCAGGTCCTCCTGACTCCAGGACTGGTGCTCTATTCACTGTGTCTCCTAGCCACCCCAACAATGTTACATCTTAAAACGAAGTCAAATGCAGCCTTCAGGCATCCTTATGTACTGTTAAGTGACCCCCTGTTTCTGTTTGAGTTTGATAGTGCTGCTTTAGAAAATTAACACAAATAATAGTAATTGACATTTATATAATGCCTCAGATTTTTCAAAGCCCTTTTTCATGTTTTACCTCATTTGCGACTCATGATAACTCTGTGAGTGGGTCCTACAGGTATTATTTTCTCCCTTTTGCAGAAAAAAGAGATTGATGTTCAGAGAGGTTATATGACTTGTTTATAGCTCCGCAACTAATGCATGTAAGCTCTGAAGTCTTTTAGATCAGGGGTGTCAAATATATGCCCCACAACCAAGACTCCTTCTGAGTGCTGCCCAATCAGATTAAAATGGTGTTGGAAAAGATTTTACAAAACAAATGAAAATACAATAGAACATAGATAATGGTAGCAGGTGGTTTTCCAAGTCAATATGTAGCCTGTAGGGTTGCTGTTCAGCCACCAAAGTGATTTTCTAAAGTATAGGTCTGGCCATGTTACCCTCCCCCCACTCACTAAATTGCAGTGACTCACTATCACATCTAGGATTAAATACAAAATCCTCTGCTTGACCTTCAAAACCATAACCTGACTCTCTCCTACCTTTCCTTATTACACCTTACTCTTCACCCTGTTCTGTTTGATCCAGTGACACTGACCTTTTTGCTGTTCCATGAACAAGACACTTTATTTCCCAACTGTGGGCATTTTCTTTGGCTATCTGTCCCCCATCCCTGAAATGATCTCCCTCCTCGTCCCTGCCTCTTGCTTCATTTAAGTCTCAACTGAAATTTCTTCTTCTATAGAAAACCTCTTCCCAATTCCTCTTACTTTCAATGCCTTCCCTCTGTTAATTATTTCCTATTTATACCATATATAGCTTGCTTGTATATATTTACTTGTTGCATCCACCATTAAATTGTAAACTCCTTAGAGACAAGGACTGTATTTTGCTTCTTTTTGTATTCTCATAGTGCCTGGCACATAGTAGGTGCTTAATAATTATTTATTGATTGATTGATTTATTGGACCCAGTTTGTATTAGGATTTGACACCACTGGTTCTAGATTATATGTCTAGCACTTTACCTTCTATTCTCCATGGACAGTAATAGGGTTTAAAAATGAAAAGGTGTGAAGAAATCATGGTTTGAATCAGTATAGGGTCACTCAATCAAAGTTAAGCAGCATCTTTTTCTCCTTTTAAGTAGCAAAGAAGTGAGCTAACAATACCACATATAAAGTTGAGCTCCTCTTGGGGTTATAGATTTATTTAGAGGGCAGGTTTTGAGCATCTAAAATGTACAGGGAACTGATCTGTAAGCTAAGTTAAGAGATGATTCTGAACTGGAGCCTTCTGTAGTTCTGCGTGATGTGAAGTAGGATTTAGCTCATAGTATATGTGTACTGGGTGCATTAAACAGGACCGATTTACCATTGTACCTCAATTTAATTGTGTCTCATCTATAAAGTGCATGAACTCTAGCCCAAGAAGGAGGTACAATTTTGCTTTTGCATGTAACTGAGTTAGAATAAACTTCTACGAATACTTACAGGATTATAGCATTCAAAGGTGGGAAGTACCTTGGAGAGCTTGTCCAATCGCCTTTTATTATAGTTTGGTAAATTGAGAATCAAGAAGATTAAGGATCACTCAAGGTCACACATAAAGTATGTAGAATAACTGGAATTCAAACCCAGGCCTTTTGATTTCAGATTTCATATTCTTCCCTGTCTCATAAAATAGTATATTATACTGTTTCTCCAAGCCTGTAAGTCTTTTTTTTGCTCTGCTCTAATTTTGATCATGAAGATAGCCATTTTCTTATATATTACTCCAAACATACTACAGATTCTTGTGCCAAATACTCAATTTAAATGTCCATGTAATTTTGTTGGCTAGTATTGGCCTAACTTAGCCTTGCAAATTTTAATATAAGCTCATGGCTTAGAAGAAATTGAGGTCAAGCTTTAAAAAAATGTATCTTTAGGCAAGTTAAATTTTTAATAAAACTTGGAAAATGACTTTTATTGTCAGTATAGCTATGTCTCATTTTAGGCAAAAAAAACTTTCTAAAAAGTTGTGCGTAAATATTTTTATTTATTGATTTTGGCCAATTAAGACTCATTTTTAAAGAATTAAGAGGAGTTTGCTCCTCAGTGGAAAACCATGATGACTCTGTAAAATGGAGACACATTTCTTTCTGTGAATCATCGTTCCTGAATTCATCTAGTTTATATTTTCAGATGTTTATGGTTTGATTTTTCTTAAGCTGGGGTACCTTTTCTCAGATTATTGCTGTTTTCTTATGTCCTATGTATTAGTGGAATTGTCCATTTCAAATAAATTAATGAATTAAGACAAAGAGGAACGAAGTTAATGACTATCTCTTTTTAAAAATCACATGGTGGACTCACCTACAAATGATTATAAATGTCATTTTCCTCCATTATTGCCTTGAAACTGACACTAACATTGAATGTCTTCATAATTTAGGTGAAACAAGTTCTTCATATTATCTCATCATTCTTAATGAGTAAGTTAAAGCAATTGGTTAGGAATCATCCTATTAATCCCTTCAGGAACTCCAGAGGGCTAAGCACAAGTTCTGTGGAGTCAGTTCATAATAGTGGTAACGACAGACAGAATCCTAGAAGATCTTTTAGGACCCTCCTTTGCACCTCCAAATCTTTGGATCCTTTAAGGATATAGATAACTGGAATGTTATCATTTAAACTTTTATTTATTTTAGTTTACATCATTCATTTTCACAAGATTTTGAGTTATAAATTTTCTCCCCATCTTTCCCCTACCTACCACCCCAAAACAGCCATCCCACTGTATAACCCTTCCCCCAATCTATTCTCTCCTATGTCCTCCCCCATCACCCCTCTGACTTTCCGGTAGGGCAGGATGGATCTCCCTACCACAGTGCCTGTGTATCTTAAATTCCAGTTGGATGCAGTTAATAATAATAATAATAATAATAATAAATATTATATATATATATATACATATATATTTTTAACATTTGATTATAGAACTTTAAATTCTAGATTCTTTCTCTTCCTCCTCATCACCC
>CM053585.1:198412711-198432875 GCA_028646515.1 Pseudochirops corinnae | reverse complement strand
CATTTGCTCCACTCTAATTTTGAAGGAATTATTCTCTTCAGAATGCTTTTGAGATTCTTTTTCCATCTGGCAGAGTCAACTTTTTAAGGCATTCTTCTCCTCATTGGCTTTTTGGGCCTATTTTGTCATTTGAATTAATCTATTTTTTAAAGTGTTAATTTCTTCAGTCATGTTGTTGACTCTCTTTTCATGATTTTCTTGCATCATTCTTATTTCTCTTCCCAGTTTTTTTTCTACTTCTCTCATTTGGTTTTCAAAATCTTTCTTCAGCTGATCTATAGCTTTTAGGCAATCCTCATGTTTCTTGGAAGCTTTTGGTGCAGGAGTTCTGACCGTGTTGTCTTCCTCCCGTTCCCTGCTTTGATCCTTCTTTTCCCCAAAGAAGGAATCTAGGGTTTGGTTGCTGTTCTTACTTTGCTTCCTGTGCTTATTCATGGATGGCCAGTCTGTGATTTTTTTTAGCTCTGTGGAACTCTGCTTCCAGAGGGGAAAGCTCTGTCCCAAATTGCTGGGGTTTTCCCAGCTGCCGGAGCTTTTAGGAGGCTGCTGGGGCCTTCCCCTGCTCTGGCTCACTGAAAAGACACCCAGGACCACCACCCAGGACCACCACCCACGACCGAGATCCGGATCCAGGCCACTCAATGCGAGAGCACTTGGCCTCTCAACAATAATTTGGCCCCCCCTGCAGTCTGCACTCCGGGAGCTCCAAAGCAGCAATGTGGAGGCAGTTGCAGGACCTCTGCTTCTGCGGCTTCCTTGCCCTGGAAGCAGTTTGGCCAGACGTGCTTTTCTTTCCTGATTTTTAGCCAATTTCCACTAACCTTTTAGTCCTTTTTTTTTTCTTTATGGCTTGATAATTCTGGAAACTGCCACAGCTGTTGCAGATCTGCTCTTCTGTTGGCTCCAACTGCAGCTCAGCTCGTCAGGCTGCCCCCAGGGCCAAGGTGCCATTTCAGCTTCCAGCCCTGAGATGTTACCTCCTAGCCAAGCTGCCTTTAGCGGAAAGTGTATTTGTGTGTGTTTTAGATTTCTAGAAGTTGTTTAGAGTCATATTTTATGAGTCTTTTGAAGTGGCTATGTGGGAGCTGCGATACTTTGTTGCTCCCATGCTGCCATCTTGGTTCCGCCCCCTACAATGTTATCATTTAAACTGTGGTTACAGTATGCCATGTTATATAGAGTGTCTGTTATTGCTTCTATTGGAATAGCATCATTCAGTTGTGAGATCTTGGAGAGTAGGGCCTGATTTTTGCCTTATTATTATTTTTTTTAAATTTTCAATCCTTAGCATAGAGCCTGGCACACAGTAGGCTCTCAGTAAATGTTAGTTGACTGACTGACTCCATTGAAGAAAGAAGAAGCAGTTAGGTGTAGGAATGCCAAAATAGCCTGTAGTCTGAGATGATAAACTGAACTCATAAGATCATAGGAAATTTTGGTTGATTCCTTTTGATATCATATATATTTGTAGATTTCTAAATCCCCCCTTAAAAGTATTTGCCATATTCACTTATAACAAAGGGAAAAGAAAACAAGCAAAACCAACCTTGACCACGTGTGGCAGTATATAAAATATCACACACCCATTGTCCTCTCTTACCCTTACTGTGAAAAGAGGGAGGTATCATCCTCATCTCTTCTTCAGATATAAATAAGCATTATACATATATAGTATTCAATTTATTATTATTTTTCTTCCTTACATTGTTTTAGTCATTATATATAGTCTTTCCCCTTTCTGCTTACTTAACTATGAATCAGTTTCTACATGTTTTGCTACGTTTCTCTTTTGTTTCCTTATTCATCAGAAGACATAGACTCAAATCCCATATCTGCTAATTACTACACTTGTGATCTGCCAAGCCATTTGATTCTGAGCCTCAGTTTCCACTTCTGTAAAATTAAGGGGTTGGAATAAACTCCAAGGTCCCTTCCAGTTCCTTAGTGCTTTTCTCCACTGTTACTTCTGTTTTGCACATTAAATTGAGATGTAGTTACTATTATCCACAAATAGGCACTAATTGTTTTTGATGGGAGCATAGCCCCTATAACAGTGGACATGGATGCTGTACTGCAAACGGCACACTTTTCCTCTCCAAGATCATAGAAACTTGGAGTTGGAAGATACCTCTCAGGGCCTTTAAAGTAACACTCAACACAGTTTAGGGATCCCTTTTACAGCATGACTAATAAATGATCATCTAGTTTTTGCTCAAAGACTTAAAATGACGAGAAACTCACTACCTTTCTAGACTGCCCGTTGCATTGTTAGAAAGTTCTTCTTAATGTTGAACTGAAATTTGCCTCCTTGTAATGCACATCCATCTTAGTTATGTCCTTTGGAGCTTCATAGAATGAGCCTAATTAATTCCAGTGAAGAGCAGGGCAATCTGATAACGAGGAGAAATGATAGAGAAGAGAACTTGGTTCGCTATAGAATTTAAAAGTTCCCTGGTACACCAAAGCATGGGTGTATGTGTGTATTTACAGTGGAAAAAAAAAAAAGATCATTGGGGCATTAAGACTCCTAACCCAGCCTTTTACCCTTCCTATAGGTCTCCTTAGTGAATATCACGTGACTTAATAATAAATTCTAAAATAATAAAGGACAAAGGAAATGTAGCATTATTAACAATCTATTAATTTTGCATTCAGATTTCAATATAACGACTTTTGACTGAAAATCTATAGTTACAAATGCACTGATTTCTCACTTCCATTTTGCTCTGCTCATCCCAGATAAGGAAATGAAAAGATTACTTCATAGACGTGTAATCCAAATGTCAGTGTTCTGCCTCATTAGAGACACCAGCACAAGCATCACTAAAAAGAACACCCTATTAAAGGGATACTATTTAGATGACCTGTTTAAAGGGACCTTAATGCTTGCCTGGTAGGTTTTGAACCTAGTAGAAATGGGGCAGTAGAAAGACTTGATAAATCTCAGCCAGCCTGGAGATGGATAGATGATATGGTTTTGAATTGCAGCCCCAAGGGACCATGTTTTCACTCTACTCATTACAGGGAATGTGCTGTTAATTTCCACCTTATAGACTATTTCCACTGCCATGTCTTGGCTGGGTCATCCATGCCTTTTAGCAAGGTGTATGCAGCCGCTTAGAACAATGTTGAAGAGATTCCTGGTGGTAAATGTTTCATTCAGGTAGTACCAGCTATACTCATCATGGGGAGGTAGGAAATTAGAAAGACAGTTAAGATACTCTAATTGATTATGAGCTAAACAAAATCAAATTTGAACTCTTTCTTGAAAACTATAGCTAAAAAGCATTCAGGTTTACAAAGGCTTACCCTCTCCTCCCATTTTCTATTTTCCTCAATTAGATCAATCCTTAGAAGTGGAATGTATGCACCTCTGTTCAAAACCAGACATAACTCAAGGAGCACTTAGAAGAATTCAATTAAATAGCTATTGCATTTGATAACTGGTTTAATTTGTGAAACTGACTTCTCCACAACCACCATGTGGAGTTAGTGATTTAAATAGTCCTAAGACGGTCATCTACATGAAAGAAAAAAAATGATATTTGGAGATGATATTGAATACACAGATCAGAAGCTTAAAGTGGTGGCTAATCCATTTATTTAGGGACAAGAATTATGAGGCAACACTTCTGCTTAGTAACTTGGTGAAAACAAACATATGACAGTGTAAAAGCTTTTTTAACAGCACTGCATATTGGTCTGGTTCACAAGACATTAAAAACTGAAAAGAAAACAATGAAAAAGGATGTATCTGGCAGCTTGCATGGAAGTATCCTTGAATAGCTGACGGGTTCATTTTTACTTGTTTATGGGCAAATTACAGAGTTGCATCTGTTACTTCTCTATATACAGTCAGGCATCTCTAGTTTTTAAGATACTCTGTGTCATTCTTTGAAAATTTAATGTCAAGCTGAAAATCAGCTGAGGGTAATAATAATAATAGCTCATGTTTCTAAGTGCTTTGCTTTTAAAGAAATCTCTTTCCTTACAACAATCTTGGGAGGTAAACAGTGCAGATAGTATTCCCTCCATTTTTAAAGATGAGATGACACTGAGGTCCAGGAAGGTTAGATGATTAGATTATTGTCACGTAGCACATAGCAATGTCACAGTGTTACAGGTGACAATGCCAAGCTTAAACCCATCCAGTGCTATTTCCATTTTACCATACTTACATGATTTAAGCCCATAGTTAAGTAAATGGATTTTATGAAGAGACACCTAATCAAAGGTATACATGAATAACTTCATCAAGGTTTGAAAATTATACACCTTCTCTCCTAAACCCTACGGTTGAAAATTGCAACTTCATGTCCTCCCTTCCCCCTGAGGCTTTACTTCACTTTAACATATAGACGTCAACTTGTTCTGCATTATGTCAGAGACCTCCAATGATGTAGAATAAGAAAAGATTCATTGGTGATGATACTCCTTTTACTAGTATGGATTTCAATACCCCCCTCCTTAACGTTTAATGAACTATTTTTGTGAGTTGCTGTAACAGCAGTGGATGATGATTCCTCTAGGGAAGAGCTTTTCTGCCCTTGACTGGACTGGTCATCCTCCTGATGCACACAGACTGGATTCATTCTTGAAAGTTTCCTGGCTTGGTAGATCATGAAAAATCTCATACTTCACTGTCTTTGGAAAACCAGGTTCACCACCATGACATAATAAAGTAGAGGGAGGATGGTAATAGAGGTGACAGCTTCTTACAAAACCAGTATTTATCAAGGAGAGGGGTTTTCTGTCATCAAAAGGCACATTTATAAAGCATTTTCCTCCTCACAATTCTTTATGTTAGGCCAAAATAGCTACCAAAATTTTCTACCCCTATCCCTAGGCTTGGCTCTGGTCAGTAACCAAATCCACCCCACCCCATCCCCTAAATAAAAGGCTACCCAAGATTTTCCATCCTGTGATCTCTAGGTACAGTTTATCTTTTCCAGATTTCTGTCATTTTAAAATAAAATTCAAGTTTCTTTAATGTGCTCAAGAGTAAATAAACTACTCTTTATATGACTTTCCTTTTGAGTTACTATGAACAAAGCAAGGACTTCTATGGCATAGGGGAATGATGTTGGAAATCCATCAATAAAGCATTTAAGCCCTTACTTTGTGCCAGGTGCTGTGGTAAATACTGGACATTAAAAATAGGTAAAACCAGTCCCTTTCCTCAAAGAAATTACATTTTAATGGGGGAAAAACACATACGTACGGAGAAGATGGAAGACAGCCTTAGTGGGGAAGGCTGTAGCATCTGGACATCCTAGATCCTGAATGAGATAGAACTTGAGTTGATTCTTGAAGGAAACTAGGGATTCTTCTAGGTGCAGGTGAGGAGGGAAAGCAGTTTAGGCATTGGGGATATTTTGCTAGTTCAGAGTCACAGAGCTGAAGAGTGTTATTTGTGATAAACATCAAGTTGACCAGTATGATTGAGGAGTATGTGGAAGGCAACAAGGTGTATTACAACTGGAAAAGGTAGAGAGAGAGACCAGATTGTGATGAGCTTAAAATAATACTTATTATTATTATAAAATAATATTATTTATTATTAGAGTAACTACTTTACTCTAAACTGGAGTTCAAAGTTTGAGTGGGATTGGGAGTTAAATGGTCAGATCTATGCTACAGGAAAAATCGCTTTGTTAACTGTGTGGAGGATATATAGTAGTGGGGAAGAAATTTGAGACAGGGAGAATGACGAGAAATGACTGGCATATAGTAATAAATGTGCATTGATTAATTTTACAATTAATCAATTAATTTTACAATTAATTAATTTTATTAGTCTTTAGTCCAGGGGAGAGGTGATGAGGGTCTACACTAGGTTAATGACTGAGTAGAGAAAAGGAGATGTACATGAGAGATGTGGCAGATGATTAGAAATGTTGGGATAAGAGTGAGGAAGAAAGGATGACAACAGGTTTGAGAACCTGAGTGTTTGGAAGAATGATGGTGCCCTTGACTGCAATAGGGAAGTTTGGAGGAGATGTGGGGTTTTTTTTGATGGAAGGATAATGAGTTCTATCTTGCACCTGATGAGTTTGAAAGGCCTAGGGGGCATCCATTTCAAAATGAACAATAGGCAGTGGGTGATATGGGACTGGAGCTCAGCTCTACCGTTTACTGCCTCTCAGTCCTTGGACAATCACTTTACCACTTTGGGCTTCAGTTTCTCCAACCAAATAATGAAGGTGATACTCTAGTTGACCCCTAAGGTCCCTTCTACCTCTAATATTTGTTCCTATTAACACAGACTGCCCTGATATAATAAGAAGCTCAAAAACTCCCATTAAGGCTTAAAAAATCATTTCCTTGCAACACTCTTGTAAGATATACAGTCAAAGTATTATTTTATTTTTCTAGATGAGTAAAATGAGGCCCAGACACCTTAAGTGACTTGCCCACAGTTACACAGCTAGTGAGTGTTAGAATCAGTATTCATACCCAGGTCTTCCAAGTCTAGGATTCTTTCCATTATCCTACACTGACTATGATTGTCATATTTCTCCAGCACTTGATTGTTGTAAAGTCACATTTTTATTAGTCTTTAGCTTTCCAGTCCATCAGTAAATATTTATCAACTGCCTGCTATGTGGGAGAAACTGTGCTCAGTGCTTGAGGTACAAATACAAGAAAAGAAAAGTAGTCCTTGACCTCAAGGAGCTTACAATCCATGATGGCAAAAGGTAACCCACAACAGAAAGCTGATAGAGTCCACTAAGTATAGCTTGCCTGGGAGCTTTCTTTAAAGAGAGGCTTTGGGAAGAGTCCTTAGCTAGCCTAATCAGAGGAGCAGAAGATACTGAGTGTATTAAAGGGATGTGAGTACCAAGGCGGAAGCAGTCTCACAGTATGAGGAATTTCCTAATGCTGAGGTTCCTGGGGACATGATGTTTTCCATCATCTTTAGGTTTGAAGGTATATCTCCTCCCTTTCTAAGCCTAAAGGGTCATCCCTTGTAACAATTCTCTGTGTGTATATGTTGTTTCCCCCATTTAAACAGCAGTTTAAAAAGGGAGAGAGAAGCACTTTAAAAAACCACTTCAACCACATGTGACAATATGCCCTCTTCTCTCTTTCTCCATCTCCCTCTCATTCTCCCTCTCCCTTTTCTCCTCCAATCTGACTGCTCCTCAGTTTCCTTTACTGCTTCCTCAGCCATGTCACTCCCACAATTCTTGGGTGTCCTCCAGGCTCTTTATTGGATTCACTCCTCTTTTCACTATGTGATATCTTGGTGATGTCATTAGTTCCCATAGTTTTAGTTATCAGGTCTGTGCCCAGATCTATATAGCCAGTCCTAGCCTACTTTCTGAGTTCCATTCACACAGCATCATTTACCTTTTTTACACCTCAAATTCAGTATGTACAAAGCAACTCATTTACTTCCCCCTTCCCCCTCAAAAAACCTTTCCCCTCTTCTGAACATTACTGTTACCTTTAAAGTCACCACTAAAAAATCAGTTACCCAGACCACAAACTCACTGTCATCCTGATTCCTCACTTTGACTCATTCCACATATGCAATCATTTTGTTTCTTCCTTTCTATCACACACACATGTATTTTTATATATGTATGTATGTATGTATGTTTGTATGTATGTATGACATTCTTTCTACTCACATGGACATCATCTTAATTCAAGCCCTAACACTTCTCTCCTGGACTATTCCAATTACATTTTAACTTATCTTCCTGCCTCAAGTTGCCCCCCAATCCAGCCACCCTTAATTCCTCTGCCAAGTGATTCTCCTAATGCATGGGTCTGATCATGTCATTCCATTGCTTAATGAACTCCATTGGCTCCCTGTTACCTCCAGGATCAAATAGAAATCCTTTTTTTCCAGCATTTAGAGCTCTTTATAACTTAGCACCTTCCTGCTTTTATGATATTCTTAAACTTTATTCACTCCCATCCTCCCATGCACTGTGTGAACCAGGAGGGCAGCTATAGGTGGTGCAGCAGATAGAGCACTGTGTTTGGAGTCAGTGAAACTCATCTTCCTGAGTTCAAATATGGCCTTAGACGCTTACTAGATGTGTGACCATGGACGAGTCACTTAACCCTCTTGGTCTCAGTTTCCTCATCTGTAAAATGGCAAACTATCTAGTGTTTCTACCAAGAAAACCCCAGATAGGGTCGTGAAGAGTCAGACGCTGCTGAAATGACTGAACAACAACAAACTCTGTGAATCGCTTATGCTGATCTGTTTACCATTCCTTAAATATAACAGTCTGTTTCCTATCTGTGACTTGGTAGTCTTGGTCTCTCATGTCTGGAATGTTCTCCTTTCTCTTAGCTTTTCTGACCTTCTCTACATTTAGTTCAAATCACATTTTCTGAGCCACACTTTCCTGGTCCTCTGTCGTCCTGATGCTCCCTTGTTAGTGCCTCCTCCTCAGAGATTTCATTCCATCTGCTCTGTGTATGGGCAGTTATGTGACACAGTGGATAGAATGCTGGGCCTAGAGTCAGGAGAACCCAAATTCAACTGTGGCCTCAGACACTAGCTGTGTGACCCTGGTCAGGTCATTTAACCTTTGTTTGTTTCAGTTTCATCAACTATAAAATGGAGTCCTTAGAGAAGGAAATAGCAAACCCCTGCAGTCTCTTTGCCAAGATAACCCGACAAACAGGATAATAGAGTTGAATATGCCTAGATGACTTAACAACAATGGTCTTTGTATGTTTTATATATCCCTAATAATTTACACATTGTCTCTTCCATTCAGACATAAGCTCTTTGAGAGCACAGGCATTTTCACCTTTCTTTGTATCCCCAGAGCATAACACATAGGAATATAATAGGTCGAATGAGATAACATGTATAAAGCACTTTTCATATGTTAACCATACATATAAATGCCATCCATTTTTATTATTATAAAAAAATAAGCTCTCAATGCATATTTGTTGACAGACTTCAAAGAGGGGATTAAAACACACTTTCATGTTTTTGGTTTGTTCCATTCACATGCTTGGCATTAGGGATGTTGTGTCCTAATCCTGCTTACTGTACTCTGTTATCATGTCATACAAGTCTTCCCATGCTGCCCTGCATTTATCATATTTGTCATTTCTTATGACAAAGTAATATTCCATCGCATTTATGAACCGTGGGTTTTTGTTTGTTCGTTTGTCTTAGTGATTCCTCAGTGATGGCATTTATATTGTTTCCAATTCTTTGATACTGTGAGGAAATGATCCTCTCAATATTTTGGCACATACGGGCCCTTTTTGTTTTTAACCCTCTATGAGATATATGCCTAGAAGTGTAATCTCTGGTTATGGACATTTTAGTCATTTTTTTGTGTATGGCCTTTTAAAAGCATTTTCACATGCCTTATTTTCTCACTACATCCTTAGAGCAATTCTATAGAAAGGCTAGATTTTAGTATCCATATTTAATGATTAGGAAATTGCAAAAAGAGATGAAATTTCTTGCCCCGTGATACACATATAATAAATACCAGAGCCAGAATTCAAAACGAAGTGTTTTATTGGTCCAGTTCTCTTTCTATTACATCACCTGCTTCCCCATCTTCTTTTACCCTGCTCCCCTGAAACCAGTGATCATACCTATTCAAGATAGCTTAATGAGTTTACAAATGCTTCAGGGGTGGGGAAACCTGTGGCCTCAAGACCACATATGGCCCTCTAGGTCCTCAAATGCAGCCCTTTGACCGAATCCAAACTTCACAGAACAAATCCCCAGAAGGACTCAGAAAAAGGGCTGCATTTAAGCACCTAGAGGGCCACATGTGGCCTTGAGGTTACAGGTTCCCCATCCCTGCTTTAGATGAAGATGGTGTTCTCAGGGCCAAGGTTGTACCCAATACTCCCTTAGAGGGGAATGAGTCCTTCACATCATTAGGCTATGTTGACTTCATTTCATGAAACAGAGTCAGGCAAAACACATCACTTTCACTGACTGTAGCATACCTCCAGATGTTTTACTCCAATAGCAGAAAGAACAGTGCCCAAGACTGAGTTTTAATTATCATATTCTTGGCATTAAATGTTGAAAGACTCCCCTGAATAGGAGTAATGGTTGTTTGGTAACTCCCAGGCATAAAATGGAATTAAATGGGAAATGTGGTCATAAATATAAATCCTAGTCTTTGTGAACTGAGTTGGTATGAAAGGTATCACAGAAACTAGGAGGTCAGAATGAAGGGAAAATTGGGCATTTAACGGTGTCCCTGCTCGGTTGGTCTATTGAATATGCTCTGACACACAGTTAAAATCCTGGGGGTTTTTTGTAATACTGTTTTAATGGGAATGCAGGACTGACGGAAATAAACTCTTTTGGCTGAGAAGATTCTGAAGAATGATCATGAAAACTTATTTAATTGGATTCAAATTTTATATTTATTTTCTAATACATTTAATGAAGGGAAACAGAAAGAACATGAGCACATTTAACCTTTTTTTCCCATGAAGTTCTTAAGGTATGATGCCTATTTCCATTTATTTTCTCTCCAGAAAATCCATTTTTTATAGAATGACCTTGGTCCAAGCCTAATCCGTAAAAAATGGGATTTTACCATATTCCGTTCCAGCTCCGGAAGTTGGACTGTGTAGCCTTGTTCAGCTGAAAATCATATTTGTCTCTCTCTACATACAACCTCCTGCACGGGAACACAGGCTTTTGGATCTGTGACCATTGATCGTGCTGGCTGCCCAGGCGCCCCATGGTGTCACGCCTATCTACTTGACTCTGTCACTCCAAGTTTCCCCTCCTAATGAAACATATAAACCTCTTGGAAACTCTGATCTGACAGAGGCCATCCGTTAGTGGATTTTGTTTAGTAATTGCAACATCCATTCAATACTATTGAAAACACCCTTGAGCAGAATATAGCTACAGGGGAAACACACTCTAATGCAGCCGCCTAATTAATGAACTTTATTGCCGTTTAGGCAAGCATTAGACAGTTTGCCGAGCTTGTCGCTATGGATCTGTTGTGACGGTTTTGTCTGCTTTCCCTAAAGGGAAACGCTTCCATTGTTTGGAGAATAACTTTGAGTAAGTATGGAAAGCTAGGACATTATGTTCCCTAAATGAAGCTGATGGTATCTTCAGCATGTATTCAGACTGCTGACATTAGTGGTGTTTTCAAATAATAGAAAACCATGCTGCAAAATGACTAAGGATAGTAGCTACTTCAGAGCTTATCTGTGCTGCTGTATCCAAATGTTTCTATTGTCTTGAGGCTACATTATATTGTGTTCCTGGAGCCATAGGACCCATTTGTGAATAAACCTGGGCAAAGAAAGGAAGGATTTTTTTTAAAAGAGAACTTCATTAAGGAACGGTATAGGAATGTGTGTGTGTGTGTGTGTGTGTGTGTGTGTGTGTGTGTGTATGCTCACACACAAGTACTTTAAATTCTCAAACTTTATTTTTAGAAAACTTTATTAAGGAAGAAGAAAACAACCCCTAAAAGCTAAATTCTTTTTCCTGAGCAGTATTGGTCGGTTGAAAGAATTAGAGGTGAAAAGACCGAGTGGGGAAGAAGATCACAGTCTTCAGATCTGATCCCTCTTCCATATGGCAGCCCTTTAAATATTATGCTTACCCAACCCTCTAACTTACCCCCATGACAAAACTAGGACTAAGGGGTGTGGTTTACAAGAAAATATATTTTAATTCAGAATAGAGAAAAACTTCATAAAATCATAGAACAGGACATTAGATTATGCTAATACCTCATCCGTTAAAAAAAATTAAGTTGCGGTTGAACTAGATGGTTTGTAAGGTCCTTTCCAGCTCTAACAACAACAAAAAAGTCTGTGATACTGTGATTTAGTTAAGGGATCATTGATAGAGCTGGAAAGGAGCTTAGGCCTATGTCTTCCTTTTATAAGTGGATTTGAGTCACTGACTTGCCCAAGGTAACACAGCTAGTAAGTAGCAGAACTGGTGTTTTAACCTTCCGACTCTAAACCTCATGGTCTTTTTGCTCTTTTAGAGCTGTTTCAAATCTTTCATGATGGGATCTCGAAGAGGTCAGGTGGGAGGAAGAGGAGTTCCTACACACTGGATATCTTTAACTGGAGGCTGGATGGCCTCTCTTGTTGGGGATATGAGAGACAAAATTCTTGCTTTTTGTGGGAGTTGGACAGGATGACCTCTCAGGGCCCTTTTGACTCTGAGTCTATGTAACTGTGGTTCAGTTACAATGGAAAGAGAATAACAGGTATGGGGTAGATGGGTGAGTTGAATTTTATAACAAAACATAGACTTTTGTTCCTGCTTTATTTTATTTTAATTTAAAATTTTTTTTTTGCTTTTGTGGAGGGCAATTGGGGTTAAGTGACTTTCCCAAGGTCACATGGCTAGTTTTTTTGTGTTAAGTGTCTGAGGTCGAATTTGAACTCAGGTCCTCCTGACTTCAGGACCAGTGCTCTATTCACTGTGCCACCTAGCCACCCTGTTCCTGCTTTTCAAATGTAAAAGAGGAAGGGGAACCTCAAGTTGTAAGTGATAACTGGTGGGAGAGGGGCTAGGGCAAGGAAGGATGATGACAGTGAGATTGGTGAAATTCATCATTTGGCCAAGAATGGTTCTGCTTTTTAACTAGAGTGAGTTCAAAAGAAGTGAAAAAAATACATTTAGCTTCATAAAATATTAACATTCATCATCATCCTTGGGGGCTGAGAGAGTAGAAGAGAAATTCATACATTTGGTCCACAGATGTGTTTAGGAGTTGTATTCTAGTATTTAAAAAATTGTATTGTCTAAATATATAACAAATATGTTGTCTAGAAAATTGTCTAAAACTTTAAATATAGGATTCTCTTTCAAAACAAATTAAGTCCGAAGGTTGTGTGTCTACTCAAGAAATAAGCAAAAAATTATTAAGCACCTACTGTGTGCCAGGCACTGTGCTAAATGCTGGGAATGCAAATGCAAGCAGGAAAAATAAAAGAGAATCCCTGCTGTCAGGGAGCTTACATACTAATAGATGGAAACACACATAAAAGGAAGCAGGAAAGGGTTTGGGGAAAGGGGAGAGAAATGAAAGATATGGTAGTGACAGTCCAGGCATTCTCATGTCCTCATTAAAATGGAGTAACTAGCCAATCAGAGGGAGAGACCACAAAGGCAGAGAGTACTTCCATTATTAGAAGTTTAGGAATAAAGTGAACTTCCAGGGTGAAGAGTTCTGTCTGTCCCTTTCTTCCTTCCCCTTTTCCCTCCAAGGAATGGTAGGGGGAAATTACCTTGGAAATTTTCAATGACTGTTTATACACACACATATATACGTACACACACACGAACTTGATAAGAGGGAAATATACTAGATATTTAACTTACAGAAAACTTTGAAAGATGGTTCCACCTATAAAGTAGCTTTACAACTTCTACTTTCAAAATAGGCCCTAATGACATTCCCTTTAGTATACTTAGGTTGCATAACTTGTCAGCAGTCTATCTCTGCTTACCATCAGCTGAGTTAAATAGCATTTGGATCCTGATTTGAGAGAAACCCTGGTTTTTAGGACCCACATGACATTGTATAGCCAACTCATTTAATCTTTCTGATCCTCAATTTCTTCATTTGTAAAATTTGAATAATATCGGTAGGATCTACCTCACAATATGGTTGCAAGGGTCAAATGAGACAATGTCTGTGAAATACTATATAAAACTCTGAAAAGCAAATACATGTAAACTATTATCATAATCGCTATTATTATCATTAATTATTATTAGTCCATGGAAACACTGATAAATCTTAGGCATAGTCTTTGGAAAAGGAAGAAAAGATAATGAAGAGGAATGCATCAACAGATGAACAAAAGAGAGATTGAAGGAGAAACATCCATGGGGTAGAGTAGGGAGCCACCTACAATGTCATTAGTGTTATTAAGGCACATATCTCTGCTCTAAATAAGACTGATAGACTCATTTTTTGACTTCATACTTCACTTTCCTTTATTATCCGACCTCTTCCATGAAGCCATATCTGATTTCTGTTCCTTGAACTCCCCTCCTCTAACTGAACATATTCTCTCTCTTCTCATCTTATTTCTTTTTATCCTCTAGATTTTCCCCTAATCTAGTCTGTATTGTAGTAGCCTATTCATGTACTTGTCTTGTCCCCCTTTATTAGATTATAAGTGCTCTGAGAGTAGGAACAAAACATTTTTCATCTTTGAGTCTTCCACAACTAAGAAAATGCTTTGTGCTTTGCAAACCTTAACTTAGCCCTCTCTAGGGTGGGGGGAAAGAGAGAGTGAAGGAAAAAAAAAATTTACATGATAATTTTGTTTTATATCAGAAATGAATAGTAAGTTGTGCATAGTAGATTTGTAGTTTCATGTGCAATCAGCCTTTTTTTTTTATTGTACTTTGTTATGGAAATGGTTGTTTTATTCCGTAAATTAAAAATAAAATACAAAACCCTTAATGAACTCTATAAATGTTAGGTATTATTATTAGTTGGCGCTTGCTAAATGTTGAATTGATTATACCTCTCTATTGGCTCAGGAGTGAAAATAGAGCAATACTGATGGATATATAGACCCCCATTCCTTTTTATTATAGTTTGCTAAAAAATAGTAAGAATTAGGTAGCTTTCTGGATGCTGAATATCCTTTTATATTATAAGAATTTTACACCTCTGAGCCCTTTAGTCGTCTGTGGGAACCATAGGAGATGGGTTATAGGTAAGCATATAAAGTTTCTCGCTCCTTTTGTTCCTTTTATTTCTTCTTCCTCTGCTTCACCACATTTACTCAGTATCTTCTATATGCAAGGCTTCAAAAGCCTCTCTAATCTCAATCATCAGCACAGTAGGGCTATATGCAAGGCACCAAAAGTTTCCTCAGCCTTAATCATGAACCCAGTAGGGTAGAGGAAATCACATTCAGGTTTGGTGAGCTTATTGAAAAAAAACTATATAGTTTTCTTCAAAAAAAAACGTGGTCGTAAGCTTTAAAAATTAATTGTAATCTATAGGAGTGATTGGTTACCTGGCCAGGGCATATGTGTGCATATTTTGCTCAGTGTATTGCTTATTCCATAAAGCTTTCCCTTATGCCTTCTCCCTAACTAAAAATGATTTCTCTTTTCTCTGATATTCTTCGAGTACTTTGTCCTGATGCCTCTTTTGCCCTTGTCACTTTCTACCTTGTTATCAAGCTGATTTGTGTGCCTCATTTCCTTTCTTGAGGACAAGCACTCTGTGTCCTTCTTTGTCTATGTATCCCCAGTGCTTAGAATGGTGGCTGGCACATCGAAAGTGTTTAATAAATGTTTCTTGAATTGAATGGATGATCTGGGTCACACTAGTATTGCCCTCAGATGTGGCTTGTACTTTCAAAGCAGGGATAATTTTAGGTCAATGAGAAGCTGGTTTGATCAATTATGATACCCATATGCTTTCTAGAAGAAACGTTACTTGTTTTCTTTTCTCCCTTCCTCCTTCTGGGAATGGGAAAGGAAAGGAAATGTCCTTATTTTCAGAAGAGGGAAAAGATTGGAGTCTGAAAAATATAGGCCAGTGAGTTTTACTCTAGATCCTGGGAAAATTGTAGGACATATTCTTAGAAGGATGGTTAATGAATATGTAGAAAAGGAAGCAATGTTCATGAGAAGCTAACTTAACTTCAAGAACATCTCTGGCCAGACCAACCTTATTTCCTTTTTTGGGGCAGAGTTATTGGAAAACTGATCTGGGTAATGCTGTGGTTAGAGGTTATTTAAAAATTTAGCAAAGCATTTGAAAACAACTCATTCTTATTCTTGTGGAAAAGGAGACGTACAAACTAGATAATATTCCAATCTGGTGCATTTTAAATGGATTGAATGTCTAGATACAAAGACGGTTGACCATTTGTCTGATATGTTTCAGGGAAGATTCTTAGACATGGAAGGGCTGGATTAAATGAGCCCATCTCAACTCTGAGATTCTCCTTCCTCAATCTTTCCTTCCCTTCTTTACCTCTGCATTTCCTTCTATACCTCCTTTACTCCATTCTTCCAAAAGAAAGCTATTGACCTAACTATTTAGAACTTAGACATATGGGTAAATCATAGATGAAAAAAAAATCATCTTTCATTCCCAGGCATTAAAAATGGTAATAAATGATTCTAGAGTAGAAGTATTACAAAAAGGAAAACATTCTCTTCTCCCACCCAGGCTTAAGCTCCCCTCCCCTCACTTTGTTTCCTTTTGGTGTCTTGTGGGGATTTGTGTTTGGCAGAGGCCTGACCCCTTTAAAAGGGTTGGATGGTAGAAGCCTCATCGCCATGGCACTTGTGCAGCCTTGATGACACAGAGAGGGCAAGGACACAGCGTGTTGGCAAAGGTTCACCCAGGCCCTGACAAGAGCCCTCTTGTCTGCATTTCACAAGGCAGCAATTCTGAACCTTGGAGAGTGATTCTGGCCCTCTGTCATCTACTATCCCGCCTCTGCAGGCTCCTAGTTACCAGAGCTATAACCTGTATGCACTCAAACACATACACTGCTTTTCAGGAACAAAAATAAGATGTAATTCCTACCTAGAAATATAAATAGAACCAAGCTTCTCTTTTTACCATTAAAATCAGCAGGATTTAAAATAGCCCATTTGGTTTACTTCATCATAGTTATTGATTTTTTATGGGAGAATTTTGTATAACTGTAAAAGCATTTGCATGTATCGATCGGACAGTTGCATGGGGGGAAAAGGATGCTTCGCTTTTTAAATGCAATTAAAGTACTCTCTGCTTCAGAGAAAAGGTTTTAATTTTTGCTGACATTAAGGTATGTTTATTGATACTTTTGAGCCATATTTTTAATGAAGACCTTGGTAATAAAAGTCGTCTAGATACCATCTATCTGGGAGTGAGAATGTATTTGTGAATATTTCATAGAATAGAATCATTGGACTTTAGAAATGAAAGAGGCCTTACAGATCATTTGGCCCAGCCCCCTCGTTTTGCAGATGAGACAACTAAATTGCAGAGAGGTTAAGTGATTTGCCTGAAATCACCCAGCTAGCAAAGGATTATGTGCTGAAGAATAGACTTGCTGCTTAAGAAGAGAGTCTGAGGCATGACAGAGACAACTATGGGAAAGAGGAGGGAGATGAGTAGTAAGTAGCTGGGAAGTGTGGGGCAGCTGGACCACGGTGCAGAGAGCGCAGGGCCTGGAATCAGGAAGACTCATCTTCCTGAGTTCAAATGTGGCCTCAGACACTTAATAGCTGTGTAACCTGAGGCAAGTCACTTAACCCTGTTGGCCTCAGGTTCCTCATCTGTAAAATGAACTGGAGAAGGGAATGGCAAACCGCTCCAGTATCTTTGTCAAGAAAACCTAAATGGGATCGTGAAGAATCAGACATGACTGGAAAGTGACCGAAACAGAAAATTGGGAAATCCCTTGTTACCTGGATGTATGGTGTCTCCCACACTCTCCCCTCCTTCCATGATCAAGGGAGGCCTTGAAGGCAGAGTAAGAGCTCTCTTTTCCTGGAAGTGAAATTATTAACTACCTTGTTCAATCCAATGCAACAAATATTTTAAAAATATGCTGGAAATAAAAAAGATAAAAATGTGAAACAGTAGCTATTATTAAGGAGCTGATATTCTACTGGTGGGACATAATGAGGGCATAAATACGTACAATATATACATGAAAAGTTGAGGAAAGAGAGGGAATTAAGGAGGAGGCTCAAGAAGGGTTTCTTATAAGAGCTGATACATGAGCGGAGCCTAGAAGGGAACTAGGGATGCCAAGAGGCAGAGGGGAGAAGGGAGTGCATTTTAAGTCATAGGAGTGGGAGATGGAGGCCTAAGCTAGGACTGGAGGGGTTGGGGCAAGGTTGGGTGAGAAATAGACCTTTTGGACTGGAATGTGAAGTATGTTCAGAGACTAGAAAATGTCAGGAAAGGTGGTTTCAAGCCAGTTTGTAAAAGACATTAAATGTCAAATTGAGCAATTTGAATTCTTTTTTGGTTGTGTTCATGAGTTTGCATTTTATCCTAGAGGTAATAAGGCTAGTCTTGAGCAGAGTTGTTATATGATCACACTTGTGCTTTTGAAATATTTTGTCATGTGTGTGGAGGATGCCTTATAAAGGCTAGATATATAGATCTGGAAATTATTTTCAGAGAGATAACTGAATCTATTAGAGCTGAGGGTGGGAGGGAATATACATATATAAAAGCACATACTATGTGTCAGGCATTGTGCTAAACAGGTTTCTTTTTCTTTTTTTTTACTTATCTTCTCTCCCCTTCTCTTTTTTTTTCTTTTCCATTCCTCTCTTCCCCTCCCCTGTTTTTTTCTTCTCCTCTCCTTTTCATTTTATAAATATTATCTTACAACAGCCTTGTGAGCCAGGCAGGCTATTATTATTTCCATTTTACAGGTGAGAAAAATGAGGGAAGCAAGAGGTTAATTGACTTGCCTAGAGTCACACAACATAGCTATTGCTGAGGCCAAATTTGAACTCAGGTCTTCCTGACTTCAGACCAAGTACTCTTGTCTACTGAGGGGAGAAGAATGAGGAGGGAAGGGAGAGGGCCTCCTGGAACATGCTCCAGCCACCATTTGAAGAAGAGAATTTTTACTTATTGTTAGGAACATCTCCAGTTGGGTCTGGTTGTTCCTATGCCCATACTTTCATGTTTAGCCGTATGTCTGTCTGCGTATGCACTCTAAACCAGTGGTTCTCAACCTGTGGGTCACAACCCCTTTGGGGGTCGAATGACCCTTTCACAGGGGTCACAGGGGTCGCCTAAGACCATCAGAAAACACATATTTCAGATGATCATAGGAATCGAGACACAGCTCCTCTATCTGTCCCCTGGCAGCTCCGCCCACATACAGATATGCCCACATACGAGTATTAAAGGGTTGTGGCATTAGGAAGGTTGAGAACCACTGTTCTAAACAAAGCTCACTTTTGGCTTCTTATATGTGTTCCAACAGCCTGGCTTATGAAAACTTGAAAATACTCTCTTTTCTTTCAACTTACTTGATGTGTGATAGAGATGTTACTCCATGTCAAACTCTTTATCTGGGGTTTCCCATTGTTTTAGTAGGTTCCTTTAATCTAATAAGAATGTGCCCTTGGCTGAACTTTTTGTGAATCTGTGGGGAAACCAAAGTGAATATATTACTGCAACTGTGATTTGAATTATAATCAGTATGTTCTGATCTGTGACTGTGAAGCCTTCATTTTCTGACAGAAAAGGCCTAGGCCCTTCATCTGGGTCTGTTTGGGGGTGGCAGGTCAAACCCCAGAACTTGCTGTCCTGCATTATAGCACCAGAGGCAAATTCGAATAGTGAGCACCAGCAATTCCTAGAGAGCTTTTAGCATCAGAAGGTGGTTTTTGCCCAAATGATTTCCATAACTCAGGTATTCACTGAACCATTCTTTCCTTATGATTTGAGTAATAGAAGAAATGTAATTTTGCATCTGTGGTCATGTATCAGAAAGTGATGTTACGGTGAACAAGCGTACAATTGCTTTTAGTACCAGGCAACCTTAGGTATAGTGACTAGTGATTATTAACTTTTGGAAAGGTCAATTAAGACCAGTGTGTGTATTGCAGGGATTAGATTGAAGTACATGGACTTTATTGATCAATTGTCCTGTACAATCAACATTCTCCCTAGAGAACTCAGAGTTCTATAACAGGAAAAAGTCTGTCTTCTCTCTGTTTTGTGTTCCTTTTCTACCTTTTCCCCTTTTTTCCTCTTTATTTTCTTCCCTCTGTGCCTTTGTTCTTGTTGTTTAACTTCTCTCTTGTCTTCTTTCCTCTTCTGCTAGGGATTCCTTCTAGAAGTTTGTTTTCCAAAGTTCAATCTAAATGACTTAATGGATATAATGATGTACTTGGAGATGTATGTAATGATGTACGGGAGAACCCTGAGTTTGAATCCTGTCCTCAGAAATTTATCAGCTATGTGATCTTGGGAAAGATACTTAACTTTCCCCACCTCAGTTTCCCCATTTGTAAAGTGGAAATAATAATGACACGTACCTCACAGGATTAATTCAAGGACCAAATAAAATATCATAGGTAAAGATCTTTGTTAACCTTTTAAATACTGTGTAAAATCTAGGTTGTATTATAATTAATTAGTGTGTGCTAGAAATATATAACAATATATTAATCTACTGTAAAATATTTAAGGAT
>CM053585.1:198390233-198412211 GCA_028646515.1 Pseudochirops corinnae | reverse complement strand
ATTGTTGAGCATAGTCCAGTTTATCAAGGTTGGTCATCATATGTACGATGTGTCTGTGATTGTGTACAGGTTTTGCCTGGTTCTGTTCTTCTCACTTAGCATCAGTCCGTATAAGCCTCTCCAGGTAATTATGAAGTCCGTCTCTGGAAGGAAACTTTTGAGATTATCTAGTCCAGTTCTCTTGCTCCTCCTCCTAGCCATGCTTCGACACACTTTATAGAGAATATTCAATAGGATTCTAATAAAAGTGGGAATGACCTTAGAGAATAACTATACGATCCCCATATGCCACCTCTAATGTCCTGCTACTTCACACACACATACACACACACACACACACACAATATATATTATTCACCTGCCCCTTTGTATTCCATAAAAAAGGATCACAAAGTCTTCAGTACCTACTAGAAAGACCAACACCTCTGTGACCACCCCCCCTACCCCCCGCCCCAATGACATCAAGGTGGTCTGAAGCTTCTCTTACACTATGCATTCTGTGGTAGAATATTAGACTTCACCAAGTCTTCAGGTGACTCTTGTTTCCAGGTTAAGTTAAACATAAATTAGTAACAAAGCCATGAAGAAAGATACCAGCTTAGTAACCATCATAGACTATCCAGACCATACTAAAGATTTATGATTGTTCTTGAGAAAAATGTTATAACCATCCAATTTTAGATATTATTATATATCAGTAATCATGCCTGTAGTTATCTTATCCCCTCTCCAACCACCCAAAAATACACAAAACTAAAGAAAAGAAAAAGTATATGCAATTGTATTCAACTACTTTCTAGGAAAAGCAAAGACACTAGACAACCTGTCTGAGGGATCTCCTAGTGCCACACATCAGCTAAACTCATACCCCGTATCTCTAAATTTAGCTATTATGCTTTCAAAGGTTCACAATACATAGTGGTTGCTACCCTACTGGGGACAACTATTTTAAGCCTAATTAGCATGAGATTTTTTTAGAATGCAAATGCTTTTCATTTAGACATAAAACAAAATGCCATGACATTTCTTCCATCCATTTATCATAAACAAGTTAATTACTGTGTAACAAATAGCTCCTGCTGGAATCTGTAGGTTTCTAAGATGCCGGTGAGCTGATGCAGGCAAACGGGATAAACCACAACATAGTAGTGCATAGCCTATGGCATACTTTTAATAAAACAATGACTCTGTGAAAGCTTTTGTTGTGAAATTAAGGCTAAACTATTTCCGTTGGAATAACTCAATTATAAGCTGTCGTTATCTGTTTAACTTGATTCACACGCTACTTTGATACATGATTCTATTCAATGTGCTTGTAAAAAAGTCCTAAAATTTACTGTGGGAGTGCAGAATTTTTCATTTCCTGGATTTAATTATTTGAGGATTTGCTTCCTTTTCTAAAAAATAGTTATAAGGGGGAGGGCAAGGGCGAGAAGGGAGAGCCATTTGTTAACTAACTTTATGGACTTTAAGAAAGACAGCTAGCCAGTTGAATTCAGTGTTAACAAAATGGTGGATAACATCCAAGCTCAAAGAAATGTATTTCTTCATTCCCCTACCCATAAAACAGGAGAAGTACAGTTCTTCACTGTTTAGTGAAGTGCTCTGCAATTCCTTATTTAGTTATGAAAATGAAGCGGACTGTTATATATTTTGGGTATAATGAGTGTTTAGAAAGCAAAAAAAGTCAAACATAAATGAAAACATATGTTTTAGTATGGGCATGTGTTTGCCTAGGTATTTATACGACAATATCACTTAACCCCTTACATTATAAACAATAGAAACTTATGTGAAACTCCATTCAATTTAAAAAACAGTCGGTAAATGTCTACTATGTGCAAGACACTGTGAGTAAAAAGACAAAAAAGACATGACCTTTGCCTGTAAGGAGCATATAATCTACTGGAAAATTATATCGATGTGTATGTGTACACCCATAGGTACTTATACATACGTATATATAGACACATATACAGATCTAGATATCGATATCAATATAGATATATAGCCATAGATAGATATCCATGAAAGTCAGCATTGTAAAGTGACTAGAGACTTGACCTTAGTCAGGAAGACTTGGGTTCAAGTTCGGAATCTGGTACATAGTGGCTGTGTGACCCTGGGCAAGTTACTTAACCTCTCAGGGCCAGACAAATCTCTAAAACTATGTTGAAGAAAAGGTGCTGAATCTCGTTAGTAAAGACTGTTTTCTCAACGAGATTACCTACATTGATAAAATTATAGCTCTGGTTAGAAACTAAACAACAACAAAAAAAGAATGAATAAATAAACCCATGCCAAAGAGTCTAGCACACTCATGCTGCGGGCTGTTGGGGGGCACAAAGGGTGTCAGGATGCACAATAAGTATTGTTATACTTTACGTGACAATTGGCTAAAGCAGAATTCTTATTTTTTTAACAAGAATATATAGATATATTTATCCTCAAGAAATTAAAGTTTCCCACACAGGCTACATCACACCTTTAAAAAAATTTCACATACGTAAACATTTACAATTCTTTTAGTGATCTTTTTAATCACAGTCACACAGTTTCAAAAACCTTTTTCAGTCGCTGGGTTTTTTTTTTTCCATTTTCTATTACATTCTATCTCATGGAGACATAAATATATCAAGTGCCTACAAATTTTCTGTCAATCAATGAGGGATTCAGTGTCATCATCTGACTGATTTAGAAGCCATCTCAGATGTTTCCTGATGAGTTATAAGTTAAGAGATGTTAGTTAAAAAGTACTGATCGGCAAACCACGAAGATGCCAACAGGCATACAGGTTTGCCTGCTCTTTCTCAATGGACCTCAAGCTAGAAGTGAAGCCCAAACTTCACTACAAGCTTCTAATGAATCTAAAAACTACAGTTGCTATTAATTTCAAAAGGAAACTACATAGTCCCACCTCAGTGACAAACTGCTAGGAAAGTTAGAGTTAGAAAAGAAAACTTATGCCTTTCTGAATGCCACAGAAATAAGGTATTTGATAATCTCTACAGTAATAAATGTTGAAATAAAACAATTCATTATATAAACTTCCCAACCTCCTTGACTTTGAATTCTGAGAAAATTCTATTACAATGGGAAAATTTGGAATAGATAAGGAAGAGACATAACTCAATGTATTAAATATGAGGTTTCTTCTTCTTAGAGAAGAAAAACTGATTTATTTCTTTTACCATGCAAATATAAAGTTTAATTAGTTTGGCTTGAAAGAGAAACAGATCAATATCCGGGATGATCTATTGTCATTTCAATTTTGAAGCTGTCTTAGAGTTTGCCATCACAAAAGTGAATATAATCCTGCAATTACTATAAAGCTAATTGGTAGTTTCTTCTTGCATGTGTGTTTTCTTGTTGTCAGTGGGGCAGTAATGAAAATGAATGCCACATTTGTGAACAGAATGTCTGTAGGCTTGTTTACCACATTTGCGACAACAACGTCTGCTTTATCATGCATTTCAAAGCAGGGATAATTTAGGAATCCTGAATTTCATACATAAAAATACTTGGGAAAAGTCTCATCTGCACATTATTTGGGTGAGGCTACGTGCCATTTTCAATTTCTTGGCCAGGAAATTAGTCACCTCACTCAAAAATGACAGGAATTCTAAATAATTTGCAAGAGATTCTAAACAACTTTCAGGTAGACCAATTTGTACTTTGTTTACCTTAGAAACACTGTTTAGACAAAGCTAGGTGCAGAAAGTACCAAAGTTTTGACTTCAAATTAGTGATGATAATGGTTAAGCACTTAGAAAGTGTTACAGACCTTTATCTCATTTGAACCTCAAAACAACCCTGGGAAATAGACACTGTGCATATTACCACCTATGTTTTAAAATCTCAGTGTTCCTTCCAATTGAGAATACCATAACTTATTTCCCCCTACCTTTAAGTAACTTCTCTCCTTGCAGAACACTTTGGGAGATTAGTGCAGTATAAGTTTCTTCAGAGAAACCCGGTTTGCAGGCTGCTCTTACTGTAAGATTTCCATTGTGGGCCTAAGGGTAGAGAAACATTTTTGTAAAAAAATAATAATAATAATGATAAAATAGGTGAATGAAAAATAGGTAAATAACATGATTGTATATTCTATCTCTATGATAGCTAAGAGTCTGGAAGAGAATTCAAACTGAATTATAGAGGTCTTTCCCAGACAATCTGAAAACATGGATTCTCAGCTGTCTAAAGTTATAACTGAAAGGGAGAGTTACAGAGAGAATGTCATGCAAGACAGGGAGGTATTATTCAGGAAGACTAAGCAGGACATTCATTGCATGCAAGCTTCAGGGAACCAACCATTCCAATGGGGCTGATGAGACAGACAGAAAGGAATGGGTTTTCTACATAACAACAAGTCACTCAAGAACAGAATGCTGACTGAGGGGTTATAGGAACTCCCCCGACTTGGATCAGATGGGTTCAAGAGCTCAGTGATGAGTAAAAGAGAGATTGGAGAGGGTACCTTTTTCCAGGCATTCTTAAAGTTTACTCTATTCTCAGAAGCCCAAGGGACTCAGGCACCCACCCCGGAACTTTCTGGCTCTTGGAACTAGGAGGGGAAGGGAAGGTTGAAGGTCGTAGAAATATGAAGGAAAATCTCTAAATCATGCTCTCCCCTTCATTCTCACCCCCTCCAAAACAACAACAACAACAAAAAAAGAAAAACCCTTTCTAGATGGGTCATTATCACTTAAAGCAAAGCAAACAGGTAGACAAACACTCAAGAATGTGGTCCCAAGTTGCATAGGGATGATGTCAATAATCTTGCATTCTCTCTTAAAGGAGGCAGAGGATGTAACCTGCTGGCAGATTCAAAGTAGCAGCAATCCTCACCACCCACACCCTCACCCCCATCACGTCTCCAAATCTAGAAAGCCAGAGGAAAGAAGAGCACCAGCAGGCTCTTTATTGAACTTGACCCCTGTAGCTCTTTTCCCTTGGAGAGTCAGGTTGATCCGATCTGGATGTTACAGAGCATGAGGAGAGTAGTAAGCACTAGCTTTCTTGAGAAACACTGTAGTGAAGACAAGGGCTAAATCATCAGACAGGAGACTTATTTATCCCATACCCCTCCAGCAGTTAGAGATTAGAGGGAAAGGACAATGTAAGGAGAAATATTTCTGCAAATATGGGAGCCCACTCTTACAGCAAGGCATTTTTTTAACTGCATCAAACACCCCTCTTCTTTGATTTTGCAAATATACAAAAATCATTACTGTCATTTCTGTTCCAACCCCAGTTTCAAGAGATGCCAGTTCCCCAGACCTCAGCTGTCTCTGACAAGATGGGCAGAGTTCCGAAGAAGCTGTGGGGAGGGTCTGGACAGCTCTAGGCTAGAGTAGCCAAGGAAATTAAAGATCAGGTGCTGCCCCCTCCTCCCTAACTAACTACTCATCCAGGGCAGAACTTGAGGCATTAAGTGTACCCCCCATACACACATCCCTTAAAATGTCTGGATGGAGACTGTTTTCTCAATTGCAAAACCAAACAAAGGCACACCCAAAGTCCTTAGTTAGTTGCCAGGACTATCACACACTAGCACAAAGTTTAGCCCCAGTTCTTCCCTGTAAGGATAGCTGTCATGAGTACATAATTCACACCAGGCCCTTCCTTCCCTCGGTCTGAAAACAAACATCATAACTGGTTTCTTTTGTTTATTTCTGAGGTTTAAAAGCTATGCCAAAAATCTCTTTCTGGGGAGGAGATATTTTGCATGTCCCCCAGACCCACTCTGTTCTGGGACAATCCCTAGGTCTTTACCCTCCCTCCACACGTTCCCTAAATCTGCAGACCAGGTTATAGTCTATGCTAACCTGCTACCACCACCCTGGATCACTAGACCTGCAGTGATACTGGCCCATGCCAATTCCTGTGCAGTGGGTAGGGAAGACACCCCTTCCTCCAAAAAAGAGAAAAGAATGCAAGTAATAACAAGGAGGCAGAATGGCCCCAACACTAGAGGGAGAAAGGACCGAATTCAAGTGCGTCGCCCGTATGGAGTTCTTGCTAACTGCACAGATTGTAAAATAAATAAAAGCAAAAACATCTCTCCAAAGATGAACAGCAGAACAAGGTGGGAAGGGACGCTGTCCCTTGCTGACCCCGACTCCTATATTCCCATGCTGTGAGAGTGTTTCAAGACCTCCCACAGTCAAGAAGTCAAAAGACTCTAAAGTTAAGCAGGTACCTGAGCTTCAAAATGCCCTGTGGGGTCTTGGGTATTATGGAAGTATATGTGAATGGTGTGTTTGCTCGTCTGGAAGGAGAACCCCAGAGGTATGCCAATACTCACCTGCAAATACTATTTATTTATTTATATCCTGAGAATTGAGCAGAGACTGTGTTGTTCCATATAAGCAAAGCCCAGAGCAAGGGGCAGTGGAGTTGGAACCCTGCCACACATCTACACCACCACCCCCTCCCCACTCTGACACTTCCCTCTTCCAGATGCTAGCCAAATCCTTCCTTCCCTCTCATCCCCAGCTCCAGGCTAGACTCGCCAACTCCACAGCCGCCCTGGCTCCCCTACGAGACATCGGCTGGCTCCATGCATCCGAGCCCAAAAGAGCTGAAGATGGGGAAGAGCAAAGAGGCTTAGCTGGTTCAGCTGTAGGTAGCGTAGTAACATACATAGAGAGAACCCAGCTCCGTGTCGCCAGACCAAACGAACCTCCCCAGCCTGGTGGTTCCAAACAGCCCTTCAGTTCAAGAAGAGACAGAAGGGGCTTGGGGGCTGCCAGCGCCAATGAATGGATGGATGGAGGAGGCTGTGTATGTCTATGTGTGAGAGTGTGTGTGTGTTTTGGAGAGCGTGCCAGCGATCTCAGCCGCGAGACACCGCTACACACCCGCACTCAGAAGGACACACAGTATAGGGGTGTGTGTGTATATGTGTATGTATGTGTGTGTATGTGTTTGTGTGCGCGCGTAGAGAGAGTGTGCGAAGCCTGCGCCACCCCCGGTCGCCACCGCCTCCCCTCTGCACCCCAAAGAGCCCGAGGCTTTGGAAGAGGAGGAGGAGGAGGAGCAGGAGTGAGAGGTAGCCGAGCAGGAGGAGGAACCCGTAGCCGCTCTCCAGCTGCAGCCGCGGGCGACCAAGCGGGGCACGAAACTTACCCGGAGCGAGCCGTAGACCGACAGCAGCACAAGTAGAGTTCCGGAGCCAATAGTCATTTTCCCCGCTGCGCCCCGGCGCTTGCACGCGCCGCTGCCGCTGCCCTCGCCGCCGCCGCCGCCCCCGCCGCCGCCGCCGATGCTGCCGCTGCCGCTATCCCGCGCCAGCTCCCGGCTCCCAGCCGGGCAGCGCAATCCCTGATCCCCGCCCCCCACCCCCTCCCGCCACCCCCACCTTTTTGGTCCCTTGCCTCCACCTTCTGGGGAACCCAACTCTCTCGCGGTCTCTCGCCCGCTTGCTCTCCTTATTTTTTTCCCCTCCCTCTCTCAGTCTCTCCTTGGCGTGCGCGCTCGCTCTCCCAACCGCCCGCTCCTCTTTTTCCGCCTGGTCTGAACTGCAGGTGAAACGCGCTCCGTGCAGCTCCAGCAAAATCCCCGCCCCTCAAGCCCGGCCCCGTTCGCCTTCGACTGACAGGGAGCCTTAAAGGAGCCGCACGCAGCCTCCGCCAGCGCCTTCAAACGCCAGCCCGCAGTAGCTGCCTGCGCGACCACCTAGGGTCTCATCCCTCCATTCTCGCCCCTTGCCCTTACACCGCAAGCCGAGGTGGGATGGAGAGGAGAGGGAAGACTTCTTCAGTCTCCCTTTGCACCTGAGAGTGGACGGAAGGGGAGGCGGGGGGGCGGAGGTGTGGTAAGGAGCCTAATGCCGGGTCCAGGAGGTGCGGATTCTTTGTGCTAGGAAAGTTGACTGGATGCAGATGAACTGTAGACCGAAATAATAAAAATAAATAAACAAATAAGAGGGACCCCTACTCAGAAACACTAGTGTTACCTCTGGGTGGAAGGAGGAAGGAAGGGTTTTTGAAGGAAGGGTGACTTCTTCTTGACAATGGAAGGACAGATGTTTTCTGTATTATCTCCTCACTGTCTTTAATTCATGCTTTAAAAAAAATTGACCCAGGTCCACAAGAGATAAATGAATTAAAAAACAAGCGAAGTTAATGAATTAATACCACCATCCGCCCGCTTCTCTTCAGTTGAAGGACTGTAGAGCATGTTATTTATTTATTCATTCGCTCATTCATTCATTTACTTGAAGAAACAATAGCTAAGGAATACTTCACAGCTGCAGGACTTTGGGGAATAGGGTGACCTCTGTGAGGTTAAATCTCGGCATTTACACTGTTCCCAATCTCCAGCCGAGAACTGAGATTGTCTGGATTTTGTTTCTGTATTTTATGTTAAGACTGAGGAGCCAAGAAAGAGTCTTTACATTTTGGGGGAGAAGCGAGGTGTCAATTCGCATCTGGGGGAAAAAAAAAAAGCTGCTAGACAGTTCGGACAGAAGACCTGACTGTGTTTGCTCTGGATGAGAGATTTCTGAACCTAGGGGAAGGGGGAGGCATCTAGCCTACAAGTAAAACATATGTAGGGCTCCAAAAGTGAGTAGCTGTTTGTGTCTGTTTCCTCTAAGGAGATAAAAGTGGCTTCATTCGCTCAGATATTTTGAGTTTTCTTTGTCTTGATGTTGCAGGAGATTTGTGTCTAGAATGCATTAGTTCTAGTTTTAAAAATGTTCAGCAGAAGGAGGGAAGAGGAGATTGAGTCAAAAGGTTGGGTCCCAAGGTCAGAGGAAATACGTAGGAGAAAACGCCAAAAAATTGTAAATGTTTTCCCTCTCCCCTCTTTTTAAAATCTTGAGCAATGTAGTCTGCTGGTTAAAACTGCTTCACTTCTAGAGACTGAGGTTCTGATCTTAGACTCAGATAACTCAAAGTGTGAAAGATTTGTAATTTGTGCAATTCATGAAATGAAGATTCTTTCTGGGTCTGTTTAGGAGAAGAAAATGAGACATTTCAGACACTTGGGTGCTATGACAATGTGAAATACTGTTGCTTGCTAAAAGAAACCTAAGCTTAAATTAGATAAATAAAATCAGTAATATTTTTCTACCTTTCATTGATGACACTAAATGAACTTTCTGATTCTTCTCTGCATCATCCTTAAACCATCCATGTCTTGTGTCCTGAGGTCAGTATAAACTAGAGATCAATTGATTATAATTTAGTTTACATAACCTATGCAGTGGTCCTTTAAGATGTGATTTAACAAGTTTCTAGCATGTATGAACACAGGGAAATCTCTCTAGTGAAAAATTTGTTCCAGCAACCAATGGGCAGAATGCCCTAAAATTTCTAAGGAAGTCTTAGGTATAATTATTTGTTTGAGATGCCTCATCAAGCCTTTGGTATAGTTCACAGCTCCACTATGGGCCTATTTTAGCACCAAAAATTTTCAGCTACAGAGCTGTTTCTATTTTTCTAAGGCATTATCTTCTAAAGATCCCAGTTGAAATGAAAATGTTTCCTAGAAGGAGTAATACCTAGCACCTAACACAATGCCTGGAACATAATGAGCACCTTATTAAATGGTTGTTGATTGATTCACAGGTCAAAGGCTAAATTTAATTACTTACTTAGCCTCTTAGAGGCAGGGAGGTAGTATGGTGGATAGAGCACTGGATCTAGAGTCAGGAAGACCTTATCCACCCTTAGCAGTGTGAGCCTAGGCAAGTCATTGAACTGTCTGCCTCAGTTTCCTCACTTGTAAAATGAAGATCATGAAGAGCATCTACCTGCTGAATTATTGGGAGGATCAAATGAGATATTTGTTGAGTCTTTAGTACAGTGCTTGGCACACGGCAGGTGCTTAATAAATACTATTCCCTTCTTAAGGATGAGAATTCAACAGATTTAAATTCCCCCTCCTGAGATCTCCTATTTAATGTTGTTTTCACTGTTGCTGTTTTATTGCTTTTTAAAAAAATTTTATACCAAAGCTAAGCCAATCTGCTAACATCTTGTCTAACAACATATATAACATCCTTCACACCTCTTTCTGTAGAGAAGTGTGTTTTATTATCCTTTGTTCTTCTGGGCCAAGACTGGTCATCATAATTAATCAGAGTTCAGCTGTCTTTCAATGTTGTTTCAATTTACACTTCTGTGGTCAATGTTTATATGGGTCTTCTGGTCCTAGACTTTTACTTTATGTCAGTTCATATGAGTCTTTTAAATTCTCCTTCCATTCCTTATGTCCTTTTTTTTAAAAAAAACAAATAGATATCTATTTTATATTCACATGTCTCCTTCTGCTTCTTCCATCTCAAAGATATCTTGGTGGTACAGTGGATAGAGCACTAGAGCTGCAGTCAAGAAATTGTCCTTGTTCAGTCATATCTGACTCTTCTTGACCCCGTTTGGGTTTGTTTGGTTGTTTGTTTTTTTTTTGGCAAAAATACTGGACTGGTTTGTCATTTCCTTCTCCAGCTTATTTTACAGATGAAGAAACTGAGGCAACCAGGGTTAAGTGACTTGTACAAGATCACATGACTAGTAAGTCTCTGAAACTAGATTTGAACTCAGGCACAAGAGTCTTCCTGACTTCAGCACCAGTACTCTATCTACTATACCACCTAGCTGCCCATTGCACTCTGGAAGATCTGAATTCAAATATAGCCTCAGACACTTACTGCTGTGTGATCCTGGGCAAGTCATTTCACCTCTATTTTCCTCAGTTTCCTCAATCGTAAAATAGGAATGATAATAGCACCTATGGTACAAAGTAAGCTCTTAATAAATTCTTGTTTCCTTCCTTTCCTCCTGCTCTTTGCCCAGGCTGTTCCTCCCCAACCCCCACATCCTGTGTCTGCTTCTTAGAATCCTTGGATTCCTTCCAGATTCACTCAAGTACCACTTCCAATTGAAAGTCATTCCTGATCACTCAGTTGTTAGTATTTTCTCCCTTCTGAAATATAGAGCACTGAATTTGGAGCCAAAGGACCTGTGTGCTCTTCTGTTCACAGCCTCCCCTTAGGGAAATCACTTGATTTTCTATGTAGTTCAGTATCTTCATCCCTAAAAGGCAGGGGGTTAGAGATAGCTTCCCTAACAGTTCTTCTACTGTGATCCCATGATCTGGAATTAATTTTTCTGCTTACAGATTTTATCTCAGAATAGACTGTAAGCTCCTGGAGGGCAGAGACTTTTTCTTTCATTTTTGTCTTTATTCCCAGAACCTACTATATGATGCCATGCCAATAGCAGGCACTTAAAAGAATTGTTGCCAGTACAGGCTTTGATTTAATATAAATGGCATCATTGTCTTTGAAACTGCTATGTGTTGTTACATGTACCCTAGCACTGGAGAAGGCTTCTGCATACTCTACCTGAGCTCTGTCCACCTCTGTGGCATTTGGACTGGATTACAGAAAGGAACTGAAAAGTTGGCATTTCTGCATAAATTTAAAGAGTCCTAGAGAAAAGTGTGCTTTTGTTCCTAAGAGATATTAAGAAAATGGATTTGTGAAGGTAAAGTGGGAGTATTTTCCTCTCAACACCTGTAAACTGTTGACTTTAATTGGACTACAGATGTTCATTGAGTATAAGATTCTTTTCTCCCTCTGTCTACTACTTGTTGATTTGGTTTTGGGAGGAATGATAGTTTAGAAGGAAATTAGCTATTCTTATCTGTACTATTTTCCCCTGACTTTTATTTGGTTTTCGTTTGTTCTCATTTTCTTTACTTTTTTTTTTAAGAGGTAGCAGGAATGGGGGGGGGGGAGGTAGAAGAGAAGAGTTGTAAAGGAACTAGAAATCAAAGTCAAGTTATTGAGTCCTTATTATATGCCAGTCACTACGCTAAGTGCTGAGAACATAAAGACAGGAACAACAGTCTCTGCCCGCAAAGAAGTTATATTCTCTTAGGGCAGCAGTTCTCAACCTGTGGGTTATGTTCAATTTGTAACAATGAAAATACTTCCTGCAGAGCAGATATTTACATTATGATTCATAACAGTAGCAAAATTACAGTTATGAAGTAGCAACAAAAATAATTTTATGGTTGGGCGGTCACCGCAACATGAGGAACTGTATTAAAGGGTCACGGCATTAGGAAGGTTGAGAAACAACAGGTACACATACAAGTAAAAAAAAAATCTATCCATCTATACCTACACACACATACACACATATGTATAACTGGCAGATGAGGATACATGTATGTATATATATATATATATATATGTGTATTTAGATATATGCCCATTTGTATATATATGTATAAATATATACAAACATGCATATATGCATTTTATATATAAATACATGAGTGTGTATATGTGTATATACACACATAGATACATACATATTCACAAACATATACAACTGGGCAGATCAGGAGTGGCTTCATACAGAGGGTAGCACCTAAGCTGTTCTTTGAAAATAATTAGAATTTCTACAGGGTTGCCATGAAAAGGGAACCCATTCCAGACATAAGAGAAAGTTAAATTGATCTAGTCTAGATGCAATGATGTCATACTCAAATAGAAATAGAGCCCCATAGGTTTCATATTGACTTAGAAGACCACAAATTAACATTATCCATGTTTTGTTATATTTAAATGTCTTTTGCTAAACACTTCCCAGTTACATTTTAATCTGAATCAGGATGCACTGAAGAGTTTTAGGGACTACTAAAGTCCTGAAGAAGATCCAAAGGTCAAGAATTTCAAAGGAAATTATGAAAAAAAAGTGGTAAGGATGAGGGCCTAGCATAATGAAATCTCAAACTATGCTACAAAGCTGCTGATCATCAAAATAATTTAGTACTGGTTAAGAAATAGAGAGTCCATCAGTGGAAAAGATTAGTGCATAATATACAGAAGTAAAATGACCACATAATATAATATTTGATAAAACTAAAGACCCCAGATAACTCCAGAAAGAAATCACTATTTGACCAAAAATTCTGGGGAAATTTGAAAGCAGTCAGGCAAAAAAAGTTTTAATAAGTATAGTTCAATATTTCATGCCATATGCTAAGTTAAATTCCAAATGGATACATGATTTAAAGACAAAAAGTGACAGCATAAACAAATTAGAGAAACAAGGAAGAAATTACCTTTCAAATTTATGAATAAAACAAGTTCATGATGAAACAAGGGATAGAGGGTATCACAGAAGACTAAAACTGTTCAATTCAAATACATACCATTTAAAATTTTTTGCAAACAAACAAAAACAATGTTTTTCTTTCCCCAAAATAGAAGGAAGCAGGTAACTGGATGGAGGGGGGTCTCTTTATAGCAAGTTTCTCTGATAATGGTCTCATTTCCAAGATATATATTTAGATAGATAGATAAATATATAGATAGATATAGATATGGATATGGATATGGATATGGATATGGATATGGATATGGATATGGATATGGATATGGATATGGAACTTATTCAAATTCATAAGCATAAAAGCTATTCCCCAAATAATAAATGGTTAAAGATAGGAAAGGCAGTTTTCTGAGGAGGAAATTCAAGCTATCTATATAGATAAAAATGCTCCAGATCACTAATAATTAGAAAAATGCATCTCTAAGATTCTATCTCACACTGATCAGCTTGGCAAGATTGACAAAAAGGGAAAATGACAATTGCTGAAGTGACTAGAGAAAAATTGGTATTTTCATGATCCATTGGTAGAACTGTGAATTGGTTCAGCCATTCTAGAAACAATTTGGAACCATGACCCAGAAGTTATTAAATTGTGCATATTCTTTCACCCAGTAATAGATCTATATTCCCTTTGTTGTTGCCATAGTTGTCCATTTTTCATTCTCGAAGAAAACTAATGACATTAAAGAAAGAGGAAAAGGACCCATATGTACAAAAATATTTCAAGGAACTCTTTTTGTGGTAACAAAGAACTGGAACTAAGGAAGTGTACATCAACTGAGAAATGGCTCAACAAATTATGGTATATAAATATAATGTTATTTCATTGTGCTATGAGAAATGAAGAAAAAGATGGTTCCAGAGAAACTTAGGAAGACACATAAATGGATACAGATCAGAAGCAGGAGAACAACTTATGCAACATTGTAAAGACAACTTTGAAAAATTTAAAAACTCAGATCAATACTGTGACCAATTACCATTCCAAAAGATTGATGATGAACTATTCGGACTATCTTCTGACAGATAAGTGATGGACTCATGGTCCATAATGAAACACATACATGCATGTATGCATGCATGCATGTGTGTGTATGTGTGTGTATATGTTCTGAACCTGACTAATTCAAAAATATGTTTTGCATGATTTCACATTTGATAAAACTGTTTTGATTTTCTTTTATTTTTTCCAATAGATATAGAAATATATGAGAGAGAAAATAAATTTTTGTTAATTGATAAAAATTAATTTAATTTTAAAAAGCTACAAGAAACCTTAAAGTTTATCTAGTCTGATACTCTTGGTAGATTTAATGTACTATAGCCCGCTATATCTGTGAGTCCATGAGATCCTATTTCCTCTTTATACACCATGACTTTCTACATAATGAAAAAGCTGTTGATGGCCTTAAGTGGCAGGCCAAATAATTTTAAAATTTTATAGTAAAGGCATAGGCAACTAGTAAAGATTTTGATATGAGTGGGAGTGAGTCAGTAGACATGTGAGGTGACATGTAAAAAAGCACAAAAAATGTAGAATCACAGAATGTTAGAGCTGGAAGGGAACGTTAGACCTAAGATTGTCCAACCTTTCTTCTATACTTTCTCTGCTCCTTCTTTTAAAGAGGGAGTAAACTGAGGCTTAGCATGATTAAGTGGGTTACCTAAGGACATATGGCTAATCAGCAACAGAACCAGGATTATTAATCAAAGTTCATTACTTTTTCCCCACTATGGCAAGTTGCCAAAATGTACGTTAGCAGTGCAGAAACTGGCCATCTGAATCCGCACGAGAACAAATTACACACATTCAAATGGGCTTATGATGTCATAGATTTGGGACCTTCCTCCAACAATGAAAATCATAATCTATCCATTCCTGCTCATTCTGAGCAGCTTTCATTCATGTCATCCCAAAAGTTCACCACAGAGGTTTCACCTCATGTGTGGGAGGCCTTCACAGTCTCCCAATATCAAGAGGGTACCTCTGGCTATCCACCTATTATCCCTTATTCTTGCCACATCACCCATAAAATTTTTTGATGACATGATTTACTATTGTTCTTCTTAAGAGTTCCTCGTTGGGGAGCTAATAGAAGGGAGGGCCAACTGAAGGAGGCAGTGATTGAAAGCAAAACTCTAGGGAGGAGGGAAAGGGAGAAAGGAGAGAGAAAAGCATAAATGTGGGGGATAGGATGGAAAGAAAGACACAGATATTAATCATAACTGTGAATGTGAATGGGATGAACTCTCTCATAAAGCAGAAGCAGATAGCAGAGTAGATTAAGAACCATAATCCTACAACATGTTATTTACAAGAAACACATTTGACACAAAGGAATACACATAGAGTAAAAGTAAAAGGTTGGAGCAGAATATATTATGCTTTAGCTGAAGTAAAAAAAAAAAAAGCAGGGCTAGCAATCCTGATTTCAGATAAAGCAAAAACAAAAATAGATCTCATTAAACAAGGTAAGGAAGGAAACGACATCCTGCTAAAGGGTACCATAGATAAAAAATTGTGCGTACTCTTTGACCCAACAACCTTCTAAGTCTATATCCCGAAGAAATCATATAAATGGGAAAAGAACCCATGTATACAAAAATATTTATAACAGCTCTTTCTGTGGTGACAAAGAATTGGAAATTGAGGGGAGATTCATCAATTGGGGAATGGCTGAGCAAGTTGTGGCACATGAATGTAATGGAATACTATTGTGCTATAAGAAATGATGAGCAGGTTGACTTCAGAAAAACCTGGAAAGACTTATTTGCATTAATGCTGAGTGAAATGAGCAGGACAGGAGAATATTGTACATAATAACAGCCACATTGTGTGATGACTTACCTTGATAGACTTAGCTCTTCTTAGCAATGCAATCACAATGGAAAATGCTATCCACATACAAAGAAAGAACTTTGGAGTCTGAATGCAGAAGGAAGCAGACTATTTGCTCTCCTTTTCTTTTGTTGTTTTTTTGTTTGTTTGTTTCTTCTTTCTTGTGGTTCCTCCCATTAGCTCTAATTCTTCTTTACATCATGATTAATGTGAAAATATGTTTAGTATGAATATATAAGTAGAACCTATATCAGATTGTATATCATCTTGGGGAGGGGGTAAGAGAAGGTGGGGGAGAAAATTCAAAACTCATAATCTTAAGGAAGAGTTCTCATTGGTGATATGCTTCCATCTGCTTACACTCGCCATGTATCATTCTATTATATACAACCATACATTATAGTAAATCTTCCTCCTTACTACCTCTTCATAAGAATTGGTGATAATGGCAGGTTTATAGCTGGGACAATGAAACTGATATGAAAACTCCTCCTGCCTTTAACAATAACATTTGCCACTGAAGGTGGAAATCATGGCAAATAAAAAGGGAACATAGAATCTCACAGACTCATGGATATGGTGGGTCATAGCATTTTAAAGCTACCAAAGGCCTTAAAGTTCACCTAGTCTGATGCTCTTATTTTTAAGATTAGGTGATTGGGGTACCAAGAGGTGATATGGCTTACCTAAGGCATACCTTGGGGGTAGTGACAACTGGAACTTGAACCCTAAATCCGGATCTTATTGACACAAAGGTGATACTTCTTCCAATATACCAATCAATGTAGCAAAAAGCAGAAAAACAGAAGAAAAATGAACTATTCACAATCTCTTGCTAGCTTGGCTACTTCATGGATCTGAGAGAGGTCCTTCTGGTATTCAGAACCTTTGGGAATCAATGTGGCAGAGAAGAGGTGTTCAGTCTTGAAGAGAACTCCCAACAAGACATTCAAACTAGGAAGCTATTGAAAATATCCAATTTGTCAGAGGAAAAGAACAAATCTGGCAACACAAATGAAAGAAAGATTGTCTTGCGATTTCAGAGTTTTTGCTCTGTTTTCTGAGGTTATTTGTTTCCTACCTGTGGCTAGAAAAGGGGAAGAAGGTTAGGAGCAGGAAAACACGCATTGTGTGAGTTCCAGTAATCAAAGCTTCATTTGCAACCTTACATCTTGTCTGACTTGTTTTCTGTTTGTTAGAGGATTCCTGACAAACAAAGTAAATAAACATATACAAAAAAAGTCACAGATAAATTTGGTTTTATTGAAATCCCTGACAGAAGTAGAATCACAAAATCTTAAAGTTGGAAGGGGCCATAAAGGAATATATAGTCAAACCCCAACATTATGTGCATAAGGCAATTGAGACCTGGAGAAACAACAGATGAGTCACAGAATCACAGCATCTCAAAGTTAACATTGGAGGTAATTTAGTCCAACTCCTAACTGTCTAGGGAGATTCAAGATCCAGTCCTTGAAGACCAACTGCCAATGATGAAGAATCCAGTACTTTTTGTGGCTCTCTCTTCTACTTTTTCTGCCTTGAATAAAGTCAAACACTACTGCTCTGGAATGTCTATTCATTACTTCTAGTTTTCCCTTCTGTTCTGAACCAAAAGGAACAAATGCTATACTGCTTGACCTTAGCAGTCCTTCAAATATCTGAAGATAGCTGTTATGTCCTCCCTAAGACTTTTCTTCTACAAGATAAACATCCCCAGTTTCTTCAAATTCCAAGTCAGAGAATGAGTTTGTGGCAGATTTGAGACTAAAACCTTTATTTCATGATACTTTATTTGGGACTGACTTTGGTAATTGTCTTCAGAGCACACAGCATATTCTTTTGAATCTCCTCAATAGAGAATAAATCTCTATCCTCTGAAGGTGGATTAGATCTTTAAAAAGAATGAAAAGTTGTTTGTGTTTTTTTCCCTTCTTCAACACTTCTAAAAAATGGCAGGTGATCAAGCAGAGTAATACTGTTTTGAAACGAAACCAAGTTGTGGCTCTACTGTCCTTTGGAAAGAAAAGATTAAGGATTGTTCTGCCTGGTCTCAGAGAACAAAGCTGAGATGCATGAGTGGAAATTACAGGGATGCAGATTTCAGTTTAATACGAGGGAAGACTTTCTAACAATTAGAATCATACATATAGAGGTAGAAGAGACTTTTGAGGTCAATGATCACAACTCTCATGTTTTACTAATTTTACCAGGAGGTGAAGATGCCAAAGCCCAAAGAGGGTAAGCAATTTACCAATGATGATAGTGGCTGATCTGAGGTTTGAATCCAGGTCTCATGAATCCAAATCCATTCCTCCTTTCACTATACCAGGTTGTCCCTAGGACCATCCAAAAAATGGATTGAGCTGATTTGGAAGGTAGTAAATTTCTCATTGTTGGATATACTTAAGTTAAAGTTGAATGACCACTTTTCAGGAACATTACTAACAAAATTTGTGCTTCAGGTAGGAATGAGACCATTTGATTTCTGAGGTCCCTTTTAACGCTGAAATTTATTTTCTTCTATGAATTGTAAACTTGTGATGAGAGTCTTAGGTCTGTCTCCACTGGATTAAAGAACAACCAATATACCTTTGGAGCATATTATTCTCATTTCCTGATTATCCAGCAGTTTCTACTACCCCACTTCCTAGATCTCTCAAGAAAAACATGTGTGTTATGGGGAGCAGGGGGAGGAGAGGTTACTGTGCAAATTGAAGTGATTTCTGCTCTGATAATTAAATAAACTTTTCAATTAAGCATTTAATCTCCTTGTTAAATCTTATATAATTTAAAGGGCATCTTTGTTCAGTGAATATCCTAGACTGAGAGCTGGAACACTTGCTTTCTTGGCTTTAAGTAAATCACTTGAGTTAGATGACTTCTAAAGTCTTTTTCTAACTTTGAAAGTCTATAGTTCTATGAAAAATGTGAATAGAACTCTTATTTGACTATATGCCAAATGAAAAAATGAAACCAGCAACCTGAGTGACCAATGCAATATGGTACATTTATGATGACAGGGGAATGGGAAAGAAATACTGACCATTGACTAAATAACAGATTGACTCTACTTCACAAACTGGAAAATCAGAGTCCAGAAAGATTTTTCTAGGTTAGTCATGACAAGGTAAACCCAATGACAAAAATCTTTGTTGAAAAATAGAAAGAGGAGTCACAGAATGGCTTGACAAGAAGCAGATTCAAATTCTTGGAGCTATTCATGGCATTAAATTGGGCATTCAATATTACATTTGAGGGGATGAAAGAATTATGGGATCAGAGCCCCTGATCCTCTTACAACGACATCCCCAGACTGAACCCCACAGAGGCAAAACAAAACAAAACAAAACAAAAATACCTTTGATTTTCTATCAGAGAAGATTAGAACTAAAAGGATCATAGGAAAATTGCTGGTTCAGTTGAAAGATCACTGGATTTGGAGTCAGAAAATTTGTGTTCTTAGTTTTGTCAAGGTAGTTTGAACACATGGGAGAGAGAGAGGGAGACAGAGATAGAGAGAGACAGAGAGAGAGACAGAGAGACAAAGAGAGAAACAGAGAGAGAGAGGGCCCAGGAGTCAGGAAAACCCAAGTTTACACCTATCTTCCATCTTCAGACACCAGTAGTGTGACACTGGGCAAATCACGAACTTCTGTCTTCCTCAGTTTCCTTAACTGTAAAACAATGATAATTATAGCACCTACCTTTCAGTGTTGTTATGAGGATAAGATGAGATGTTTGTAAAGTACTTTCTTTGCAAATCTTAAAGCCCTATATAAATACCAAATATTTTTATCCTGGCTTTACCACTAAATACCTACATTACATTTGACAAGTGACTTAGCTTCTCTGGGTGTCAGTATTCTCATTTGTAGATAGATAAAGAAGCATTTATTAAGTGCTTATTACATGCCACCCACTGTGTTTAGCACTGGGGATACAAATACAAGCAAACAAGAGAGTCCTCACCCTCGATGAACTGACATTCCAAAGGAGGAAGACTGCACATGAAGGAGAAATGGGAAAGGGAGGCAGGAGTGGGGGTGTGGTGGTACATGGAGTACCTATGGGGCAAAGCTGCTGCTAAGGAAGTATAAACCCCAAAGAATGAGTTGAACAGGAAGTACAGTGAGCACGACTGGTGTTCCTCCTGACGTGGGAGTCCAGGATGGGGACTCCAGTCCAGAAGAAAGGGTCTAGGGCGAAGGAGTCAGTGCCCAGTCCAGAGCTCTTTCTATTGCATCACTCCGCAACTTATATTGTTTTACACATGAGTAAACTGAAGTCAGAAAGGTTATAACTTGCCTAATTCCACTTAGTGAGAAAGCCAAGAATAGAATTCCATTCATTAGGTCTTGGGATATCTAACCCAGTGCTCTTTCCACTGTGTTATGAAACCTCCATTCAGGGGTATACTAGCTTGTGCAGACACCAGAGAGTTGATTGTTAAATTTTCAATGTAAGCATTTACAATTCAGAAGTTAGTAAATACTATAAAACAGAGTTTGATTTATTGTTCTGTTAATTATTAAGACTTAAGAAAGTGATGAAAAATGGTAATAATACAGATTGAACTGAATAGTGTATCACAGTATATACATTTTTTCCCCCAGAGAACAGGTTGTTAACAATTTACCAGCACATCACTCTTTCCATTCATGTTGATATCATATTTGTCAGAACTTATACATCTACAGTGCTTCATATTTTGATATTGCTTTATGCTATTCCAAGGACTGTAACTTATTCTACCAAACTCCCTAAAGTCATTAGGACATATATTATTAATTTTTAAAAATAAAAATATGTCTCAACGAGTTTACATTTCTTGAACAAGTTAGTCAAGTATAGACCCAAGATTAAAATTCAAACTTCCCAGGACACCATGTTTCCCAAATTGATTGTGAATAAGTACTAGCAGATGACACACCAGACTGAAGTGAAACATTTAACTGGCTCCTTTAATTCCCCCATCACCAAATCTGACAAAGGTAGACTTTTGTCTCTACCAGTTTACTGTAAGTTTTAACAGAAAGACCCAGTGCATTTCTGTTTCTAAAGGTATCTTCACCCCAAATGACCTTTCCAAAGAGTGCAATGCCTTCTTTACCTCTTGTATGTTCCACCCCACCACTATGACCCCCTGCCTACTTTTCAGGGCTAGCACATTAACACTTTGTGCTAATATGTACTTGTACACACAAGCTGGGGGTCATAGAAGAAAGTCTCAGAGCTAGAGGTAGGATTTAAGAGAACTTTTCCTTGTCCCTGAACCACCAATAAAAAATCTTCAGTTTATGAAGCACCAATGCTATGCATTCTCTTGAGTCTCAGTAAACACCTGTCCTCAAGACATTCTTGGATATTAGTTAATAAAGCTGCCTTAGCTGTCTTCTACATATACTTTAGCTTCTAGAATTAACAAGGGTGGTATCTTTTGTACAAAAAAAGTCTTTCTTTTCAGATTTTCTAAGAATTTTAAGTATTAAACTATAAATTTATTGATTAGTACATGGGGCAGGAATATTATATGACCATGCTAAGTATGGTATCTGGCACATAGAAGATACTTAATAAAGGTTGATTGAGCAATTGACAACTAGTTAAATTATGTCAGAGATAATGGTATTTATTTGCTAGCTTTACTGAAAGTCTTAGAAGTAGTGTTGGAAAATGAAAAATAGTGGAAAAGATATGGGGAAATTGGAACACTAATGCATTGTAAGCGGAGTTGTGAACTGATTAACTTTGATAGATTTAGCTCTGCTCAGCAATACAAGGATCTAAGACAACTCCAAAAGCCTCATGATGGAAAATGCTATTCACATCCAGAAAAAGAACTATGGAGTGTGAAAGCAGATTGAAGCATACTATTTGCTCTCTCTCTCTCTCTCTCCCTCTCTCTCTCTCTCTCTCTCTCTCTCTCTCTCTCTCTCTCTCTCTCTCTCTCTCTCTCTCTCTCTCTCTCTCTCTCTCTCTCTCTCTCTCTCTCTC
>CM053585.1:198351263-198390133 GCA_028646515.1 Pseudochirops corinnae | reverse complement strand
GTTTGGAATACATGGATTCTGTTCTCTAATCAGGGTGAGGAGCAAACCAATTATCCTTTTTTCCCCTTAAATAAGCCAAGACAAAATTGGAACTTTAAAAAAAAAGTTACCACCAGGAAATTATGGGGGGGGAGGGGAACAAAAAGGAAAGAAAGAAAACACAAGATTTGCAGGGTGCGACTTCTGTGACTAAAATTTAGCCATAGATTAGCTAGTCAGGACCAGCTTAATATCTCATTCTTTGCCTTGATTGTTGTCCAGTCTTGTCCACACAAAACAGAAAGAAGCATTATTTAACATGCTCTATTACAACCATATTTTTTATAGAGGAGAAAACTGAGGTTGAGAGGGAAACTAATTCACCTGTATTAGGAAATGTTAGCGAAAGGACTCAAACCAAGGTCTTTGGAAACTAAGTTTGAGGTTATTTCCCTAAATCTGTTTTTTATCCTACCCTTTGTGAACACGAGCACTTATAGTTCTAGCCTGACACCTGGTTCTAGTTTTATTAGCAGTATGAGTTCTCACATCTTCTGTTCTGGAGCCCATGTATGATCATCCCTCTTTCCTGGAATACATTTGTTCTTCCCCTCTGCCTTGTGTCCCCCCCCCACCCCCCACCCCCCACCCCTGGTTTCCTTTAACACTCAGCTTTGATGATACCATCTGATCTCCCCTCCCTCTCATAAACACCTTGTATTCATTATATGTAAATATATGGGTATTTCATGTTAATTTTATAGTTGTATATATTTATATGCGTGTATTTGTAGGCATATTTTCTTCCATTTGACTGTTAGCTTCTTGTAGACAGGGATTGTTTTACTTTTGCCTCTTTTGTGTAGTGCCTGGCACCTAGTAATTGCTTATTTAATAAATGTTGTTGGTCGATTGATTATGTCTGCCTTTAATTACTTGTATGGCCTGGGGCAATTTACTTAAACTCTCTTGGGCCTCGGTTTGCTCAAATATAAAATGAGGGATTGGAGAAGATGATCTCTGAGGTCTTTTATAGCTCTAAATGTATGACTCTATGATAACATCTGTTTCTTCCATCAAGTAGAAGCCCTCTAACTTCTGACCTTTTTCTTTTTTAGAGCTACCCTTTCCCTTTCTCCACCCATTGATTTACAGGCTGAGGCCCTATTTCTTGCCTGAGGGATGCCTCTTGTTCTTAGCTCCTTCAGACGTGACTGACAAGTCCTAAGCTCAGTGAGTGATCAAGATCAGGTTACCAATCCTGCCCACTTCCCCACCTTCTCAGTGATTACTCATCCCTCCTGTGACAGCAACAAAAACAAGTCAAAAAGAGTGATTTTTCTGGAGTCCCATTAGTATAGTTTTGTAATACAAAGATACTTTAATACACACACACACACACACACACACACACAGATTTTTCCACCCCTCTAAGAATCATCTAAAGTAAGGATTAACTTTATCTCAGGTCCTCTGTAGTCCCAAGAGGACAGGGTGGGGAGGAGGGATGGGAAGACCTCAGCAGCATAGCTTTATGTTTGAAAAGTACAAAATCAAGGTGTATTTATCAGAGATCACTGGTTTGAAATCTGTTCTGTCATTTTGGTGAAGAAAGATATGGGCTCTCTTGCTCTTGGGTGCATGATTTCAGAGGACTGACATGTATCTCATTTGCATAAGGTAAGTCTAGCATAATCATGAAAAGGGGAAATGTGTGTGTGTGTGTGTGTGTGTGTGTGTGTGTGTGTATCTTTTGAAAGACCATCATTTAGTTGTATGATATAGCTCCTGACAAAGTAGTCATTTACCTAAGAGGAAAACAAGTTAGCGTGAGGGGATAATTGGCTCTGAGACAGTCAGGGATAGAACAGTGCCAGAGTTAGAGCCTCAGTAGTTCAAAAAAGCCCTGGTTCCACCCATAATTGGAGGTCTGATTAAATTAGTGCTAGTCTAAGTTCCACCCGCTGAATAACAATGGTATTATTATGACAGGGCTTAAACTGAGGGATATTGTTTTTGCTTTCTCTCTGAAATGTTCCTGCACATGCAGGATTTTAAAAGCACAGAATTTAGCCTTGGTGAGCAGCTGAGAAAAGGGGGCCAGTAGGAGGGGAGAAGAACTTTTAATATAGGAACACTAGGGAGGAATCTTAGAATTGGGAAGCAAGAGACTTGTCTAAAGACAGGTGAACTGCTTCAAGAAAGAACATTTGTAAACTTTATAGAAACAATGATATACAAAACAAAGACTCCAGTAGCTTGAAGTTGCTATTGTGTCCCCACAACTAGAAGGAGCAGGCAGTTGCACTGTGGAAGTAGAAATGTAGCAACCGCTGCCAATATCCCTGAAGAAGGTCTGGGCTCATACCTGTAGAAAATACATAAAACTTGAGAGAGCCCAGGTCTTTAGGTTGGAGGCCCTTAAAAGGGCCTTAATACCATTAGTAGGGGCTGCTAGGTGGTGCGGTGGATAGAGGGCTGGGTCTGGAGTCAGGAAGATGTGAGTTCAAATGAAACTTCAGATACTTTACTAGCTGTGTGACTCTGGGCAAGTCACTTAGCCTCTGTTTACATTAATCCACTGGAGAAGGAAATGGGAAACTACTCCAGTATCCTTGCCAAGAAAATCCCATGATGTATAATCTACAGGTTTGCTAAGAATTGGACATGGCTGAACAATATCATTAATAAGGAACCTAATTAGAATGGAAGGAAGAAAAGCCAGAAAGCTATTTGAAACCTTATTCCATGATAGTGGTATTGCTCTTGATTGGGGACAGGAGTGGGAGGTGGGTAGAGAATAAGCATTTATGTAGCATTTACTATAATTTCAAGCACTGCGCTAATTATTTATTTGGTTATTCATTTATTCATTTATTTACTTACTTCCAAATATTGTCTCATTCAATCTTCACCCAGTGAGGTAGATGCTGTTATAATTCTGATTTTACATTTGAAAGAGCTGAGGTAGAGACTATGTGACTTGTCCAGGGTCACACAGCTGGTATGCATTCGAAGTCCGACTTGAAATCAGGTCTTCCAGACTCCAGGGCCAGCTCTATATTTGTAGCTGGTTTTGTTACCTGGGTGACTTTTTCTGCAGTACTGTATTTGTACTCCCTTATATTGTGCATAGCCCTGGGGAAAACATCAAGTTGTACTACAAGCTACCTGATTTTGTTTTTGAGCATGGGCTACACTAGAGTGAGGAGATAGGGGCTCTCTGTCCCAAGGTCAATAGCAACCGGGTTTTTGGCACAGCATACCAAGACCTGAACTATTTTCTCAAATGTGCCTGTGTTGATAGTCTCAGTACTACTTACAATAACCAATTGCTGTTATAATCAATTGCCTTAACCAAATCTGTCAAAGGAAAGTTTCAATTCCATTAAGACAACTGAAATAATTCAATCAGAGATCATACTCAAGTCATTTTAGTTCCCATGGAATATCTGATGAACTTGGAGAATCTGATTTTTTTTTTCAATGTATTATAATAGTATAGCAAGAAAGCTCTGAGAAATCAATTTAGTTAAATCTTTTGAGAGTCAAGAAAAAAATAAAATAGAAAAAAAATGACCATAATTTTATAAGATAATAACTTCTGATTTAAAAATCACAACTTAATTTATAGCTATTATCTTTTGTAGCTGAAATTTAAACTTAATTTATCAATTTAAAACATTTTTTAATAAAGCTTTCATTTGAATAAGAAAACTAAGCTTTTGATCTACCACATTTACCAACATGTAATAAAAAAATCCAAGTATTTTTGGACCTGTGGTTATTTTCATGAGGTCCAGGACAATCACTACACAATCCTCCTGTGTTACCAAATATGATGGCAAAGCTGACAAATTCAGGGGCAAAGATTTGCATATCATTTTGCATAAATGTATATACTCATTTACATAGATTTTCATGTTGTGTTCAAAGTGCCACTGACTCTGAGCATATTAAAGAAATGGAATTTATAGTTCAAGTTATGTCAAATATATTAAAGCCCATTATTTGAGGCCAGCAGAGAGATGAGGAGTGTATCAGAGACAGAACAGAGAATCATCTCCTCAGTACTAGTCATTGAAATCAGGGTCAGGTCTAGGCACCCAGGGCAGCTAGGAACAAAGGAATCAAACCTTGGAGCATTCCTGAGGAGCAATAATGCCTGACAGATGCATAAAACAGCCCCAGAAGGAGGGCATTTGGAGGCACAGCCTGAAATAAACAGGTGATTCAGCCTATCGGTGGAAGGCAATGACTTTTCTTCTGAATCTTCAAATAGTGCATTTGTTTTCATGACGGAAAGTTGGTGGACCAGATTAGCCACAGGGCATCTCAACACAGGCTGACAACTTTGCACGCATAAAGACTTGCGAGAACAATTTTACAAATGATAGCACTTGAGGGAATGCAAAAAAAAAAAAATGGTAATCTAGATATCAAACTACCTCATTTGCAAGAAAAGACATTGCAGTTACAAATCAGGTTATACAGTTTCTCGTTCTTATTCTTTGGGTCCAGCATGATACAACTGCAGATCTTATTACCTAGTGCCTGAGGTCCCTCCCTGCTAGGCTTAGGCCCAGCCATACATTTTCCACACTAGACTAATGCTTGCCACACTGAGGGAACCTTGTCCTGAGTGGTCCCCAGTGGTTCCCTAAAGCCCATACTTTCTCTCAAAGAGAGATGTTAAATGAGCCAAAAGTATTTATTCTGCATACTTTAAGAGGCCATTTGGATGAAGGCATAGTTTATCACGCACTTTTTTTTTTTCAAATTTGCTGATAATGGGGACCTGGGAGCACAGAGTACAGGCTGGAGGGGGGAAACTTGGTAAGACAGTAATACATTTAACAAAAGTCCTGAGGGGTTGTGAGTATGATAAACTCAATACGAGTGAACAGTATGATTTAGCAGCCAAAAGACAGGTGCAATCTTAGTCTATTAGTGGTTATTTAGAATCTAGAATGATGGTGGAGGTTCTCTGTTCTGGGCAGACCACATCTTGAGCATTGTTTTCAGTTGTTAAGTGACATCTTTTGGGGAAGAATATTGATAAGTTAAACCTGTCCCACACCCAAACAACAATGTTGAGGGGACCTGAATTAATGCTATGTGATGATAGGTTATTGCAAACAGGCATATTTATTATGAAGAAAAAAACTTAAAGGTTGGGTAGGGTGAAGGCTATACATGATAACCATATTCAAACATCTGAAGAATTGCCTTTTAGAAGTGGAATCAGACTTGTATAGCTTGGCCCAAAAGGTAAGAATTATGAGTAATTTGTGGAAGGTAGACAGAAGAAATCAGTTAAATCAGCAAAAATTTATGAAGTGCTTCTTATTTGCTAGGCAATGTGGTCTTCTCTTAGGGTACACAAAGGACTGGGGTGTTGGTCCCTGCTTTCAAGTTGCTCATCATCTAATGGGGGAGACAAAATGCAAATAACTATGTACCAACAAGATGCATGCAGAGCAAACTGGAGCTAACCTTAAGGGGAAAACATTAGCATTGAAGGGGACTAGGAAAGGCTTCTTGTAGAAGACGGGATTTTAGCTGAGATCTGAAGAAAGCCAAGGAATCGAGAGATAGAAATAAAGAGGGAGAGCATTCCACGCGTGGGGGACAACCAATATGATACAGGGAGTCTAAAAATAGACTGTTTTGTTCGATGAGCAGCCAGGAGGCCAGTGTCATTGGATGGCAGAGTATGTAGAGTGGAATAAAGGATACAGAGACTGGAAAGGTAGGAAGGAGGCAGAACAGTAAATATTTGATCCTGGAGGTAACAGGAAGTCACTGAAGTTTATTAAATGGAGAGATAACATGGTCAAACCTGTGCTTTATGATGCTTAGCATGAAGAAAAATTTCCTGGCAATTAGAGTTGTTCAAAAGTGGAATGGACCGTTCTTCAGAGCAGTGGATTCTCTTTCCCTGAAGGTTTTCAAGAGGAGCCTGGATGGTTACTTTTCTGGGATTCACTGGAGTAGATCCAGATGTGGAATGGAGTGACCTCTGAGGGATCTTCCAGTTTTGAATTTCTGTAGGGGAGAAAATGTCTTGCCCTAAAAGGCTAGAGGAATTTTACAACTTATTGTTATGTTCTTCAGCAAAATATACCAGAATCTTGCTTAGCTTAGACTAAAGAATCTTGTTCCATTGGAATTCTGGTGAGCCCTGACCTGTTTGGAGGTACAGCTGGGCCCTCTCTGACATCCTTCTGGAATGGAGGCCACTCTATTTTCTCAGTGTTCTGCAGTCATGTTGATAGAAGCCCCTTGACTGTAGCTTGGTTCGCCCTAAGCCTGTTTTCATGAGGCAGGCCTAGCCAAGTTTATTCTTCTTGTGTGGAATTAAACACTTTCTGTTCAGGTCAGTGCTCAGATACATGCTAGCCTTGGGGCTCCCTCCTGCCTACATACCCTCTGCCCAAGCACTTCTCTTAAATCACTAAGGAAATAATGGCAGTGACACTTCACCTCCATGACCAAAGGCTTGAAACAGAAAAGTTTTGAACAGTAAAACCGAAAATCAATGAAATTTAAGAGTGGTGGCAGGGGTGGGGTTGAGAGAGAGGAGGAGGTTGCTTTTGTAGTATAAAATTATAAGCATTATTTTTTTTTAAATCCTCTAAATCTAAAGAACTTGTATAATATCCAAAACCAAGCATACCTTGTAATCATGTTTACCCAGCATGCCTCAGCAAACTCTCAATCTATTTACAGATATGCATGATAAACTGCCTTCAACATATGAGCTATTGACTCTATTCTAAAAGAAATTTATATAGTATGAGGTGGGGGAAGTCCAGTAATATAACACCATTAAGTGCAGTAATACTTGGCGATGGGAGATAGATTTTCAAATGAGGGGGGCTTTTAACAAATAGCGGGTATTTTGGTAATTGATCCCCCTTCCCAATGGTTTATCTAAAGGGCAGCTCTCTAGCATAGATGATTAGCCAGTAAATAGATCTGGGAGATAATGAAGGAGGTTATATAACTTTTTTTTTAAAGAACCGTAATAGAACTATAATATTTCAGGGTAAATACTTTCTTTTTTATGTTAAAAAGTTTCAGTATACCCTCTCCCAGCATTCCTGCCATATGTCAAATATTTTCATCCTAAAATTGATTATAGAAAAACACGTGCACACTGAAAGATTGGCCCTTTTCCCCAACTATAAAACGATGTCTCTGGGACTTGATGATCTGGCCTCTTCCAGTTCTGATATTATATGTATTAATATTTTGTTAAGCTCTGAAGTGCTATTTGAAGGTTTCTTTCCTTTCTCCCATTCCATGTATTAAGGCACCTTCCAGCTACAACATCTTGTGTTTAATGTTTATTCTAAGGCTCCATCCAGTTCTAATATTCTGTCTTCTAAGATTTCTTGCAATTTTGGCATTCTATGTTCTAAAGTCCCCTCTAGATCTGACGTTCTCTGATAAACTCAATTCAAACCTCTCAGGATGAAAGGTCTATCAGCCAATGCCCAAGCAATGCCAAAACTGTCTATGAACCTAAGCTGAGGAAGGTTGTACTTCAGAAATGGTTTCCAAATTTTGGTTAAAGAGACTCAAAGCTGTTTTTTTTTTCCTTCATCTTTGGAGGGGAGGAGGAAGAAGTTAATTGGGAATAGCAGTTGTTGTTACCCAGTTGTTCACTTAGAAAATACAAAAAGCTCTCCCAGAAAACAGAAATTCTGATTGGTCTAATGGTGCAAACTTCCCTGAGAAGCCCAAAGAAGACAGTCAGAGTTTGAGGGGGCGGATTTATTTTTCATTCAGCAAAATAACAAACCTCTGCAATTTGCCTCAAACTCATACCTAATAATGTAACATTTCACCATGACTGACAGAAGTGGAGAGCACATAATAAATTTGCAAACCCCTGGATTTCACATTGCTTTGGGCAAATACAAATTAGGGGGAAGAAGTAACATAGGAGTGAAAGGCACAACTTTGTTAACATTAGGCATACTGGCACCACGTGCATGTAGGAAGATTTAAAATTTGTCAGAGGCCAAGAAGCTTTATAATTATTGGAAAGTGGGGGGGGGGGCGGAGAATGTGGTTCAGAAATTGATGTCAAGTACCTGACAGCATAATGATTTAAATGCACGATGTTCTGTCAAACAATTGAATTGTTTTATGCCATACCTGGCAGAACCTTTGTTTTGGCAGATACTCGATGTTGCTCTCTACTGAGGACCTTTTAATGCATGGTACTTAATTGGGAATGATGTTCCCTTTAGAGTATTATTAAAAGAACCTGAGACTGCCTGAAACAGGGATAGGCTCCAGTCTGACTTTTCCTTTTGACTTTCTTCGGTATTTCTAAGTGAGCCATTCAGATAATCACTCTTTTTTTCCCTTTCCCTGCCCTCCCCTCCCCTCCCCCCCTCCCCTCCCCTCCCCTCCCCTCCCCACCTCCCCTGCCCTTCCCTGTCCTGGCCCTGCCCTGCCCTTCTCTTCTTCCCTTCTTTCTTTTGAGCATATTTTAAAGTAACTTTCTTTTCATTCTGCAATGTAACACAGGTGCCGTGGTATAGTGGATAAAGTGACCTGGGTTTCAAGTCCTGCCTTGTGTGAACCCTGGCAAGTTGCAAAGTAGCCTTTCTGGACCACAGTTTCATCTGTAAAATGTGTGGGTTAGACTCAATAGCTTCTGAGGTCTCTTCCAGTTCTAAATTTGTGATCTTATGAACTAGTGTTTATATTGCACTTCAAGGTTCGCAGACTGTTTTCCTCAGTGCTAGGTCTCTTTTAGCTCCATATCTATGACCATTAAGGCAGTGTTCACTTCAGAATGCTGAGCCTTTTTTTTCCTCTCTATGAAAAGGGTTCACAGATTGGGGGAGAGACAGGGCACTTAACATCTGAAATTATTGTGATGTTAAATGTCTAGGAAGAGTCCAGGGTTTGGGGTCAGAAGGTCTGGTTTTGAATCTTAAGTTTGCTATGTATTCCCTAAGTGATCTTAGTCAAATTATTTGCTCTATTTGGGCTCTGGTATCCTCATTGGTAAGGTGGTGACTCCTAGGTGAGGTCTAAGGTCCTTTACCCTAAATCCTTTAAGACCATGATGACGTACTTCATTGCAAAAATGAGAGATTTTAAAAGCTGCTTCAGACAGAACCCAGACAGGAAAACTCATACCCTCCAAATGTATATAGCTTCAGTGTCCTGGACTTCTTAAGCTCTGATCCTAAGATCTTCCCACCCTCAGGGATGGTGTTGACCAGATAAGTCAAAAAAGCAAGCCAACTGTAATAGTGGAGGTATTCTATTCACATATGAATTGCAATCTCCCTTTTACAATTGCACAATAACATCATTGGGTAAACTTGACATGTCCCTTGGAAAAATTCAATTAGACACATATTTATTAAGCACCTAGTATATGCACTCTGGTGGATTGCAAAGATAAATAAGACAGTCTTTACCCTCCTAGAATACTATTAGTGGAATAAGAATTGGTTACAAATAACTCTAATGCAAAATAGAATGTGATAAGCGCCTGGGAGAGGGACAAATAAAGTGTTAAGAGAGTTCCCAGGAAGAAGTGAGAAAGGCACTTCTGTATTGTTAATGAGAATACCTTGAATTCAGAATAGTGAATTTGAGCCTTGCAGCCAAAAGCATTCCAGAGGTATTTTCAGCAGAGCGCTGACTGTTATAAAACCTGACTGCATCTTAAAGGGCCTAGCCCCATTTGAAAGATAACAAGATTTTAGCTTTAGATCAGTGCTTCCCAATTTTTTTTTTTTTTATCTTTTAACCCCATGCAACCGCATTGACAAAAATGTGTTGTGAACCCCGGAATAACTTAAGACAGTACTCATAACATTGTTTTGGATTTGTCCACTAAGTGTCTGACAAATTTTACTTGTTCTCCCCCCAAAGGCTTAATTTCTATAGAAACAAATCTGTAATACTTCTACCATGTACATGCTTATTGTCACAGAGGAAAAATAGATTTGTAACATAATTGGGTAATTATTTACTGTACAAGGTGCCATTAAAGAATTTTTAGCTCAAACTCCTCTAACCCCATGGAGAATCTTTAAATGGGAGCTACTGCCCTAGATCAGTCTTATTTTACAGATGAAGAAACTAAGGCCCCGAGAAAGGAAGTGAATCACTCAAAGTCAGGTAGATGATAAGCAGAAGAGTTAGGTTTTAAGTCAAGGTCCAAATCCACTATACCACACTGCTGGAGCCAACCTGAACAGGCTCTTAACAGCCAACTGTTAAATGTTCAGCATGAGCCTTTATACCTCACAAATTGGCAAATTCTACAAATCAGGGCTTGATTGTTTTGTTGATTGTCCAGACATAAGAAAGTAATGGAGAAAATGTTAATAATGCATATTAAACTTAAAAAGTATGTTGTATACATTCCCCTACTCCCCCACCCCTAAAGCCAGTTGTTAAACTTTTACTAGCACACTCCTGTACTCAAGCTATCTCAGGAGATTAATGGACTAAGATAAATGGGAAAAATTAATGGATGATGTTTATTTTTAAAATTTTAATATATTTTATTTCTTCCCCAATTACATTCTAAAATAATTTTTTAACATTTTTAAAAGTTTTGAGTTCTAAATTCTATCTATCTCTATTCTATCTATTTCCTCATTCTTTCCCCTCCTCACCTCCCTGAGATGGTAAGTAATCCAATATAATTTATATATGTGCAATCACGTAAAACATTTCCATATTAGTAATTTTGTACAAGTCTCGAAGGATGGAAGGAAAAAAGGGAGGAAGGAAGGAAGAAAAAGAAAGAAAGAGAAAGAAGGGAATTGAAAAAAATAGCCTGCAGAAGTTGAAGCTATATTCAGAAAACACCAGTTCTTTCTCTGGAGATGGATAGTATGCTTCATCATGAATCCTTTGGGAATGTCTTGGATCATTGTATGGCTGGAAACAGCTAAGTAACTAACAGTACTTCGTTATACAGTGCTGCTGTACAACATTCTCCTGGTTCTGCTCACTTCACTTTGCATCAGTTCATGTAATGTTTATGACCTCCACCTCCCCCTCCAAAAAAAGGGGGGCAGAGAGGTGGTACAGTGGATAGATGGCCCATCCTGGAGTCAGGAAGACATTTTCATGAATTCAAATCCAGCTTCAGACACTACCTGTGTGACCCTGGACAAATCAATTAATTCTGTTTGTCTCAGTTCCTCATCTAAAATGAACTGGAGAAAGAAATGGCAAACCACTTTAGTATATTTACCAAAAGAAGGAAAAAAAATGAGGTCTCAGAGAGTTAATAGGACTGTTAAACTAAAAAAAAAGCATTTGAGAGACTATAAATTGCTACTTTCTGTGTACCTATTTCTCACTTTTATAAAGTCTTTATGAGAATGATCTACATATGTATTGAGAATATCCTTGATGAAAATATGGGAGAGTGTAGGTATACTTTCATAAATGATTTTCCAGAGTAAAGTACCTTTTTGTCATCACTGAATAACCCTTTTGGCTGCTGAAGGAAAGATATGTTGATTTTTTTTTTCTCTTCCTTTAAAGCCCCAGGTCCATTTTATATCTAATGCCTCCACTGTATGATATTTTTTTTCAATCTTTGGTATAGAAATTTGTATTTATCAGTATTAAAATTCATCTTATTTAATACCCTGTGAAAATATTTTCAATTATGACTCTGTAATCCAAATTCCCATCCCCTACCCCCAACTCAAGTAGGTGGCTGGGTTGTTTTTTTTTCTAAATTTCTTTTTGGTTTCCACTTCTTTTCTATTGTCCATTTCTACAACTTTGATAAAACACTTCAAATGGAGAAAACAACAATAACCCAGAACAAGTTTTTAAAAATTTAATTTATTTATTTTTAGTTTTCAACATTTACTTCCATTAGTTTCAAATTTTTCCTTCCCCCCTCCCAAAAACAGCCTGCAATCTCATATAGCCATTACATATACATTACTATTAAACATATTTTCACATTAGCCATGTTATATAGAAGAATTATAACGAATGGGAGAAACCATCAGAAAGAAAAACAAAAGAAAACAAAACAACAACAATGAAAAGAAATTACTTTGCTTCACTCTGCATCCAGACTCCATTGTTCTTTCTCTGGATGTGGATGGCATTTTTCATCATGAGTTTTTCAGAAATGTTTTAGGTCCTTCCATTGCTGAGAAGGGCTAAGTCTATTAAAATCAGTCATCATGTAATGTGGCTGTTCCTGTGTACAAAGTTCTGGTTCTGCTCACTTCACTCAGCATCAGTTCAGAAACCTTTCCAGGTTTTTCTGAAGTTCACCTATTCATTATTTCTTATAGCACAGTAGTATTCCCTTGAATTCATATACCACAACTTGTTCAGCCATTCCCCAGGTGGTGGGCATCCCTTAAATTTTCAGTTCTGGACCACCACAAAGAGAGCTGCTGTACATGTGGGTCCTTTTACCATTTTTATGATCTCTTTGGGATACAGTCTTAGGAGTGGTATCAAAGGAAGCAAACATAGCCTTGCCCTGTAAATGTGATTTACTCATTTTATAGTCTCAGCTGCTGAAATGATCTTTCTAATGCACAGGTCTGACAATTTTGCTTTTCTGCTTAAAAATTTTCATTGACTCCCCATTAACCTATTGTACAATACAATAAATGCAAACTCCAACTTTTCATGTAGATCTTTCTACCAGCTCTAAGACTAAACTTCAAATTCCCTCAATCATCTTCACTTGACAAAATTCTTCTTTTCTTTTATCCCATATGCAACTTCTTTCCCATGCTCCTCCATCTTAGGTGCTTTCTCCCTTTTCTAATTTCCCAATAGTACCTTCCTTATCTCATTAACCCCTACCTTATCTAGCCTATATATTTACTTACCTGACCATAAATAGTTATCATTCTAACTGCTCCTTGAAAGGTAGTGACCCGTACCATGTCCCCTGCCCAATATTTTTTCCCACAATGCTGCTGCACATATTGGGCTGAAAAAAACATTTGTTGAATTGAACTAAATCAAACAAGAAATATCCAGTAATCTAATACCTGGACACTTATTATCTCTAAATTCCAGAGACAAATTATTTTGGCCCTGTTACTTTCTCTTAAAGACTTTATCAGAATTCCTCTGGGATGAAAAAATATCTTTGCTTTTCACGCTTGTTTAGCTTATTTCTTTCTTCATCATGGGATTAATATTTTCTTCTCTTTATGTAGTGTGTGTATAACGTTGCTATTAACATTTCAAATAATTCACTCTGATACTTTGCTCCATGTATTATCACTGCTACTGAGAATCCCTACTCCTCTCACTGGCCCTCAGAGATTTCCAAGTACAAAACAAAAACGGTTTTTTTTAAAACTTAGCTTTTTGAGGGGTTGCTATTGTTTTGTGTTTTTTTTTTCTTTTCCTATTTTTTTTTCCAAAGGAATCTTTTCTAGAAAAAAGACCACACCAAGGAGTTCATATGGTGTTTAGCCACTAAGTGGTGCTGTATACAGTTCAGTATCCTTAGCAATTGTGCCGCTTAGATGTACTAAAATGCTTTGTCAGGATGATTGCAGGACGGGCAATTACCAAAGGATAGAGAGACTGATTTAATCTTTCTCAGGCCAGGGAAAATCAGGACTAAGAAGAAAGAGATTTATATCCAACTGGGAATGCACAAATTAAGAGAAGATTGGGAAGTTTGACTTCTGCAGCTTTTTAAAGAATTCCCTGCTTCTAGGTATGGAAGTGATAAGGGGCAGAAATGTTAACAAGATTGTAAATATAAAGAAATCCTAAGGTTAGACTTTCAAGGAAAACAGTTTAAAAACACTTCTATATAAGAAAAAAATTTCACATCTATCTATCCATCCATCCATCTGTCTGTCTATCTATCTATCTATCTATCTATCTATCTATCTATCTATCTATCTATTAGAACTGGATCTTCTTATCTTACCTAAGCTGGAAGCATAGGGGCCACTCATGACAAAATTCCACTCCAATCAGTCTGAGAGTTTCAATCTGTTGTGTTTCCAACATGGGCTAGTTTCTGCCTTCTTAAGCAATCTGATGGCCCTTTATTCCCAAGAGCTCACCATATTAATTCCAAACTTAGTGCAGATACCCAATTGGCTCAGCCCACTGGAGCTCAGAACTCCCAAGTTCAAGAAATCCTCCAGTTTCAATCTCCCAGTAGCATGGATTAAGGTGTGTGACACTACACCTGGTAAATTTCCCATTTTAATAAACTTGGACCCTCACAATATTCTTTTCCTCTCTTCTATTAAGGAAAGATACTGCATCCAGGGTTGTAAAAGTTCTAATTTCAACATTTTTCTCCTTTACATTCATTTCAGAAGTTGCCAAGTCTCTGTGTATACGTGCTGAGGAGGTTAGTGTACCCCAAACCAAATTTTACAATCACTTGTTCATTTCTCACTGTCGTGATAGGGAAGAAATAGCCCTTGTAATAATCAGAGATACAGTGTTGTAAGGTGAAGATGATTTCCCAGAGATAGTTCTCAAAAGAATACCTCGGGACTACTGATGAGTTCATTTTATGGACAGAGATAACAGGTGTAACATATCGAGCCTGGTTAGCCTGTTTATTTCAAGCAGTATTTTAGTCAGAATATTAACTTCCTTTAAGGTAGTTCTTGGTTGATCTGATTTAGTTTGTTCTAAGTAAATGTTTGATAGATTTTAAAACTGACATTGATGTGTTGGGTCTCATCAATTAGACCATAATAGAATAGGAGTGAGTGATCAGCTGAAGAGGTAGTTACTTTTATGAAAATTCAGATTTACTTAAGGTTGACAGTTTACTGAGGAAGATGAAAAGGGATACTGTAAATCATGGTGATTTTATGTATAGAAGATCCTTAAAAAGGATTATGAATAGTTCTGGTGCTGGCCACGTTTGCAAAGTATTTGGGATGACTTCAGAATCCTTTCATTGCTATCTATGTGTTGTTATTCAGTATCTTTTTGGAGATATCTAATGAGTAGCATGTAGATAGCACAGTAGAAAGAGTATAGGACCTTGAGTCAGGAAGAAATGAGTTCAAATCTAACCCCAGTCACTGACTAGTTATGTGGCCATAGGAAAGTCACCTAATCTCTATCCACCTCAGTTTCCTCATCTGTAAAGTGGGGATGACAGCCCTTCCTTAAAGGGTTGTTGTGAAGATGAAATTAAATAATATTTGAAAAGTGCTTTGTAAGCTTTCAAATCAACATACACACGTATGAATTTTTAGTAGCAACTCTCTATGTGCTGAGACAGCCTGTTCCATATTTTTTGGACATCTGCAATTATTGATTCAGCATCAATAAGACATGAACTTGTTCTTTCTAATAGCTGAAACGGTTATACAAAGAACCGTCTGCGGTCTTTAACCTAGTTAACCACTTTGTGAGATTAATTTCCTTTTCCCCCTGAAATGAAATGACTTGGTAAGCTAAAGGTTTCATGACTTTTGGGGTCAGAAGTCAAGAGTCTGGACCTCTGACATAGAAAAACTGAAGACAATAGGGAAAGGCTAAGAAGGCATTATGAAGAAGCCAGTTGTTAATCATTTGACAAAGTCAGTATAACTTGACCTTTCATCTACTTTGTCCCTGAGACCTCAAGCAATTAATGCATAGCCTAGTGTGTAAGGATTTCACCTGGACATATATGTCAGGGGAACACAAAAACATAAATGTGGGGAAGCTCAACCAAGTAGCTAGACTCCCTGGAGTTATCATGCTATGTTGTGAAAAGGAGTCTTCTGGCTTTCTTTACTGTCTTCCATCTATATGCTCCTCTCTATAGTCATAACATAAAGACTAGTTTTAAAAAAAGGAACATGAGCTCTGCTTAGAGGTAATTTCAGATAGAGAGAGAGCTTGATGCTATCTTTAGGGCTCTTGGTAGAAACCAATGTCATCTTGATAATAAGGTTAAAGAAATTGTTTAAGTTCATGGAACAGTTTAATCTCAGACTGAAACTAACTGGCCCAGTGACATCATTGAAAACATGCTTTAATCATACTGAATCTACATATATATATATATACATATATACATACATCTATATATAAATACATACATACATACATCTATATATATATATATACATATATATGTATGTATGGATATATATATATATGAGGCAGTTAACAAACATCCTTAAAACAAAGACAAAACAAAGAGTCAGCATAGCTTCAGGAAGAATGAATCATGCCAGAGCAAACTTTCCTTCTTTTCTTCTTTCTTTCTCCATCTTCCTTCCTTCCTTCCTTCCTTCCTTCCTTTCTTCCTTCCATCCTTCCTTCTTTCCTTCCTTCCTTCTTTCCTTCCTCCCTCCCTCCCTCCCTTTCTCTCTCTCTCTCTCTCTCTCTCTCTCTTTCTTTCTTTCCACTTTTTTTTTCAGGTTTATTAGATAATTACTAATTCATTGTTGGTGTAATTATAAAAAAGATACAACCATTTTGGCAAACAATCAGGAATTATGCCCAAAGAGTTATTAAACTACCTATATCCCTTGACCAGCAATACTACTACTTGGTATATTTTCAAAGATGACTAGGGAAAAGGAAAAGAACTTGTGTGTTCTAAAATGCTTATAGCAGTTCTCTTTGTCATGGCAACGAGTGGGAAATTGCAGGGATGCCCATCAAATGGGGAATGGCTGAACAAGTTGTGATACATGATTGTGATGGTATACTACTATGCCATAAGAAATGATAAACTCAATCATCTTAGAAAAAACATGGAAAAACTTTGATGAAATAATGAAGGGCAAAATGAGCAGATATAAAGTAATAGCAATATTGTTTTAAGAATGACTTTGAATAAATAAGTTATTTTGTCTATTAAAAATATCCAAATTAACTATAAAGGATGTATGACGAAAGACATTATCTGTATAGGGAGAAAGAACTGATAAATACAAGTATGAATAGAATAATTTCCCCCACACACATACATACACACCTGTTTTGTCTAATGGTAGCTATCTCTACGGCATGGGGAAGAAAAAATGAAATTTTCATGATAATTTTGTATATTTGAAAGGAATAGCAAGTTGCACATAGTAGATTTGCAGTTTCCTTTACAATGTATTTGTTTTATTAGATAAATTAATAAGAAAATTAAAAAAATCAGTAAATCAGGAAAATTCCATAGATATAATTTCCCTAGGTTTTAGTAAAGAGTTTCAAACAGTATCTCATATAATTCTTGGGGAGAGGCTAGAGATGTGGTCTAGTTATAGTTCAGTTAAATGGATGTGAAACTGCTTAAATGGTTAGATCCCCAAAGTAGTCATTAATGCTTTGATGACAATAGGAAGTGGGTATCCTATGCAGGGCCTCAGGGATCTATACTTGGTCTTGTATCACTTAACATTTTCATCAATTACTTAGATAAAGAAATTGGGCATACTTCTCTAATTTGTGGATTACATAAAGCCAGAAAGACTAGCTAATACACACTCTAGTGATGAGAATCATGATTTTTAAAAAGATCTTGACAGGTTATAACACTGAGCTTAATATAATAAAATGAAATTTAATAAAGTTAAGTATAAAGTCTTATACTTGTGTTGAGAAATTGACTTCATAAGTATAAGATGAGAGAGACATGATTAGAAAACAATTTATCAGAAATAGGATTTGGGCCTTCTAGTGGAATGTAAGCTTAATAGGCAGCACCCTGAAACATCCTTCTTCCCCTCTGGCTCACTTCTCCCATTGGATAGTTCCTCTTAGATCCTCCATTTTGAGAAAGTGTCAACTTTTGACTTTTAGCGCTTTGCAAATGTGCTCTCTACCTTCACTTTTCACTTCCATAAAAAGAATATTATTTCCTTGTGTGTGAGGATTGCCTCTTGGCTTGTATTTGGACCCTCAGGGCTTATCAAAGTACCTGGTCCATATCAAGTACTTAATAAATGATTGTCAATTTGACTTGACTCAGCAGAACACTAACACAGTTCAGAAAATGAAAGCAATCTTGGGCTGATAGAGGCAAAGTTTCTAGGAGTAAGGAGGTGATACTACTTCTGTCTAATGCCCTGATCAGAGCAATACTCACATCTTGGGTATTATGTTCAGTGTGGGATGAAAATTTAGGAAGGACACTGATAAATATGAAAATGTTCAGTGAAAAATTCAATATGATGGAGGGATTTGAGTCCCTGGTGTATGCAGATCACAAGAAAAAAATGTCTGGCGTGGTGAAGTAGAGAATCAGTGTAGACATGATTGTAGCTTGAAGTATTTGAAGAGTTGTCATGTGGAAGAAGAATATTTGTTTTGTTTGGTTATATAGGGCAGAGCTAGGAGCAATCAGTCTATTTTGCAAAAAAGACAAATTTAATCTTGCTAGTAGAGGAGAAAAAATAAAGCTTCCTTATTAAAAGGTGACTAGACTATATTGGAGGAGAAGGGTTTCCCCCTCTCAGCAGATATTTAAGCATGGATTATGGGAATGATTGTTGACTAGGTTGTAGAAGGGTTGTTTTCTGGCAGTACAAATTGGACTAAATAGCTGTGAGATCATGCCAGCTTTGAAATTTTGTGATGTTTTCTCTCTTTCTTCTGCTTTTGTACCATCTAGTATTGTTCAGTACACTTATCTGGCATTTAACTTCTTCCATGAAGCATTATATGATATCTGTATGGAAGGAGAGTAAGGGAATAGAGAGCCCTTGGACAGGAATCACAGTATGTTCCCCTTGGGACAATATCCCCCAGAATTCTATGCACAAGTTTAGCAGATAACTAACTATTCACCTGGGAAGTTGTATAGAAGTCTATCTGATAATATTTGTGTATTCAGGAAAGAACTGAACAGATTAGAACTGAAAAAGGAAAGGAAAAAAGACAATTACGACAGAGGTTGTTCCTGGATTGTTTCCCATTAGTCTGGAGGGAAGACATTGAAATGTCCCCCCACTCATGCCAATGCAAGGTAGATGTCTGGACATTTGTCTGGCAACACTTCAAATGCCTGTGAAAGTGTCCCTCTCCATTCATGCCAGGAAGCAGCGGCAGTGGAATTATTGGGCTAATAGAAGACAGAGTTCTACCATACACATTGCCTTCTGTGTCTATTTAATGGACTTGTTGCTAGCAAACTTTTTACTGCTTCTCTAGATTGAATGCCATGCTGACTTAGAAGCATGGGATAGAAATTAATTGGATTTACAACTTTTCATCCTTGGAAATTGCTGGGGGGGTTTGGGGGAGATGCTGTGGAAATAGGTAGCAAGAGTACTTTCTATTTATTGTAATTTTCTTGTTACTAATTTTGTATTTCTATTTCAAGTAAATACTACATGTATATATTGTGTATGTGTTGTCTGAGAGAGAGACAGACAGACAGACAGACTCTGGTTAGTTGAATTTCAGAGGGAAAATGGGATTGGTGAGAAATAAAATATGGACCAGACAGGTTGTTGTGTATTGGTATCTGTGTATTTTTATTATAATCAGCATTCAGGAGTGCTATATATCTTTTCATGGACTTATATTTTCTGTAGCAGCAGGTACCCTAGCATACCCAGGGGGGCTGCTAGCACAGGTTCTTAGATCTGCTTTTCTAAAGGAAAGCAACTCAAAATGGTTTAACAATCTTACTTTAATCAATCAAACATATATCATTACTTAGTTCAGGGGGGAAAGGCAACACCCTGAACTTCAGAGAATACAAACAGAAGTTATAAGCAGACAAAGAAACAGATCAGCATATGGGCTTCCAGCCATTAGACCATTACATCCATACCTAGTTAGTTACTAGAGAGGGAAGCACCAACATCTGGGTTTTCAAAGCTGGGGGGCTCAACAGCTTCCCAGAGTCTTGTCTGGCCAAACCACGCAACTATTCCCAAAGTGAGCCCCAAAGCAAAAACTCACATCAGGGTATACATAGCCTTCTCCTGGATCAGAGAATGTCACAACCCTCTTGACCCACGGTCGAATCACTAAGTAACAAGATGTGGGCATTCCTGAAGAACAAGCCTCCTGCTGCAGGCTCCATGTGACCACATTCAGCCTATTAGGGGACAGAGTATATTTTCAAATCAGGGAAGGTTCTCAGAGCCACTTCAGCCTGTCAAGGGTCCTAGGGGCAGGGAAGATCTTCAGATTCCCACAACATCTTCCCAGCTCAACTATAATCTACTTGAAAGAACCATAGTTGGGTAGAGATATAGTATTTCTGTATACTGTCACTATCTTTTAACATGGTAATAATGTATTGGTTGATTGCCCATGATCTCAATGCTGCAGTCATTTGCTACCTTGAATTGTCTTCCACAGTCAATTTTTGCTTATATAACAGGCATGCTATGTTTATCCTATGCCCTTTAACTAGCTTCAAATTTAGCGGTAGTCTTAACTGAACAAATATTTAAGATCTCAGTCTCATACTTACCCAGGATCTTGTCTGCTTTTAGAGACCTCCTTTAAAAAGCATCTCCGACCCCTAGTGATCAATAAAGTTAACTTCATTGTAAGCATTTGGAAATTACTGTGGGCTTGTGAAGGTAAAAGCACTTTTTTTTTTTCCCTACAGAGTTTAGATAAAGTGAGGTTGGTTAATTTCTGTGAACCATGTGTCTGAGGTGGTGAATCACACACTGTCATATCCCTGAGAAGACCAATCAGGCAGCAACCTAAATAGTGCTTGTCAAATGTGTGATTCTTAGTATAAGGATCAAAGCTTTGAAACTGGCAAGTAAATCTATAAATCTCATTTCCCCCATTTAAAAATGTCATTCAACCTAGAGGGGAGTTCAGTTGTTCATTCCATGGCATCAGAAGATATTTGTGACTGCTAAAGTGAGGTTGAAAAATGTTAGCCTGGAATAGTCTTTATCGTGCTGAACTGACAGCATCTCTGTAGGTCTGACTTTGCTTTGCTGGCTTGCTCTTTGGCTTACATATCCTCAGTTAGTACATGGAAGATTTAATAGAATCTACTGAGGGATACATGGACAGCTTTGATCTTTCTCAACAAGGCATTGATCTCTATGCTATGTTTTAATAGATTCCTAAAAGTTCAAGGACATTTTTATTATGCAATAAGTACTTAATTTACTGCTGTAACTAATGTTTGCTATTAATTCTGCTAGTGTAATAAAAGTATCAAGAGACAGGTATCCACCCCAAGGCATGTTTTTGAGTTGTGGTATGATGTATAATTCAAATTGACAAGTACTATAGCTGAAGAAATAGATACATACAATTGGGACAAAATATCTTTTTTAAAAAAATGAAATGATGGGTTGATGGACTAGTGTATACTTTTTTTTTTAGTTGAAAGATTAAATTTTCTTGCCCTGGAGGTTGGGGCTGAGGTTGACCATGGATCTGACCATTATCAGACACTATATATTTATTTACTTTTAAAGCTTACAAAGAAATTTTACATTTCACCACGGGAAGCTCCTTAGAGGTGAGGTTTTCTGTAAATATGCACTAAATCATTCACCCTCAATTTCATTATGCAAAAGCAGCCATACATGGAACTTCCTCATCAAAAATCCTGCATTCAGATAAAAATTTCCAATGCAAATGAGCATTTTTAGAACATAAATGCTGTGTTTTTCTTCTCTCTTCCTGGTCCTCATGCATATGCATAAATATATATATCTCAGTTAAAGTCTATTGGTCTCTACTGTCCATCAACAATTAATAAATTAATGAATTGTACCCATTGAAAGTACTTTAATAAACCATTGGTGGAGCTTTGAATTGGCCCAGCCATGCTGGAAGGCAATTTAGAACTTATGTCCCCAAAATTATTAAACTTTGCATATGATGCTGCTACTAGGTCTATACCCCCACAGAGATCAAGAAAAAAGCAAAATACCCATATATACAAAAAATATTTATAGCAGCTCTTTTTGTGGTGGCAAAGAATTAGAACTTGAGGGGATACCTGTCAATGGAGAAATGTCTAAACAAGTTATTGTATATGAACATGATGAAATAATATAAGGCTGTAAGAAATGATGAAAAGGATTTTAGAAAAACCCAAGATGATTTGTATGAGCTGATGCAAAATGAAATGAACAGAACTAGGAGAACAATTTATACAATAACAATATGATGAAGATAAACAAACTTTGAAAGACTTGGGAATTTTGAGCAATACAATGAACAACAACAAATTTAAAGGACTCATAATGAGACAGCTTACCTACTTCCAGACAGAGAGTTGATGGACTCAGAAAAGCCTATTTTCATTCCATTCCTTTTCATTTCCTTGACCCCTCTTTTTCTTTTCTTTTCCTCTCCTCTCTTTTCCTCGGCTCACCTATCTTCTTTTCTCATCTCTCCTCTTCTTGCTTTTCCTCTCTCCTTTCCTCTTTTTTCTCTGCTTCCCTCTCCATCCCCTCTCCTGCCCTCTCCTTGCTTTTCCTGTCCTGTCCTTTCTTCCTTTCTGTTCTCTCCTCCTTTCCCCTTCACTTTCTTCTCCTTCCCTCCTTTTTCCTCCCTTCTCCTCTCCTTGAATTAAAAAAAAAAATTCACCAATGAATTTTCTGTTTTTGACTTAATTCCTCACTTAACTACTGATTGCTGGATTTGTTGCTATACCAGATCTTAGCATAATACCTGGCACGTAGAAGGTACTTAATAAATATTTACTGGCTTACTCATTTATATCAAGGGGCTATTCTATTGTATGTCTTGGAGCATGGATATATCCCAAGGAAGCCAAAGATAGAAAGGTTCTATCTATACTGAAATATTCAAAGCAGTACTTTTTGTGATAGTAAAACCTAGAAATAAAATGAGTGCCTATCAATTTAGTCTTAGCTGAATGAATTGTTATATAAATGTAATGAATATTATTGCATCATTAAAATTAATGAATATGAGTAATTCAAAGAAACGTGGAGAAATCTATAGGAAATTATATAGAATGAAATAAGCTGAACTAGAAAAATAATATACACAGTAACTAATCATACACAAATAAAAATAACACCAAAAGAGAACTGATTGCTGTGTCATTGAAATTACGTATGTTGGTGTTAGAGGTGATGAAACGCATTTATTTCCCTGAAGGAGTGAGGGCCTATGTGTGCAGAATGATGTGATATCAAAAGTCAATGGTGTACTGCCCCCTTGTAATTTGTCAGTGCATTGATCAACTTCTCCCTCTTCCCTTCCCATATTTACTTAAAAGAGAGATAGATATGGGGAAGAATTCATGAGAAAGAAGTGTGGAAGCAAAACTCTTATTAAAAAGAGAGGAGGGAATTGTAAGAGGGGATATTTTGGTATCTTGTTTTGCTCCCACTAGTTACTGGGGTATAATTAATAGCTGTGGGGGAGCTCATTTATCTTATTTTACTAAGACAATGGCCGTCCTGGCACCAGTGAGAACTAGAAAGGTGGTAATGTGGGAGGTGTGACGAACAATGGTACCCTAGAGGTCACTCCTGGTCACAAGTATCCTTACTACCATGCCTACATAATCTGCATAAAGAGAGAATGAAGGGAAATAAAGTGAGGAATTTGAGAAATTTGAACTAACCTTAGCTCTAATAGGAAGGACCAAACTGTATAACCTCAGTCCTGCTTCTGTATCAGTGCAGGTGGTCCTAGTGAGCACCACACCTGCTTCCTCAAAAAGCATAATAAAGATCTTCTTCGCCGCCCCCCCCCCCCAAAAAAAGTCAATGGTGTATCATTTGGTTTTACTAAACTGCTTTTCTTTATCATGAGAGTAGGCACATTTATGAGAGTAGGGTGGGTGTGTAAACCTGGAAATGACTTACAGAAGAACCAAAATTATGAAACTTTTTTTTTAAAGATAGTGAATATCAAATCTAATGTTATAATACAATGTTCAGATATACACTTTCTATCTTAAGGGTAACTGTTAGTGTTTATTTTCTTTTTCTTGCCATCCCCCCACCTCAATATGTCATCCTATAGCTTTCCTTTCATTCATTGATAAACCCCATAAAGGCTTCTTTCTCTATAGTAATAGCCAATTCAATGTAATAAATATTTATCAAATGTCTACTTTGTACAGGCACTCTGCTAAGTTCTAGAGAAGGAAAGGCAAAAGTCAAGTAGTGCCTGCCTTTAAGGAACATATATTCAGTTAGATGCAGGGGATATACAACAATATGAACTGATTTTTTAAAAAAGTACAAAGTAACACAAAGTAAATTCAGGAGGCAGAAAACTAACCTCTTCCACAACACTTATTCACTGGCAATTGGCCTTCAGCAAGATAGGTTCTAAAGTTACTCCATCAAAAGTCACCAATAATTTCCTAATTATTAAACCTAATGCCTTGTTGAGTCTTGTTCCCCCTTTATCTGTTTTAGGCATTCGATGCTGTTGACCACCTCCCTTTTCCTAGCATTAGTCTCTTTTTGTGTATATGTGTGTGCATATGCACACACACACACATATACACAATGCATATATGTATGTGTATGTATATATATACATTTATACATAATTTATATACATAAATAAAATTATATATACATATATGTGTATGTTTGTGTGTATATATATATATAGTATGAGTGTATTTTTGCATGTATGTATAGCATATTAAACTGAAACAAATACATTGGCCATGTCCTAAAAAATATTTTTGCATTCCCTATTCTGAGTCGGTGGGTAATATGCTTCTTTACCAGATTTCTGGAATTCTGGTTGATCATTCATGATAGTATTCACTCAGTGAGGGGAAGAGAAAAGGCCTCCTATAGACTATGATATTTGAACTGAGTCTTAAAGAAAAGGAAAGGAATCTAAGAGATTGAGGTGGGGGTGAGGGTGGGGAGAGAGCATCCCAGGCATGAGAAATAGCTGTTTCAAAGGCACAAAGATGGGAAATAGAGTGTTGTATTTGAGGAACCAAAAGTAGAACATCATAGGTGGATAGTAGACTGTGAGTAAAGTATAAAACTACTAGAAAGGGATCAGATTGCAAAAAAAAGTTTTAGATGACAATAATGGTTTACATTTGATCCTGGAGGTGATATGGAACCATTGGAGCTAACTTATTGGGAGGGTGGGAATGACAGGATCAGACCTACTCTTCAGAAAAATCTTGGCACTTGAATAGATGAATTAGAGTGGGGAGAGGCTTGAAGCAGGGAGATCAGTTAGATGGCTGTTGCAGTATCCCAAGTGAGAGGTGAAAAAGGACTTAAACTCTGATCATGGCTATGTGAATATAGAAAAGGGAATATAGAGAAAAAAATAAAAGGTTCAAAGGTAGAAATGATTAAATTTGGCAAAGGTTAGTGACACTGAACAATTGATGATGACTCTGAGTTTTTGACATAGGTGACTAGTACTGTTGGTGCCCTCCAGAATAATGGAAAATTTGGAAAAGGAGAGGGTTTTTTTTAGGAAAAGGTAACAAGTTCTGCTTTAGAAATATGGAGTTTGAGATATCTCCAGGATAATCAGTTCAAGATGTCCAAAAGTCTATTGGTGCTATGATCTCATGAGAAAGATGGGGGCTAGATAAATATACAGATTTGGGAACCATCTGTATAAACATCACAATCTGACTCTTTGGAATTGATGAGATAACTAATAGAGAAAATATAGAGTAAAAAGGGAAGAGGGTGAAGGACAGAACTTTGTAGGACAGTCATAGTCAGTAGAATTGTTGAAGAACAAGCAAAGAGAATGAAAAGTAATGGTTGAACACACAGGAAAATCAGGAGACAGAGTCATGAAAATTGAAAGGCAATAGGATCTAGAAGGCAAAGGTAATCAACAGAGTTAAACACTGCAGAAGGGTTGAGAGGTTAAAATGGATAAGGATTAAGAAAAAGATCATTAGAATCGGCAATTCAGAGATAATCAGTAATTTTGGAGGGGGCAGTGTCAGTTGAATGATTTCAGAAGTCAGAATGAAGAGGGTTTAGAAGAAAGTGAGATGAGAATTGGAGGTTCAAATTATATAGCTTTTATAGACAGCCCCCTCAAGGAGATTAGTTACAAAAGGGAGAAAGATAGAGGATGATAGCTAGTGGGGATGGTTGAATCAAGTGAGCAAGCACTGGAAGGAAATGTGGACTTGTTTGTAGATAGCAGGGAAGGACTCAGGAGATAGAGTGACGCTGAAAATAAGAGTGAGGATATTAGTGGGGCCAATTTGGTGAAATTAGAAGGGTGTGAGATCAAGGTTATATATAGAATGGTTGCCCTGGAAAGGAGAAGGTTCACTTAAGGTTATTTTTTTGTAGTTCTTGTTTTACCCTGTCTTGTGCACCCAATATCCCCTCCTAATTATTTAAGGTTCCTAGGTGTTATATGGAGGCTGAGGCTATAAAGTCTATTTCTTCTAAAATTCCCTCTGATTTCAATGAAGATTTGAGAAACTAAAAAAAAAAAAAGAATATGCAACAAATACAAGGGAAAAAAAAACCACCATCAGCAAAACTTGATAAATATCAGCAAACATGAGTGCTTCTACAAAGAACAGAAAGAAATGAATTCAAATAAAATGGAATCTCCTTTTAGCTCGTTTAGTTGTTGTTTTTGTTGTTGTTGTTTTTTCCTCTGAGTCTATAAGTCCAAATGTTAGTTTCAAGACCATCTTGCTTGTCTATGTCTTCTGAATCTTCTCTTTTCCTTTTTTAAAAAAAATTCTTTAATGACGCTCTTTTTTTCTTTCCTACTTTATTTTCACATCCGTAATGCTGGGTTCCCCTCTACTTCCTTGATATTTCCTATTAAAAAACTACTTGTAAAACATGCAGACAAGCAAAACCAGTCTACACATCAGCCATGTCTGAAAATGTAAGCTAGTCTCATTCTGTATCACAAATATATCACCTTTCTATCCAGAGGTTGGCATTATGGTTAGTCCTTGCATTTTTCAGAGTTTCTAATTTTTTCAAGGTTATGTTTCTTTTCTTAATAGTATTTTATTTTTCTAATTATATATAAGGACAAATTTTAACAGTCATTAAAAATTTTTGAGTTCCAAATTTTCTATTTTCCTCCCTTTCTTACCCTCTCCCTAAGACAGTAAGCAATTTGATGTAGGTTATATATGTGCAAAATATTTTAAAATTAGTCATGTTGTGAAAGAAGAAACAGACAAAAAAACCATAAAAGAGATAAAGACAATGAAAATAGTATGCTTTCATCTGCATTCAGACTCCATAAAGTTCTTTCTCTGGATATTAATAGCAATTTTTCTCATGAGAACTTTGAAACTGTCTTAGATCATTGTATTGCTGGGAATAGCTAAGTCATTTGTAGCTGATCATTGTACAGTGTTGCTGTTACTGTTTACAATGTTCTCCTGGTTCTTACTCACTGCACTTTGCATCAGTTCATGTCTTTCCAGATTTTTCTGAAATATGCCAGCTCATCATTTCTTATATCAAGTTAGTATTTTTTTACATTAATATACCAGAACTTGTTCAGCCTTTTCCCAATTGATGGACATCCCTACAATTTCCAATTCTTTGCCACCACAGTTACCATAAATTGTTTTGTACACAAGTCCTTCCCCCCCTCCACCCCTTTTTAATATCTTTGGGATACAGACCTAGTAGACCTAAAAATTTGGTTGATCAAAGGGCAGGCACAGTTTGATTGCCCTTTGGGCATAGCTCCAAATTGCTTTAAAGAATGGTTGGATTGTGTCCCAATTTCCCCATACCCTCTCTAACATTTATCAATGTTTTCTGTCCTATTACACTATCTGATAGACATGAGATAGAACCTCAGAGTTGTTTTAATTTGCATTTCTCTAATTAATAGTGATTTAGAGCATTTTTTTTCATGTGACTATAGATAGCTTTGATTTATTTATCTGAAAACTGCCTGCCTGTTCTTTGATGATTTATCACTTGGCAGTGACTTGTGTTCTTACAAATTTGACTCAGTTCTCTATGAATTTGAAAAAATGAGGCCTTTATCAGAGACACTTGCTGTAAAATTGTTTCCCATTTCTCTGCTTTCCTTCTAATCTCGGTTGCATTGGTTTTGTTCGTGTAAAAACTTTTCAGTTTCATGTAATCAAATTATCCATTTTGTATACTGTAATGCTCTCTATTTCTTGTTTGGTCATAAATTCCTTGATACTTTTCTGATAATTTAGATTTCACTTTATTCGTGTGAAAAGTGTTTTGTAATTGTGTTCATATAGTTCCTGGGTTTGTCTTGGCAGGTAGAGTACCAAGTTTTTTATATTGTCCACAGTTATTTTACATGGAATTTCTCTTTCTATTTCTTGCTGCTGGGCTTTTTTGGTTATATATAAAAATGCTAATGATTTATGTGGATTTATATCCTACAACTATGATAAAGTTGTTAATTATGTCAAGCAGTTTTTTTAAGTATACTATCTTATCTACAGAGTTGTAGTTTTATATCCTCATTGCCTATTTTAATTCCTTTGATTTTTTTCTTCTCTTATTGCTACAGCTAACATTCCTAGTCTTATTGAGATGGCTTCTAACTTATTTCCTTTATAGATAATGCTTTTTAATGATTTTAGACAGATACTATTTATCATTTTAAGGGAAAGCTCCATTTGTTCCTATGCTCTTTAGTGTTTTTATTAGGAATGGGCGCTGTATTTTGTCAAAAGCTTTTTCTGCATCTATTGAGAGAATCATGTGATTTCTAATATTGAACCAGCCCTGCATTGCTGCCATAAATTCCACCTGATAATAGCATATGACCCTTGTGATATATTGCTGTAATCTCTTTGTTAACATGTTATTTAAATTTTTGCATCAATATTCATTAGGAAAATTGGTCTGTAATTTTCTTTCTCTGTTTTAGCTCTTCCTGGTTCAAATATCAGCCCCATATTTGTGTCATAAAAAGAATTTGGTAGAACTCCTTCACCTGTTTTGCCAAATAATTTGTATTGTGTTGAAATTAATTGTTCTTTAAAAGTTTGATAGAATTCATTTGTGAACCCATATAGCCTTGGGAATTTTTTTCTTAGGAATTTCATTGATGGTTTGTTCAATTTCTTTTTCTAAAATGGGATTATTTAAATATTCTGTTTCCTCTTCTGTTAATTTGGAAAATTTATGTATTTGTAAATGTTCATCAATTTTGCTTAGATTATCAGATTTATTGGCATATAATTGGGCAAAAATATTCCCAATAATTGCTTTAATTTTCTCTTCATTGGTGGTGAATTCTTCCTTTTCATTTTTGATACTGGGAATTTGGTTTTCTTCTTTTTTTTTTAAAATCAAATTAGTCAGTGGTTTATCTGTCTTATTGTCCTTCCACCCCCCCCCCCCCCCATAAAACCAGGTCTTATTTTCATTTTTTAACTCAATAGTGTTTTTACTTTCAATTTTACTAACCTCATTTTTGGTTTTCAGGATTTTGAAGTTGGTGTTTATTTGGGGATTTAAATTTCTTCTTTTTTCTAATTTTTTTAGCTGCATGCCCAATTCATTGATCTGCTCTTTCTCTATTTTTTTTTGATGTAAGCATTTAGAGACATAAATTTTCCCATAAGTACTGCCTTGCTGCATCACATAAATGCTGGTATGTTATCTCATTGTTGTCATTCTCTTTAATGAAATTATTTATTGTTTCCATGATTTATTTTTTGATCCACTTATTCTTTAGGATTAGATTATTTAGTTCCCAATTAATTTTAAGTTATCTTTCCACTGTCCGTTTTGAATATAATTTTTATTTCATCACGATCTGAAAAGGATGAATTTAATATTTCTGCCTTTCTGCATTTGACTGTGATATTTTTATGCCCTAACGCATAGTCAGTTTTTGTGTAGTTGATATGTATGTTATTCCATCTTTGAGCCAAATCCAATGACAGTAAGATTCAAACAATGCTCACCTTATTCCTTCTTTCCTTTTACTGTGATTTGTCTTTTGTTTCTCTTTATGTGATGTAATTATTTCTATTCTGCCTTCTCTTTCTTCATCTCCCAATACAATCCTTTTATTTTCCTACCTCTAAGCTTTTTATATCATTACATAAAAGTCAATTTATACCCATACACTCTCTCTATGTATACCCTTTTTAACTGCCCTAATAGAGATACAGTTCTTAAAAATTACAAGTATTTTTTTCTCATGTAGGGATATAAACAGTTTAATCTTATTGAATAATGTATTTTTATTTTTTCTTTCCTGTTTACCTTTTTATGTTTCTCTTGAGTCTTGTATTTAAAGATCTAATTTTCTGTTCAGCTCTGATCTTTTCATCCAGACAATTTGAAAGTTCCCTATTTCATTTAATTTCCATCTTTTTCCCTGAAAGATTATGCTCAGTTTTTCGGGGTAGTTGATTCTTGGTTGTAATCCAAGCTCCTTTGTCTTCTGGAATCTCATATTACAAACCCGTTAATCCTTTAATGTAGAAGCTTCTAAAGGCTGCATAATCTTGACTGTGGCTCCTTGATATTTGAATTATTTCTTTCTGGTTACTTGCAATATTTTCTCCTGACCTGATCATTCTGGAATTTGGTTGCAATATTATTTAGGGTTTTCATTTTAGGATCTCTTCAGAAGGTGATTGGTGGACTCTTTCAATTGCTATTTTATCCTGTGGTTCTAGGCTATCAGGGCAATTTTCCCAGATGATTTCTTGAAAGATACTGTCCAACCCACCCTCCACCCCCCTTTCTTAGCATGAATTTCAGGTAGTCCAGTAATTCTTAAATTATCTCTCCTAGATCTATTTTCCAGGTCAACTGTTTTTCCAACATATTTTGCATTTTCTACTTTTCCCCCATTATTTTGATTTTATTTGATTGATTCTTGATGTCTCATGGAGTCATTAGCTTCCACTTGCCCAGTTCTAATTTTTAAGGAATTATTTTCATCAGTTAGCTTTTGTACTTCCTTTTTCATTTGATCAGTTCCATTTTTTAAGGAGTTGTCTTCTTCAGTGATTTTTTTTTCCATTTGGCCATTTTTAAAAAAAGAAATTGCTTTCTTCAGTCAGCTTTTGTTCTTCCTTTTCCAGGCTGTTGACTTTCTCTTGCATACCTCTCATTTCTTTTCCCAATTTTTCTTCTATAACTCTTATTTGATTTTTAAAATCCTTTTTGAGTTCTTCCAAGAAGGCCCTTTGAATTTGAGACCAATTCATATTCTCCTGTGAGGTTTTGCATATCAACATTTTAAAATTGTCCTCTTCTGAGTTTGTGTTTGGATCTTCCACATCACCATAGCAACTTTCTATGGTCAGGGCTCTTTTCTGTTTTTGTTTTTGTTTTTGGCTAATTTTTACAAGTTGAGGTCTGCTCCTGGGGTATAGGAGTATAATGGGAATGGGAATTTGAAGATCTCCTCTGCCCCTTAATAGGCCTAAGGGGAATTTGAAGACCTTCAACCTTCCCTGCTTTGAAGATAAACTCTGCCCCCTAATAAGCTAAATGTAGTTACATGGAGCCTGTGGTGGGAGGAATTTGGTGAAGGGTAGAGCAGAGCCACAGGAAGCTGGGAGTCAGAGCTCGAGAGATGGCGGGAGAGAGAGGAGCTCAGGCAAGGAGATAGAGAGATTTGTGAGTAAATATATTGATCTTATATTGGTTTGTGGAAAGCTAAAGGAAGCTGTGGCTCTCTGTGTTGTTATGCTTTACTAGCTTCTTTGCTACTATGATGGAATTGGCTTACTGGTTTTGGGATTCAGTTTTTGGTGTCTAAATAATGCTTCCATTCTGTCCTCTATATGGAGAATCTGCTATATTTTGTTTTTGAGCACTATATGGGAATATTTATAGTTATGGCTTATGCTGGAAATATTCCACTAGCACTATATTTGGTGTCACAAATAGGATTGCAAAACATCAGACCTCTAGTTGGAGGCATAAGGGATTTAGAAGAAGAAACGACTCTCCCTGGATGGGAGGATTTGCCTTATGCCTCCCTAGCAAGGGAGTCCTCTAAAAGTACAGGACTCTATGAAAACTGGGAACTGAGGCTACAGCAGGGATAACCTAGAGATTTAGAAACATATTTGCAAAGAATACCAATCAAACCTGGGAGAGAGTTGGAGGCAGAGAGTAGAAGAGGCTGGGTTTTACCAACGGCTTACTGTATGATGTATAAAAGCAGAGATAAGCTGTTACAAGAGTTGGCTAAGTGCCAGCATTCAAGCCTTCATTTAGAAGAGCAACATGGAAAATCTCAGGTGGAACAAGAGAAAACTGGAAAGTCTCAGGTGGAAGAAGAGAAGGTTGCTGTGAATTTGGCTCAGAAAAAGCAGCAGAAAAGTAACAGGAGAAGGAAAGTTCAGATAGCTTTGGTGGAGGCTGAGCCTAGTTGCTATGACAATGACTGACAGGAGAGTGATACAATGTTACAAAGTGATACATTGTTTCATATTGAACCTTTACAAAGGCAGAAGCTCCCGCCTTACTGAGAAGAAAGCAGGAGAATCAGGGAGGGCAAACCATGTTCTAGGAAATAATTGAGGATTTCACTCAGTAAGAGATTACTGATATTTTGACCAGATTCACCCAAAGGACAGGAGAATCTTTAGTATGTTAGATGGTAAAAATCAGGGACAAAGGAGCTAGAGGGTTAGTGATAGTGTGGCCAGCTTGAAATTTATAAGTATTTGTCAGAATCCTTTTGTCCAGCAAGCTTTTAGAGATCTTCATTTGGCAGAATATAACAACACAACAAATCTGTTAGCTTTAGCTGCTGATGGATGCAATGGAATGTATCCCACTGATTCTATGTGGCCTAGTGGAGACAGACCCTGGTACTCGCCTAGAGACTGCATGAGAAAGTTGAAAGAAGAAAAAATGACAACTGTTATAATGGTTGGAGATGCAGATATATATCATGATATCCCCTTAGTAGTTCCTCATAGAAATATCACAATGAAGATAGTTCCTCCTGCTTATAAACACCTACTTCTAACTCTACTAATTGGTAAAATAAGGCACCCTCTTTCAAAGGTGTTGGATAAGATTTCACAGCTAAGTGACTTAGGAGAATGGGAAAATGATAAATTTCCTTGAGAGAGAAGAGTAAATAGTCAGTGGATTCAAAGTCAGAATAGATTGACAAGAAGAGAATTATTTATTGCTCTATCGAGAGCAGGGGTAGATTTTAGAAAAAAGAAATGGTATACTAACTAATGAGCTATACAAAATGTATCAAGAAAATGGGCTTGATGTTAGAAGAGAGAAATGAGAATTGCCCCTATAGATGCTCCTGAACCATTGTATTCACATTTGTCACACCTTCAGGGAGACTCAGATTAAAGAAAGTGTTGGGGTTGGTGGAAGTGGTAAATGTGATGAACTTAGCGGTAGTGTATCAAGCCCTTGCAACAGAGTGAGAAGGACAAAGTCACATATTCTACTGTGAATGGGACTGTGATAGTGAGTCCATGAACTCCAAAAACACTGCTGATGCTATATTTGTCTCTTTTTGGCTTTTTGTCTTTTAAACTTGTTTGTGAGATTTGTTTCCTGCAGGCTTAGTACCCTCCGCCTGCAAATGCCTGATAGCTTAAGATGGATGCCATCCCCTATCCACAACTGTGATGTGCTACTCCTTGACCTGGTGTCAACTGAGTTCCAGATGCCAGCTAAAGAAATGATTTTTTGAATGGGGACCTCCTGGACCTGGCATTGGCCAAGTTCCAGATGCCAATTAAGGAACTGACCTCTTGAATGGAAACTCTTGGGGCAGGGACAGCTCTATGTCCAATTTCAGCTTGAAGTAGCTTTGGAGAAGAGACCTTCACTCTTTACCCCAAGATTTTGAGCTCCATTCACTTGAGGGGGGAAGGATCCAGTGCTTATGCCTAAACACCCACTCTAAGTTATTGTTTTATGCACTTATTTTCTATTATCCCTGTTATATTGTTGCAAAGTTCTGTTGACACCAGTTACCCTACCAGTTATCCATAAACCCTCATTAACCTATGCAATGAAATGCATTGTTAAAGTATTTTTGCTCTGTAAGGGACATGTAAGATATTGAGACCAATTGTAATGGGAATGGGCATTTGAAGAACTTTCCTGCCTTGAGAGTAAACTCTGCCCCCTAATAGGCTGAATGTAGTCACATGGAGCCTGTGGTGGGAGAAGTTTGCTGAAGGGTAGAACAGAGCCGCAGAAAGCTGGGAGTCAGAGCTAGAGAGATGGTGGGAGAGAGAGAGGAGCTCAGGCAAGGAAACAGAGAAGTTTGTGAGTAAATATTTATCTTTTCTTGGTTTGTGGGAAGGCTAAAGGATGCTGTGGCTCTCTGTGTTATGGTTTATTAGCTTCTTCGCTACTGTAATGGAATCGGCATACTGGTTTTGGGATTTTCTGATGTGTGAATAAATGCTTTGGTTCTGCCCTCTATATGGAGGGTCTGCTCTGTTTTAATGACTGAGCACTATATGGGAATTCTTATAGTCATGGTTGGTGCTGTAAATATTGCACTGGCACTACAAGGGGACACTGTGCCATGCTTATTGTGCTAGGGGTCAGGGGCCTGGTTACTGGCTTTTTAGTCCAGGGCCTAAGGTGCTGGTATTTTGCCCACTGTATTAGGGTGGCCTGGCTTAGTTGTGTCTGTTGTGCTCTGGGTGGCAGGTCTGGTAATTTGCGTCCTGCACTGGGGCTGAGGCCTCACAGCCGACCTGTTATGCAACTGGCCTGCTGAGCCAGGACTTTGGTGTGTCATTTGCTGATCTGTGTTGCAGCTAATAGTCTTTTACTTACTTCCCTGGACACTGCCTGCATAGTCCAGGCAAGGTATTGTTCTGGCAAGCCAGTAGGAGGCTTGTTTTGTACTTTCTTTATCAAGCTATTGATTCTCTTTCCCCATGATTCTCTGGTATAATTCTCATTTCTTTTCTTAATTTTTCTTCTACCTCTCTTATTTCATTTTTGAAGTCATTTATGAGCTCTTCTAGGAGTTCTTTTTTGGGTCTGAGACCAAGTCTTATTTTCCTTTGAGACTTTGAATGTAGATTTTTAACACTTATTCTTTTCTGAGTTTGTTTTGAGCTTCCCTGTCACCATAATGACTGTTTATGGTCAAATTCCTTTTATTCATTTATTCATTCATTTATTAATGTATTTATCTAATCTATTCATTCATTCATTAATTCATTCATTCATTCACTCATTCATTCATTCCTTCAAGAAATCAAGTTGGTTACTTGCCAGGTGCTGCATTGGCTCATCGGGAAGAGAAGGATTGATTAGATATTGGTCACTGACCTGTGCTGGGGTGCAGTGTCTCCTGTTGGCTTGCCAGAATAATGCTTACCCCACACACAGTGAGACAGACTTTTTCTGCCAACTTTCCAAGTTTTCTTAGGCTGGAAAATTATTTCACCCAGCCTTTTTGTTGGTTCTGCTTTCCAGAATTTGTTTTGAGGTGCTATTTTATAGTTTTGGAGGTGAATTGGGGGGGAGGTTTGGCAACTTCTAGCTTACTCTGCCATTTTGGTTTCTGGGCAGGTTTACTTAAATTTCTTTATAATGTTGTAGTTATTTTATAATTTGTATTCCTAGTTCTGTTCACTTTACATCATTTCCTTTAAATTTTCCCAGATTTCTCTGAATTCATTTCCTTTGTTATTTTCTATATTAAAAATAAATTCCATTCTGTTTGTGTTATATGAATTCATTTAATTATTTACCATTTAATAGATACCTCTTTAATTTCTAATTCTTCAATAAAAGAAATGCCAATTCTGTGCTCTTTGTGATAGCAATAAACTAGTATTGAAGGAGACACCTATTGATGGGGAAAAAGTTTTAAAAAATCTGATATATTCATGTAATGGAATATTATTTTGTAGCAAAAATGATAACCATAAAGAATTCAAAGAATGATGGGAAGACTTGTAGGAACTGATACAGAGCAAAATAAACCAAAGTAAATGAACATTATATGCAATGATGACAACACAAATGAAAAGATTGCTTGAAAAAAGTCAAATTCTAAGTAATAGAAAAACCACTGAAGTCCTGAAGATGAGATAATTAAATATTCCTCTTCCTTCAAATCAGAGAAGTGGGGTACTACAAGGACAGAATATTGCATGTATTACAAAACATGTTCTTTGCATCAGATTTTTTTGCTTAATTGTTTTTCTTTGTCCAAAGGACAGTTTAAGTTTGGGAGTAGGATAAATTTCCATTCTATAAAGACAAAAGGTCTCAAAATATATTAATAAAAAATAGGTTGTATAAATGAAATTTAGGTTTACCAAATTCTCAGAGGGGATAGATTCAGGGAATTCATACAGGAGGGAGCCTGCTGACTGCTGGCATTATTTATGTGACATACGTACACATGGCATAGAATTCTAGTACTAGAAAGTAAAGAATTCTGAGCTCAATTCTGAGTCCAATCTTTTCATTTTTCAGAGGAAGAAACTTAGGCAAAACCAAAAGAAGTGACTAAATCAAGATCATATGACTTGTAAATAGTCAAGATTGGAACCTTGTTCTTATGATTTCTGAACAAGTGCTTTTTGCTACATTCTGTAGCACCTCGTATAGCTTTGGAAGAGGAGGAATAATAGGGTAATGGAGGATAGTCCATAAAGATGAGCTATAAATCATAACCTTGTGTTTTATAGTGTATCAAGATGAACTATAAAACCACATTGTTGTAAGTCAAGAAATGTAGAGTTAACCATGACTGAGGTTCTTTCATTTATTTATTTATTTTTTGTATGAAAATAATATTGCCATATTAGCTAATGTTCCTTAACTAGAATCTTCTTTTCCCACCTACTTAAGCTCCCAATTAAAGTTATGCTAGAGTTCACAAATTTCATCCATGTGAAAAGGAGAGGCAATGTCTTGTGGCAACCAGTCTGCACAAAAACTGGCAATCCTGTGTAATTTATTGGCATGTCTATTAGCCTAATCACAAAGGAGTGATATAAATTCTATTTGTATCTCTTCTGCAACAATTTTCAAATTTCATGATTCTCATCCTTTACCTTCATAGGAAGCAGGTCATTTAACCCAAGGCAAACTAAACCACTAGCCTATGTGTCTGCTATATTGTCTGTTATTTATCCCGCTGTACCCTGAAGCTGTACCCTGTAACAATGACATCACCTCTGATGACAAATAGCACTTGGATGATACTTGTTTTCCAGAATCCTAGTTAAGGGGATTATTTAATGAAGCTGAAATCTACATTACTTAACATTGCATCACTTAACATAACATTACAGTATTATTTAATAATACAAATTAAAAAAATGGTGCTGGGGAATTAGGTGCCCAAGTCTCATTATTGTTAATGGTTCTTGCTTACCTAATTCCCTGTTCCATGTGATAAAAACTTGGCTCCAACTCCACCTTCTATGGAAATGAGCCCACCAACATCTGCCCAGAATACAGCATATCTCAGGTATAAATAACTGCAGCTATTTTCATTGTGTTCACAGAGAATAACCATGACCCTGGGGTGGGAAGGGGAGCAGTAAATGGTGATGACTTCATTTTGACAACAAACAGTCATCAGAGTAGCTAGCAAACAAGGTCTTACTGACTTTCCCATTTCTGTCTTAACAACAACAACAACACTACCAACAACAACAGCAGCAGCAACAGTGATATCTAGAATTTCTACAGAATTTTACTCTCTCAAAGTGATTTCACCTTTTGTTTCATTTGGTTTTCTGAAGATTTTATGGAGTAAGTGGCATCCATTTTACACACAAGGAAACTGAGACTCCAGGAAGCAGAATATCATGTCCAGAGGTTTAAAGTTGGCAAGTATTTTGCACATTAATTAATTCATTTTAGCCCTAAGACAGCCCTGTGGGGTAGGTACCTAGAAGCAATGAGCTGGTGTAGTGGACAGAGTTTTGGACTTGGAGTCAAGAAGTCCTCCATTCTAATTCTTCTCTTACCTATTGACTCGATGACACTAGGCAAGTCCCTTATTCTCTCAGCCTCAGTTTCTTTATCTGGAAAATGGGGATAATAACAGGACATATTTGACAAGATTTTAGTAAAGTTCAAACAAGATATTCTGCACGAAAATGCTTTACAAACCTTAAAGTGTATATTGATGTTGGTTATTATTACTGAAGAGATATTTCATTCACATTTTCCCATTGAAGAAATTGAGGTAGAGGGCAGTTTTTATATCTATATCTATATCTATATCTATATCTATATCTATATCTATACACACATGTATGCACATATATGCATATGTATATATACATGTATATGTATATATGTACATGTATGTGTGTGTATATATACACACACACACATATACTCATGGTAATCTAACTAGTAAGTATCAAAGGCAGGATTTAAATTCAGATATTTTTAACTCAAGTCCAGAACTTTAGCCACTATAACATGCTAGGTCATGTTATAGTAGGTGGTGGAGGCTGGGACACATGTCTTCAGATGCCAATTCCAGTATTTATTCCTACAAATTACACAAGCTGCCCAAATCCTGAATCAGTGTGGTATAGTATTAAGTGTACTAGACCAGGAGTCCAAAGACCTAGTTTCTAGTTCTCCTCTCCCTTGAACAAGCTGTATTGCTTTGTATGTCATTTACGTTTCCTGTGTCTATGTTAACTATAAAGTGGAGACAATATGTACCTTGCCAATCTTTCATATCTGTGTGTATGTGTGTATATCAAATCAGATTCTCCATAGAAGACAATGTACTATAGAGTAAGGAACATTAGGCTGAGTCAGAATACCTAGGTTCAAATACAAGTTTGAGGTTGATATCTTTAGCCACTCAATTTTTTCATCCATAAAATGAAAATATTGTATGTAAGGGCCCCTTAGAGCTACCTAGATGTCTGACCTCGGTCAGTGTGCCCTTGCTGACAGGGAAAACCTGGGGTGGGTAAGAGGCATCCAGGTGTGCATTCTGCCTTTAATGACTGCACGTCAAACACAGGGGCATTGAGTATGCACCATCAA
>CM053585.1:198335195-198351163 GCA_028646515.1 Pseudochirops corinnae | reverse complement strand
GCCCCTGGGGTTCCCGAGTCTCGCTGGCCTGGACAATTGTACAAAATAACTTTGTAAGGTCCTCCTTAGCTCAATGAGTCTGATTAGCTAAGTGAAAGCTCTCTTCTAATATGCTATTGTTATTATCATTAGGAATTCTTAGGTCCTGATTCCCAATGAGCTCTTGGCTCTAGTACCTTTCTTACAGAAATTGGGTTCATTTATTTGATGAACAGAGAGGGAAAGGGCTGGGATGCTTGGAAGCTTTGTTGGATCCGGAGTGTATTAAAAATTAAACCAAGGGGATACATCAGTTTGGGGATATGTGAACATAGATTACCAACCATGTGAGTTCCAACTCTTGGGGGAGATGTCATTTTAACAAAAATATGCTCAATTTGGATCAGGTATGGGGTTGACTACAATGAAGATTTCAGTCTGATTTTCTAGTCTGAGATATTCATTCATATAAAACAACAACACAGCCATTACTGGGATTTTTCAGAGAATAACTCAGACAAAGAAAGTCATCATAATTTAACAGGCAGAGACAACATAAATAGGAGGGTCAGCTACAGGGGAAATGGAAAGATCTGGTGTTCCTCAGTGGAATTGGTAGCTCAGAATGAAATGCTGGGGGCCCTAATTGGTGCAGAAAAAGGTAAGATCTTGGAGAACCATGATAAGGCTGTTGGGAAGGCTTAGTGTTCTACCATGATTACCTGCTCATTCAAGTGTTGTGAATGGCCATCTCTCTGTTCTATGACTGTTGGGAAGGAGGTGAGGTTTAGCATGCTGTGGGGCTCTAAGTTACCTAACGCAGTTAGGGAAGATCCTGTCAGTATATGTCCATAAGGGGGCACCCATTTCCTAGATGGATGAAATGGTGGTTGCTAAGGTGAGAGGTGCTTCCTGTGGCTTCGACCTTGGGTACTTTTATAATTTGATCCCCATAACAGGCCTGTGGAGGTAGGTGCTATTGTTAGTCTTATTTTATAGATGAGAAAACAGAGACTGAGAGAAGTTAATTTTCCCAGCATCACACCTTTAGGAAATATCTCAGCTTAGATATGAACTTGGACTTTTTTGACCATAGACCTAGCCCTCTGTCTACTGATCCACTTTGCTTGTTCAGTGTGGACAAAAATTTCTTTAATAACAAAGTACAGATCAGTGATAATCCTTAAAGCCTGAAAGAATTAATTTTAAAGTAAAAGTACTTTTACTTAACAAAATCTATAATATATACATGTAACTAAGGTCCAGTATGGTCCAGTATATAGAACACTGGGTCTGGAATCAGGAAGACTTGAATTCAAATCCAGCTTCAGCCACTTATCATCTGTGAGTGCCACCTTGGACAAGTCACTTAACTTCTATTTTTCTGCATCTCTTTAACTAAAAAACAGGGATTAATAATAGCATTTGAATATGATAATATTTGTAAAGTGCTTAACAAATAATAGGTGGTATGTAAATGTTTATTCCTTTCCCTTTCCTATGTAACTCATTTCCTATTGTTATTACCTGGGTGGAAGACAAGGGGTTGTAATTAAGCATTTAGATAAATTGAAAGAGTACCGAATTTGGAGTATAAGGTATTGTGTTCAAATCTCACCTTAGCTATTTGCTACCGATATAACCATGGGCAAATAACTTCACCTATCTTGGTCTCAGTTTCCCATAAAATAAAGAAATTGATGAAAGGCAGTATGGTATAACAGACCGGGCATTGGGCTTGGAATCTTCATGAACTGGCTTTAAATACTACCTCAGACATTTAATAGTATGTGACTTTGGGAGAATCACTTACCAACTTTGTGACTTGGTTTCCTCATCTGTAAAATGAGTGTGTCAGACTTAGTGGCCTCAAAGGTCCCCTCCAGTTTCAAATCTATTTTCCTATGGGTACACAGGAAAGATGGCACATCCCTAACCTTTAAAGAGAGACAACAAGGAAGACACCTGGATTCTTTCATTCACTGCTCCGGGATTATATTATTAGTCAGAATCTTGAGTTCAAGGCACCCCTGCCCTGAAACTGTCTGACATTTCTCATGTTCTTAGCTTCACTTCACTCATATGTGGTCAAAACAAGTTTCAGCTTTTGTGGACCCTTTTTTCTCTTTTTGTCTCCACATCCAGGGGTTCTCATTGTCTGCCTGAAAGAATTTTACTCTCTCATTTTAAGTATAGCTTGCTGCCTGGTGAGGGCCCAGTTTTAGTGACCCGTATAGCCAAAGCTATCACACATGTGCTTGTTACTGAACTACAATGAGACACTGAAGCTTGCCCTGCATTCTATTTATTGATACATTATACAATTCTATTTTGTCCTCATGATCTGATGAATTCCCCTCGCTTAGCTGGTTGGGAATACCAAGGTGGTAAGGGCATCTTAGGAGTTTCACTCAGGGAAGATAGTCTCTTGTTTGAAGAGAAGCTACCTTGCTTGTCTTTTAAAGGCTTCAGCATCATGCTCATTTTTACACTGGCTCTTCTGACCTACCTATGGCAAAAATACTTTGACTGATGAGTAACATAGATTCTTCTATGGTAAAGTCCAATTTGCCTGAAGAATGGAGAACTAGGCTCACATAAACTTTCTATCACCCCGTATTGGGGTCTTTTAGAACTTTGAATTGCTTAAACTGAAAAGCATTCACTGGACCAAACATTATTGCATATGATCCTTTTTATTCTCAAGAGAGCCTGAACTGGGTGGGAAGAGGGCATAATGGCTATTTTCAGAGTATCTGAATAGGGATAGGGTTTCTGAGGATTTTCAGAGTCTAACGTGTTTATAGGGAACATGAAATAGAAGAAAGACAAGTATACCTAGTTGGAAAGGCACTCTGATCATTTATTCTTATTTTCAAGAAAAGAAAAAATATTGATTTCTTTTTTTGTTGTTGTTGTTTTTAATGTAATATGGTGCCTTTTTCTGATTGAGACTATTTTGTTGATTAAAAGGGGGCAGAAACAAAGATAGTTGCATTAGAAGCATTGAAAAAAGCAACCCCCAGAGAAAAGACATTCACTCAGAGTAGATAGTCTGTTATTTTAGCCTAGGAAACTCTCATACCTAGAACTATTTGCTGACTCTGGTACAAATGAATATTGTCTATTTGTGTCTTAGATTACAGGGATGTCTCACCATAAGATAGAAGTGAGTCATTTCAGACAAGAAACCTTGCTTTGAAGCAACAGGATTGGTTGAAACCAAAATTCTATAAGTCAAGACTACACCTGTGAGTAGCTATGAAAAAAGAAATTTAGAGCTGATTCACAAAAAGAGTCTACACTACTATCTGCTATTTAGAAGCTGTAATAGGAGAATGGGCTTTGATGCATGGATGAACTTATTGGAGAGGGAAGAGTAAACCCTTCTCCTTCCCTGAACTACCATCTGCTGCCTAAGAGGCAGAAATCCCTCAAAACCTAGCTAAAGGAGGAGACCTGAAAAAGATTTGCATATCCCAGGCTTAGGAGAACCGCATTTGCTGAAAGAACTAAACACTGCCTCAGAAACCCAGAATACAAGTGGCCCCAATGTGGCAACTAGAAGAAAACCTCATCACCAAGCAAGTGATAGAAGTGGCCCAGAAGGGGAGAAGCTGCTAAGCAGTAACTTGTGGCATTCACCGTCCCTGAGGGAGACCAAGGCATCAATTGTGAGTTGTCCAGGGCATGCATAGCCCCTACTTAGGAACCTGCATTTTATAGTATTCTAAGTTTGTGACCACTATCACCCACAGACACTGTGTATTGATGGCAGAGTATATCCCAAGTTTAGAGTGGGGATATTATGTTTAAATTATTCTTGCCTTAACCTTCTGGTAAGTAAATGTTTATAATTGAGCTAATGATTGTAATCTTGGCTGACTTATTAAGTGGAAAGTATGTAGGCTGAAGCAAAGAAACTCCAGTTTTGAGTGGTAAGAATGCATTCTCTACAGCAGGATTACCCCCTAGAAGCTTTAGTAAATTGTAGCAGTATGTTTACCACTGTTAGGAAGCCTAACCTGCTAATGAAGTTTCAGTTTAGGAGACACACACACACACACACAGAGGAAGGGAGATAGAGAAAGAGAGACACAGAGACAGAGACACAGAAAGAGACAGAGATAGAGAGACAGAGAGAGAGAGAGACAGATAGAGAGACAGAGAGAGAGAGAGAAAGAGAGAAAGAGAGGCAGAGAGAGAGAAACAGAGAGACACAGAGAGACAGAGACAGAGAAAGAGGAGGAGTATACTATGACATATGTTACATTTAAATCATTTCCATTTATTCATATGCCTCTCCCACCTCCCCCATTCAGCAACCCTTCCCTCATAACAAAGTTCAAGGAATAAATATCTGCAAAAACAAATGATGCAAGTATGAAACCAAGACAGCAGAGATGTAGAAAACTGTGTGGTGAGATACTATCCACAAACTCCTCCACTGTCATTCAGTTGTTTTTCACTAGAGTTCAACTCTTTGTGACCACTCTTGGGGTTTTCTTGGCAAGGATAATGGAGTGTTTTGCCATTCCCTTCTACAGATGAAGAAACTGAGGCAAACAGGGTTAAGTGACTTGCCCAGGGTCAAACAGCTAGTAAGTGTCTGAGGCTGGATTTTAACTCATATTCCTGACTCCAGGCCTAATGCTCTATCCACTATACTACCTAGCTCCTCCACTATACTGAATACTGATGGGGAGATCCAGAAAATGCCATAGTGAGTCCATTGGTCAGCACTGCTTGATACAGGGAGACAGACATGGAGATCTGCAAACACCGGATATTGGGTTGGGCCAGAAGCATATCATGTGCAGAGAACTCTAGTGCCTAGGGAGAGGCTGTACACTGGGTCAAGAGGAGATCACACAACCAGACAAGGCCACCATTTACACTTAATTTATTCTCTTCTTGTTGTCATTGAATATGTAATTTCCCATCAACAGCTTGCTTCAATCTGCATAGTAATATTATTCATACAAATCTTCCTATGCTTTTCTGAATACCACATAACTTCCCATAATCCATTAATATTGTATTACACTCATGTATTCCAATTTATTTAGCCTTTGCCCAATAAACATACATCCACTTTATGTCTAGTTAAATGTTATTAAACAACAAGAAAAAAAACAACAAAAAACTATAGCTATGAATATTTTAGTGTATTCGAGACTTTCCTTTCTTTTACCTCCTTGAGGTACAACATACCTAGTACTGAGATCTCTGTGTGAAAGTACATGGTATTTTAGTTACTTTTAAGAATAATTAATAATTGCTTTTTCAAAATTATTTGGTCAAATTATAGCTCCACCAATAGTGAATTAGCATGCCTATTTTCCCATAGTTCTTCCCATCTCAACTTCTTCCAACTTTTACAATGTTAATAGAATATAAGATCTTCCCCACCCATTAATAGACCTCAGGTGGAGCCCATTATGGGAAGCTTGCTTATGGGAAATTTGCTTGTAGGAAGGCTTTCACACCTTTTGTTAATTTCTAATTAGGCACTGAGTCAAGATTGTGGGTTTTGATGCCCTCTGGCTCTAAAAAAAGGGTATATGAAAAAAAAAAGCATACACTCTGAGGGTAGCATTTTGCTTTGGGGCTCACTCATTTTAAGAATGCTCCTGTGATTTGATCAGATGAGACTCTGGGTAGCTGTTAAGGAGCCCCCCAGCTTTTGAAAAACCCAGTTGTTGGTGCTTCTCTCTCTGGAAACTATGTATGTATTGCCTTGATCAAACAGTTTTATCTGTCTGTTGATCTGCGCTAATTTCTCAGGCAGTTAGAAGCCTTGTCCATCGGTATTTATTTCTCTGCTTGTATTTTCTCTGTATTTTCTTTGTATTTTCTCTGAAATTCAGGGTGCTAACTTTTCCCCTAAACTAGTGAATGTAATTAAAAGGTTGTTGACCCCTTAAACAGTTATCTTTCCTTGTGAAGCAGATCTAAGCACCTGTGCTAGCAGCCATCCTAGGTATGCCAGTGTGGTTGCTGCTATATACCTTCCCTACCAATTTTCTGAATATACAATGAAAAGATGAGTTATTTTTAAATTGCATTTCCCTTTTAGTGATTTGGATTAATTTCTCACATGGTCATAATGTTTTTTTTTTATTTTGCTTTTCCTGTTTATTTTCTCTTGGTACAGAGGTATTAATCACTTACTCAGAGAAATAATCTATCATACTACATCGCCTCCAGTTTCTCCCAATCTCCCATTTATCACCACAGATATATATACCCTTCCTGTCATAGAAGCTTTATGTAATGGAACCCTTATATTTTTTCCTTGTAGAGAGAGAGTTTTCCAATTGTTCCATCCATGTACTTCCTCTTAGCTACTTATATTCTGTTCTCCTGTATCTTTCCATCTCCTTTTAGTAACTTTCCCCGTATCGCTTATTATTAGTCCTCCCCCATCAGGCAAATAATGATTCACTTACAAGGTTAGATGCATGGAGTTTATATCATATGATATAAATTCAAATTTTCTTCCTTTTTTATTTACTGATTTTAAAGATCTCCTTAAATATTTAGCCATTTAAATCCTTATTGTCCCATAAGAAAATGTAATTTCTTTTTCTTTTTTACAAAAACTTTGGATGATTTATTTAAATGTTTAGTCTTTTCTTCATAGTTTTGCATATTTACTTCAGTGTTTCTTCTGTTCATATCATTTGCAGTCAAACATTCTGCTTACTGTTCTATTTGTTTTTTTTTTCCGGAATATCTTAACTACCTCCCTATTGTTGAAAGTTTATCTTGTTTTTTAAAAAAAGATGTTAAATTCAATTTTACAGAATATATTATTTTTTATTGCAACTTGAGTTCCTTTGTTTATTGAGGTATCTTCTTCCATTTTCTTCTGAGATTTACTTGGTTGTATTGTAATCTTAAGTTATTCAAATTAAAATTCTTTCTATAAGGAGATCCCAAACTCATCAACACCAATAAATACAACATCATGTTTCAAATCTTTGATTCCTTGGTCAAGAAAGAACACTTCTTTGAGTTATGGAATTAGTCCATCAAAAGTGTAATTAGTTTTGATGAAGCCTCAGACTATACACATCTCAATTGAATTAATCAATGCAAAGTATAAATTAGATGGAACAATCAGTTTAAAAGATGTAAAGTTCTTGTAATCATTGGAGAGAATGAGAGGACACTAAAAAAAGAAATGTGTTTACATTGGTTGAAAACATTAGGTATAATATGAACTTCTGTATGTCAGAGAAGTATGAACTTTCCAGTACCCGTTTCAGGAATACAGGAATAAAGCATTGGTGCACTTTGAAAAGGTAGGTCCTCTGCACCTGTATCAGAGAGCAGCTGCAAAGGGGAAAGGAGTGAACCCAGAGAGAGATTGGACCAGGAACACAGAATCTTGGTGTTAGCTGAGAAAAGATAAACTAGACACATTAAGGAAAGGCAGCTATGTAGAACTCAGCATTTACAAAGTAAAAAGAAGTATAATTATACGTCTTTTTACTTTATATGGACTCTACAAGGGCACACATCCTCAGAGCTCAGTAGATACTAGACCTATAGGGAATCTTGTGAGACCTCAGAAGATGAAAGTACTTCCCATAATGAAGATCTGTGATTTTCCTTTTGGCTGCATGTGTTCTCTAAGCTTGAACTCACTCTTTTCAGGGGCCTTATACGTGCAGAGGAAAAGTAAGCACAAAATCTGTAGGGATGGGGGTGGGGGGGAATGTTTTCATACCAACTGTGATACTATGCTATATTAGTAAACACCTTTTTTTTTTTTAAAAAGCTAATTAAGTCTATTTGGCAATGAATGATTGATAATAATAAATAGCTAATATTTAGATGGTAATTACTATATTGCGAGTACTGTGCTAAGCACTTCACAATTGCCATATAATTTGATCTTCATGGTAACCCCTGGAGGCAATTGCTACTACCATCTTACTTTATAGATGGGGAAACTGAGGCAAACAGGGATTATGTCCCTTGCCCAGGGTCACACAATTGCAAGTATCTGAGGCCAAATTTAAATACAGATATTTCTTGTTTCCAGTCCCAGTACTCTATCTACTAAGTCACCTACCTGCCTATTCTTAAATTCAACCACTATCTTCCTTAGAGATGCAAGTGTAAAGTTTTTCTCTGGAGTGAATCTTTGACATTTGGCAGATTTTGTTGTTTGTATTCAAGAACTTTGAACAATTTTATTTTATTATTTCACACAGCATAGTATTGAAATTTTTTATTTGTCTTATTCTTTTTGGGGGGGGGGGTCTATGATTTTTTTAAAATTAAATTATTTATTTTCAGTTTCCAACATTCACTTCCATAAGTTTTAAATTTTCTCCCTCTCCCTCCCCAAGACAACTTGCAATCTGATATGGGTCCTACACATAAATTCCTATTAAATACATTTTCACATTGGTCATGTTGTATAGAAGAATTATAATGAATGGGAAAAACCATGAGAAAGGGAAAAAAAAACAAAATAAAGTAAAACAAAAAAGGGAATAGTCTGCTTAATTCTGCATTCTGATTTCATAGTTCTTTCTCTGGATGTGATTAGCATTGTCCAGCATGTATTTCTTGGAACTGTTTTAGGTCCTTGCATTGCTCAGAAGGGCTAAATCCAGCAAAATCAGGGATCACAGACTGTGGCTGTTACTGTGTACAATGTTCTCTTGATTCTGCTCCCCTCACTCAGAATCAGTTCATATAAGTCTTTCCTAGTTTCTCTGAAGTCTGCCTGTTCATCATTTCTTATAGCAAAATAGTATTCCATTAATTCATATACCACAACTTGTTTAGCCATTCTCCAATTGATGGGCATCTCCTCGATTTCCAGTTCTTGGTCACCACAAAAAGAGTTGCTATAAATATTTTTGTATGTAAGTCCTTTTCCCATTTTTATCATCTCTTTAGGAGACAGCCCTAGAAGTGATAAGGTCTATGATTCTTAAAATATCTCTTTGCATCCTCTTTTTAAAGTTAATTGCTTTGAACATGTAGAACTCCCACACATTTTCAAATACATTGTCTTTTACTGCTCTTCTGTCAAATTTTCTTCCATATTTTCTAATTTTGCTTTTCAAATCCATCCAAACCCCACTATATTTTGATCCCTCCATTTCTTTAAGGAGATTCTCCACTGTTTGTCTTTGCTAGTTTTCATGTGGTCATCCAATCATAGATTTACAGCTGGGAGTTAGAGGCTATTAGGTCTAACCCCCTCATTTTTCATGAGAGAAGTGAGGCATAGGCTCAAGTGACTTGCCCAGGGTCACACAACTAGTAAGTACCTGAGTCAGTGTTCAAATCTAGGTTTTCTTGTCTCTAAGTTCAGTATTCTATTCACAACACTACAGTACCTCATATTGATTTTTTACCTAATTTCTCTACTAATATTGCCTCTTAAATGTTTTCTTTATCTTTTGAGTCATTTTAGAGTTTTTGTGATCTCTGAGCATTCCCCAGAATTCTTTTTCATTGAGAATCCTTTACTATGGGAACTTGGGGTTCATTTTCCTTGATGGGGTGTGACCTTTTTTCAAAGTATTATCTCTTTATTTTGAATTTCTATTCTCTTTTCCTATTTTTAAGAGCTGTACTCTTCATTCATTTGCTTGGGGACTAGGATTATAACCAGCATTTCTCTCTTTGACTTTTGAGCTTTCAACCTTTTTCTTATATTTTCAATAGTTTGTGCTTTGCATTTCCTTTTTCTTAGTTTTTCTTTTTTACTTCACAGAGGGTAAGCATCCTCCACAAGTTAGGAGAGGAAATACCTGACTAATTCTCTGCCTTGAATAGACTTAATGAGCAAAAAGACTAAGTTCTGTTTGATTTTTAGCCCCTTTTCCCTTGGGCGTGGAAGCATCTTCCTTCCTTAACTGGTTTTATGCTGCCAAAGATTCTAACTATCTTCATTTTCCTTTCCTTTTGTATGTCTGATCCGAATCAGTCTTCTGCTCCTTGTGGTGAATCAGTAGGTCAGTCAGACTTAGTCACTGCTGTGGGGTAAGCAGGCAGGAGATTTACTGCCTGAATCTCAGACATAAGTCAGTGATTGTGCTATATAAACTTAGCTACAGGAGAAGACTGTGATTGGAAGCTAACATATTTAAGTTCTCCTATGTTCTCCTAACATATTTAAGTTCATCCTGGTGGAGGAAGCAGAATTGTTCCAGCATCTAGGAGCTGGGCTGCTACTGGAATGAAAACTGAGTTGGAGTTATGAGACCAGAATCTGGTGAAGGCTGAAGTGGCTGCAGCCTCCTGGAAGAATGAGATTTCTTCTGGGTCCTAGGGCCAGCTGAACTGCTAGAGGACTGAACCTGAAACTTACATCCTCTAGACTAATCATGTATAGGGAAGCAGATAGATATACTTTTAGTCCTGTAACCCCTTTCTCTGAGGAGAGCAGAATGATAGTCTACAGTGTCTCCACCACCTGCTTCTCCTTCTGGCAGGAATTAAAGTCTCCTTTGGAGAAGGGTAAAGTAAGAAGAGGTTAGGGATGTCTATTCTATTTCTCTTCAGGTCAGACAACAACACATATCCCTATGCTATATGTGTTGGGGGTCAGCCTTTGCTATATTTGGGAGTTTACTACACAAATAATGTGACTTTTGTATGGTTAATTCCTAGTCAACCAGATACCAGTAAATATGCTGGAAATTTTAGCCACCCTATCTTTTACTTACCCTCAAGATTTGTTTTTGGTTCATGGATCTGAGGCATCTGGTCTCCTTTATAGAATAACAATTTTACACCCTCCCCCAACTACCCAAAATTCCAGTGGAACAATTCTAATCTTACTCTAGTTCTAAGAGGTCCTCTTCAGCAGTGGATGAGGTTGGGGTAGTAGGAAATTGTAACACCAATGCAATATTCACAATGCCCACAGTGACTATAAATATGCTTGTGTAGTTGTGAATCAGAAAATATAACAGGCTCTCCACATGGAGGACAGAAACAAAATATTTATTCAAATACCAGAAAGTACAGTCCCAAAACCAGAAAGGCAAAGTCATCACAATAGCCTCAAAATTGGTACACGTAGTTAATGCAGCAAACACCCACATTCCCAAGCCTTCAAAACAAAACAGGCTCCCTCAGGCAAAGATCTTCCTCTCTTCACTCACTCCCTTGAGCAAGGATCCTCCTCTCCTCACTGGTACCTGCTCAGCCCCCACACTGCTTGCGCCTGACAGTTCTGGCTCCAAGCAGTTCTCATTCCTGGTAGTTCTCAGCAAAAGTCCTCAGCAGAAGTTCTGCCACCACAAGTTCTGTTCACAAAATCTCTTCTCAGTCTCCACACTGCTTGCTCCCAGAAGTTCTGGCTCTCTAGCTTGGGCTTTTCTTTATATAAGGTATTAGCTCCTCCCTGTCCTGCCCCTTCTTGTTATGTCACAGTATCCCACTGTAGGATTCACAAGTTCTGGGTCCTAATACTTGACACAATTATGAACTTGAAACTAAATGCTAAGTACCTGTTAGCTTGCCAATACAAGGGGCATGGAAGATCTTCAAATCCCATTACCATTGCATTCAGCCCTAAGATCTTTCATGTCCCTTACATGGCAAAAATACATTAACAATACAAATGTATTACATTACGTGAGTTAATGGGAGTGTAAGAGTAACTGGTGTCAACAGAATTTTACAACAATATAACAAGCATAGCACACAGTAAACATAGAAAACAATATTTTGGGGTGGGGCTTGAGCAAAGCTCCCCATCATTCCCCCTTGAACAAATGGAATCCCAAAATCTTGGGGTAAAGGGTGAAGATCTCTTCTTCCGTGGCTACTTGCTGCTGAAATTGGACATAGAGCTGTCCCTGTCCTAAGAGGTCCCATTTGAGAGGTCAGTTCTTTAGCCAGCATTTGCAATGTGCTTGATGCCAGGTCCAGGGGTGACATCTAGCTTAAGATATGAGGCATCTACAGGGGGAGGGTACCAAGCCTGCAGAAACAAATCTAACAAACAAAGTGAACAGACAATAAGCCAAGAAGAAACAAGGAGACAATAACCAGAAACAAGGTAGACATGGGATCAGACATGTTTCTGGAGTCCCTGAGCCCACTATTGTAGGCTCACTCACTTTAGAATATATGAGTTAAAGGTACAATTTTGTAATCATCTTCTCCTGAATAAACAATAGTTACAGCATTTGATCCATTCTTCCAGTATGTTGTTAAACCAATATGGGATCTATAATCTTGTATGTGTATTTCTTTAACCTGGGCTAGGGCTCAGCCTATTTCCTATTCTCCCTGAAGGTGTGGCAAACTTGGATACAATGATTCAGAAGTATCTGTAGGGGTGGGTCCTACTTCCCTATTCAATCTAATATTGAGTACCTTTTCTTGGTACATCTTATGCAACTCTTCAGTTGGAATATCATCTATTATTCTAAAATCTACCCCTGCTCTCAATAGAGCAGTAAACTTCTCTTCTTATCTATTTTGTCTTTGAATCTGCTGGCTATTTATTCTTCTCTTGAGGAAATTTATCTTTTCCCCATTTCCCTAAATCACTTAAATATGAAAGGTTATCCAGCCTCTCCGAAAAAGGGTGCCCTATTTTCCCAATTAATAGAGTCAGAATTAGGTGCTTATAAGTAGGAGGAGCTGTCTTCACTATGATATTTCTATTAGGAACCTCTAGGGGGATATCGTGACATGTATTTGCATTTCCAAACATGATAGCAATTTTCATTACCTCCTCCTTTAGCTTTCTCATACAGTCTCTAAGTGACTACTAGGGTCTGTCTCCACCAGGCCACATAGAGTCAGTAGGATATTGCCTATTGCATCCCTCTGAAGCTAAAGCTAACCGATTAGTTCTGTTGCTACCTCCTCACACGTGGTGATCCCTAAAACCCTGGTGTACAAAAGGATTCTTTAAAAAAAATTTTTTTTTATTGATTTGTTTTAGTTTGCAAGATTCAGTTCCACAATCCCTTGAGTTTCAAATTTTCTGCCCTCCCTCCCTCTCCCCACCATGGCGGCGTGCAATCAAGTATAAGATCTGCAAATACTTTCACATTAGACATTAGTCTGGTTGTAAAGAAAGGGTTGTAACCTATAGAATGAAAAATGGGAAAGAGGAAATGAAACCAAACATGAAAAAGAAAGAAAACAGGTAGGTCGCTTCAGTCTGCATTTGAACTCTATTCTTTCTAGATCTTTGTCTGAATGTAGACATCTCCTTCCATCATGAGTCTTTTGGAATTGTCTTATAACCCTGTGTTGCTGAGAAGAGTCCAGTCTATCAAAGCTGATCATCACACATATGTTGCATCTATAATTGTATACAAATGTCTCCTGCTTCTGCTCTTCTCACTTAGCATCAGTTCGTATATACCTTTCCAGGTAAATATGAAGTCCATCTTCTCCTCATTTCTTACAGCACAACAGTATTCCATTACATTCATATACCACAACTTGTTTAGCAGTTCCCCAATTGATGGGTATCCCCTTAATTTCCAGTTTTTTGCCACTACAAAAAGAGTTGCAATAAATATTTTTGTACATACGAGCACTTCTATGATCTCTTTGGGATACAACCCTAGAAGTGGTATTACTGAGTCAAAGGGTATGCAATTATTTATAGCCCTTTGGGCATAGTTCCACATTGCCCTCCAGAATGGTTGAAACAGTTCATAACTCCACCAATAATCAATCAGTGTTCCAATTTTTCCACATCCTCTCTAGCATTTGTCATTTTCCTGTTTTGTCTTAGCCAATCTGACTGGTGAGATGTGTTACCTCAGAGTTGTTTTGATTTGCATTTCTCTAATCAATAGTGATTTAGAGCATTTTTTTCACATCCTTATAAATAGCTTTAATTTCTACCTCTGAAAATTGCCTGTTCATATCCTTTGACCATTTGTCAATTGGGAAATGACTTGTATTCTTATAGATTTGACTCCATTCCCTCTATATTTTAGAAATGAGGCATTTATCAGAGACACTGGTTGCAAAAATTCTTTCCCAATTTCCCACTTCCCTCTTAATCTTGGTTACATTTGCTTTGTTTGTACAGAAACTTTTCAATTTAATGTAATCAAGATTATCCATTTTGCATTTTATAATGCTCTCTAACTCTTGTTTGGTCATAAAGTCTTCCCTTCTCCATAAATCTGACAGGTAAACTATTCTTTGCTTCCCCAGATTGCTTACAGTATCAGCCTTTAGATCTATATCATGCACCTATTTAGACTTGATTTTGGTATAGGGAGTTAGATAATGGTCTGTTCCCAATTTCTGCTATACCATATTACAGTTTTCCCAATAGTTTTTGTCAAATAGTGAGTTCTTATCCTAAAAACCGGGGTCTTTGGGTTTATCAAAGAGTGGATTACTATAGTCATTGACTACTGAGTATTGTGTACCCAATCTATTCCACTGATCCACTATCCTATTCCTCAGCCAGTACCGAGTAGTTTTGATGACTGCTGCTTTATAATACAGATTAAAATCTGGTATGGCTAGGCCACCTTTCCTAACATTTCTTTTCATTAATTCCCTTGATATTCTGGACCTTTTCTTCTTCCAAATGAATTTCGTTACTATTTTTTTTAGCTCTATAAAGTAATTTTTTTGGTAAATTGATTGGTATGGTACTAAATATGTAATTTAATTTAGGTAAGATTGTCATTTTTATTGTATCATATTTATTGTATTGTATCTTAGCTCGACTCAGCCATTAGCCACTGATGCTTTTCCAATTAGTTAGATCTGACTTTATTTGTGTGAAAAGTGTTTTATAGTTGTGTTGATATAGATCCTGGGTTTGTTTTGGCAGGTAGATTCCCAAATATTTTATAATGTCCACAGTAACTTTAAATGGGATTTCTCTTACTATCTCTTGCTGTTGGACTTCATTGGATATATATATGAATGCTAAGGATTTATGCGGGTTTATTTTATATCCTGCAACTTTGCCAAATTTATTTATTGTCTCAAGAAGTTTTTCACTTGATTCTCTAGGATATCATAATATCATCTGCAAAGAGTAATAGTTTAGTCTCTTTTTGCCTAATATGATTCCTTCGATTTCTTTTTCTTCTCTAATTGCTACTGCTAACATTTCTAGTACCAGATTGAACAAGAGGGGTGACAGTGGACACTCTTGTTTCACTCCTGATCTTATTGGAAATGCTTCTAGTTTATTCCCATTATGTATAATAATTGCTGATGGCTTTAAATAGATGCTACCTATTCTGCTAAGGAAAACTCCATTTATTCCAATACTTTCTAGTGTTTTTAATAGGGATGGATGTTGTATTTTGTCAAAAGCTTTTTCTGCATATATTGAGATAATCATGTTGTTTCTGATACTTTCATTGTTGATATGATCAATGATACTGATGGTTTTCCTAATATTGAATCATTCTTGCATTCCTGGAATAAATCCTACCTGTTCAAAATGTATTATTCTTGTGATAAGTTGCTGTAGTCTTTTTGCTAATATTTCATTTGAAATTTTTGCATCTATATTCATGAGGGAGATTGGTCTATAATTTTCTTTCTTCCTTTTGTCTCTTCCTGATTTAGGTATCAGTACCATACTTGTGTCATAAAAAGAATTAGGTAGGACTCCTTCTTCACCAATTTTCCCAAATAGTTTATGGAGTATTGGGATCAATTGTTCTTTAAATGTTTGACAGAATTCACTATTAATCCATCTGGCCCTGATGATTGTTTCCTAGGGAGTTCACTGATGGCTTGTTCAATTTCTTTTTCTGAGATGGAGTTATTTAAGTAATTTATTTCCTCTTCAGTTAATCTAGGCAACTTATATTTTTAAATATTCATCCATTTTACTAAGATTTTCAAATTTATGTGCATACAACTGGAAAAATAATTCCTAATTATTGTTTTAATTTCCTCTTCATTGGAGGTAGATTTATCCTTTTCATTTTTGATACTCAAAATTTGGTTTTCTTCTTCCTTTTTTTATCATATTGACTAAA
>CM053585.1:198304310-198334695 GCA_028646515.1 Pseudochirops corinnae | reverse complement strand
CTCACAATGTGCCCACCGTGGAGAGGTTCTGTGTAATTACACATGTACAGCCTGTATTTAATTGCTTGTCCTTCCAGTGGGGGTGGGTGATGAGGGAGGAAGGGAAAGAATCTAGAATTTAAAGTTATATAATCAAATGTTAAAAATATAAATGTATACACACACACATATATATATATATATATATACATATATAAATTATTATTATTATTAACTACATCCAACTGGGAATTAAGATACACAGGCACTGTGGTCGGGAGATCCATCCTGCCCTACCAGAAAGTCAGAGGGGCGAGGGCGAGGACATAGGAGACAGCAGATTGGGAGAGGGGTTATACAGTGGGATGGCTGTTTTGAGGTACTAGGTAGGGGAAAGATGGGGAGAAAATTTGTAATTCAAAATCTCATGGAAATGAATGATGTAAACAAAGAAATAAATAAATTAATAAAAAAATAAAAATAAAAAACAACAACAAAAAAAAACCAAGGAAAAAAAATGACCATCTCCTTACCTGAAAGATTATGCTCAGTTCTGCCGGGTGGTTGATCCTTAGTTGCAGTCCTAGCTCTTTTGCTTTACAAAATATCAAATTCCAATCCCTCTGATCTTTTAACGTAGAAGCTGCTAAGTCCTTTGTAATCCTGATGGTAGTTCCATGATATTTGAATTGTTTCTTTTTGCTGCATGCAGTATTTTCTTCTTGACCTCATAGCTCTGGAATTTGGCTACTATATCTCTTGGAGTTTTCATTTTGGAATCTCTTTCAGGAGGAGTCTGGTAAATTCTTTTGGTAACTATTTTGCACTCTGATCTTAGGACCTCAGGACAGTTTTCTTTGACAGTCTCTTGGAGGGTGTTGTCCAGGCTGCTTTTTTCATCATGGCTTTTCAGTAGACTGATATGTCTTAGGTCATCTCTCCTGGATCCATTCTCCAGATCTGTTGTTTTTCCAGTGAGATATTTTACACTTTCTTCTAATTTTTCAATCTTTGTTTTGTTTGACTGACTCTTGCTGCATCATAGAATCCTTAGCTTCAATTTGACTGATTCTAATTTTTAGTGAATTTTTTTCCTTGATCAGTTTTTGAAACTCTTTTTTCCATATGTCCATTTTTTCATTTTTAGAGAGGCATTTTCTCCAGTTAGATTTTGCACCTCCTGTCCTAGTACTCAGATTTTACTTTTTAAGGATTTCTTTTCTTCAGTGAGATTTTTTTCCAGTTTGGTCACTGTAGATTTAAATTTATCTCCTACCTCTCTAATTTGGTTTTTAGAATCTTTCTTCAGCTCCTCCAAGAATGCTTTTTGGGCTTGAAACCAATTCATATTTCCTTCTGTGGTCTCCAGTGTGAGTATAGGGTCCATGTTGTCCTCTGAATTTGGTTTTTCTTGCTCACTATAGAAGAATTGTATGGTTCTGGGTCTCACAGATTCCTTTTTCCCCATTGTGATTGCCTATGTCCTGAATTTTTAGAGTGGGTGTTTATTTCTGGGGAGCAGATGTATTTCACTTCTGAGGCTGGGATGTAGGGGTTTGGTTGTTGACTTTGTGAGTTGTAACCTCTGAGTGTCTAGACTGAGGTCATGGCCAGGTCTCTCAGTGTTTCCCCTGAGTTTTCCTGATCCTCAAAGAGTCACCTGTTGGGGAGGGCTGGTCTGGACACTTCAGGTTTCCACCTCTGTGTCTGGGCTACAGCTCAGGCAGGCTCAGCCTCTGGAGGCCGACAGGGCTGGTGTCTACAGATTTCCGTTGATACTAAGGCATACCTGGGCTTTTGTTTTTAGTGCTTGTTGTCTCCACCCCCCTGGGCTTAGATTCCATACTGCTTCACTTCACCCTTCTTCAGTGGCTCCCAAGCCTGAGACTGTTTCCACTAATTCAGGATTTTACTCTGGATGTGACATTTATCTTTGGGTTTTCTGTGTCAGGGAGTGGGAATCAGAGCAACTAGGTTTTATTCTGTTGTCCTGAGTCCTAGAAGTTCAGGTTTGTGATTTTTAAACATCCAGGCTGCAGGCTGGTAGCCCCAGGAGAATCTCCTGTCCTTGCTGCAGGTCCTGAATTTTCTCTTACTCAGCTCTGATGATCCTTTGTCTTGCAGTGAGATGGCTGCAAATCGCCCTTGGGGTGGGTGTCTGCTGGCTGGGGCTCCTTCTCACTCTGCTGTAGTCTGCTCTCAAATCTGTGCTGGTGTAGCCCCTGCGTGCTCCATGTTCCCCCTGCCTAGACCTACATGGGTACTTTCCTGGGCTAGGAATCTGCCATGCTCTGTCTCCCAATGGGTTCTGTTATTCTCAATTCCATTCAAATTCACTTTTTAAAGTTTAACTACAGAATTCTTGGAAGAGCTTAGAAAAGTTACTGCTTCCTTTCCACCATCTTGGCTGTGCCACTCATACAAAAGGATTCTCACTGATGCCTATGAATTTTAAGCAATATTCCTCTGGCACCTTCATCATTGATTCCTACCATCAAAGACACTAAAGACTCTCCTATTCTTTGGGTGAATCAACTCAATATATCAGTAACCTCCTGTTGAGTGAAATCCTCAATTATCTCCCTGAAATCTGGCCTGGTGGCTCTCCTGTCTTCTTAGTATGAGAAGAACTTCTGCATTAGAATATTCCTCATCTAACCTTGTTCAATACTCCTCACACACATTCTCCTGGCAGCTTTCAGGGCAACTCTGCCCCTATACAAAAGCTGCATCCACGTTCCCTCTGCTAGTTTTTTGCTTCTTTTTAACTACACAAACAGTAGCTTGTTCTTTGAAGATCTTCCATGCCCCTTGTATTGGCAAGCTAACAAGCTTGTTCTTCTACCACCTGAGACCCTCCAGCTTGCTCTTCTGAATGATGTGGCACAAAAGAATCCTCACAAACCAGCCAACTCCCTTGCCATGTGAACTTTTTCCTCCAGCAGCTTATCTCTACTTTTACTCATAAGACAATAACTTGTTAGCGAGACCCAGCCTCTCTTGCACATTCCAATCAGTTCTTTGTCTGGTTTTCCTTGCAAACATCTTTCCAAATCTCTGGGTTCTCCCTTCTGTAGCCTCAGTTCCCAGTTTTCACAGAGACCTGTGCTTTTGGCCAATTCTCTTGCTAGAGAGGAATAAAGCAAATCCTCCCATCCTGGGATAGCCATTTCTCCTGCTAAAGCCATCCTGCTTCCAAATAGAGGCCTGAGATTCTGTGATCCCATCTTCATCACCAAATGTAATTATAATACAATAACACCCATGGTGATGATAAATATGCTTGTGTAATTGTGAATCACTAAATGTAACAGGCCCTCCTCATGGAGGACAGAGACAAAGCATTTATTCAAATACCAGAAAGTAGAGTCCCTAAACCAGAAAGTCAAAGTCATTACAGTAGCCATGAAGTTGGTACACATAGTTACTGCAGTGAATACCCATATTCCCAAGCCTTCAAAACAAAACAGGCTCCCTCAGGCAAAGATCCTCCTCTCCTCACTCACTCCCTCAAGCAAGGATCCTCCTCTCTTCACTCATGGTAGCTGCTCAGCCTCCACGTTGCTATCCCATTTGTTCTAGGGGGAATGATGGGGAGCTTTGCTCAAGCCCCACCCCAAAATATTACTTTCAATGGTTACTATGTGCTATATTTGTTGTGTTGTTGTAAAATTCTGTTGACAACGGTTACTTCTAAACTCCCATTAACCCATGTAATGTAATACATTTATATTGTTAATGTAGTTTTGTCATGTAAAGGACATGAAAGATTTTGGGTATGAATGTAATGGTAATGGGATTTGAAGATCTTCCACGCCCCTTGTATTGGCAAGCTAACAGGTACTTAGCACTTAGTTTCATGTTCATGATTTTGTCAAGTATTAGGACCCAGAACTTGCGCATCCCACAGTGGGATGAACTTGCTGACATAACAAGAAGGGGCAGGACAAGGAGGAGCTAATAAGTTATATAAAGAAAATCCCAAGCTAGAGAGCCAGAACTTCTGGGAGCAAGCAGTGTGGAGACTGAGAAGAGATTTTGTGAATAGAACTTGTGGTGGTAGAACTTCTGCTGAGGACTTTTGCTGAGAACTGCCAGGAACGAGAACTGCTTGGAGCCAGAACTGCCGGGAGCAAGCAGTGGGGAGGCTGAGCAGGTACCAGTGAGGAGAGGAGGATCCTTGCTCAAGGGAGTGAGTGAGGGAGGGAGAGAGGGAGCCTGTTTTGTTTTGAAGGCTTGGGAATGTGGGTGTTCACTGCATTAACTGTGTGTACCAACTTTGTGGCTACTATAATGACTTTGCCTTTCTGGTTTTGGGACTCTGCTTTGTGGTATTTGAATCAATGCTATGGCTCTGTCCTCCATGTGGAGAGCCTGTTACATTTTGTGATTCACAACTACACCAGCATATTTTTAATCACTGGGGGTGCTGTGAATTTTGCATTGTTATTACAGAAATTTAAAAAGGTTTTTTCTCCTCCAGAAATGGTACACTGAGCATACAGAGTTATAGAGTGACTATAATCAGCTGAGAGGCTAATATATAAGTCTTATTGGGATATTTGCAGCAGGACTGCTCATTAACCATTTTGTGTTTCACTTCTACTGAGTACAACCACATCAATTCCAAGTAGAAGCAGTTATTTCCAATGGTGTGTCTCTGTGAGCACCACTTTCCATTTCTACTAGTCTCACTCTACTACAGACAATTTCCATCACAATTTTCCTAGTAGGCAGTGCTTGTTTCTTGAGGGCCTAGGAAGGGGGTAAGATATTGGCTGCCTTTTGATATCTCAATAGGTTGTGTTTTATATTTTATTTTATTTTGTTTTGTTTTTGCTTTTTGGAAGGCAATTGGGGTTAAGTGACTTGCCTAAGATCACATGGCTTGTTTTGTGTGTGTGTGTGTGTGTGTGTGTGTGTGTTAAGTTTCTGAGTCCAGATTTGCACTTAGGTCCTCTTGATTCCAGGGTGGGTGCTCTATTCACTGCACCACCTAGCTGCCCCCAAAAGGTTGTGTGTTAAATGAAAGAAGACACAAAGAGGAGACAGACCCAGTGTAAACACAGACTTCCCTTGAAGACCACATCTCACAAAATAAAATCTTATGTGGATAAGATGAGATCCCATTTCCCCCTACTTAGACTCCAGAGCTTAGAGTTGTCTTTATGATTGGGACTGACAAGAAGGTGAAGTTTTAGGGGCACAAATTGGCTCAGAACCTATTATAGACTTCTGACTTTGCAGCCAATTAAATGAGCTTTCATAGCCAACAAGAAGCAGTCAAAGGATATCTATGCCTACTATGAAATTAGTGGTAGACTGTGAGGTTGCCTTCATCACATACCCCTCACAAGTTCCTGTGCTCAGTATCCCATACAATAGATGACACTTCCATCTAAATGCTGTCTATACAAAATATGCTTTGTCCTGTGATTCAGTAAACCCCTTATTCTGTTCACTGGAAAACAGTATGGTACCATCGAAAAGAGTATAGATCTCAGCATCACGACATCCAGATTCAGGAATTCAGCCATCCTCTTGATGTGCATTCCAGTGGCTATTATGCTCTAGGCCTTGTGCCATATACCAGGTTTTGTTGTTGTTCACTTGTTTCCAACTTTTCGTGACTCTGTGGACCATACTCTCCATGAGGTTTTCTTTGCAAAGATACTGGAATGGTTTGCCATTTTCTTCTCCAGTGGATTAAGACAAGCAGAGGTTAAATGACTTGCCCAGAGTCACATAGCTAGTAAGTGTATGAGGCTGGACTTGAATTCAGGACTTCCTGACTTCAAGCTCATTGAATTATCCACTGGGCATATGAAGTTAAACAAAAATAAAGGTAAGCAGTCAAGGACCTTACATTTTATTGAGTTTGGGGGCAACATGGACACAGATAAATAAATGTAAACATAGACAAAATAGTTTGTGGGGAACATTAGCAACCACAAGAAGCATCAGAAAAGGCCAGAGTAAGAGATGGCACCTGAGCTGATATTTAAAGGAATTGAAGAATTCCACGAGGTGGAGGTGAGGAGACAGTGGATTCCATATACAGGGGTTAGCTTGAGAGGCTGAGGAGAAGGAAGGAACAAAGTAGAACATACTTAAGAATCCTACTGGAATCATAGCTCAAAGCATAATTATGATTTCCAATTGAGCAATGCTGTCATCTCTGTATAGGGAAATGCATGATGAGAGTAGAATACATAGTCTGAATATACCTGCTGGATGGTAAAGTAGTTGTCTTCTGCATATTTCTCCTCCTCCAACAACAAATTAAGTGCCAAATATAGAATAATTAAGCCTGTATCCACAAATTAAGAAGATGACCCCTAAGCAAGGTTCAAAATCTTATGAAATAATATTGGAGAATGCAAGTATTCTCCTTCAAGAATGGGAGTGAATCAATTAGACTGAGTCACTATTATTGGGTAATGAGTCTTACCCAACATCTTAGCCTTTAGACACAGGTCAAAGATTTGGCTTGTGTTCCCTGCATCCTGCAGGCAGGGTGGGAGTCATTGACAAGATAATATAAGCTTTGAGTTGTGATTCCAATAGTGAATTTGTTATGTTCTGCTTTTTGCAAAGTCACCAAGGTAGGAGATAGAAGGAGATGTGTGTGGAAAAATAAGTAGCCCAGTTTAACTAGTTTGTACGATCATGAAGGTATTCATGGCAGGTCAAATTCCTTAGTCATTTTGTAATAAACATGGAAAGTTTAACTGAAACTAGATTTTGAAGTTCTTTAAATACTAAACAGAGTTGTTCATATTTTATTCTGAGACAATAGGGAGCCTCTGGAGTATCTTAAGCAGGGGAGTGACGTGATCAGACCCATGCTATAGGGATTTCAGTTTGACACAGAATCTGTGTGAGAGAAGAGAGATACTTGAAGCAGAGTATAATTGTGAGGTTACTGCGCTAGTGTAGACAAAAGTAGATGAAGACCGGAACCAGTATGAGTGGAGAGGAAAGAAGCTGATGAAACAGATGTTGTGGAGGTAGAATGAATGAGACTTAGCAACTGACCAAATGTGGAATGTGAGGGATAATAAAATCTCAAAGATAGGTTGGCGTTTTCAAATGTGGATAACTAGAAGAATATTGGTGCCCCAGACAGAAATAGAAAAGTTGGGTAGTCAGGAAATTAACAAGCATTTATTAAATGTTTACTATATACTAAGCACTTCATTAAGGTCTCAGGATATAAAGAAGGCAAAAACGGTCCCTGCCCTCAGGGAGTTTACATTCTAGTGTCAGATACAACATGTAAATATCTAGGTACATACAGGATATATACAGACTAGAAAGTTATATGGGAAGGGAAAGCATTAGCAGCTGGAGAAACTCAGAATAACCTCCCACAGAAGATGGGATCTAAAGTGAACCTGAACAAAACCAGGGAAATGAAGAGGGGGAGGTAAGCTGGAAGAGGATGAGGGGCAGGTTTGAAGTGGAAGATGGTAAGTTAAGTTTTGGACATGCTGAGTTTGAGACACCTGTGGGACATTCAGTTAGAAAAACCCATAAGGCAATTGTTAGTATAGGATTATGGTTCAGAATAAAGACTATGGCTGGCTTATAGATCTGACAGTCATCTGCATAAATACACATGAACACCTGTGAATTGATGAAATCATCAAGAGAAGGTATTATAGGAGAAGAGCAGAAGGATTAGCACAGAGACTTGGGGCATAGACACATTTAGGGAGCTTTGTCATTCTTAGCTGAGTAAGAGTTAGGTAAGTTGCTTTCTCTCTCTGAGCCTCAGCTTCTTCACCTATAAATTGGAGATAATACTTTCACTACCTCTCTCACAGGGTTGTTGTGGAATATATACACACATACATACATATGCACAATACGTGTATGCACACACATGCACACACACGTGCACAATACACAGGTATATGTGCACACACACATACACACATACACATATATACATACATATATATGTATATATAAATTTCATCATAAACTTTGCAACTGGAAGGAATCGTAGAGGTTTTGTAAGCTAAGCCGTTCTTGTTAGAGTTGAAACAAATCATTTGAGCTCTCAGTATCTTTTTTTTTAAATTTAAAATAGAGAGTTTTCACTAGATGGTCTCAGAGGTACATTTTAGCTCCAAGACTGGCATGTAAGATCCTATATTTGGTAGACTTCAGCTACATGGGAGGATCTGCTTAAAGAAATGGGATTAGAACTGAATGTTGAAGGATGTACATAATTTGGAAAGGTGGAAAGAATAGGAAAAAGTTGGGAACACAGCAGAACTGAAGACTTGTTGTGAGTATGACTGAGTTAGTCTCTTTTGGAGTCTTAATTGACAGAGACATACATAACACTTATTTCCTAATTACTTGGTTTATTTTCCAGGTGAAACACACAGACACACGATTCAAGGATACATGTGCTAATCCATGTGCTAATCCATTTTGCTGCAATATTTGAAGTCTCACTTGTCCCAATCTCTGGCAGATTAAACATCTCAAATGTTGGTTCCAGGAAAAACTGTCTTGCTTAAAACTGAAGGATGCTTCTGAGGGGTCCCAGAAGTTATGGTCAGTGGGACAAAGTGGGCCAGGAAACTTTTCCAAATTCACGAGGCAAGGATAAATAGACCCTAGGCACCTTTTGAATATACCAATCATGAATGTATCCTTAAGGATGTTGTATCCTTGAGTAGTTGATAGAATTTCTTTGGTGTCAGGATATACACTTGTAGACTCATCAGTCATTTTAGCTGTATCTGTCCACAGCTCCCCTCCCTCCCTCTGGGGGAAGAAGCCTAGTCTGACCAGAGTGCATCACTGGCCTGGCTGTGGACAGTTTGTTTGGCTGTAATGGTATTGACTCTTAAAAGATTAGGCCTGCACTTGTGGTTGAGGCCAGCTGTAATTTAGGTTTCTCTGTCAAGGCAATTATTCAAGAAAACAACTGTCTGAACCTTAAGGGAATGATTTGCAAGAGCCCATAAGGTGTTATTGGTTAAACAACAGAAAATTCCCCGGCAGGAAGCACTATTCCTATTCTTTTCTACAGAAAAGAAATATAGAGTCCTAAGTGGTGTTTTGGAAGCATCCATTGAGGAACTAAATTAACCAGCCCTTATTTCAGTTGTATGTCAGGCTGGAGAAAGACAACTGCTGAATTGCTGCTGGCAACAGGTAATTTTGCCATCTACAATCTTACCAAGCTTGCTTATCATTAGGAACTCTCAACAATTCAAAAAAAAAAGATTTAAAAATTTTTGACATGTAAGTCCTCATCTCAAAGCTGCTGCAGTGGTTGTTGAAAGAAATCTTTGTTTAAAAATTGGCTTTTAACAAGCAAACAACAACAAAACCTACATCAACACCCGACTAGAAAATCAGAAAAGATATGTGAAACCAACGAGGCAAAAGAACTTTAGTGCTTCCTCGGTCACAACAAACTTAGCAGCACACATCTGTAAATACTTTTTAGTGACTATTGAAGCAACAAGACTGCTACTAGCCAACTCTAACCCAGTGGGTGACCCATTATTAGCCAAGGCTCCATGGTTTTTGCTTCTAATTCTAGCCAAAGTTCTCTGGAACTACAGAACAAATGTGATCAAGCAATTAGAAGAGACTTTCAGGCCTCTGAAAGTGACTGATAATGGTTGTGGGACCATTTTGAAAAGCCTTTTAAGATCTGGAAAGTGAGGACTCATACAGGGTTCCAGAACCAATTTAGTCAAAATAATTGCTTATAGCACAGGTACTATGGAAGACATGCAGAGGGAGACCAGGAATTTTCCCTGAAAATTGGAGAGAATGAAAAAAAATGGCCCGTGAGATGCCTCTAAATAAAAGGAAGTGATGGAGTGGAGGAATGGCTCTTCGCTTACAGTCCTTTCCATGTGACAGTAAAAAAGCCAGGGCACTTGGACTTCAATGGTTTCAGCACAGATAAAGGTAACTAGGGAACTTAGTAGTACAAATGTTAATGCCATCTCTAACAATTCATTTCTGTTCAATAAATTCAATTCAGTAAATGCTTATTAAGTTCATATTGTGTGCAAGGCAGTGTGCTAAGCCCTAGCAGGGATGGGGAACTTGAGGACACATGTGGCCCTCTAGGTCCTCAAGTGTGGCCCTTTGACTAAATCCAAACTTCACAGAACAAATTCCCTTAATAAAAGGGTCTGTTCTATAAAACTTGGACTTAGTCAAAAAGTTACACTTGAAGACCTAGAAGGCCACATGTGGCCTCTAGACCACAGGTTCCCCACCCCTGCTAGGGATTCTAAAATAAAAATGAAGCAGTTTTTGGTCATGAGATGTTTATATTTTACTAAAGGGATATACAATGTATAATGATATATAAATCCAAAGCATATATAAAGTAAGACAAAAATAATATCAAGAGGGAGAGAGGACTAAGAAAAAGGGGAATCAGAAAATACCTCAGCTAGGACGTGTTCCCTATCTTGTGCTTTCAAGTATTCTAAGAGGTAGAGGAAAAGAGGAATCACTTCCATGTGGAATGTAATATTTGAGGTAGATCAAGCTGACCAGTGTGACTGGAAAAGATGTTGTATGAAGAACAGTAAAGCAAATGAAGATTAAAAACTAAGTGAAATCAGAATGTGGTTCAAATGCAAAGCTTGAAATTCTAAGCCAAGGTGTTTCTATTTAATCCTAGAATCAATGGGGAGACACTGGAGATTTTTGAGAAACAGAGTGACATGGTCAGAACAGTGTTTTCAGATGATCAGTTTGACAATGGTGTGAAAGATAGATTTAGAGAGAATGAACCGTGTGAAACAATCTAATCTGTAATCAATAAGCACTCATTAATTAAATGTTTTTAGTGTATAATATCCCTTATACGGCTCACTTACCCAACCCACATTGTTCTTGGTAAGTTGGGACCAAAGAGGTGTGGCTGTTGCTAGAGGTAACCTTGAGGGTGATTATCCTCCTAAATATTAACTCATAAGCCCTCACCAGTACACTTGTCCTTAATCATCCAGTATTCTCATACAAATGTATTTACTAAAATATCATGGCAAAAGTGGTAGTTACAAAGCACTTTCCCCCAAATCAGGGGCACATATGTGCCAGTGATTATGTATGTGCTTGGGGGCTTCAAAGACAAACATAATACAACATCTTGCCTAAAAGAAGCTTCCATTTTTCAATTTGAAGAAAAACATATACACATATAAGTAAATACAAGGTAAATACAAGGCAATTTTATGGCAGGAGTCACTGCTACATGGGAGGATCAAAAAAGGTCTTATGATCTTGAACTAAGATTTAAAGGAAGATTCTAAAGGTGAGCAAGTGAGGAAAAAGTATATTCCAAGTATGGGGAAGAGACTATTAAAAGGCAGAATGATGAGAGGTTGAATTTCATGTATGAAGAACCACAGGGAGGCTGATTTGACTGGAATGTAGTTTTGTTGAATATAACTAGCTCTGGAAAGGTAGGTTGGAGCCAGATTGTGAAGGGTTTTAAACTGAAAACAGGGAAAAAATGTGCCTAGTAAAAGTAGGGAACCAAAACATGGTAGATACAGACCATCAATCTGAATAACTGAGGACAAATCGGCACTCTCTCCCCAATTATTCAACACTTGGCAGGATGAACTGGAAAACTAAATTATGCAGAAAATTCTCTCAAATGCTACATAGCACTCAGCCTCTATAGACATAGTTTATGTCTCATTCTGTAGGATACTGTTGCCATATGAATCAGAAACTCATTTTTCACTGACACAGAGGAGAAATGTAGTTATGTAAAACTCAGTAACAAATAGCCAACAAATTTTTAAAAACTAGTATTGCATAAGTATTCTTTGGGAGAATGTTTATGGATTTGTTCTTTATGACTCTAGAGGACAGAACTAGGACTAATGGATGGAATTTAGAAGGAGAAATATATTTAAACTTCTTATGAGGAACAGTTTTCTGATCATTATAGCTTTCTAACAATCCATTGTATAGCCTTGTGAAATGATGAGTTCCCTGTGACTGCAAGGATTCAAGTGGAGGCTCAATCACTGTATGTTTGGCATAACGTAAGGGCAATTTCTGCACGAGGCAAAAAATCAGGCTAGATGATGATGGCTTACATGGTAACATGTCCTTCTATGCCTGGCACATTGTAGGCGCTCAACTACATGTTTATTGATTCATTGATTCCCATGATTTTATGAATCGATCTAGCTGTGAAATCTTGGGCAATTCACTTAATTCCCATAGCTCTCCCTCTATATCTGTTAAATAGACAGTTTATGAATTCTAAAATCTTTCCCATTCTTGGAAACCCATTCTTGATTAAGTTGGTTAACCTCTGTGGATTTACGTTATCTCACTTTTTAAATGAAAGGGAGCAGAGGCAGACTGAATGAACTCTGATGTGTTTTTATTCTAATTTTGATCGCTGGTGTTTCACCCCATCCTGATCTGGTGACATACTTACAGACCCTTCTGCTTTTCCATAAGTGAATCTTGTCAGGGGAACATGGTAGGCTTCTAGAGTCAAATTGTGAGACAGGTTGTAGAATTTCTTTTCTTGGGATTTGCAAGAAGATACCTCTATGTGAAATAATTTGGGTGATTTCTTCAGAGCTAGGGAAAGAAAACATATGGCCTAGCATATGATACAGTGGGAGTAGCACTTAGTTTAAGTCCTGGTGCTACACTTACAAGCCATGTAACCATGGGCTAATCCCTTTACTTCTCTGAACTTTAACTCTGAATTAGGAGGTATTAAAACCCCCCAAAAGGGCTATGAATCTTAATATATTTAGGTAAATATGAGTAATATAATTTCTGCTCAATGATTCCATGTTTTGAACCAACAGAGAAGAGAGTAAAAGATACCTGTTAAATTCTGATCAGGTATGTTTTATTTGAAACACTAATCAAATTGTACCTGATTTTACGGAAAAGTTGTTCAAGATTTTTATAAAAAAAAAAAAAAAGCACAATTATCACAGGACAGGCTTCATGCTATAGATTATACTGACTACAAAGCCAAAAAACCCATAATAAAACATAACCAAAGTCATAAGAGAAAGATAAGTCAATGAATAATCTGTTCATCAATTGATGGCGTTATGTAGCTCCTGAATAACTGCAGCTGCATAAATGGAAAGAAGATCTGGTAGGAACAATTACCCTTCGATTCACAAAAGAGTCAATCAGAAATAATGCAAGCCACTTTTAAGGGAGAGAGAAAAAGTCACCTGTTGGAATAACTTCTATTGCTCAAGAATGGGCTAAAGATGAGCAGAATTGACAATAAGGCCTATGAATTTCAAAAGTGTGAATGGCGTTTGTGTGTGTGTGTGTGTGTGTGAGTGTACGTGTGCATGTGCATGTGCGTGTGGTGGTGGCAAAGCTAGTTTTTACACTCAGGATTTTCAATGAACTAATCTTTTATTGGTGAGTTTCATCTGGGGACAAACATCAAAGAAATATGATATTGTGATGATTTCATATTTCTCCTGATGAGGAAGGGTGATAATGGCTTCCAGAATATTGACTTTGCAAAGGTTAATAAACTGAGGTCTAAAAGTTAACCAGTTGCCTTTTGGGCACCCTTCTGACCACACTTAAGAATTCTTTCTTCAAAAAGTAGGACATGAGTTAGTTTGAAATGCTGGTACATATTTGATAAGAGAAAGTTGAATTCGAGTGAAGCTTTCAATCCAATATAAAGGATTCATTTTTATTTCTGTTTCCTTTGGAAATCAATGATGTGCCTGATGAACATCTGAAATGATGCTCCATGTCCTTTGAAGATCCCTAGTAGTTTGGTCCCTATCATTCTTTCCTTTTACCTCAGGGCTTATTTCTTCACATTTTAGTGGTTGTTCACTGTGTATTTACTAAACTTGATTCCCCAGCTATGGATAAGCACCAGATTCTATTTGAGACTCAAGTTGACTTTGCTTTCTCTTTGGAAGAACTGAATTCCTCTTTGTTACAGACATACTCTGGAACAGCTTGACAATCTCTCTGCTACAAACTGTTCTGTCTTCCCATTCGAACACTTTCCCAGATTAAGTTTTAGTACATACATACATACCTGTGTATATGAATATGTGTCTATACATACACACATGTGTGTGCATGTGTGTGTTCCCCTTGGTGTCATGCTGGGACTGAAGAAAAGAAAAGTATGATTTAGTAAGTCCAATCTGCTGTCATTTTAAAATCTCCCAAACCACAAATTTTATCTAGGTTGAAATTTCATTTCCATTCAAGAAAAAATAAAAGTACAATTCTCTATCCCCTAAAATTCCTGTACTTAGAAAATTATATGTTTTCTTTGATAACTTGGCTTGCTAAATTTCAATATTAATTATGTGTAGGTCTCTTTGCAGGCCATGAGCTAATTATATCTATTTAGAGTTTATCACAATTGTTTCAATAATGTACCATCATTGTCTCTTGTTAAGTGTTTTGCTTCAGGCATAAAGAAGCTAAACAATGAATTTCAAAATGTTGCCAAGAACTCATTTGCAAACATGATACATTTTAAAAATGATATGCATGTCTTCAGTGGTTTATCATAGATTCATTTTACTTTTTCTTACAGTTAAAGTAGAAGTGTTTGTTCCTTCACACTCACCTGCCAGAGTCTGAGATATTCAAAACTAAATTTCTGTTTGAGTCACTTTCTCCCAATATCCATACCTCGTGTCACAGTATATGAAAGTTGGACGTGAGTTTAAGGATTATATAGTTCAATCTCCTCGTTCTAATTCCCTGCCAGACCATTTTACAGATGACAAAATGAAGCCTGAGAAAGAAGTAATTTGAGGAAGGTCATACATCTACTAAATGTAGAGTCTGGATTGGCTCTGATCTGGTACTTTTTCATGACATCAGGGAGATATTTTTAAGATCCTTAACTAAATATGAATCTCATCTCATGCCTTATATTTTTCATCTTCATATTCACTGATGAACCTGTATATAGCCAAAAATATGAGAATAAGCAGCAAAGCTATAAAGACTTCACCAGTAGGATCTACCCTTTTCCTTTCTTTTCCATTTCCTTTTCTCCACCCTAAACCTAAGTTGCCCAGACTCCATGGGGCAGTCAGACAGGAAGGACCTCTTGCCTCCTCATTCTGTTGTGGATGAACCAAGTTTTGCCATCTGCCCTACTATTATGTCTTAAGGTTTTCTGGGCCTTATCATCTGCCTTGCTGTTATACCTTCCAGACTCCTGGGTGCTACCATTTGTCCTGTTGATGCACCTTAAGAAATCCTGAGCTTTACCATCTGCCCCAGCACCGAATCTTTAGAATCTCCAGATTTTTCCATCTGCTGGTTGAAATCTTTTATATTTGCTATCTCTCCCAATTAGAGTGTGAGCACCTTGAGAGAAGAACTATCTCATTTTTCCTAGTTGTGTTCCTTGGGCTTAGCAGAAGGGTTGGCTTATATATAGTATAATATATATATATTATATATTATATAATTATATATATTATACTTATAATTATATATAATATACTTATATATAGTAACCACTTAATAAATGGGTTTTTCATTCATTACACTTACATTTGATTTTCATTACATTCCAAAATGGTGTGAAAAGACTTTGTATAGAATTCTACTATATTTTTAGATACAGTGGTAGAGTCTAAAGTCACATTATGAATTTTTCTCCCAGCACCCCTCCTCTCCCCTCCCCCCCCCGAAAAAAGATTGAGGGTAAAGAGAATTAAATATATCCTTAGTTATGTATGTTGTATTTGTTGTCTGTCCTTTGTTCTCAAAAAGGACAGTGACCCCAGGAAGATGATGCCATGACTTGCAAGTGAATTTTATTTGAGTGAGGGAGGTCTGTGCAAAGTAACCAGCATTACTTTGTTCTCCAGAGCCATCTGGGTCCAGTTGTCAGATACTGATCAGGACAACTGGAGATGGCCCAGGATGCAGGGGGAGACCTTGGCCTTTTTAAGCTAAGGTCTTTCCCAGGTTGCTCATTCAGTGATTAAGATTGGGTAGGAAATGAAGCAAAACATGGCCTTTTTACCTAGTTAAAAAATCAGGAAGAGAAAGATCTTCAGGGTTTTTGGCCGAAAGAGAAATAATTACTATTTACATTCATTCTGGGCCATCAGGGCCAAAAAATAACCCTTACGTGGTGCTTGAGCAGGGACCTATTGTTGATCAATCCATGAGAGTCAGAGTGAATTGGTTTTAAGGCATGATCTTTAAGAAAGAAATCTGGTCAATAAACCCTAAGATATCAAGGTAGGTTTTGGCCATCAAAATTTACCTTCCTTTGGGCAGAGTACCCTTAAGTAAGGGCATGGTACCCCATATGGAGAAAGGAAAGGAAAGAAGAAGAAAGGAGTAGGTGAGTTACATAACTGGAACTGGCCAGTTGGGCCCCCTGTGGTGTAGCTTGGACTACTCACAGATTGTGTCCTTAGTTCTGAAAGAGGACCATGACATGAGGAAGATGTTGACAAGACTTGCAAGTGAATTGGATTTTAATGATGGAGGGCTGCACAAAGAAATCAGCCTTACTTTCTCCTCCAGAGCCATCTGGGTGGCCAGATATATATCAGGCCAACTGGAGATGGCCCAGCCCAGTTATGCATAGAGTATGGAGTGAAACACTGGTGGGAGGGCAGCATGGTTAAAGGAAAACAAGTGATTCAGTGATTTACCTTGGGCCTCATGCTTAGTAAGTAGAATTCAAACTCTGGTTTTTTTGACTTTAGGTCTTGTGATCTATCTTCTCTATGTCATGAAGATTCCTCTAAAGAGGCACTACAATTGGCAAGCCTCCAAATTTTCCATATTCCTATTCATTCAAAGTAGAATCCAAAGATATTTGTGATGTTCCATGGAATGCTGTTGGTTGAAGATGTCACTGGGTCAGAGGTTTTATTTTTGTTAATGTTTTAAAACTGCCTTTTATGTAATGGAAGATGAGTAGAGCTCAGAATTTTGTTGTTTTTCTTGCTGCTGCTGCTGCTGCTACTGTTATTTTACCATTTGGCTTAAACAGATAAATTAGGGTATCCTGTTAATTTTGTTAATAGGTAATTTGTTAATAGGTAATCCTATTAATTTTGACTCGGTGCAAATACTTCTTCTATTTTTCCAAAATGTATGATTTCATCAGTATGTCTGCTACCTTTACCATCATGCTCCACAACTCCTTCATACCTTAGTAAACTATCTTTATGAATGGCCATAACTTAAATAAACAAACAAACAAATAGATAAATATATAATATCTCTATCTATCTTTATCTATCTATCTATCTGTCTGTGTTTCTATCTCTATCATCTCTCTCTCTCTCTCTCTCTCTCTTTCTATATATATATATATATATATATATTGCCTTGAACTTCTCTGATCAACTTATCCTGTCTGATCAATGAATCAGGTAATCAACAATCTTATTTAAATGCTTACAAATATTAGGCATACACTCTATGGCCAGGTCCATTCCATTTCATTTCTTTCCATCTAGGTAGGATATGATGGGGTATGTACAACACTTGCATAAACTTTAAGAATTCAGAGGCCCTTCCCCTCCTTAATGAGAAATCAGAAGACTTTATAAGGAAGCATGAAGGGTCTTACATCAATAATTCTTCTCATCTGTACATTTGCTTGTTTTATCTTTTACTCAATTAGCATTTGCTAAGCTCCTAGCATGTGAAAGACATTGCAATGGGCATAAAGAGAGGCAAAAACCAGAGAGGCCTTGCTCTCAAGGAGCTCACATTCTAATGGGAGAAAGAATATGCAAACAATCATGTAAAACCATGTTATTTATACATAAAGGTGTATTGGAGCCAGTTCCAATTGACTTATGCGAACTGATTGTTAAATTTTCAGTGTGAGTGTTTATGCTTCAGAAATCAGCAAATGCTACAAATTAGGGCTTGATATGTTATTTGTGTTGGTTGTCTACCCTTAAGAAAGTGATAAAGAAAGCGTTAGGCTGATTCAACTTAAAAGTGTGTTGCGTAATACTTTTTTTCTTGGAGAATCATTTGTTAAACATTTACCAGAACACAAATTTCAGAATAAATTGGCGATAGTCTTAACAGAATGACACTAAGATTAAAGAGGGCTGGGAAAAGCTTCTAGAAGAAGGCAGAGCTTTCACTGACACTTGAAGGAAGTCAGAGAAGCCACAAGTTGGAGATGAGGAATGAAAGTGTTCTAGGCATGTGGCACAGCCAGTGTAAATGATCAGAGTTGGGAGATGGAGTGTCCTATGCAAGGAATGGCAAAGAGATCCATATCACTTGATTACGGAGAATTTTCCAAAACATTTTGGTTTACAAACACATACAAACACACATTTTACACTAAAAATCTGCACAACTTTGCTCATCTTTTTGTTACCCCTTAAGATGATTAAAAAAAATATATCTCCAAATGAAAGATACTCTCCAGGGTGTATAAGGTCACTTATAATAGAAATGAACATCTCTTCTCAATTTTCAATGAAGACATCTTTTCTTTCAAATGAAACAACAATTTATGTTGCTCTTCCTTTATATTGCACATATTACTCAAGTTAATGACTTTAAATTTTAAATAACTTGACAAAAAGTTTCCTATAGGGAAAGATTTGCTCATGACAGTAATGGAATATTGTCCTCTTCTGTTCCTAAGTGACCTTGTATCCCCATCTGTGTGTTGAGGGGAAAGGCAGAAAACTGTAAGGAATGTACATAGAAAACTAATTTTATTATACGTTTTTTCATAATAATTTTATCTCAATTGGAACTAGATCTGGCTTTAGAAACTGATAATGATGATATAGCTCCTGACATTTTTTTGGTGAGCCTTTCCAAAGGTTCATAACCTGAGGTCCATGAACTTTTAAAAACATTTTAAAAATCAGTGATCTTCTTTATAATTTTATGTATTCTCTTTTATACATTTTGAAACATTATTCTGAAAAGGGATCTATAGATTTTTACAGATGTGCCAAACAGATTTATAACATACACACACACACACACACACACACACACACACACACACACCACACAGTTAAGAACCCCTATCCAGAGCTTCCATTCTGACACAGAACAACTGATTCAAATCTAGTATATTTGGTGGAATGATTTGGTTGTCATATTGTCAAACAGTAATTTAATTTCATGAAAAGTCTTTCACCCAATAAACTAAGACATCCAATTCCCCCAAATATCTTCCATTCTCACTACTGACTTTAGTAGGTTTTACTTGTTTTGTCTCCTTTGAATTAATATGGAAATAAATCCTGATAATGACTCTTATAAATGCAGTCCTTTATAGAGTTTGAGGACCCACATAAGAGATAACCTTGGAAACATTTCTCAGTCTGGAATGACAGAAAGAAATCCTTTTAGAAGCATGACTTGGTGCTTGAAACACCCTATTAGAACCTTTCAAAATTCAAAAGGACAAAGTTTCCTAAAACTTTAGATGACAAGCTTCTTTTTAGTCACCTAAGTGAAGTGCTAGAAGCAAGTAGATCATCTTGTTTGGAACATTGATTGTATGAAAGGGAGAAAAGTAAGATAAGCTGGGAAGGCAGGCTGTAGAAAGATTGTGAAAGACTCAGTGTGGGTTCTCTCTTCATTCATGAAGATTGCAATCCCTTCATACTTTAATTGATGCTCTTCATATTCTCCTGTTTTAAAATAAATCGACTGGTGGTGATTTAACTAGGGTTGTTTGGAAAAAGATTCCATTGCCAGACATATGCAACTATATGTGTGCATCCAGGCATGTATTATTTTGTATGTTACATGTATACCGTATGTGTACGCACATGTGTTTGGGCATACATTTGTGGGTATATGTATTTACACTTATATATATATATATATTTGTGTGCATGTACACACCACACACATATACCCATGTACCATGTATATGCACACACTTTGCAATTTGTTATGCAAATATGTGAGCACATATACACACATATACAACTATATACACATATACATACATACATGTGTGTGCATGCGTGTCAATTGCCAGGAATATATAGTAACATTAAGTCACATCCCAATTAGTACAATTAATACAAATAATGAATTCTATAAAGTGATTACATATATTCACATTTGCACTATTTGAAGTAATAATTATGTACAGTTGTGGTAATTGGTTCCAGACCATCGTAAATATATAATGTGAATCTGAATAATATTTGACACTTTACAAAATTCATTATTTGTACTAATTGGGAGTTAGCTGTACAGCACCCTGCTTATACCTGGCATAATAATTAGCAAATTACTTTTTTTAGGGGGGCGGAGGGATGACACATTTGGAAAGGATTTTAGAGATAAGCAGATCTTAGCCACTCTTTTTTCAGGTGGTAACATTGAAACACTACGGTGTGAAATGATCTGCCTAAGGTCACACAGAAGTCACACAGCTGGACCTTAAAACCTGTCATTCTGACTCCTAGTACAGTGTTCTGTACTAGGGGTGCCAAGATTGTAGATTATATAAAATTATGAAATTAATTAGAAAATAAATTAAATTAGGAAATAATGTCCCAGATCTCAGTAAGATGATAGTTTCATAAGTGGACACATGCAAAGAAATACAATAAGAGTCATTCAGGATGTGGTAGAGAAGAATAAAAATATAATTTAAGAATAAAGGTCAGGGTGCAAGTAGATTCAACCTAGTCAAAAGTGACCACTCTCCTAACATCAAGAATTTAACACTTAATCTTAAACTCATTTTGTTTTAAGGGCAATTATTTAATTTAGTTCCATATGGAAAGCTTCCATATATAATTCCATTCCAATTTCTAAACTTGGAAATGTCGAATGGACAAATTAAGCATGTAAAAAAAATCAGTCCAATTTGTAAAAAATTACAGTTTTCAAGAACAAAAGTGGGCTATTTCTAGGCATTTGCACATGCTGTTAGACATACGGTGTCACTGTCACCAATCTAGTCATTGCACCCCCAACTGGTGTATGTGCCAAGAGTCAGAGATGGCCAATGTGGAGGCTTGGTTATGCATGCCCCCAAAGGTCCTCATGGCAAAAGGCCACCTTTCTTCCCCTCCAGTGTGCACAAACACCAGATGCTTTTAAGGATTGACTTTAGTTTCATTTTAGTGTGATTCCAATAGCTGAACTTTGACACAACCTTCTAAGATATAAAGACACATAACCGTCTGTCTCTGCATCACTTAAGATTGCTCACTTTGATTATATAGCACAATAGAAAAAAATATTCATGATTAATGTTACAAACCCCTTCAAATAAACTACAAACTGGCTAATTTTTGGTCCTAGACTATCTTAGTGGATCAAGCATTTGAAGTGAAATTAGGAGTATAGGGTTTTAATCTTTCCTTTCAAACTCACTAGTTGTGTGATCTTGTAAAAGTCATTTATACTCTTTGTGCCTCAGTTTCCTCATCTGCAAAATAGGACTAATAAGACCTATACTTATCTATCAGGGTTGTTTTAAATTTCAAATGAAATAATGTGTATAAAATACTTTGTAAATCAAAAAGCGCTATATAGATATCAAGTATTATTATTATTCATACTGATTTCATCTTATCCCTGGCTCTATCTGTTTTGGGTGGTAAAAGATAATCTTCATAGAGGAGCCTTACGCAATTTGCAAGCTTCTCTGGATCCATTCTTGATGCGAGGGGTTCAGTGTTTGATTGACGCTGTATCCCATTTTCTTTTATGGTAGGCATGGACTCTCAGTGTGCCCCAACACATTACATTCAGTATTCTGTCAGTATTTCAAGCAACCTTAAATTGTTCCCTATTAATTATGAGACCCCAGAAATGTTTCCTGAGTCTGTAGACAGATGTTGACCTTTGTGTCATCCATAACTTGTATTGAGAATTTCAGGCTCACTTGGATTACTATCAGTGGTGTGCTGGTAAATGTTTAACAACTAATTCTCTGAAAATTAAATGTGCAAATGACACTTTTTAAAATTGAATCTGCATTATTAACATTTTCCACATCACTTTCTTAAGTCTGGACAATCAATAAAACTATAAATCAAGCCCTGATTTGTAGTGTTTGCCAATCTCTGAGGTGTTAGTGCTCACTCTAAAAATTTCAACCTAGCAGGTCGGAGCTGACTCCCTACAGCCTTAGATATAATCAAGAGATGAATAGTCCTTCTTACTTTGTTGTCAAAGGCTTACCACCTGAATAGAATGTAGAACCATATGCTGCAATTGTTCCTCTTAAAATGATTAGAATACAGCTGTCACTTGGGATCAGCTATCCAATATATATAGCAAGGAACTCCACAACTTCAATTCTTACTATCACAGTTGAACAGGGCCTTATGAGTCTTCGTGGAAAGGACAAAAGATAGATTAGTGGGACAGAAGTTAAGTTCTTTGGGGTCTATTGTAGTTTATATTCATGACCCTGTCTGTATTTCCTGATGTCAGTCCAGTAGAACTCAACCCCTGGCAAATAAACTCTGAACTTCTCTCTCTAGTGTGCCCAGAACACATGCGCCCTTCTGGTCCACATCTACAGTAACATATAACTTGGTCTCCTTGGCACTCTCTGAAGTAGAAACCCTTGACCTTAAATCCCAAATCTCTTTGCTTCACTAGGAGGGGTGGTTCTGTACATTGTGACTTCTTCCAGGAGGTTTATCTAGTTTCTTTGGTGCAGTCTGGTTAGTTTAAGTTTTGCTCTCTCAGTCTCAGTAGCTAATACCTGAGGCCATAATCTGTCTTTGAGCCAGCTAGCAGTAGACTTCTGTCTACTAGCATGGTTTATATTTTATTGACCAGGAATATTGAGTCTAAATGAGGCTCCCCTTGCTGTTCACTCAACGATACATAAAAACATAGGGTTTTGTATTATAACTTGGTCCCTTGAGTCTGATGTTGTCCACTTTGGCCATAAATACTTTCCCTTTGTTTCCCATCTACTGAAGCAGCCTTTCCAAACAACACGCAGCTGGAGAGGTTTTCTCTCCTTACTGGTGAAGGGTATTGTAAACTTGACACAGATGTTCTATGCACAACCTTTACCACCAAATTATCCACCCAGACTCTGCAAATACTCAAACATACTAACCTCAGGATGCTACATTTTCAGAGTATATATGAGATCAAAAGCAGGTCCCTGGAAGGCCTCCCTTAATCTTCTATACTTTTTCACATGAGAGCCCTGTCTGTTAGTTTTGTGTAATTACATAGTCAAGACTCGAAGGTTTCCTCTCCTAATGTGTGGGAATACTTCCCTGAGAAGGACCATAGCTTTCTACACTGAATCCGTAATAATAGTGCTAGTAGGTTAAAAGTCTGTCTTCAGTTACTACTCCCGCAGTGTCACTCGGGTACCTGGTAACTGGCTGCTTCAGGACACCAGCAGGGCATTCACTTTATCGTTAGTCTATACTTCTCTTATCAGGACCACTGGCCACTTTTCAACATTTCCTTATTAGTGTAGGTTTGTTAACTACAATTACATTAAACATTCTAGGATTTGGGATGTAGGAGTATCCCACTGTTTCAGACAGTTAGCATAATAAAGTTTTGGTCATTTTTGTGTACATTATCTAGTGCTCTGCAGTTCTCAAAGTTTTCATAGTTCAGCATAAAAGTCCTATTGGAATCATGATATCAATACCATGGCTTAGCAGGTACCCATGTGATCATTAGTCCTCAAGGAAAATCTACTCCTATGACTATGAACTAATTTTCCATTAATTGGTTAGATATGGTGACTTCTTAGCTCAGTACTCAAGTAACCAATGTACAGTGATGATTCAACAATGTCACTTAAACAATAGACAATCAAAAACATCAATGATACTTTTTTTTTTTGGAGGGGGAAGGTAGGGCTATTGGGGTTAAATGACTTGCCCAAGGTCACACGGCTAGTAAGTGTTAAGTGTCTGACTCCAGGGCTGGTGCCATATTCACTGTGCCACCTAGCCACCCCTCCTCAGTGATACTTTAACACACAAAAGTATAAAATGTTACCTAAGTCAAATGGCCTGTCCAGTAAAAATTGCACTGAAAACATTGTTATCAAATGATATTTGTTATCATTCAGTCATTTTTCAGTCATGTGGCCCCATTTGGGGTTTTCCTGGGAAAGATACAGAAGTGGTTTATTGGATCCTTTTATAACTCATTTTACAGATGAGGAAAGTGAGGCAAACAGGGTTAAGTGACTTGCCTAGGGTCGCATAGGTAGTAAGTACCTGAGGCGAGATTTGAACTTAGGAAGACAAGTCTTTCTGACTTCAGGCCTGGCACTCTATCCACTGTGTCACCTAACTGCTTCAGTGAGATAGATTGTAAGTGCCTGTGTTGTGTGACTTTTGTCTACATTCTCCTCCAAGTCCATAGCAAGATTCCATACAATATTCTAATGGTAATGTGATTTGAATTTGAAGATCCCTTTGTAATTGGCAAAGGTAACAGGTACTTGGGACTTAGTAATTAATCAAACCTCTGTTAAAGAAACAGAAAGATGAATCCCTGTTGCTGATGTAACAGGAAAGGGTTGGCTGAACCAGGAAGAAGGTAATGCTGTGTGTGTATAAGGAGAAGCCCCTGCTGGGTCAGACAAATCTTCTTGGAACAAGCTCCTTGGAGGCAGAAGCTGCTGCCGCCAGGGAGGCTGAAGAGGAAAGCCCCCCATCCCCAGGCTGGAAAGAATGATTTTGATTTTGAAAACTTGGATGTAATGATTTTCATTCTGGGAACCAGCTGAAACTTCTGCTGAGTCAGAGGGCCAGCCTGAGGTGCTGAGGATTCCCAAGGGCCAGTCAGAGCTGTCAAAGACTGAGGCAACATGACTATGATGCTGGTACTTTGTATGAACCTGTTTGTGGCTTCATTAAGCCTTGACTTCCCAGAAGCAGAGACTGTGAAGAATTTAAAGTGGACTGGATACTGTGAACTTCAGTGTGGAGAAGGACCTGCATGGAGAGCTGAACAAGAACCTGGGAGCTGTCTGCCTTTGAACCCAGGTGACAGTTTGATGAATCCAGGTAGGATACAGGACCATGGAAGGGGATCCAGGGAATCTGAGAGACTACCCCAAGTCAAGCTGAAAGAAGACTTTACCTGGATACTGTGTACTGACTAAGAAATTGTAATTTATTAGTGATGTAGGGGTAGAGGATCTGTATTTTCTGATGATTGAATAGTGAATGATGAAGGATGCTTGAATGATTGAGTTGATTGAATGATTGACTAAATGATTGTACTTAGTGATTGATGACTGAATAAGTGACTGATTTGTAACTTGATGTGCCCCATGAGTGGAGAACTTTGACTATTGTACTTTGTGTCCCTTAAGGAGACAAACCTCCTTAAGGATGATTGAATGATTGAATGCTTGAGTTACTAAATGATTGTTCTTTGTTGAAAACTTTGATTAATATGGTGGAAACTATGTGGCCATCTTAGTGATAAGTTGTTCGAATGCTGTATTTTGATTTTCTGTGATAAGTTGTAACATTGTGAATGTTGTACCTTGATTTACTGTGAATGTTTTGCTCTGATTTGTTATGGAATAAATAGAGTGTTCATTATACTGTGTAATCAGAACCTTAAAAGCTGTTCATAGTAGCATTCTTCTGGAAAGCTGCTTGTGTTTAGCATTACAAATATGCTGGGAGGTTTACTTGCCATTGCATGAATACTAAATAACGAATATGTACTATCAATTTGTCCCTTGTTCTCCTTATGTGACTAGGATATTTTTTTTTCCTAGTCAAAAATATCTATGATAATATCTTTTGCATTTTTTTTATTCTTAATTCTTCATTAGTAATGTTACAGGATGCTCAAACCCATCCTACACCTCTTCTTTGCCCTTTGGATGTCATAACATTTTCATTCTTTGGAGACTGTTGTATGGTGACACACATAGCTGTAGGACATCGCCAGTGATTTCTTTGGATTGAGGGAAGTCCTGTTATGGAAAATCCTTCTGCCAATGCAGATAACTTAAGGCACTTAGAGATCAAGTAAATTGCCCATAGTCATGCGAGTTCATTGTTCAGTTATTTCAGCCATGTTTGTCCCTTCATAACCCCATTTGGCATTTCCTTGTCAGAGGTACTGGAATGGATTGTCATTTCCTTTTCCAGCTCATTTCACAGATAAGGAAACTGAGGGAAACATGGTTAAGTGACTTTCCCATGGTCACACAGCTAGCAAGTGTCTGAGGACATATTTGACCCAAGTCTTTCTGATTCCAGGCCTGGTGCTCTATCCACTATACCAGCTAGCTGCCCTGTAATATAGAACTGATAAGTGTCAAAAACATGACTGGAATCCATGTCCCTCTGACTCCAAAGCTGACCCTTCATCCATTATACTATTCTGCTTCTTATTAGAGGAGTATTGGCACTTAAAAAAGACTTTTGGTTCAGGGAGAATGTTTGAGTCATTTAAAACACTATGCCATTGATCAACAACCTGTTCAGTTTGGGACCCCAGTCATTGCACATTTGCAATATCTGTTGAACCTATATGTACTGATATCAAGCTTTGAAGGTCATTCATTCAACTCCAGATCAAAGTCTGAATAATAATGATTTTAGTTTTATTTTCTGACATTAATGACTACTTATGCCTTACATAAATGAAGCTTTTTCTGTTTTTCTGGGCTTGGCTCAATCGACATAAGACCACATATGAACAGGGGATGCATCCGGAGGACCTCACCATTTTTTTTTTTTCGTATTTAGCATCTTTGATGGATATCCTCCATGATACTTGAAGATAGTAAGAAACCGTCAATTGGTTGGTCACAAACCAATACTAGATGTTGTAATGTACCGTAAAGCACTGCAAACAGTGGTTTTCAAGCAGTAGTCACAAATGCCTTTCATGAACATCCAATTCTCTGCTTTATACCTAATTTTTAATAATAATCAGAGAGATATAAGATAAAATTATATATGTTAACATCTTCTAAAGAATATACATTATTTTTAACAAAGGCATGAGAGACACATTGCTGGAGAGCTTTCAAGTGTTGGAGACAATTATTTTGCTCTTGTGAATCACCTTTAAGTCAATTATATGACAGTAGATATCAGGCAAGTAGGTGGCACAGTGGTTAGAATGCCAGGCCTAAAGTCAGGAAAACCTCAGTGCAAATCTGGCCTCAGACATTTACTTCCTGTATGACCCTGGGTAAGTCACTTAACCCTGTATGCCTGAGTTTTCTCATCTGGATTCCATAAACTGGAGAAGGAAATGTCAAACTCTCCCATATCTTTGTGAAGAAAACAAGAAAACCCCAAATTGGGTCATGAAGAGTTGGACATAACTGAAAACAAATGCATAATAACAAAGATACAGTCTTCTATAGAATAAAATTTGCAATAACCTGTCTATTCCCTTTTCATACCATCATCAAGAATAATCTTGGTATGTGTAAGAATATTCTCATAAAATTATATAGAAGTAAGGAATCAGGCATGTGCTTTGGTACTTATTGGTTGTGTTCTTGTTCATATTTTGGGAAAGCTATTTCCACTGAGGCTATTGCCTTTCAGATAGATTTAGAATTGATCTCTCAATGTTCTTAAAATTGTATCAGCCACAATATAGGTATACTTGGTTTAGTTCAGTTGATTTTCCCCTTTTCGCTTTCTTCAATATTATTTCTACTTTGTCATGTGGCATATTCTGGACCCCAATGCTAGGGGCCAGATGTGGTAGTCTCACTGTGTTTGTAAAGAATTTGTTATAAAAATCTTTGCAAAAATTCTATTTCTTACCTGTTGTCCTTATAGAAGTAAAATGTTCAGTTTGGAACTTAGAGATAATTGAAATTAATTAAGGTCTACTGCTCAACTGACTCTACTAGACTTCTAGTTTAATTTTTTAGTTGTTTGTCAAGACTAGATAGCCCAATTTGTAGTCATCATATACTATAAGACACTAACAATTTCTGCTAAATGATCAGAGAAAACTGGGCTTGTTCTCATAATTTAGAATTGGTTGGATTTTGTAATACCTTTATCTTCTCTTGGACTCTTTGAGCATGTTTGATATTATGTTGACTATTATGATCTAATATCATGAACGTATCTTTGACTTGTTTTCACTTTCTCTTTGACAAACACTCTACTCTTGATTTATAAGCCATAGTGCAAAACTTGTAGTATTAGGTAATTTCTAGATCTCTATGGAATATTATACACAGGAACACACATACATACACACATACATATGTGTGTGTTTGTAGGTGTATGCATATATCCCAGAGATGTGTGTGTGTGTGTGTGTATGTGTGTGTGTATCAAGGCAGGATACTTGATTTATAGAATGGGTAAATACCCTACAAACAGTTATTTGATATAACTAACAAAAATATGATTCAAATAGATCTGATCTTTAATCACATCCTTTTTCTGATTTCTTAGTTGGGCCTTACGTTACATTTTGATCATTTTTTTCTGAGCTGCTTTTTGTTTGTTTGTTTGTTTTTCTTTCAATCATTCATTTCATTTATTCTCTTTTTTAAAAATTAACTTTTGTTTATTTTTAATTTACATCATTCATTTCCACAAGATTTCAAATTACAAATTTTCTCCCTGAGGCGGAGCCAAGATGGCAGCATAGAAACAGCAAGTTTCCACAGCTCCCACATAGCCACCTCTAATATCCATAAAATAACTCTAAACTAATTTTAGGGCTCCAAAACATCCAAAAATACAGAAAAACCTATCTCCCACTGAAGGCAGCTTGGCAGGAAGGGCTCTTGTCTCAGCATGCTGGGAGATGAAACCAGCCCCAGCCCAGCCTGAAACCGTGGCTTGGCCCCGGGGTGGCCAGGACAAGCCACAGCTGCAGCCTTCAGGAGAGTGGATCAGCAGCAGCTGTGGCAATTTACAGAATTATCAAGCCATAAGAAAAAAAGACAAAGTGAAAGGTCAGTGGAACTCAACTAAATTTGGGGGAGAAAAGTGGTCATGCCAAACTGCCTCCAGGGCAAGGAAGTGGCAGAAGTGGCGGCCCTGCAGCCACCTCCATGTTGCTGCTTCAGAGCTCCTAGTCTGCAGGGGGCCAAGTGATTGTTCAGAGGCTAAGTGCTCTGGCGTCGAGTGGTCTGGATGCAGATCATGGTCTTGGATGGTGGTCCTGGGGTGTGTTTTCAGTGAGCCAAAGCTGATGGGCACTGCAAAAAAATGGCAGCCTCCTAATAGCTCCAGCAGCTGTGAAAATCCCAGCAATTTGGGACAGAGCTTTCCCCTCTGGAAGCAGAGTTCCACAGAGCTAAAAAATCAAATAATTGACTGGCAACAACATGAGCAGGCAAAGGAAGCAAAGTAAGAACAGCAACCAAACTTTAGATTCCTTCTTTGGGGACAAAAAGGATCAAAGCATGGAATGGGAGGAAGACAACACAGTCAGAACTCTCACACCAAGAGCTTCCAAGAAACATGTAAACTTCCTACATGACATAGAGCAGCTTAAGAAGGATTTTGAAAACCTAATAAGAGAAGTGGAGGAAAAAGTGGGGAGAGAAATGAGAATGATGCAAGAAAATCATGAAAAGAGAGTCAACAACCTGACTGAAGAAAATGACACCTTAAAAATAGACTAACTCAAATGGCAAAAGAGGCCCAAAAAGCCAATGAGGAGAATAATGCCTTAAAAAGTCGAATTTGCCAGATGGAAAAAGAATGTCAAAAGCTTTCTGGAGAGAATAATTCCTTCAGAATTAGAGTGGAGCAAATGGAAGCTAATGACTTTATGAGAAATCAAGATACTATTAAATAGATCCAAAAAAATGAAAAAATGGAAGGCAATGTGAAATATCTCCTTGAGAAAACCACTGACCTGGAAAATAGAGCCAGGAGAGACAATTTAAAAATCACTGGACTACCTGAAAGCCATGATCAGAAAAAAAAACTTAGAAAGCATCCTTCAAGAAATTCTCAAGGAAAATTGCCCTGATATTTTAGAACAAGAGGGCAAAATAGAACTTGAAAGAATTCACCAATCACCTCTTGAAAAAGATGCCCAAAAGAAAACTCTAGGAATGTTTTAGCCAGGTTCCAGAGTCCTCAGATCAAGGAGAAAATATTATAAGCTACCAAGAAGAAACAATTTGAATATGGTGGAAACATAATCAGGATAACACAGGCTCTAGCAGCTTCTACATTAAGGGATTGAAAGGCCTGGAATATGATTTTCTGGAGATCAAGGGAGCTAGGATTAAAATCAAGAATCACCTACCCAGCAAAATTGAGTATAATGTTCCATGGGAAAATGTGGTCATTCAGTGAGGTGGAGGACTTTCAAACATTCTTGCCGAAAAAAACCAGAACTGAAAAGAAAATTTGACACTCAAATACAAGAAGCATGAAAAAGTAAACATGGAAAAGAAATCATAAGG
>CM053585.1:198278750-198295668 GCA_028646515.1 Pseudochirops corinnae | reverse complement strand
ATATATACATACATACATACATATATTCATAAACATTTGTGTGTATATATATATATGCATGAACATATGTGCATATACACACATATGTATATACATATACATATCTGACAAAATTGATCCATTGGAGAAGGAAATGGCAAACTACTCCAGTATTTTTGCCAAGAAAACCTCAAATGAGGTAATGAAGGGTTGGCCCTACTGAAACTGAACAACATGTATATACCACAGATGCACACATATGTGCAGATATGTCTCTCTGTCTACACAATATACACTTTCTTCCTCTCGTCTTTGTCTCTGTGTGTCTGTCTCTGTTTCTCTGTCTCTGTGTCTCTATATGTCTCTGTGTTGTTTCTGTCTCTGTGTCTCTGTGTGTGTTTGTCTGTCTCTGTCTCTCTGTCTCTGTCTGTCTCTCTATGGGAAGTCTGGGCTTATTTCATGAATGTGGAAACTTTTCTTTTTAATACTTAAGACATTTTCTGACTTGGAACCCAGATCCAAATTGTGGTGGAGCTGTTCACTGCCAGCGAAAGTTATTCATCTGTGGAAAACAGATCCATAATGTCTGTTTTGTTTTCTGGTTCCTATCTTCTCAAGACAGCAGCTTTTCTCTTACCCCCCTCACCCTGCCTCCCCACCATGCTCCAGTGTCCTGTTGTACCTCTGGCCCAGGCCCAGTCATTTGCAGTGTACAACTATGAGATAGTGCCCTGGTGATAGATGATCCAGAGATGGAAAGAACCTAAAAAATCATTCTGGTCTAATCCCCTCCTTTTTACAGATAACACTGAGGCCCAGAGCCATTAAAATTTTGCATAAGACCACACAGGCAGTAAGTAGAAGAATTAAGATTTGAATTTTGGTCCTCTGACTTGAAGTGTGTGTGTGTTGGGGGGGAGGGTGGGCAGGGCAACAGGGGGTTTGTAAGGGCCCCTTAGAGCTACCTAGATGTCTGACCTTGGTTAGTGTGCCCTTGCTGACAGGGAAAACCTGAGGTGGGTAAAGAGGCATCCAGGTGTGCATTCTGCCTTTCAATGACTGCACATCAAACACGGGGGCATTGAGTATGCACCATCAATGGAGAAGCGCTCCCCACCTATCAGGACCCTGTTACCGGGACACTTGACAAAGGGGCAGACGGAAAGGGAATAAAAAGGGGAGGGGAATAAGGCTTGGGGACGGTGGCAGCAGAGCAGGGGAGAGCACCAGAGTAGCAGCAAGAGGAGATTTGTGAGACAATAAAGATGCTTGGCAATTCCACTGAGGTGTGTCGGACTATTCTGTCCATATCTGGAGTTCTAACCCTGAAGAGTCGTAGGGGCGACTGAGAGCACCCGCAGGGCCTTAGGGGAGGCCATGTGCAACTGTGGGGCTATGGTAGGTACTTTGTGGCCCCTGGGGCACCCGAGTCCGGCTGGCCCGGACAGGGGTTATTTTGTTTTTCCCCACTAGCAGTAAGGTATGCTTGACTGAAATTCAAGGAATTAGAAGATGGGGGAGGAAGGAAGGAAAGAAGGAAGGAAGGAAGGAAGGATTGAAGGAGGAAAGGAAGGAGGGGAAAGGAGGAAGAAAGAAAGGAATTTAGCTCTTCAAAGATAATTGAACACAAACACAAAGATTTGAGTGGTAGAGTATGACCCCTTCAAAATGTCGATCTCAGGTTACAAGTTGTATTTATTTATTAACTGCTAGGTTAGAGGTAATTCAGGACTCTAATTTTATTGACACATTTAACAAGGACTGAATTCATACTGGCTTTTTTCATGCTTTTGCTATATAAAACAGGGCATTCAGAGGATTTCATGCAATTCTTAAAGATTGTCAGTTTAAGGAAGGACATATCTCACCTTCCTTCCAAGAGTTATACCCTAGAATTGACCAAGGAACTGAAAAAAAAAAAATTAATTTCCAGGAAGGCTTCTTTTTTTTTGAAATGCTTTTAACCTCTTGCTGCAAAAACACAACACCTTTACAACTATGCCTGGACACAAGGCTCCTTAATGATTTTCCTAATAGATTAGTGTTTATTGCTTTTCTCTTATAGTCTAATTAATTGTAATCAAAACAGTTCACATTTCTCTGGGTTTATGAGAAGAAACTCCACCAACACTGTGTGGTAGAGAAGTGCTACCTGTATGCTTGAAGGAGCCCTCAATCTGGGAACTCTCTCCACTATTACAAATTAGAAATCTATGACTCAGTAGATTATAGGATCATAATACTATAGATTTAGAGCTGGAAATGACCTTAGAAGTCATTTAACTCAACACATTCATTTTACTAAAGGTAAAGAAATTAAGACCTAAAAGTTGAATACAGGTCATATAGGAAGTAGTATGTCAGAGAGCCAGGATTTTAACCCATGTGGTCTAACTCCCTCAAACCAGGACTTTTTCCACTTTATATCAAAATTTTCTACTGTGCATAAAGGCCATTCATGCGCACATGGGTATTAAGTGAAAGAGGCAAGATTTGAGCCTGTCTTACTGACTCCTAGCAAAGCCTTTGATCTACTTTGCTCATACTATACAGAGAGAGAGAGAGAGAGAGAGAGAGAAAGAGAAAGAGAGATATTTCAGATTATATGTAGTTTATAATAATATATATAGTCTATATTATATATGTATAGCTAAATAATAAGAATTAACCAGATAAAACCATGAACCACCATACAACATTACTCATAGAATCAAAGAAGAGCCATTCATTCATCTGTTAACTCTTTCCATGTTAAAGGCATCATGGACCTTTTATTTCCCAATCTTGGGTGGCTGGACATCACTTATCTTGCCAAGAAGTTTGAATTCCCACTAGTCAGGGGGCAAGTAACTAGTTAGAATAGCAGAGTCCTATTCATTACCACACAAATCCCAACTCTGAAACATACTGACTCTGCTACCTGGAAAGTCACTGACCCTCTTAGTGCTCTGATAACTCAATAAGACTGTAAGTCATAGAGAAGGTACAGTTCAACACAGGTAGAGGAAGATTCCTCTCCTGGGAGCTCTTTAGACCAATGAAAACAAAAGACAAGTCCCTATCCCTATCTTGTTTAAATAATAAAATTATCTTTGTAAAATATTTTAGGTTCTGCAAAAAATTTCTTTGCAATAATCCTTTTTAGTAAATAGTGCAAGTAGCATTGTTATACATTTCATTTTGCTTATTTAAAATTTTTTATTGAAATGCTTTATTTTTATGTCACCTTCATTTTCCAATATATCCTTTCCCCTTTTTCTACCCAGAAAGCCATCCTGTAGAACATGGAATGATAATAATGAAGAAGAGAAGGAAGTATATTTTTATAAATTGTCTTCTGACCAAGCTTGGTCATTTTAATTAAACCACTTCTAGATTTAGTTTCTGTTGTTTCTGTTCTTTCCATTCACATTGGTGTGATCATTGTGAATCTGTTTTCCTGGTTCTGCTTATTTCACATCACTTCAGTTCCTATCATATCTACTTTTGCCTCTCTGTATTCTTCATATTCATCATATTTACAGAACAGCTAGGTGTCAAAATATATAAAATCCTGGGCCTGGAATCAAGAAGACCTGAGTTCAAAGCTGGCCTCAGATGCTTACTAGCTGTGTTATCCTGGGCAAATAATTTAATATCTGTATTCTCCTGTTTTCTCACCTGTAAAATAGAGATAATAATACCTACCTTTCAGGGTTGTTGTGAGATTAATAATTATAAAACACTTAGCAAAGAAACAAAAGGAATGACTCTGTTACATTTATATATAATAATAATAATGCATTATGTATATATAACTCTTTGTATGCCTCAAAATATATGTTTGCTATTATTTTTTTGGGAGGAGCAGGAGGGCAGAGGTGGTTCTCGATCTGTGATTTATTTGTTATAAGAAATTCCTGAGGAAATAGCAGCTACAAACTCAAATTGGCAAGGCATTTTTTTCTTCTTCAATTTACACACTTAGAGACTTGCCTGGGGCTCTAAGCAATTAAAAGACTTGTTCAGGGTCATATAGCCAGTATTTGTCAAAAGATGAGACTTCAACACAGGTTTTCTAGACTGTGAGGCTGGCTTTCTATGCATTCATTATCTTATCCTATTATTATTCCTATTCACTGAACTCATTATTTTTCCTTCTAAACCCTCCTCCTCATCCTAACTTTCCTGTTCCTGTTGAGGAACATTCTTCCAGTCACCTAGGTGCACAACCTAGGTGCTTAGCACAGTGCCTGACACATAATAAGTGATATATAAATGCTATTCCCCCCACTGCCCCTGGCCCAAGTCCTGTCTCTTTTATCTTTCAGTCCTTCTATGTGCCCCCTTCTCTCCTATGACATTGCCACACACCTTATTATCTCATGCCTGGACTGTTGGTCTCCCTGCCTCAAATCTTTTTCTACTGCATTCCATTCTCCCCATTCACTTATGAAAGTGATCTTCCTAAAACTCAGGTCTGACCAGGTCAACCCCTATTCAGTTAATTGCAGTAGCTCCCTGTTACCTACAGGATCAAATATAAAATTCTCTGTTTGGCTTTTAATGCCCTGAGTAAACTGGCCTCTTCCTATTTTTTCCCCCCATTCTGATAATACTGTCACATAGCTTCGATCTAATTGCGTTGACCTCCTTAATGTTCCTTGCATAAGAAACTCCATTTCCTGATTCCCTGCATTTTCACTGGCTGTCCTTGCATGCCTGGATTGCTCTCCTGATTTTTCTCTGCCTCCTAGCTTCCTTGGCTTTTTGCATGTCTCAACCAAAATCCTACCTTCTACAAAAAGTCTTTCCCACTCCCTCATAATACTAGTGCCTTCTGATGATCAACTATGAAAGACTTGGCTATGTTGATTAAGACAGTGATCCAAGACAATTCCAAAAAACGCAGATGAAAAATGCCATCAGTCTCCAGAGAGAGAGAGAGAGAGAGAGCGAGAGAGAGCGAGCTGATGAACTCTGAATGTAGATTGAAGCATACTTTTTTAAATTTTATTTTTGTTGATTTCTGTGTGCTTTCTTTTGCAATACAGCTAATATGAAAATATGTTTTGGATAACTTCACAAGCATAATTGATATATTGCTTACCTTTTCAAGGGGTTGGGGAGGGGGAAAAAGGAGGGAGAGAATTTGGATCTCAATTTTTAAAAATTAAGGTTAAAATTAGTTTTACATGTAATAGTGGAATATTTAACAAAATGAAAAAAAAACCATTTAAAATAAAAAAAAAACCAAACAAATTTTAAAAATCCCAGTGCCTTCCCTTTGAGACTACTACCAATTTATCCTTGTTTGAACATAATTGCACATATATTACTTATTTATTTTGTATTTTTGGAGTGGGAGAAGGCAGGGCAATTGGGGTTAAATTACTTGCCCAAGGTCACACAGCTAGTAAGTGTTAATTGTCTGAGGCTGGATTTGAACTGAGGTCTTCAGGATTCCAGGACTGGTGCTCTATTCACTGCCCTACTTTAGCTACCCCAATATATCATGTTTTTACACAGTTGTTTGCATATGTCTTCCCCATTAGACTGTGAGCTACAGCAGAAACTGTTTTTGTCTTGTATTTAATAAAGTCTTTTTGATTTGACTATTCTGGACTGCCTTTCTCTTACAAATTAATTTATTTACTCAATATATGACTTGGAAATTTTCATAATAGTAATATATGCTGAATAGAGTCAATATGATATAATGAATAGGGGACTGGTCATTTAGTCAGAAGATACGGGTTGGAATCTTGCTTCTTGTTATAAATAATATCTATGTGAGCCTGGGCAAATTCTTTAACCTCTTGGTATCTTGGGCAAATCTCAAAGACTGTTATCTCAGAGCTGTCAGTTTGGATTGGTAGATGGAGTTTTCATACAGGGAGTGCCCCATTGTAAAGCCAAGCACTAGTAGCTTTTCAGAAGAACGTTGTGAAGGTTCTGATTATGTAGTATAGTAAACACTCTATTTATTACATAACATAAAAGAAGCTTTTAAGGTTCTGATTATATAGTATAGTAAACACTATTTATTACATAACAAATCAAAGCAAAACATTCACAGTAAATCAAGGTACAGCATTCACAATATTACAACTTATGACAGAAAATAAAAATACAGCATTCACAACAACTTATCACAGAAAATGACCACATAGTTTCCACTACAGTGGTCACAAAGTTTTGAGCAAAGAACAATCATTTAGTAACTCAAGCATTTACAAAATCCTTAATTCAATCACAAAGTACAATAGTCAAAGTTTTCCACTCATGGGGCATACTAGGTTACAAATCAATTACTTATTCAGTCATCAATCACTAAGTACAATCATTTAGTCAATCAATCATCCTTCCTTATTCACTATTAACATTGGAAACTACACAGACTCTTTACCCCTAAGTAACTAGTAAATTTACAATTTCTCAGTCAGTATGCAGTATCCAAGTAAAGTCTTCTTTCAGCTTGACTCAGGGTTGGTCTCTTGGATTGCCTGGATCCTCTTCCATGGTCCCAGATCCTACCTGAATTCACCAAACTGTCACCTGGGTTCAAAGGCAGACAGCTCCCAAGTCCTTGTCCAGCTCTCTGAGCACTTCCTGCTCCACATTGGAGCTCAAGTGTCCAGTCCATCTTAAAACCTTCCCAGTCTCTGTTCCCAGGAAGTCAAGGCTTAATTGAGCCACAAACAAGTTTAAACAACATATCAGCATCACAATCATGCTTCCTCAGTCTTCAGCAGCTCTGGCTGACTGTTAGAAATCCTCAACAGCCTCAATAGTTCTGGCTGGTCCTCAGCTCTGACTGGTTCTCGGAAATCCTCAGCAACTCCTGCTAGCCCTCGAACTCATCAGAAGTTTCAGCTGGTTCCCAAAATCAAAATCACTCCATCCAGGTTTTCAAAATCAAAATCATTCTCTCAAACCTGGGAGGTGCTTTCTTCTTCAGCCTCCTTGGCTCCTCTTTAGCCTCCACTGAGCCTGCTCCAAGAAAATCTCCCTCTCCCTCTCTGAGGCTTTTCTGACATTCACACAGCATTTGCTTCCTGTTTCAGCCAACCCCTTCCTGTTATGTCAGCAACAGGAGACAGGAATTCATACCTTCTGTTTCCCCAACAGAGGCTTGATCAGCTACTAAGTGCTAAGTACCTGCTACCTTTGCCAACCCAAAGAGATCTTCAAATTCAAATTACATCACCATTACACCCACATTGATGAAATCCTAGTTTTAAAGAAAACTAAGGGGGCTATAGAAATATATAGTGTAATTATTATTGAGTGGCAGGTTCAAGTAGTAGAAAAAGCACTTTATTGGGGTCAGTAACACTTACTTTAAGTCTTTCTTCTCACATCTTTCTATGTGACCATGAGCAAGTTACTGAACTTCTCTGGACCTCAGTTATCTCATATAAATAATGGGTAACCTACTACCTGTAATTTCTACCACATAGGATTGTCATGAGGCTTAAAATAATATATGTGGACTACTTTAAAATTGATACATGAGAATCTATTAATATTATTGTCATACAGCTGACTCTCATGGAAAGAGTTCTGGACTTGAGAGTAGTCAGATCTGGGTTGAAAAACTGTCTAAGGCATTTACCACCTCTTTGGCAATAGTCAACTGATCAGAAATGGCTAACATTTATAATGTGCTATAAGGTTTGCAAAGTTTATTACATGAGTTATCTCATTTGATCCTACTAAATGGAAAAAAAATATATTTGCATTACCAACTTCATAGCGTTGCTGAATGATCATAAATAGTATATGTATGTGTGGGGAAAAAAATATAAGAATGTTCAGCACGGGCACTGATATAGCACTTTAAAGTTTATAATAAGCATTCCTCCCAACTCTGTGGCAGGTCTTATTAGCCTTATTTAAGGAGAAGCGATTTGTCTGTGCATTCCATTAATAATGAAACATTTTAAAAGAAAACAATTTCTTTCAATGGATTTTGTCACTGTCTATGGTTTCAACATTAGGAATTCTGAATAAAACATTCTGACTGCAGATGTGGTAGTTACTGGACCTCATATAGCAGTGTTTTATCAAAGAAGTCTTGTAGGGTATTGGGGCAGAATAAATTATTTTCCTGAATATCCACTTGAGAATTTAGCTCCATGAAGGATTTATTTTTGTTGTTAAGTCATTTTCAATCATGTCCGAATTTGTGGCCCCTTTGGGGATTTTCTTGGCAAAGATCCTCAAATTGTTTGCCATTTCTGTCTCTAGCTCATTTTAGAGATGAGGAAACTGAAGCAAACAGGGTTAAGTGACTTGCCCAGGGTTCTACAACTAGTAAGTGTCTGAGGCCAGTTTTGAACTCAGGAAAATGAATCTTCCTGACTTCAGATCCAGCACTCTATGTACTGTGGCGCCACCTAGTGGCCCCGTGAAGCATTATAGAATTATAATATCAGGTTGAGAGATACCTGGGGCCTTAGAGCCATTGGGTCCGGCCCCTTCATTTCACAGATGACTGAGGAATGGAGAAGTTTAGAGTCTTGGCCAGGGTAACGTCGATAGTAAGTATTTGGGACAAGATTTGAATTAAAGTCTTCATGACTCCAAGTTCCATGCTTTATCTGGGGAATGGCTAGACTCCACATTTCATGGAAACAGAAATTTTGTCCCAGATAATTTTTATGCTCCTTTGACATTTGTTCTAATGTTCGGAGCAGGGTCAACAGCTCTTCACTTTGTTTTGGTCATATCTGATTCCTGGAAAATGATGGTAGCTATAGAAATAATTAAATAAATAAAGATGGTTTGCCGTCATGGAGCTTAACGATCACTACATATCGTGGTATGATCAACAGTGCTGTAGAGACCCATATGGATTATAAATTCTGACAGCAACGAAGGACAATTTCTGATATAGCCTCAGAAGCTGTGTTTCCTCAGATGTGTAGACCCAGACTTTGTAAAGAAAGCCTACATGTGATTCAGAAACAACTCCAGGCTACCTTCCATGCCCAGGTTGGTCTTTAAATCACAACAGGCCAGAAAACTGTCATGGTCTTTTGTTCTTTTCACCTAAGAAAGCCTGAGTTCAGGGCTGCTTTTTCTTGGGTTCTAGATCCTGGAAGGCTAGCAGCTCATTACTGTGACCTTGGCAAGTCAGATCTGACCTGCTCACATCTCAATTGCTTCAACTATTATAAAATTAGACAAACCCGGCTGAGAAGCTGAGGCTGCGTGGAACAGAGCTTTTCACAGAAAATAAATGGCAAAAAAAATTACAGCTTCCTAACTCTGCAACTCCAATCTTTCACTGGTAATTTAAATTTTAAAATGTTTCTATTATAAACCCTCAAGCATAGTTTCTACAGGGTTCATCTCAGATTTTCCCATAACAATTCCGTCCCTTGAAAAAATCAGTCAAACTTAGAAAATAATAGGAGAGTTGAAAATAGAAAGATAAAGACTTTCTCGTACATTTTTCTTATTCAGGTTAGATGATAATTTTGTTTACTCGGTTCAGGTAAAATTCCAGTTGTGTTGTGAGCTTTACAGAGGAATGAAAAATTGATTTTCTTCTTGTACAGCATGGAGCACACAGACTCCTATAATCTTCATATAATCTTTACAGTGATATGTAAAGAAGTCTACTACCTTGTAGAAATATATTAGGACTGGGGGGAGGCGAGAGGAGAAAATTTGGAGCTCAAAAACTTGTGGAACTGAAAGTTGTAAACTAATAGTAAATTAAAGGAAAAAAAACCACAAAAAAGGAAATATATTAGGACTACAATGGTATAAAATTTTCATTGTCCCAACTAAATCATATCAAAAGCCCGGATTGACATATTACAAATGTACAACTGAATGATGCTAAATATTTCCTGTGCCATTCTACCTGACCTTCGTACCCTTCCCTAAACACCCCCTAATGTCTGTCTCTGCTTTGGGATATTTCTTGTCCCTAAGTCTGTTGAATATGTTACTCTAAGAGCTGTCGTATGCCAAGGCATGCTTTGGCACTTTGGGTAATTTACCTTTTTTTTATTTTAATATTTTGTGGGCATCTAGCTGTCCAGCTGATTTGGAACACCAAGATTTGTGAGCATCTTAACTGTTATCATCGGCTGTATGACTTGGCACCAAATCTCTGTTCTGCTTAAATTATTTATTTATTTTTGGGTCACGCTCTGACTATATTTTAAAAGTAAATAAGGATTCATTGGAAGTGGAGGATGTATTGAAAAGCAAGCAATTTGTTTAATATAATGATTGCACTTAAGGGATACTTTTATTTGCTTGTCTGGTCTGTTCTTCCTACCTGATGTTAATATTATCTGACTTATTTAGTCAATAATTTCAGAGAACAATTATTTTCCTTGACCTCTGCCACAGATGTCTGTAATTCCCTGAGTCATAGATATTAATGACCCTATCGACTAATATTTCAGTACCACGGCTCTTGACTATTGGATGAAATAATGGGAGAGGGACTAGATATATGATTTTGTTGGCAAAAGGAACTGTCAGGGGAGGAAACTACCGCTTGCAACATAGCAACTCAGCATTTTTTCCTGCAATTTATAGTCGTAGAGAATTGCCCAGGACCTTGAGAAATTAATGAACTTGCCCAGTGTTCACAAAGCTATTGTATGTGTCAGAGGTCAAATTTGAACCCAGCTCTTCCTGACTTCCAGGGGAGCTCCCTATCCAGTACCCCATGCTAGATGAAGCATGCCTACAGCAACTGTTGAAGGCATTTCCCAGGTTCCTTGTCCGTGGTCCTATTGCTCCTGCTTTTGACTAATATAATTTTCTTCCTATTCTAATCCTGCAATGGAATCTATTTGATTTATTCACTGGAAATAAACATTATAAATTCATCTAGCTTGTCATTTTTCAAATTCTATCAAGCTCCATACATATCCAAATATATGCTAAGCACTGGAATTGACCATGGACAATTTGAAGGAATTTTCCCCATAAATTTTCCATGAAGATACATACCAGAAGCAGTAACACGGATTGCCTGTGGCAGTAACTTCCTCCAGCACCCATTTGTTTTTTGCAAATATACAATCCGGGTGTTAAAAGATGTGCATTGCATTGGCAATCAACATAAGTAAGTTTCCACCCTATCTCCTCTAGAATTCCTGATGCTTCTGAAAGTTTGATTTGATGAAAAATGATAATTTTCTTAATATACATAGTTTTAATCTGTCTCCTCCAAACCCTTAAAGGAAGTAGGCATTGAAAACCTGAAGATGTGAATTAAGATGAATAAATGGTTATGCTGGGTTAAAGCATTGTCAGTTTTATTTTTTATTTTATTATCCTAGATATAAATGTAGCGTCCTAAATAAACACTTTGGAGTTCCCTTCCCTGTAAATATGTATTTCTCTTTCTATTATGCCATAAAATTATGTTAAATTAATACTGAAAATCTGATATTTTATACCTGTTGAGATCCTAGAGCTAACACACTTGCCTTAATTGTCTGAAGTATCTATACATGTATATATATATATATATATATATATATATATATATATATATATATATACACACACACATACACACAAACATATGCATATATATCTGCAGATATACGTATACATGTGTGCACCTATGTTACAGCTAGGTGGTAAAGTAGATATCACTACACTAGCCCTAGAGTCAGGAAGACTCATCTTTCTGAGTTCAAAACTGGTCTCAGATACTTACTTGCTTTGTGACTATGAGCAAGTCACTTAACTCTGTTTGCTTTATTTTCCTCATCTGTAAAATGACTGGTCAAGGGGCGTCTAGGTGGCACAGGGGTCAGCTAGGTGGTGCAGTGAATAGAGCACCGGCCCTGGAGTCAGAAGGACATGAGTTCAAATCTAGCCTCAGACACTTGACACACTTACTAGCTGTATGACCTTAGGCAAGTCACTTAAGCCCAATTGCCCTGCCTTCCCCCTCCAAAAAAATGACCTGGGGAGGGAAATGGCAAACTTTTTACTTTGCCAAGAACCTTTGCCAGGAAAGCCCCAAATGGACTCACAAGAAGTTGCATACTGCTGAAGAATTGGCTGAACAACAACCCCCCCCCCACTGCAACACAATATGATATATATGTGTCTGTACATACATATATATACACACATTTGTATTTGTGTATATATATATATATATACATACATATATAGGAATGTGTATACACACATGCACACATACACACACACATATATCAAAATCAGGAGGATTTTTGAGTTCAAGTCTTGCCTTTGACAATACTAGATATATAACCAAGCACAAATCATTGAAACTCTCAGTTTGTTTCTTTCTAGCTCTGTGTCTCCGTCTCTCTGCTTCTCAACTTACACAGCACTTACATAGGAAATTCTACTTACAGAAAGGATAACATTATTTAATAGGATTAACAATCAGACTAACTTTGGTGAAATTAAGGGAGGAATTTAAAAAAAGCGATTGAAGATGAAAATCATTTTTATAAAGACAGTACAAATTTGTCTTAGGATGGGTGGGAAGAGAAAACAAAATGCATTTTTGTAACATATCAAGTTTAATGCATGATGGAAAATCCTGGCTGCCTAAATACCAGGAGACCTGATGATATGAAAATGTGTCATTTTGAAAGGAATTGTATGTAACAATAATAAGAGTTTGCTTGTTTATATAACACTTCAAGGTGTGACAAGGGTTTTATGTAATTTATCTTATATGATCTAGGAAAATTAACCTTATGAGGTAGATGCTATTATCACCCACGTTTTGCAGATAAGGAACAGTAATCTGAGAGAGGTTATAACTTGCTCAGTGTCACACAGTTTGTAAAGGAACATGGATTTAGAGGTGAAAGTGACCTTAAAAGGCATCAAATGTAACTAAGTCATTTTATAGGTAAGGAAACTGAATTTCAGAGAGGTTAAATGACTTGCCTGGGGGTAACAAAGCTAACAAATGTCTGAGATAGAATTTGAATTCTACTCTTTTAGGCCATTTCTCTCTCTCTCTCTCTCTCTCTCTTTCTCTCTCTCTCTCTCTTTCTTCCCTTCTCTCTCTCCCTCTCACCCTCTGTGTATGTTTCTGTTGCACTCTTTCTGTCTGTCTCTCTCCATATATGCATGCACAGCTATATATACATATATGTACACACATAATGAGGCATGGACAAATAGGCTGCAATCTGTACCACCGAAGGAGGTACTTACCCACATCTATGGAATCATAGAGCCATTGGAGTACTGAAGGACTGATGTATAACATGTACATATGTATGTATAGACAGATATACATATATGTAGATATGGAAGACCTGAATTAAAATCCTGCCTTCAATATTTGTTAGCTATGTGCATGAGAGAGAGAGAAAGAGAGGCAGAGAGAGAGAGAGAAAGAGAGACAGAGAGGGAGAGAGAGAGAGAGAGACGGAGGGAGAGAGAGGGAGAGAGAGAGAGAGATAAAGGGAGAGAGAGAGAGAGAGAGGGAGAGAGAGAGAGAGGGAGAGACAACACAGGATAGGAATAGGAATCGGCATAGAGATAATGACTAGGCATAGAATTTCATTGTTTTAGTGAACTGCAGGATGAGGAAACTCCATTTACTAATGTGGCTCATCATTTTTTCTCCAGCTCAGAATTTTATAAAGTTATTTATAACACTAAGAAGTTAAGGGGATGGCTAGGTGTTGCACTGTCCCTGGAGTCAGGAGGATCTGAGTTCAAATTTGGCCTCAGACACTTAACACTTACTAGCAGTGTGACCTTGGGCAAGTCACTTAACCCCAATTGCCCTCCAGAAAGCAAAAAAAAAAGTTAAGTGACTTTCTCAGATTCACATAGTGCATCTGTGTCTAGCACATAGTAGAATTTTATTGAATTCTTATTGACTGATATAAGCCAGTATGTGTCAGAAGCAGGATTCGAACCCAGGTCTTCCTAGTTTCAAAGCCAGCTCTTGACATATCATTATTATCATATACCCTCATATATGCATATATGTGTGTGTGTTCTAAGTCTCTTTTAGCTTTTGTTTGATATTTTATTTTCTCCCAGTTACATGCAAAACTGATTATTAACATTCATTTTTAAAACTTTGAGTTCCAGATTCTCTCCCTTCCTCATTCCCCACTCCCACCCCCACCTTGAGAAGGAAAACAATTTGATACGGGTTATACATGTGTAGTCGTGCAAAATATATCCATAATAGTCATGTTGTGAAAGAAAACACAGACCAAAAAAAAAGCCTGTGGAAAAATAAAGTAAAAAAAAAGTACACCAATCTGTATTCAGACCCCATCAGTTCTTTCTCTGGGGCTGGATAGCATTCTTCATCATAAGCCCTTCAGAGTTTTCTTGGATCTTTGTAATGCTTAGAATATTTAGATCATTCATAGTGGATCATCTTACAATATTGCTGTTACTTTGTACATAGTACATTTTACTTTGCCTTAGCCCATACGAGTCTTTCCAGATTTTTCCGAGAGAATCCTACTCATCATTTCTTATAGTAAATAGTACTTCATCATAATCACATACCACATTCATTGTCCAATTGATTGGTTTCCCCTCAACTTCTAATTCCTTATCCCAGAAAATAGCTGCTATAAATATTTGTGTACATATAGGTTCTTTTCCTTTTTAAAAAAAATCTCTTTTGGGAAACAGACCTAGTAGTGGTATTGCTAGGTCAAAGGGTATGCATGGTTTTGGGGCATAATTCCAAATTGCTCTACAGAATTGCTGAAGCAGTTCACAACCCCACCAGCAGTGCATTAAAGTTTAATTTTTCCTACATTCTCCTCCAACATTTGTGATTTATCTTTTCTGTTCTGTTAGTCAGTCTAATAGGTATGAGGAAGTACCTCAGAATTGTTTTAATTTGCATTTCTCTAATTGATAGAGCATTAAAAAAAATATGGCTATAGATAGTTTTGAATATTTCATTTGAAAACTAATCATATCTTTTAATCATTTATTGATTAGGGAATGTCTCCTTTTTATTAAATTTGATTCAGTTTTCTATGTTTGAGAAATGAGGCCTTTTTCAGAGAAACTTACTTCAACATTTTTTTCACATTTATTATTGCTAACTGTATTTCCCTTACATCCTATTTCCCTTCTTTTATTCTATTGTCTCTCCTTTTACCCTGTCCCTCCTCAAAAGTGTTTTGCTTCTGATTACCCTTTCCTTGAACCTGCTCTCCCTTCTATGACCACCACTCCCACTTTTTTTTTTTTATCCCCTTCCCTTCCTACTTTCCTGGAGAGTAAGATAGAGTTCTATATCCAAGTGAATGTGTATGTTATTCCCTCTTTGAGCCAATTGTGATGAGAATAAAGTTCACTCATTCCCTCTTGCCTCCTCCCCCTTCCCCTCCACTGTAAAAGCTTTTTTTTGCCTTTTTTATGTGAGATAATTTATCCCATTCTACCTCTCCCTTTCTCTTTCTGCCTGTGTATTCCTCTCTCCCCCCTATGTCATATTGAACTCACATATGTGTCCTCTGTCTATATATACTGGTAACTACACTAATAATGAGAAAGGTCTTATCAATTACAATGATCATTTTCCCACTTAGGAATGTAAACAGTTTAAAATTATTAAGTCCCTTATGATTTCCTTTTCCTGTTTACTTTTTTATGCTTCTCTTGAGTCTTGTATTTGAAAGTCAAATTTCCTATTCATCTCTGGTCTTTTTTCATCAAGAATGATTGAAATTCCTCTATCTCATTGAACATTGAATATCCTTTTTTTTTTTCCCCTCAAGGATTATACTCAGTTTTGCTGGGTAGGTGGTTCTTGGTTGTAATCTTGACTTCTTTGACACTCGCTTTGGAATATCATATTCCAAGTCCTCTGATCCTTTAATGTAGAAGCTACTAAATCTTGTGCTATCCTGACTGTGGCTCCAAGATACTTTAATTTCTTTTTTCCCTATATGCTTGTAATATTTTTTCCTTGACCTGGGAACTCTGGAATTTGACTACAATATTCCTGGGAGTTTTCATTTTGGAATCTCTTTCAGGAGGTGATCAGTGGATTCTTTTAATTTTTGTTTTACCCTCTGGTTCTAGAAAATCTTATCTTTTTCCCTTGATAATTTCTTGAATGATGATATCTAGGTTCTTTTTTAAATCATGGCTTTTAGGTAGTCCAATAACTTTTAATGATCTCTCCAGGATCTATTTTCCAGGTCAGTTGTTTTTCCAAGGAGATATTGCACACTGTCTTCTATTTTATTTCATTTTTAGTTTTTGTTTTATTGTTTCTTGATTTTTTATAAAGTCATTAGCTTCCATTTTGATCCATTCTAATTTTTAAGGAATTATGTTCTTCAATGGGCCTTTGGATTTCCCTTTCCATTTGACCATTTTTTCTTTTTAAGGCATTCTTCTCATTGGTTTTTTTGAGCTCTTTTATCATTTGATGTAGCCTATTTTTAAGGTGTTATGCTCTTCAATATGTTTTGATGTCTCCTTTACCAAGCTGTTGACTTGTTTTTAATGATTTTCTTGCATCACTCTCATTTATCTTCCCAATTTTTCTTCAACCTCTCTTAGTTGATTTTCAAAATATTTTTTTAGCTCTTCCATGGCTTCAGACCAATTCATATTTTTCTTGGAGGCTTTGGATGTAGGAGCTTTGATTTTGTTGTCTTCTTTAGAATGTGTGTTTTGGTATTCCTTTTTACCATAGTAATGTTCAATAGTCAGAGGTTTTTCTGTTGTTTACTCATTTTCACAGTCTATTAGTTAACTTTTAACTCTTTGTTAAAGTAGGGCTCTGCTTCCAGTGTGGAGGGTGTACTGTCACAAGCTTCAGGGTTTTTGTGTAGCTGTTTTCAGAGATACTTGTAACATCAAGCACCCTAGCATACCTAGGGCGGCTACTAGCACAGGTTCTTAGGTCTGCTTTTCTAAAGGAAAGCAACTCAAAATGGGTTAACAATTTTACTTTAATCAAACATAT
>CM053585.1:198259467-198278250 GCA_028646515.1 Pseudochirops corinnae | reverse complement strand
ATTGCTGACTCTCTTTTCATGATTTGCTTGCAACATTCTTATTTCTCTTCCCAATTTTTCTTCCACTTCTCTTATTTGGTTTTCAAAGTCCTTCTTCAGCTCATCTCTAGCTTTAAGGCATTCTTCATGTTTATTGGAGGCCCCTGGTGGAGAAGCTCTGGCTGAACTCTCCTCCTCCCTTTCTTTGCCATGATCTTTCTTTTCCTCAAAGAAGGAATCTAGGGTTTGGTTGCTGTTCTTACTTTGCTTCTTATGATTATTCTTACTCATAGTTGGTCAGTCCGTGATTTTTTTTTTTAAATCTCTGTGGGACTCTGCTTCCAGAAGGGAAAGCTCTGTCCCAAATTGCTGGGGTCCTCCTGGCTGCTGTAGCTCTCAGGAAGGTGCTGGGTCGCTTTCCTACTTACTTCCGGCTCACTGGATGATGAAGACTCCAGGACCAAGGCCCAAGATCGCAATCCGGATCCAGGCCGCTCAAAGTGAGAGCACTTGGCCTCTAAATGATCACTTAGTCCCCCTGCTGTCTGCAGGCCGCAGGCATGGAAGCTGCAATGCAGAGGCAGGTACAAAACCTCTGCCTTTCACTTTCCAGCCCTGGAGGCCTTTCAGCCGGACTGCTTTTCTCCCCCGATTTCGCAAGGCCAACTGACCTAGTTCTGAACGCTGCTCGCAGCTGCCACTAATCCGAGGCTCCTTGGCTCCTTCCGTCCAGCAGCCCCTGGGGCTCAGCCAGGGCTTCAGGCCAGGCTGGTTTTTGTTTGCAGTGCTGATATGGTTCCTCGTAGCTGAGCTGACTTTAGTAGAAAGTATATTTGTGTGTGTTTTGGAGTTCTAGGATTAGTTTAGAGTCCTATTTTATGGGTATTTTTGGGTGGCTATGTGAGAGCTGCAATATGTTGCTGCTCCTATACCGCCATCTTGGCTCTCTGCCCCTCCCCCCCCCGAGTTTCGGCCTCAGACATTTAACTCTTACTAGCCGTGTGACCTTGGGTAAGTCACTTAACCCCAATTGCCCTGCCTTCCCCCTCCAAAAAGAAAGAAGAAAGAAAGAAAAGAAAGAAACTAAGATACAATAAGAGGAAATAACTTGCCCAAGGTCATCCAGCTAAAGTGGTGAAAGGTAGAACCTGAAGATAGTCTTCCTAACTCCAAGCCCAATTCTCTATCCATTTCACCAGAAGTTCTAAACTTTTGGGGGCAGATCCAAGATGGCAGAGTAAAAGCATGTACTTGGTGTGAGCTCCTACTCCAATCACTTCTAGTACATGTAAAAAAATTACTCTAAACAAATTTTAGAGCTACCGAACCCAAAAAGTGACAGAGGGAAACAAATCTCCCACTGAAGGCAGCCCAGCGGGCTGCCAGGAAGGGTCTATCACAGCACATTGGGAGCCAAGCACAGCTCCACATGAGCCATGTGGTCCTGGCCCCAGAGAGGCCCCGACCAGTGGCAGCAGAGCAGACTTCAGGATAGTGAATCACCAGAAGCCATGGTGGTTTTCAGACTTCTCAATCCATTAATGCCAAAAAAAAAGTAAAAAGTCAGTGGGGAACTCTGTTGGAATAGGGGGACTGAAGAGGGTGGTCTGCAGCTCCACCTAGGTGAGAAGTGGTGAGGGTGTGGTGGTGGTTGTAGCCACTGCTATATGGATTTCTCCAGAGCTCCCAGCATGCAGATTGTAGGGGACCAAGCAACCATTCAGAGGGTAATTGCTCTTGCTTGAACCTGCTTGGATCTGGATGGCTGTCTTAGGTGGTGGCCTTGGGGTGTGTGGCCAGTGTGCCAGAGCTTGTGGGGGCTGTAGAGAGTGTGACCTCCTGTTACTTCCAGCAGCTGGGAAAACCCCAGTGATTTGGGACAAAGCTCTCTCCATTCTGGAAAGAGAGTTCTACAGTGGCAAAGAGCTCAAAAGTCAAGTAATAGACTGACAAGATGAGCAAGCAGAGCAAACACAATCAGACCATAGATTTCTTTTTGGGGGACAAATAGGATAAAAGCATGGAACTGGAGGAAGACAATAAAGTCAGAACTCCTGCACCAAAAGCTTCCAAGAAAAATATGAACTGGTTACAGTCCATGGAGGAGCACAAGAAGGATTTTGAAAATCAAGTAAGAGAAATGGAGGAAAAATTGGGAGGAGAAATCAGCATGATGCAAGAAATTCATGAAAAGTGAGTCAACAGCCTCCTAAAGGAGACCCAAAAAAATACTTAATAAAATAATACCTTAAAAAAAAAGACTAACTCAAATGGCAAAAGAGACCCAAAAAGCCAATGAGGAGAAGAATGCCTTAAAAAGCCAAATTGCCCAGATGGGAAAGAGATTTCAAAAACCCACTGAAGAGAATAATTCCTTCAAAATTAGACTGGAGCAATATTAGTTATTTTTGCTAATAACTTTATGAGAAATCAAGATATTATAATACAGATCCAAACAAATGAAAAAAAAAAGAAGGCAATGTGAAATATCTCATTGGAAAAACCACTGAACTGGAAAATAGATACAGGAGAGATAATTTTAAAATTATTGGACTATCTGAAATTCATGATCAAAAAAAGAATCTAGACACCATCTTGCAACAAATTGTCAAGCAAAACTGCCCTGATATTCTAGAACCACAGGGCAAATTAGAAATTGAAAGAATTCACCAATCACCTCTTGAGGAAGATCCCAAAAAGAAAACTCCTAGGAATATTATAGCCAAATTGCAGAGTTCCCAGGTCAAGGAGAAAATACTACAATCAGTCAGAAAGAAATAATTTGAGTATTGTGGAAACCCAATCAGGATAACACAAGACCTAGCAGCTTCTACATTAAGGGATCAAAGGGATTGGAATATGATATTCTGAAAGTCAAAGAAACTAGTATTAAAACCAAGAATCACCTGCCCAGCAAAACTGAGAGTATAATGCTCAGGGGAAAATATGGTTATTCAATGAAATAGATGATTTTCAAGCATTCTTGATGAAAAAAACAGAGCTGAACAGAAAATTTGACTTTCAAATACAAGAAGGAAGAGAAGCATGCGAAGGTAAACAGGAAAAAGAAATCATAAGGAACTTATTAAAGTTGAACCATTTCCATTCCTATGTGGAAAAATGATAATTATAACTCATAAGACTTTTCTCAGTCTGAGGACAGTTGAAGGGAATATGTGTGTGTATACATATATACATAGATATATGTATGTATAGGAGGATGTGTGGGTATATAAATATATATGTGAGTGTGTGCATATGTATGTACATGTATACAAAGACAGAGGGCATAGGATGAGTTGAATATGAAGAGATGATATCTAAAAAATAAAATTAACAGGTGAGAGAGGAATTTATTCAGAGAAGAAGAAAGGGAGAGATAGATCAGGGTAAATTATCTCATATAAAAGAGGCAAGAGAAAACTATTACAATGGAGGGGAAGAGCAGGAAGGTAAAAGGGAATGTGACAATCTTATTCTCATTGAATTTAGCCTAAGGAGGGAATAACAGACACAATAAATTGGATTTCTTACTCTACAGGAAAATAGGGGGGAAGGAGAAAAGAGGAGGGGATGATAAAAGGGAGGGCAGATTGGGAGAGAGGGTGGTTAGGAACAAACACTTTTGAAAACGGACAGGGTCAAAGGAAAAAATAGAATAAGTGAGTAGCAGGATTGTATGGAGGGAAATATAGTTAGTCTTTCACAATATAACTACTATGGAAATGTTTTGTGTAACTACACATGTACAACCTATATTGAACTGCTTATTTTCCCAGTAGGAGTGAGTGAGGAGGGAAGAAGGGAAGAAATCTGGAACCCAAAGTTTTAAAAACAAATGTTTAAAAAAATTGTTGTTGTTGTGGGTTTTTTTTTTTTTTTTTACGAGCAACTGGGAAATAAGATATATAGGCACTGGGGTACAGAAATCCATCTTGCCTACTCAAAAGTTGGGCAGGGGAGGATATAACAAAACCAGATTGGGAGAAGAGGTACTCTGTATGCTCACTATTTTTGGGTGGGAGTAGGGGAAAGACAGGGAGAAAATTTTGTAACTGAAAATCTTGTGGAAGTGAATGTTGAAAACTAAAAATAAATAAATTGGAAAAAAAATTAATTTTTTTAAAATTTCTTAACTTGTATATATATATAGACATGGACCCCTTCAGCAGTCTGATGAAGGCTATAGCTCCCTTATCAGAATATTGTGATTAAATGCACAAAATAAAATACATAGGATTACAAAGGAAACTAGTTATATTGAAATAATTATTTTTTTAAAAATGTTTTTAGTTCACAGAACCCAGATTAAACCCTGCACTATATCATGCCACCTAAATTTAAATACCTTCTCTGAATCTTACTAGCTATGTAATCATATTCAAAGGGTGGCTAGGTGGTACAGTGCATATAGTACTGGGCTAGCAATCAAAAGGTTTCATCTTCATAAATTCAAATCTGACCTCAGACACTTACTAGAAATGTTACCTTGGTCAAGTCACTTAACCCAGTTTACCTCAGTTTCCTCATCTGTAAAATGAGATAAAAGAGGAAACGGGAAACCACTCCAGTATCCTTGCCAAGATAACCCCAAAATAGGTTCTTGAAGAGTCAGACACCAGTCATTAAACCTCCCTAAACTTCAAGGCAACTCCTTAGGACTAAATCATAGGTGGATCGGTGCCTGAGTATAAGAAGTTCCCATACTGGGGCCCTTCCAACATTGATGAAATAACCGATTATTTGCATATTTCTGTACAATAATTATGAAAAGAAATAATCCCTGCTTAGTTCAAGTTACTCTGTAGAGCTAAAATGAATAAAGCGGTGTTTATGAAGAAATATTACATAAGTGAGACCTTTCACTAACTTAGATTGCCACTCAGCTCAGAGAGTTGCTTATACTAGAAAGGTCCAATTATTCCTCAGCTATTTAGTTCAATGTGGTTTTGTTTTTCTTGGAATTTGTTTGAATGGAGCTTAATAATATCACAGAACTGTATTATTAGGAAACTAGTTCTAGTGATATTCCATTTATTTATTTCCTTTACACAGGTTATAATCTAGTGACCGTCAGCGAGAGATTTAATCTCCTTTCTCCTCTCTCTGTCTATATGCCAGCCTCCAGTCTTATTTATATGAAATAAGTTTCCTAGGATCTGTCTTTTTTCTATGCCATGCACATAGTCAGGATATAGCTTACTTCTGTTGTAAACAGATAAAGATATGACAGAAGTATTTTCCAACAGATAGATAAAACATTTAGACCAAATTATTTCTTCTTTCCAAGAGTTGTTAAGATAATGAAAGTACATCATGGAATGAGACAAAACTATTTGACATATATCCTAGATCACTGTCTATTGACAAGTAATAGCCTTATTTGCAGAACCATAGGGAGTTAATGATACATCATTGGTACAGTTTCATTTCCAGAACTAACGCTAAGTTCTTTTAAGGTCAAATACCCTTTCAAATTCAAATGATTTTTTAAGCCTTTTCCACAATTTTAGAAGTTCCAATTGATATGAAAATTCATATTTATCAAACATAAAATTTCCATTTATACTTTAAAAAGAATTCTTTACAATGGACTCCAAAAACATTTAAGATGGGGGATGGAAGTACTGATTGAGTGATTTCATTAATAAAGGAAATTTCTTTTACCAGTGCAGGTCTGCACCTTCCCTACAATACATAGTCTCAGAGACTTGCCTAGACTCTGAGAAGTTAAGAGACTTGCTCAGGAGCACAAAGACAGTATGTATCTGAGGTGAGACTTGAACATAGGGCTTCTTGATTTTGAAAATGGCTCCATACTGTCTCACAGTTAATACTCCATCAAAAAAGATGAAGTACACCAATATGACTGCTCTGTTAAAATGGAGTAAGTACTTTGACTCTGCTATGGCAGAAATTTTAAAGTACAGGTAAATGTGGGTAGCAGGGAACTTTTCACAAGTTTTAGAGTGGGTGAGAAATAAAGTGAATAAGGTATCTGTGTTAATTTTTTTTAAGTATGTACTTCTGAACATAATATATTTTGTATCTCAGAAGGTCATGCCCACATAGCAATAATGTGTAAATAGATGTAGAGTAACAACTGTTTTAAGAACAATGCAAGGCATTATGAGTAATGTACGTGGTAGCATTATCTAAGGCTTTTAATAATGTTTTATGGCTTATTATGTGTTTTGTTGTATAAAGAGAACAAAGATTTGGGTTATAAACCTGACACTTCCTTTGCTGTAGAACCAAGGGCAAATCACTTCATTTCTTTTGAGTTTGTTAGTTTGTTTCCTCATATGTCCAATGTTCTCTCTCTCTGTGTGTCTCTGTCTCTCTCTGTCTCTGTCTCTGTCTCTGTCTCTCTCTCTCTCTCTCTCTCTCTCTGTCTCTCTCTGTCTCTCTCTGTCTCTCTCTGTCTCTCTCTTTCTCTTTCTCTCTCTCTTTCTCTCTCTCTCTCTCTCTCTCTCTCCGCTATCTAATCTCTATCTAATCAATCTACCACCTCTCAATCTGTCTATTAATCTATCTATCTCCCTTATCTATCCATGCATGCATCCCTTTGTTCATTTATTTATGTCCGTTCTGGACTTAGAGATATATAATCTCATCATAAAAAGAGATATGTTTTTCCCTGGCAGGAAAGTAGCTTATGGTATTAGATTGCTATTCAGGCTATTGAGAAATTGATTGCCATGCCAAACAGCTGGTATCTGTCAGAGGTAAAACTTGAACCCAGATCTTCCCAAATCCAAGGTTAGCCTTTTTTCTACAATACAATATTGACTCTTAAAATTGGAATAATGATACAAATTACTTATGTCACAGGAATTTTGTGAGAAAAAAGCATGTAAACAATTATACAAATATACATTATTGTTATTATCAATAGAATTCTATGAATTATATCTAGTATTATTATTCCCATTTATAGATAAGAACACTGAGGCTCAGAAAGATAAGGGCATTTGCACCAGGTCACACAGCTACTAAGGAATAGGCTAAGGGCCTGAGTTATGACCCCTGACTCCAAAGATATTATTCTTTTGTTATACTACAAAGCATTAGAAAAAGACTTACCATCAAGTGATATCAAGCATATTGATTCATATCACTCATTTTCTATTTTATCTGTATATGTTATCTCCCAAATGGACATATTGAGACAGCATGCACACATAAAACCACAACTAGAAACATAAATTGGAATCTTCCCAGAGAAGGGCTACCATGGATTTGAGACAACTAGAGACCATGCCATAAAAATATCTGTTCAAGGAACTAAAAATATTTTGCCTACAGTAAAGAAGGCCTTAGAGGAATATGATGGCTGTCTTCAAGCATTTGACAAGCTGTCATTTGAAAGTGTATTTAAACTCATTCTGCTTAGCCCCAAAGGGTAGAACTAAGGTAAATCGACAAAAGTTATGGAAGCCTGATTTCAGCTCAACATATGGAAGTTCTTTCTAACAATCAGAGCTGTCCAAAAGTTGAATTGACTGCTTTAGACACTCATGAGCTCAATGTCATTGCCATAGCCATCTCTATACGAGGTATACTTTAATTCAGTCAAAAAGAGGTAACATGATTTCATGGAAAGGATACTGGGCTCAATAGCAGAAGAAACTTTGGTTCAAATTCTGCCTTTAGAGTTTACAGACTCTAAGACCATGGACAAATCAACTCAACCTTTCTGAACCTTGGTTTCCTCATCTGTCAAACGAAAATAACAATACCTTTAGTGTCTAACTTTTGCTGTTACTATCAAGTGAGATAATATTTGCAAAACAATTCATAAATACCTACATTATTCTTTATTGATATTTCTTCATCCCTTGTGCGTATACAGACTTGTCCTGAACTCAGTCAGCGAGACAGAGAAGGAATAGACCCCTCCACGATCGCACATTTTGAGAGAAGCTTAAGAAAAAAGACTCAGCTCTTGCTCTCAGGGAGATTATGGTGCGTAATAGATAGAAGAGAGAAAAGAAAAGAATGAATGACATTCAGGTCCTATTCTCAGTAAAGGTGTAGTCTAGCAGAATAGGGAATCACACATATAAAAAAAAACCTCATTCATAATGAAGGAAGGCATGGCCCTCTGCCCTAGACAGAACCTTTGTATTCAGTTCCAGACATTTCATTTTAGGAAAGATATTGACAATCTGGAGCATATTGAGAAGAAGCTGAGGGAATGGATGAGGTGAGGTTAACAAAGGTCATATTATAGGTGGATTGTTTGAAAGAACTGGGTGGGAATATTTATCCTGGAGGAGAGAGGATTTAGAAGGGACATGCTAACTCTCTTTTAGTATTTGAAGGGCTAGTCATGGGGAAGAAAAATAAGAGCTCTTCCAAATGGCCCAAAGAGCAAAGGTAAGAACAGAGGAGGAAGCTAAAGAGACAAATTTCATCTCAGTGTAAAAGAAGCACTTTGTAGGAATTAGAACTGTCCAATAAATCAATAGTCAATAAACATTGATTAATCATCTGCCATGTTCCATGTAATGTGAATAAAAAATAGAAGAAAAAAAGAGCAAGACAGTCCCTGCCCTCAAGGAATTAATACTCTAATAGTGGAAGACAAGATTACAAAAGGAAGTGTTCAATGAGGGGGCATAACAGAGACGTCAATCAGAGAAGTCTCAAAGTCGTGGAACTGAGGTGAGAAATGAGAAGATGTCTGAGCTGAGTTCTCTTCTTAAATATAGGCTTAATGAAATAGGTTGCCTCTGATTATATTGGTTCATTATAGGGTCTAAGTATAGGAGAGTACTTTCCTGAATGATAATCCTAACAATGGACACTTGAGTTGTGTATATGAAATAATGAATTAAAAGCAAAATAAAACATGTCTTGTAACTTTAAGACTTTAGTTATTGTTCTTCTTACATGATACCTGTTTTTCATATATATTTCTATATATGCAAATTATGCATATTAACAAGTAGACACAAGACACAAAACAATTCATAGTTTTTATTTTCAAATCTTCCTGGCCCATATTTTTTAACATAAAGGAAATGAAAAGACATGAAAATTAAAGGAAAAAATAAACAAAAATATTGGCTCTGGAAGTAGAACATCTGGATTCAAATCACACCTCTGCCTGGATGAACTTGGGCAAGTCAATTAACTTTCCTAGGCCTTTACCTATAAAATGATGAATTTGGATATGTGTCCTCTAAGGTTTCTCCCATTTCTAGATCTATAATCTCTATGATTCCTTTCAATTCTTAAATCTCTTTATAATTTTATAGAATATCAGAATTAGAAGGGTCTTCAGATGACATTTAGTCCAAAAAGAATCTCTTCTCTGATAAATGTTCTTCTAGCCTCCACGTGAAGACCTGAAAAAATGGAGAATATGATATCCCCTCAGATAGCTCCTTCCACTTGTGAACAACTCTAATTATCAAGATTTTTCTTTACATTTAATGTTAATCTTTGTCTCTGAAAAATTCGGTTATCTGAATTTTGGCCTCTTGAGTCATCACATTTAATCTCTTCTGCCTGCAAGTTCTTCTAGTTCTTTAAGGCAGGTATCATGTCACATCTCTGACTTCTGACTTCTGACTTCCCTTTCTAATCTACCCTACCCTTGTAGGTATGACAACAATGCAATATTTACAATGCCCACGGCGACTATAAATATGCTGGTGTAGTGGTGTAGTTGGTGTAGTTACACAGAATGTAACAGGCTCTCCACATGCAGGACAGTGCCAAAGCAATGACCAAAGTGGAGTAATGAGGGACTCTTTCCTCCTCATTCCTAGACATTCAGCTTCTCTCTAAGATCTCATTAGCATTTTTTGTACTGCTTAATCACACTGTCACCTCACATTGAGCTTGAAGACCTTCAAATCCAACAGATCTTTTTTTTTTTTCTGATAAATTGCTATCTAGTGATATCTTCCCTATTCCATACTTGTGAACTTGGTTTTTGGACCACAAATGTAAACATTTACCTTTATCCTCATTCAATTACAGCTAATTATATTTGGCTGAGTTTTCTAACCTATTAAGATTCTTTTGAGTCCTGATTCTGTCAACCACTATGCTAGCTATCCCTCCCAACTTTTTGTCATCTGAAATTTTAATTAAAATGTTACCTATTCCTTTATTCAAATTATGAGAGGGGGGAGTATGTTCAACAGCAGAGATTCCTGATACAATACAATGGAGACTTCTTGAATTGGCATCAAAGCTACTCTTTGAGTCTGACCATTCCACCAGTCCATCTAAATGTACTATTTTTACCTAGCACAAATGTCTCTATCTTTTCTACAAGAAAAAGTATGAAAAGAAAACTATCAAATGTTTTTGTTCTAAAATCTAGGTCAATTAGAACTATAGTATTCCCCCCAGTTATTAGTTTTTTGTGACCCTGTTAAAAAGCAGGGGAGAGGAGAAGTATGCAGGGAAGGGAGGTCCTCTGCTAGAACCCTACTTTATAATTGACATTGATCTATTCATCAGTAATCATTGTTAAGGTCTGGTCATCCAAGTTCCAAATTCACCCACCTGTGCTCTCTTCCAGGCCATATTTTTGTTTTTCATTTTATCTGTTAGAATGCCATAAGCAACTCTAGCTAATATTTTGATGGAATTCAACCCTATTATGACCGTGCCATTACTCAAATATACCAATCTAGTAACTTGGTGAAAACAGGAAATGAGGTTATCATGTATGGCATGACTTTTTCTTGGCCTGAGTAATTAAATATGCTGAAGTCAATATGGATCATTCAGTGAATAAGTTGTAATTTATTGAATATGTATATTTTTCTAGCCTGAGAAAATATGGATACTTGCAGAAAGCTTTTAAAAACTATTCCTTACAGCGATACCACTTTATAACAGCAACCATTATGAGCAAATATCTATTCTAGTCATTTCAGAGGAGCCTAAATATCAATTGAATGCTGGCTTCTGTCTGAAAAATTTTTTCTGCTGACCTTTGAGAACTGATATATTTATGGAAAGGGGAGAAAAATCTCAGCTTCCTCCATAAATACTGTTTCATTTGTAATTAAGATTGATATGTGGCTTCTTGTAAATTTTCACTACTTCTGTCCAGTCTCTTCCTCCGCAGAGCTGTTTTAATTATCCACATGAAGGTAAAACCACAAAGTAACCAATAAATCAAGGTGATGCTGATGATTACCCCAATTAACAGTAAAAAGAATCCTAATTAAAGAGAACTTTGGTAGTAGCATCATCCAAAAGGTCTTGCAAATTCCTGAATGTTAATAAAGTTTCCTAATGTTCTATTAGATGAAGGGGAGTAACCAATAGGCACAAGAAAAAAGCCAACTTCCTACTAAAAGTGGATATGCAGCATCATTTTAACATACACGGGCAACAAAATATTTTAATTAATACATAACCCTCTTCACAAAAAGACCTAGGGAATCTGAAGAAATAGTAGTCATTGACAAGTCTCTGGATGAACCCACAAAAATGGAGGGTTTTTGAGACAAACTAATGGTTCAAGTCCTAACTAAGGCAGGATGAATGAGCTGTTATCTTAAAATGTCCAGATTTAAATGGTGCCAGTAGCACTCTTCTAATTCATACTTTCTCCCCTGACGACCAAGTTCTAGGTCAGCTCCAGCACCCTACTCTGTATCTCGTGCACAAAAATGTCTAATTTCATCACTGTATGAGATAGCTGTGGTGGCACTGGGGGGATTTGTAGGGCAAAACCTAGAAAAGCCTCAGTCTCCCTAGGCAGACATAAAGCTGATCTCTTTATAATTTTATAGAATATCAGAATCAGAAGGGTCTTCAGATGACATTTATTCCAAAAAGAATCTCTTCTCTGATAAATGTTCTTCTAGCCTCCATTTGAAGACCTCAAAAAAAGGAGAATATGATATCTCTTAAGGATAGTCTTCATGTGGACACTGTTATCAAGAAATTAAGACACTGTTAAGCTCAGACATGAAAATGAACATAGTTGTTGCCACACCTAACTCCAAGGTCAAATTCATTTTCCTTCTTGTAGAATTATCTGATGATGATCATTTTAAGTTCCACTGGGATCTTCGGGATATTGACTAAATTTAATTCAGTCAACATTTATTAAATGTTTACTATGTACAAGGCACTCCACTAAGGATACAAAGGCAGAAATAACTAAATTTCACCCTTTAAGAAGCTTATGTACTATTGATGGTGCTATTGCTTTGGCTGATATGACAGGGGTGGGGTGGGAACAGAACAAGCATATATTGAGAACCTCTCATATGCCAGACACTGTGCTAAGAACTTTATAAACATTATCTCAGTTAGACTTCACAACAAGTTTTGGATGTAGGTGCTATGATTGTTCCCATTTTACATTTGAAGAAACTGAAGCAGACAGAGGCTAAGTGACTTGCCCAGGGTCACAAGGTTACTAAGTGTCTAAGTCTAGATTTGAATTCAGAACTTTCTAATTCGAGGTCCAATACTCCTTCCACTGAGCCACTTAAGTACACAAATGAGTAAATAAAAGATAATTTGAGGAATAAAAAGCACTACCACCTGAGGTGAGAAGAAAAGGTTTCAGAAAGGAAGTAGCCCCTAAGCTAAATTTTATAGGAAGATGAGAAATCTGGGAAGTAGTCAGATAGCACCTATTAGGTGTCAGACAGTAGGAAACTGGCTGGTATACAAATGGTTTGGTGGAAACAGGGACTGGCCAATATTGAAGAGGACGGTTGTAGCAGAGAGTATACTGAAGAGATTGTATGATGTGACTAAGTGGAATGCATGTTGGGGAGCGATCACTAGGGGCTGGGATTTGGGAGGCAGGGCTATCTGTAATGTTTGGCCCTAGGTCATATGTCCTTGCGATATGAGGTATTTGAGGGGAGAGGACAGGAGGATTGCATACTCACAAGAGGCTAGTTATTGTAAGTTCATGGCTTATGCCTTCCTAGTACCCCAACACTATATCTACCAGAACTGGGGAAACAAGAGATAATGAAGCTATAATCTAGTACACATGAAGCATATCAGCTAAACTCATTTTCTTACCCTAGCAAGGGATGCTTGGGAATACTGGCTATGGAATTCTATGTTTTTCTAGAATCTTAAACTGTTACAGCCAACTTCCTCCATCCTTCCATTTCATGTAGCTCAGTGAGACTCAGTTTCCCTTTCTGGGATGTTCTGCCTAGTAGAGCTTGGTATTGTCACTCTTAATACTCACATGTGCATCAATATAGCAGAAGCATCTGATAGGGGTGCAGGAAACCCCTTGAACTCTGAATATTCCCACTAGATGAGGCATGTGCCTGAGGACATAAGCCTTTCATTATCACTAGACCCAAATCTCTGTTACTAGACTAGACTTCCATCGTCCAGTTACTCCCCACCCTTGATCCTTCCAAAATATCTAAACCCAAATCTGTTACCCTTAAACTAGCCTAGCCCTCCATTATCTGTCACCTCCAGGTAGCCTCCAGCTATTTCCCACCCTTAATCTCTCATTACTGGAGTCTTACCTCATTTGACTCCTCCTGAAGACCCTCCCCTAGACCTTCTCTAGACCACCCCTAGAACCCTCTCACAATCTTTCTGTATATAAACTCTGTCTTGCCTCCATGAGGTAGCCTAGAATTATCTAGCACAGACTCACTCTGTCTCAGATTATTCTGGCCTGTTTGTCCAATGCAAGCTTCACAGATACATAGGCTCTTTAAGAGTCTACTCATTATGGCAAATCTTTAATAAAGTTTGTTTTACTTTGGCTAAGAGAAGATTGAGTCAAATTCATTCTGCACAACCTGGCATGTTGGTATTTTGGGGTCTCGTGTACCCCTAAACCTTAAAACTCAACATTTTATGGTTCCCTGACCTCAATAGCATCCAGATCTATAAGACCACCAGCAGTAAAAACAGATGCAAGCTCCTAAATAAGATGCTCTTACCAGAAATTAGGGCAGTACTTGACACATAGTAGGTATTTCAAAGATTCTAGTTGCCTGACTGAGGACAGAAATAATGCTCAAATAAAAAACTGGCCTAAAAAAAAAATCACACTCTTATTTTCAAACTTATCACTGTACCAAGGATTTGGTTATGCTAAGGGTCAAGGCCTGTGACTCCTGTATACATATATAGCACATTCCTGTCACTAAAGTCCTAGGTCTTCATTATTCATGTCCACTGATACCAGGTCTGTATTGAAAGTTCCCCTTATGTTTCTGTAGGGAAATTGAAATAGAACAAGCATGGCTTTTCCCTGCTTCTGCATATTCCTGTAGCACCCACTATTCTCTCCCCAGTGAGATACCGGCCCCCAACCACAAGAGGTGTGATCCCCTGAGCTGTGAGACAGTTGGAAACTTAGCTCCCACACCCACCTGGATACTCTGTCAATGATTCTTCCTGACCTTGAGAAAGTCAATCCACTTCCCCCTTCCATCTTCTCTCCTCTAAAAAGGGAATAAAAGGAGCAAATTTACTGACCTCACAGGAGTGTTGTGAGGATTAATTGTAAAGCACTTTGAAGACAGAAAGTGCTATGTAATTGCTAAGTACTGCATTATTACATATAATACCTTCCTCCCAAGGCATAGTTCAGCTTAATGATCTGCTTTAATTTCGTGACCCGGAGCCAATGTGTCAGGTAAACATTTTTTCCCAACCATTTTAATGCAAGGTGGGCAGATTATACCATGAAGGCCTTTTCTAAGACTCCCACACAATCTCTATTTTCCCTTTCTTCTCAGGCAAGCATGTAGCCGTGTCTTGCCTGACCTCAAACCAGATTGTCTAGCCCTGCTCCAGCTCCTGAAATGATGCATGTAGGCTTCCTATAATTTGTCTTCTGTGAATGGAAATGAAGAAATCCCACTCTGGGCTGATTCCTGGCCTTCTCTGTTTCTCAGGGTTTCATGTAGGTGGCTTGTGCTTTTACTAACTGATAGTTAATACCTCTGCTTGGCCTGCTTTAATGAGCCAGGCCGTTCATTAGTGCAGCCAGCCTCCCACAGGGCACCAGGATCTTAGGCTGTGCTCCTCAGCCATAAAGTCTCCACTGTGAGTTGTCAGGCCCATAGCTGTGAATTACTACCATCCCTCTGGAGAATATTTTATTGCTGAAAGAAGGGGGCAGGGAAATTATTCCAGATTTACTTTTCTACAAGCAATTTTATTAAGAATAATAACCCACTATGTTTATATAGAACTTGACAGTTTACAAAACTCTTTCACATTCATTATAAATCTTTTTTTATCTTAACTGTTCTATTTTGCAGTGTGCAGGGAAGAACCATTATCCCCATTTCATAGATGAGGGAACAGTCTGAAAGAAGTTATGTGTCTTTCTCAAGAGTTTGCATAACATATACATATGTGCATATGTATATATTTTTATTATACACATATGTTGTGTGATCAGTGATTTCACCAGAATGACAAGTTCTCATAAATAGATTGTATCTGTACTATGCTTTATCAACCCATGCAGGTCTTGTCTATATCTTGCCATGTGAAGTCTCCCCATACCTACCAAATACAGAGCAGGTCTTTCTTCTATACTTTTACTATTTTAAAGCTATTAATATAATGTATAAACACGCATATTTATGTGCATGCATGAACATGTGTGCATGTGTTCTTTGCATATATAAAAACTATGGTGCGTTTTATATATGTATAAGTATTATGCATGTGTATGTGTATGTATGTGAATGTATGTATTATCTCCTGGGCAAGTCACAACCTCTCAATGTCCCAGTTAACTCTCAAAGACTCTAGGTTATAGATTTTAACTGGGAGAGGGGATAGATGTTCAACACATTAAAGAAATCTACACAAATAATACATATATTTTGTCCAGACCTATGATTTCATTCCTGCAGGGTAATAGTTCTTCAAGTGTGATCCAAGGATCCTGGGTTCTATGCAGTCCAAAATAGTTTCCTAATGATATTAAGATCTTACTTGCCTGTTAAAATACTACTTCCTTTTCCAACTACATATCTACGTGAGTCCAGATTTTCATATACTTCAACCAAAACAATATGTCACAACAGAGTAAATTCAGAAGATATAAGAATCTAGCTGCCTTCTATTGAAAGAAGTATGAAAAGAGATTTTCAATATGCAAAATAATGTTACTCTTATCACTGTTTTAGTTTTGAAAAGATAGCTATTTTCATTAAAATATGTATTTATGTTAACATGTGATAGATTTATTATCATTTAAATGAATTAATAATGTTTTAAATTTTATTAATTTTAATTTCTAATTTAGTAAATATCAATAGATATAAACCATATAAACAAAAGATCTTTGGGGTCTTCAACAATTTTTAAGAGCGTAAAGGAGTCCTGACCAAAACATTTGAGAATTGTTGAAATAGGGAAATGCCTCATAAGGAGATGTCCTCCACAAATGTAGATTCATATGTGTCTTTCCTTTTAACTTGTAGCCTTAGAGATTTTCCTAGAGGCACTAACGAATTAAATAACTTGACCAGGATTACAAAACCAGTGTGTGTCAGAGGTGGTCCTTGAACTCAGGTTTTCCTGACTCTGAAACTGATTCTCTCTTCATTGGGCCACACTACCTCTCTTTGTATTTATACATCAGTCCTTCAGCATCTCCAGTGGCTCTATGATCCCATAGAGGTGGGTAGGTACTTCCTTTAGTGGTACAGATTGCAGCCTATTTATCCATGACTCTTTATGTTGTGTAAGTCTTGTCCATGTACTCCAAATTTTTCTACTCAAAGAGCTAAAAGTCTTTCTCTAGATCTATTTGCATTACATGGGAACCCATACAATATTCAGGCAATCCATCTGTTAAACCTCACTTTTCCATGACAAACCTACCATCTTTTCAAGTGAAAGGTCACTTTGATGATGTATGTTATGAAACTTTACACATGGAATTGATTGTTGGTAACCCACTGAAGGTTATTAGTGCTTATCATGTGTCTCTTGACTGTTATTGGGGAAGTCTGCAATTAATTTATCAGGACTATTGTTAGTTTGTGGGGCCGCTAGACAGCATAATGGATATAACACCAGGTCTAATTAGAAAGAATCTTCTTGAGTTCAAATCTGGTCTGAGACACTTACTCATCATGTGACCCTGCACAAGTCATTAAACCATGTTTGCTTCAGTTTCATCATCTGTAAAATAAGTTGGAGAAGGAAATGGCAAACCACTGCATTATCTTTACCAAGAAAACCCCAAATGGGGTCATGAGGAGTCAGACATGACTGAAACAACTGAACAATGACAAATAGTATTTCATGATCCACACTCATATAGCATCAATTAGAGCTAGAGTTCAAAAATACTTTAGGGGTCACCTAGTCCAACCTCTCATTCTATAAATGATGATACAAAAGCTTAATGACTTTCTCAAGGTGACACATGTGTTTAGGGAGAGGATTTAAATGTAGCTTCTCTAACTATAAATTCATCATTTTTCCCTACTATTTCCTGAGGAGTGGAACTTCTGTCTGAATTATTTCCACAGGTTTTTATATTCATGAGATAATTGTTTGATTCTTCACATTTCTTTGTTGCAGACTCCCTAAAAAAATATTAAGTCACCTCATACCAAAGGATCACAAAGTACAATGACATTCATAAAATCTTAATATGCATTGTATGAATAAGGTCATGGCTTTCTAGCCAGGCTGAAGCAAACACTGCTGTGGGTACACCAAAGATGGATTGCATCTACTTGTGTTATGCTATACTTCTAAGGAAGGCACTAAATCATAAAAGTTACACCTCTCCTTGCTGAGTTTGTGAAATCAAATGTAGAAAGATAGTTATATGAGGTGGGTTTCCCCAAATCTAGAAAAAAACAACTAAAATATTCTTCTTCTCTACCCCTCTGAAGACTAAGGAGAAAAGAACATTCAAATTAAGACTTAGGGAGGAGGATACAAGATGTCAGAGTAAAGGCAAGGATTCACCTGAGCTCTCCCCCAAATCCCTTCAAATACATTTTTAAATGGCTATAAATAAATTCTAGAGCAGTGGAAGCACAAAAAGATGGAGTGAAACAAATTTCCAGCCCAACATAACTTGGAAAATCAGGAGGAAAAGTCTGTTGCACCAAAGTGAGAGAGGATCACAGCCTGATGCAGGCTTAGAACGCAGCAAACTCAGAGCAGGCCTCTGAGAGACTAAATCACTGCCAACAGTGGTGATTTCCAGACCTCTCATCCCACAGCTGCTACAGACAACTTAGGTCAGCAGGAAAGGTTTGTCTCACCTGGATGAAAGCAGAGTGTAGTCCAGCACAGGTCCCACCAACACAGCCACAGCAAAATAGGAGCAGGCCATGAGAGTGACTGTATCAGTGTTGGCAGCAGCTGCTTCCAGAGCTCTCAGCCCATAGATGATAAGGTCAAGCAACTTGTCAGAAGAAGATTATATGGATCTTTTTGCTAGCACTGAGGTGAGATTCTGTTGCTTTGCCCATACTCAAATCCAGGGCCCAGTCTTGGGTAGAAGTCCAAAGGCAAGGAGGAACACTAGCACACCAGAGCTTGCAGTCACAGGAGAGCAGCTCTAGGGCAGAAAAAAAAAGTACCTGTGGTCACTCACAGACCAGAACACATGTCAGGAGAATGGTAAACACCTCTCCTTAGATCACACCACCTTGGAAGAACTGAAAATTTACAAGTCCCTAGAAGTATTGTTATGGGAATCTGAAGATCTTCCCTGCCCCTAGGCCCCTTGCTAAAGTGGCTACGTGACTCTGAGGACCCTTGGATATTTGAAAGTATACTCTGTTCCCTAATAGGCTGAATGTGGTCACGTGGAGC
>CM053585.1:198241542-198258967 GCA_028646515.1 Pseudochirops corinnae | reverse complement strand
TAAACTCTAAACTGGGCATCTTGCCACATAGAAGAGTAGTGGGAGGTGGGATGAGAGGTGGGGTGATGGAGGGGAGGGCAGGGTGGGGGGGAGGGCTGATGAATGTTCACATTTCTGTAGAGGGACAGGGACAGGGTGGAGAGTGATTCGGGGTGCAGGATAGGAAGAAGGGACATGTAATCAGACTCTCACAGTGTGCTCACTATGGAGAGGTTCTACGTAATTTCACATGTTCAGCCTGTATTTGATTGCTTGTCCTTCCAGTGGGGGTGGGTAATGAGAGAGGAAGAGAAAGAATCTAGAATATAAAGTTCTGTAATCAAATGTTATGAATATATATCTATATCTATATCTATATCTATGCAATTATTATTATTATCATTATTTACTTCATCCAACTGGAACTTGAAATACACAGGCACTGTGATTGGGAGATCCATCCTGCCCTACTGAAAAGTCAGAGGGGTGAGGGGGGAAGACATAGGAGAGAATAGACTGGGGGAGGGGGGATACACTGGGATGGCTGTTTTGGGGTGGTGGGTAGGGGAAAGATGGGGAGAAAATATGTAACTCAAAATCTTGTGGAAATGAATGATGTAAACTAAAATAAAATTAAAAAAAAAAGAAAAAAAATTAAAAAAAATTATCTGAGGCCGGATTTGAACTCATTCAGGGCTGACTTCCAGGGCTCTATTCACTATGCCACCTAGCCACCCCAATATATCTTAGTTTCTTCATCTACAAAATGAAGTCTTTGGAGTTTATGACCTCATAGGTCCCTGAATGCTCTATATCATGATTCAATGAGTCCTAGTCCAGCACTCAACTCACCCTGAAAGCATTACAGTCTTTGAATAGACAAGCAAGATTCATAATTAGCATACTGACACCTAAAAGGTATATTACTGTTTCTAAGCATTGGCTTATGACAACATTTTTTTAAACTGCATTTAGAATGCATTTAGATTGCATTTTGATTCAGCCACTTACATCCTCCTCTGAGGCTAAAACCCTTCAGGGACTGGATCCTGGGTTCTGCAAAGCTGTGTTCACAGACTTCAAGTACTTAACACTGGGAAGACAAATATGGACACAGAGATGGACTGACTGTCTGTTGTTGACCAGTGAGCCTAGACAAATTTGTAGAAGATCACCAGGCCGATCAAAAAGAGAATGATTTTTTATTTTTTTACTGCACAACTCTGAAACTAAGGAGTTCCCACACTGATTAAACTACAGATCCTTTAGGCATTGAAACAGGGTTTGATTAGTGAATCATTTTCTTTCATGAGAAGTACAAAAGGGAGTCAACAAGGGAAGTTTTTATTTTCATAGAGGTAACACATGGGAGTAATAACTGAACCTGGATTCAGGAGTTTCCATTCATTCTCAGACACTAGCTCTATGACCTGGGGAAATCACTTGGCTTTTGTCCTCCTCAGTTTCTTTATCTGTAAAGTGAAGGTTTAGGAGCTACCTCATAAAATTTCCAGGATGAAATGAATTGTTTGTAAAGGCCTCTGCAAACTGTAAAGCACCTAGAAATGCAATTTGTTGTTATTATAGATGTTATTTATTTCTAATGTATGCTGTGCCATAGCTCTCCATTACCACAATTAAAATCACTCAGGTTTTTGCAAAATAACATTTGTGACACTGACTCATTTTACTGAAATAAAATACTCTGTGTGCAAATCTATATAAAATCACTTCAGTTATTGTGAAGTCAACTTCACCCCAAATCCTACTTGATATCATAGATTCTGAAATAGTGCATTTGAAATGATAAAGTTTTACAGTAATTAAAGTTATTATCAGTTCCAATCAGCCAATGTTTCCAGATAATCCTATGTGTATTGAGCAAAAAGAAGAAGCTTGACTTTCTTTTTGCTGAATAGATGTGTAGTGAGGTCCAAATGCTTTAAGAACACAAACATATTTATTGTCTCTTGGACTTATAATATCCTGTCCTAGGACCATTCATAATTCAAATGCTTTGTACATCAGGTCATCTTGTGACCACAATTGTGGATGTTTTCTTTTTTTGTCAGACAGGGTTAGAGCATAATCAATGTTTTCTAACTTGACAGCTAATGCTTGCTTGGCATAATTTGTATATTACTTTCTTTAGAAACAGAAAAGAAAAGAAAAGCCCAGTCCCAATTGAACTTTTTGAATATGAAGATTGCTGCCACATTCAATATTGAGGGTTCCTTTATCTTTTAGGATGGCAATTGTTAAGAAATATTAAAAAAAAAGTTCAGAGCAGCAAATATTGCCACTGTAGCCTACAGGGTAAATTTGAAACAATTATATCTTGCTTTTGATTTATTACTCCACAAATGTAAATCTATTTCTCTGAATTTTATTCAGTGAGTGCAAAATTCCAAAGATAAGTCAGTGTGATTATTGCAGAACCTAAATCCATCTCACACTTGTGTATCCATTGCTTTACCACTAGGGATTTAAATATTTTTGACATATTTAGGTAGAATATAATGAATGAAAAATTAATTTATATTCTCTTTCTGCTACTTCTCCCTCTTCTTCCTTTCTTCCTTTTCCCTCTTCTTTCTTTCAATCACTCAATCCATCAATTAGCATTTAACTATCTGATAAGTGTCCCACACTAGGTAATACAGATTTTTGTTCAGTCTTTTTAGTTGTGTCTTTGTAACTCCATTTGGGGTTTACCTGTCAAAGATACTGGAGTGGTTTGCCATTTCCTTCTCTAGTTCATTTTATAGATGAGGAAACTGAGGCAAACAGGGTTAAACAGCATGTCCAGGGCAACACAAATAGAAAAATTTATGAGGCTGGATTTGAATTCAGGAAGATGAGTCATTCTTGACTCTAGGCCCTGACTTGTTTTATCCCCTGTGCCGCTGGCTTATAAAGGTCTAAAGAGGTTTACTGGCACATTCACATACAAAAGTGAGACTTCTTGCCCTTAAGGAGTTTTTGTTCTACTATAGGGATGGGACAATTAGTTTCTCTCTTTCCTTCACCTTGTTTCCTTCTTCTCTACCTCTCCTATCTCTTCCCCTTTGTTTCCCTTTTCTCCTTTTTTTCCCTCTCTTCTCTCCTGGTCTTCTTTCCCTCTCTTCTTTTTTGTTCTCTCCATTTTCTTCTTTTTCTCCCTTTTACCTCTTTCTCTCTTTTCCCTTTCACCTCTTCCTCTCTTCTTTCCTAATTTCCTAGTTCCCCTTACTTTGTGTGTTTTCTATCTGCTCTTCACCCTCCTCCCTTCCATTGCCTCCTCTCCTCCCTTTCACCTTCACCTCTGTTTCTCATTCCCACTGTCTCTTCCTTTCTTTCCCTTTCCCCTTCTCCCCCAATCTCTATATTCCTGGCATCCTTGCAGAGAACGGATGGCTCAAAAGATAATACTCATGTATTTGATTACCAACAAGAATGCTAAGATTTCTTGGCTGAGTGATTTTGCAGGCAAATGATTACTAGGGTGGTGCAGATTGTAATAACACATTGGACACCCTGCCAGAGTTCAATAATACTCATTGCTTTTTATTATGTGTCATGAATTTAATTGTAATAATATTGCTAGATCCATCTAAGTTTTATCCACTACTAGACAGGTATTATAGTTTAACTTGGATGCATCTGATGAGCTGATCAAAACTCAAGTACTGTGCCTTGACAGCGGGCATCTCTTCAAGCACCTAATTATAATGAAATCACTTTGCTATATAATAAGGCAACTGAGGAAGATGAATTTAAAATGTATGTTAAGATTTAGAGATGACCTGGAATCTGGATGTCTGCCTTATGCCTAGATTTTTTTGCTGTAGGTCAAGTAATAGCCAAGAATAGTCATGTAGATGTATTCAGAGAATGAATATCAGTCTAAATTCACTATATTTCTCCTCTTACAAATGTAGCAGCATTACAACATAATCTTGACTCTATGTAGCTTGTAAAGGAACAACAAGATCCATGCAATTCTTTTCAGATTTAAAAAAATCTTCCCCCATCGCCAAGGATTATTGTCACTTCAGGGGCAAATTTGATAAATGCCCATCAAAGTCTTGGCACATATGGTTCAGTCTGGGATCATATATGCAAAGATGCCTACAAAACCATCCAAGTACTATGAAGTCATTAGAAGAATGGTCTACAATACGTCAGGTTTCACTTAACTAACACAGAGAAATTAGGGTTAATTTCATTACGGGACTTGAAGTGGGTTAGATGAATGGGAAGAGCTTCATGTTTTGAAGAGAGAGAGAGAAGCAGTTTGGGGTCTATTTTATTATTATCTACTCTTCTTTAAGTTGTGCTTCCTTAGGTCCCTATTTAAGAAAATTGTAGTTGAATTTGTCAGAATAACCTTTTCTCAAGTCACTGTCATTCCCCAAACTTAAATCTGATGGTAGACATCACTTCCTGGGCAAGGCAACATTTGATATTATTAGGAGAATTTCTAAGTCAAAAGATACCATAAATCAAGTAGAGGTAAGGGTTAGTCTGAGCCTGGAGCTGTCAGCCTTATGCCTCAGCTCTCTGCTAATAATATGCTATGTGACCTTGAGCAACTTCTCTCCATACCTGAAATATGAGTGTCTGGACATAGCCTCCACCTTTGATGATAGGAATTTAGATATCTGGGGATCTTAGAGAAACACATAGCTATTCCCTCCCAATTTTTCTAGATAAGGAAACTGAGGCCCAGAGAAAGGTGTGCTGGTTTATCCACAGTCAAAGAAGGCAGGATTTGAAACCAGGCCGAGTACAAATTCATTACTTTTTTCTACAACATACCTTGATTCCCAAAAAGCTCAAATGAAAAAAAAAATTGAATTGGATATTTAACCCAAAGAGAAGATAAATCTGGGGGTGCCTGGGGGTGGGAGGACATGATCCTTACCTCGAACATTTGAAGGGTTTTCATGTGGAAGAAACTTTATTCATTCTCCTTGGATTCAGAAACTAGAACTAGGAGCTATGGTAGAATTTGTATAAAACCAGATCTCTACTATAATTAAGGGAAGAAAAAAATAACAGCCACTTATAAATAACCTAATGATTTGAGCCATCCCCAAATGCCCTGGGTTTCCTCGAGAAATAATAGACTTTTCGGTGGAATCTAGATGTCCACTTACTGGGGATTTGGAGGGGGTATTCCTATTGGGGAGAGTTTAAACCAAATAACCTCTGAGGTTCTGGCTGACTCTAAGATCCATTAATGGTCTGTGATGATCGCTTACTCTTTTTAAGGCAAACCATAGATGCTGAGCTTTGATACACATTACCACATCTACACACACACACACACATGCATGTAAACACACATATGGATATATATATATATATATATATTGTACATATATGTGATATATCTATCTCTCTATCCAATGACTAAAATCAGTTTATCCTGGAAGTACATGGCCAGCAAGATAACATTTCAGAAACTCATGCAAGTGGCTTTCAAGTGGCCTCTGATCTGAGGCTATTTATTCTGAATTTGTTTATAAAGCCTTAGTTAAATTGAGATTTAGGGAGATCTTTGGATAACTTTGGAACTGATATTTCATGAGAGTGTAGGAACCCTTGAAAGGAACTGACAAGGACATATGAGGAGGCATATATTTTAAAGGGGTAATACTGATTCTAGGAAAGTAGCAGAACAGATCAGAAAATTCCAAGCTTTCTGGATTTATTCCACAAACAGAAAAAAAATAGTGTCATGTAGAGGAGGGTTGAGGGAAGAGGGAACTTTCATAGACAATCTCCCAGATAGAATGTGATTGGGTTGGAATATTGTTATGGTGTAGGAAATGATGAGCTAGTGGATTTAGAAAAATATGGAAAGACTTCGTCTTACGAAGGGAGTTGCTGTCTACCTTCAGAGAAACAGATGACAAATAGAAATAAGCATAATACAGTCTTATATATTCATTTGAGTGTATGTGTATATTTACATATTTATGGGTATCTATGTATATGGATGTGTGTATACACACACATACAAATACACACACATTTGTAGCCTTCTTGGGGAGGGGAAGGAAGGAGAAAAAGTAAAAAGTGTACATCAGAGAACAAAAGAAAACATACAAGGAAGTAAAGAAAAGCTGTCCAGTTTTGAAAATAATGTGTAATATTCATTATGTAGGTTTTCTTGAAATGGAAATTTATTGCTTTATATCAAATCCCCTTATATTTTGCTGTGTATATCACAATGCTTTTTACCCCTTATTTTGTATTTAAGTTTAAATAAATTTAAGAATTAAAAAGGAGTAATATTCATATTTTCAAGCAAATGTCATGTAAGAAACAAATACATGCTTCTACCCTTCGCTGGTCCTTTAGGCCTTGATTTTTGGCAGTTGTGCAATTTCATAAATATCAACAAATAAATATCAACAAATGTTTATAAAGAACCTGCCAGACATTGTGCTAAATGCTGAGGATATAGAGACATCGATGAAGTAGTTTCTACCCTCACGGAATTTACATTCTACCAAATTCTACAAAATGCTCATACATAGTGTGTGGGATAGAAAGCAGGAAAGGTCTTTATTCTTTCTCATGAGAAAGGGCGCAGCCCTGTTTGCTCAAGGGGAGTCAGCCAGGGAGTACAAACTGCAGAAGCTTGCAGGCCTCTGTTATCCTAATCTTAATATGGCCCACTCCCCTGTTTGGTCTCACCATTGGTTGGTGAGGTGGGCTCACAATCTCAAACTGATCAGGACAAAGCAATCTCAGTCCTTCATTGCCCAATGAGAAGGAAACATCCTTCAATCCCTCACTTGTGTATGCCTACACACCACATTTGGTGGGGCAACCAATGCAAAAAAGGTTGGTGCTGTTTCCTTTAAGTTTTGTCACCTCATTCCGAGGCCTGTGGAAACTTAGCCCTTTGCTGTCTCTCACAATAGGATAGGTCAAATACATACAAAATAATACAAAGGCATTTTCTCTTTTTTGAGAGGGGAAGTGGGAGAGGAAGGTTGTGGTGACTGTGGAGGTCAGGAAACCTTCATGCAGAAAGTATCACTTTATCTAAGTCTTGAAAGAAACCAGGTCCTTTAAAAGGTAGAGGTAAAATGTATTCCAGGTATTGGGGACAGACGGTGCTCCAGGAAAAAGAGATGGAAGGATCCTGCATGTGAAACTTTAAAGAGGCCGGTTTAATTGGACCGTGGTGGGTGTGAAAGGAAGTAAGGAAACAAGCATTTCTTAATCACCTATTATATTTTAGGGACTGTGCTAAATACAGTATAAATATTACCTCATCTGATTCTCACAACAACCCTGGAAAGTAAGTGTTATTATTATCTCCATTTTACAGTTGAGGAAACTGAGATGGACCCAGATTAAGTGACTTGTCAATATAGCTTTTAAGTGTCTGAGGCAGAGATTTGAACTCAGCTCTTCCTGACTTTAGGCCCAGTGCCAACTGGGCTTTTCCACCTGGCTGCCTCTGAGGGAAAGTGAGAATTTTATTATAAGAGTGGAAAGACATGGTTGGGGCCAGATTATGGGGGACTATAAATGCCAAAAGGAAGAGTTCATATTTGTTGATGGAGGCAATAGGGAGCTGCCAGAGTTTATTGCTGCTAGGGGGTGCAGTGGATAATATACCAGGACTAGAGGTAGGAAGATTGATCTTCAGAGCTCAAATATGGCCTTGAATACCACACTTAGCTGTGTGACCCTGGGCAAGTCATTTTAACCCTCTTTGTCTCAGTTCTTCATCTGTAAAATGAGCTGGAGAAGTAACTGGCAAACCACTCTGGTATCTTTGCCAAGAAAACCCCAAATGGAGTCACAGAGAGTTGGACACAGCTAAACAAGGAATGAGTTTATTGAGTAGGGCATAACATGATCTGATCAACATTCTATGAAAATCACAACACCAGCTTTTACTTGAGTGAGAGAGACTTGTAGCAATGAGACTAATTAGAATGATATTGTAATAATAACAACAATAATTAGTAATGATAACAGTGCCTAAAAAAGTCTTTAGTCAAGTAATTCTTTATATTTATGATTATAGGTGACTCTGAGGATCTAAATAGATTTTTAGGATTAACAATTGCTTAAGGAATTTTGTTTCATTCTCCTCCTTTCAATAAAACTTTCTTCAAATAAATTTGATTTAATCCAACCAACATTTATTACACAACCTATTATAGGCAAAGCAGCCAAATTGAATGACCAACCATTCTCTTGCCTCATCATGTCCTCTCACACTCCCATGCCGGGAAAGCATTCCTTTCTCATCTTCCCTTTTAATACAATCTTCCTGAAAGGCTGAGGTCAGGGGATATCTCCTCTATGAAGCCTTCCCAGATATTTTCAGAGGAAAGCAATTTCTTCTTCCTTAAATTTTCTTGTAGTGTTTTGCCTTGATCTCTTCTTTCAGCTTAATTCAATTCTATTCAATCCAATTAATGTATTAAATAGCTACTATTTGCCAAGCACTGTGCAAGGTGCTGGGAATAAAAAGACAAAAATGAAACATTATTTGCCCTCAAGGACTTAAATATCAATCACTGAAAGTTTTTGAGAACAATGATAGCTCAGTTCTGACTTAGGGCAGATCTATGCTTCTGAGACATTATTTTGGCAGCTGTGGGGAGGATAGATTGGACTGTGAAGAGACTGAAAGCCAGGAGACTGATTAGGAGAGTTTTATAATAGGTTAAGGGTGAAGTGAAGAGGACTTAAACTTAGGTCATGGCTGTGTGAGTGGAGAAAAGTAGGGCAGATATTCAAGTTTTAGGGACAGAATCAGCTAAGAATAGTAGGTAGAGGAAACAGTCAAACACGACTATAAGTGAATGAAGCTAACTGTATAGGAGAATGTTAATACCTTTAAGAGAAATGGGGTTTTTTAGGAGAGGAGCAGGGGACTTAGGGGAAAAAAGGTGATGAGTTCCATCGTGGACAAATTGAGTTTGAGATCACTGGAAAAGTTGAGTGCCTATGTGCAGGACAGAATTTTGGGCTTGATACATAGAGCCGGGAGTCATATGCACAGGGGTGATTTTTTTGATCCATAGGAATTGATAAAATTATGAGGGGGGAAAGTATACTGAGAAGAGGGCCTTTGACAAAGGCTTAAGGAAAACTCATACTGAAAGGGCAGAAGATGGATGAAGGACTCACAATGGAGACTTAAAAAGAGAGGTCAGATAGGTAGCAGGAGAACCATAAGAAAACTAAATCATGATAACCAAGAGAAGATCTAGAAAAACATGGTAAATCCCATTAAAACCCCCAGAGGTAGAAGAGAATGTGATTAAAAAAAGCAGGCAATTGGATTTAACAATTAAGTGATCAGGCACTTAAGAAGTCATTGGTAACTTTGGAGAAAGCAGGTTCAGTGGAATGATGAGGCAGATTCCAAGTTGCAGAGGGTTAAAAGAGTAAGAGAAGAGGAAAGGAAAGTCATGATTGCAGATACATTTTTCAAGGAGTTCATTTTTAAAAACAGTATTTTACTTTTCCCCAATTACATGTCAAGAAAATTTTTAGCATTCATTTTTACAAGGTTTTGAGTTCCAAATTTTTTCCCCTCCCTCCTTTCCCTCCTCTCTTCTGAAAATGGTAGGCAGCTTGATAGAATTTATGCATGTGCTATCATGTAAAAATATTTCCATATTAGTCACTGTTGTGAAAGAAGAAACAGATCAAAAGAAAAAAAAACCACAAGAAAGAATTAAATAAGTGAAAAACATATGCTTCAATATGCATTTAGAGTCCTTTAGTCCTTTATATGGATAGGGATAGCATTTTCCTTTATGAGTCCTTTATACTTATCTTGGATCACTGAATTGCTGAGAAGATTCATAGCTGATTATCACACAATGTTGCTGACGCTGTGTACAATAATTTCCTTGTTCTGCTCATTTTACTGTGCATCAGTTTGTACAAGTCTTTCCAGAATTTTCTGAAATCTACCTGTTCATCATTTCTTATTGCACAGTAGTATTCCATTGCATTTATATACTATAGCTTGTTAAGCCATCCCCCAATGATGGGCATCCCCCACAATTTCCAATATTTTGTCACCACAAAAAGGGCTGCTATAAATATGTTTGTGCATGTTGGTCCTTTTCTCTTTTTTTAATGATCTCTTTGGGATACAGACTTAGTACTGATATTGCTGGATATAAAGGTATGCACAGTTTGTTTGCCCTTTGGTCATAGTTCCAAATTGTTCTCCAGAATGGTTGGATAAGTTCACAACTGCACCAAGAGTGCATTCCTGTCCCAATTTTCCCATATCTTCTTCAGCATTTACCATATTCCTTTTCTGTCATACTAGTCAATCTGATAGATGTGAGGTGGTACCTCAGATTTGTTTGTATTTGCATTTCTCTAATCAAAAGAATCCCCTATAGATAGCTTTAATTTTTTTTAATCTGGAAATGGCCTATTCATAACCTTTGACCATTTATAAATTAGGGGAATGGCTTGTATTCTTGTAAATTTGACTCAGTTCTATATGTATTTGAGGAATAATACCTTTATCAAAGACACTTACTGTAAAGATTGTTTCCTATCTTTGTATTTTCCTTTTAGTCTTGGTTGCATTGGTTTTGTTTGTACAAAATCCTTTTAATTTAACATAATCAATGTTATCTATTTTATATTTTGCAATACTGTCTATCTCCTGTTCAGTCATGAATTCTTCCCCTCCCTATAGATCTGACAGGTAGACTATTTCTTGCTCTTCTAATTTGCTTATGGTGTTATCCTTTATGTCTAAATCATGTCAAAAGTCTGTCATATTTAACTTTTCTAATATTCTATTTATCTTCTTTTTCTCTTTTTTAATTGGATTTATTGAGTTTTGAGAGGCAACAGTTGAGATCCCCCACTAGTATAGTTTTTCTGTTTATTTCTTCCTATAATGCATTTAACTTCTCCTTTAAGAATTTGGATACTATACCACTTACAGCATATATGTTTCATATTGATATGGTTTCATAGTCTACGATACCTTTCAACAAGATGTATTTTTGCTTTTCCTTTGTCTGAGATCAGGATTGCTACTCTTGCTTTTTTTTTTTTTTTTGCTTCAGCTGAAACATAATTATTTCTGCTCCTCACCTTTGTGTTATGTCTTTCTGTCTCCTTCAAGTGTGTTTCTTGTAGACAACATATCATAAGATTTTCTTCTTTTTTTTTTCTTTGATTCACTCTGCTGTCTGCTTCTGTTTTATTGGAGAGTTCATCGCATTTACGTTATAGTCATAATTACTACCTGTATATTTCCCTCCATCTTATTCTTCCTCCTGCCTGTCTTCTCTTTTCTTTCACCCTTTCCCTCTTCATCAGTGTTCCTCTTCATCAGTGTTTTGCTTCTTTCTAACACCTACCCTGATCTGCTGTTCCTTCTGTCATTCCCTCCCCCCACCTTTTATTTGATCTCCTCCCCTCCTACTTCTCTGTTGGGTAAGATAGATTTCTCTATTCAACTGATTGTGTACATGATTCCCTCTTTGATCCAATACTGATGAGATTCAAGTGATGCTCATTGCCCACCCTCCCTTCTTTCCCTCTACTGTAATAAGTCTTTTGCGCCTCTTCATGTGAAATAATTAACCCCATTCTACCTCTCCCTTCATTCTACACCCATGGTATTCCTTTTTCTCATCTTTTATTTTTTAATGTAATTTCCTCAAATTCACCTTATACCCACACCCTCCTATGTATATTCCTTATAGCTGTACTACTAATGATACTTTTTCTTAAAAGAATTACAAGTATCATCTTCCTATGTATGGCTGTAAATAGGTTAGCTCTACTGAATCCCTTATTTTTTTCCTCATTTTTCATGTTTATACCTCTCTTGAGTCTTGATATTGGAGATCAAATTTTTGATTTAGTTATGGTCTTCTACTTTTGAAAGCTTGAAATCATTATATTTCATTGAATGACCATTTTCCATTGATTAATTATGCTTAATTTAGCCAATTAAGTGATTCTTGGTCATAGTCATAGCTTCTTTGCCATCTGGAATGTCATGTTCTATGACGTCCAATCCTTTGATGTTGCAGATGCCATGTCCTGTGTGATCCTGATTGTGACTCCCAAATATTTGAAATGTTTCTTTCTGGTCACTAGTAGTATTTTTTCCTTGATGTGACAGTCTTGAAATTTGGCTGTAATGATCCTTGGAGTTCTTATTTTGGGATCTTTTTCCTGAGGTGATTGGTAGATTCTTTCAATGCCTATTTTGCGCTCTCATTCTAGGCCATTAGGCTAGTTTTCCTTGATAATTTCTTGAAAGATGCTGTCTAGGTCTTCCTCTTAATTATGGCTTTCAGATAGTCCAGTGACTCTGATATTGTATCTCATGGATCTGTTTTCCAGGTCAGTTTTTTTCCATGAGATATTTCTCCATTTTTTCATTCTTTTGAATTTGTTTGATTGCTTCTTGTCACATGCAGTCAATAGCTTCCACTTGCCTAGTTCTAGCTTTTAAGGTATTGTTTACCTCAATTAACTTTTGTACTTTCTTTTCTATTTGGCCAATTTTACTCTTTAAAGAGTTTTATTTTAGTGGATTTTTGTATCTCCTTTTCAATTTGGTCAGTTCAACATTATAGTCATTTTTCCAAGCTACTGACTCTTTTCATATAATTATCTCACATCATTCTCATTTCTTTTCCCTATTCTCATTCCCTATTCCCTATTCTGCCTCTCTCCTATGATTTGTAAGCTCTTTTTTTGAGCTCTTCCATGAGATCTTTCTGAGCTTGAGACCACTTCCTGGGTTTTTTGTTTGGGAGAGGGGAAGGGGTTGCTCATAGTTGTCAACATTATTGTCTTCTTTTGAGTTTGTGTCTTTGTGTTCCTTGTTTCCATAATAACTTTTAATGGTCAGATTATTTTTTTTTTTGGTCTTTTTACTTTTTTAAATCTGAGCTCTGTACCTGGGGTGGAAGTGCACTATCTCAGGCTTCTTGTACCAGTGGTTACAGACCCTGGTTGTTTACCTGGTATTGCACTGATGTTCCCCTGAGGGCCCCAGGAGATGGTCTTGTGCTGAGGGAGTGGGGTGGTAAAACTGCTGGAGACCATAGGGTTTTGGCAGCTTTCCTGATGCCGTGCTGGGGTCCGAGTGGTGATGCCTGGTCTGTGATAAAGCCAGGTACAGTGTTTTTGCATTTCCCCAGTGCTTAACTGAAGCAATTGGAGGTCTGGCCTACTTTCACATCATGTTGGAGGATGGCCATTTGCCCTGAGCTATGATGAAGCACATGGAGATCTGGCTGTTGGAGCATGCCTGTTTGCCCAGGGCTACACTGAAGTTGGTAGTAATTGTCAGAGTTTGAGCTTACTGGTTCTTCTGACTTTGCTAAGGCATGTGTGTGTGTGGGGGGGGGGGGGAGGAGGGGTCCTGGTGTTGGCATTTGCCTGCTTCGCCACACTGGGGCTCAGGATCTCCCTCTGGTTTCTTGAGGTGGGGATTGCTGCTGGTTTTGCTTCCTGACTTAGAATGCACTCCCCTTTTGTCTAAATGAGATGGACCTTTCTTGTCAATCTTCTAAGTTTGTTGGGCTAAAAGATTGTTTTACTCCATCTTTTTGCCAGTTCTGTTGTTACAGGATTTGTTTTGGGGTGCTATTTTATGGTTGTTTGGAGCTGAATATATCTCTCAAGGAGTTTAGCCTGAAAAAGGAGGAGAATTATAGTATGATTGTGTGCAGAGATAGACCTATCAAGAGGATTTTTTAAGGCTAAGAGAAATACATGAAAATTAGGCAACAGTGAAGCAACCAGCCAGTAGAAAAAGAAAGATTGAAGAATTCTGAGAGAGTGAGGATGACAGAGGGTCAGTCTGCTGGAGAGGATGGGATGGATAGGCACTAAATACATGTAGATGTTTTTGTATTGGCAAGAAAGCCCATCTCTTTATATGAGACAGAAATGAAGGAAAAGAGAGTAGGAGAGGACTTTTCTAGAGTGGATATTGATTTACAATAGACACATGCATTTATGGGAAAAGCAAGAAGTAAAATAGTGGCACATGGGATAGAGCTCCTTGTCTGGATTTAGGAAGACCTGAATTCAAATTTGACCTCATTTACTTACTAGCTATGTGACCCTGGGCAAATCACTTAACCCTGTTTGCCTCAGTTTTTTTCATCTGTAAAATGAGCTAGAAAAGGAAAGGGTAAATCACTCCAGTATTTTTTGACAAGAAAACTTCAAATGGGGTCATGAAGAGTGAGATATGACTGAAATGACTGAACAAAAGTCTTTAAAACTGAATATCTCAGAACCTGTCCATCTCCCTTTAAGACTTGTGACCTAATAAAGCATCAGGGAAAAGGTTGAACTCCGTGTGGCATTTTATACTCAAGTGATCAGGACACAATATTAAGATACTACATCTTTTATCTCTTGAGTTAATTAAGTTTCAATATATTTTAAGAACAAAAGTACTTGGCCAGTCTATATGGCAAGGACTCTGGTAGATATTCCTCCTTTTACACAGGTTATGGAAATCTGGAAGAAATGGAGAACACAATCTATTTTAGTGATTTGGATATGAGAAATTAGATAACTGTTATGCTAATAATTGGGGAAATATAGATAACATTTTTCCATATTTACCAATGTATTTTACTTGATTATAGTCAGAGGTCGAGAATTTTATTTTTTTCCACATACTATAGTAGGTTCTCTCAGCAGATGACCAAGCTGTTGAGCCAAGAAAGGTTATAAAGAATAAGAGGAAGGACGTAAAATGCTTTTTGAAATGTATGAAAGAGAGACCGTAGCTCTACGTGTTGTCACATTTGCTGGGCATATTGATCAATGAGAGAACAGAGTGCTCTTCTGCTAAAGAAAAGAATGAAGACTAGAGAGAACATGCTTTGCTCTCTATGGGAACTTCCATGTTGCTGAGAAAAATAGGTAGTGAGAATACTCTCTCCACACACACAAACACGCACACATGTGTATATGTGTGAGTATCAAAATATATTCTGTTCTTTAATATGACTTCAGGGGAAAGAGAAGGAGGAGATGGCGGTGCGAGGCAATTGGGGTTGTGACTTGCCCAAGGTCACACAGCTAGTAAGTGTTAAGTGTCTGAGGCCAGATTAGAACTCATGTCCTCCTGACTCCAGGGCCAGTGCTCTATTCACTGTGCCACCTAGCCACCCCATAATTTAAAATTTTTTGGACTACCTGAGAGTCACAATCAAAGAAAGAGCCTGTACATCATAGTTCAAGAAATAATCAGTGAAAACTGCCCTGATATCTTAGTTGCAGAAAGTAAAATGGAAATCAAAAGAATTCACTTATCATGTTATGAAAGAGATTCCAAAATGAAAACTGCTAAGAATATTGTAGCCAGATTCCAGAACTCCCAGGTCAAAGAGGAAATACCTCAAGCAGCCAGAAATGTAGCCACATGTCATGTAGCCACAATCAAGACAGTGGCTCTCAAGTTAAAGGAGTGTACGGCTTAGGATATGATGTACCAGAAGGCAGAAGGGGAGAGTGGATTAATGAAGGCAGTAGTTTTGAGGAGGGACAGTATAAGAAGAGAGAAGAGAGAAGAGAGGAGAGAGAGAAAGAGAGAGAAGAGAAAGGGATCATAACTATGAATGTTAATGGGATGCTGTTCAGTCATTTCAGTTGTGTCAAACCCTTTAAGACCTCATTTGGTGTTTTCTTCTTGCCATTTCCTTTTCCAGCTCATTTTATAGATGATGAAACCAAGATAAAGAGAGCTAAGTAAATTGCCTAGGGTCACAGAGCTAGTGAGTATCTGAGCCCAGATTTGAAATTAAGAAGATGAATCTTCCTGACTCCAGGCCTGGAACTCTATCCATTGCACCACCTAGGTGCCTGTGAATTAGATGAGCTCAGTCATAAAATGGAAGCATATAGCAAAATGGATTAGCATCTACAATCCAACAGTTTGTTGTTTTACGAGACACACTTGTAACAGAAAGATACACCCAGAGTTAAAGTAAAGGAATGGGGAAGAATTTAATATGCTTCAGCTGAATTAAAAAAGGAGGAGGCAACAATTATTGCCTCAGACAAAGCAAAAAGCAAAAATAGTCCTATTTAAAAAGAGATAATCAGGGAAACTAGATTAAGCAAAAATGTACTGTAGGCAATGAAATAATAACATTTTTACATTAATTTTCTCTGATAAAGGCTTTATTTCTTAAATATATACTAAGTGTAGAACTGAGTCAAATTTGTAAAAATAAGAGTCATCCTCCAATTGATAATAGTCAAAGGATGTAAAGAGGCAATTTTCAGAAGAGATCAAACTTTCCTATAGTCACAAGAACTGTTCTAAATCACTATTAACTACAGAAATACAAATTAAAAGAACTCTGGGGTACCACCTTACATCTATCAGAAATAAATGCTGGAAGAAGTGAGGGAAAAATGAGCATACTAATGAACTCCTGGTGGAGTAATGAACTAGTCCAACTATTTGGAACTATGCACAAAAGGCTTTAAAACTGTGTATACTCCTTTAAACTATATCTACCAGCAATATTTCTACTATGTCTGTAACACAAAGAGATTAAAGAACAGGGAAAAGGACCTACATATACAAAAACATTTATAGCACCTCTTTTTGTGCTGTCAAAGAACTGGACATTGAGGGGCTACTCATCAACTCAAGAATGGCTGAACAAGCTGTGGCATATGATTCTGATGGAGTACTAGTGTGCTATAAGGAATGATAAGGGGGATTTTTTAGAAAAAAAAACTGGGTAAGCCCTATACGAACTGATGCAAAGTGAAGTGAGAAGAACCAGGAAATCATTGTGCACAGTAGCAACAATGCTATAATGATGACCAATTCTCTAGAACTTGGCTACTCTGATTAATACAATGATCTAACACAATTCCAAAGAACTCAAGATGAAAAGATGTTCTAGAGAGAGAACTGATGAACTTTGAGTGCTAAGTGAAGTATCATTTTCTCGTTTTCTTTTACTTCCTTTTTTTGAAATATGGCTAATATGGAAACATGTTTTTCATAATTTCACATACATAATTGATATACTGTTTGCCTTCTCAGTGTGTGGAGGGGGGGCATCTGAGGGAGAGAGATAATTTGGTTCTCAAAATTTAAAAAGAAAAGAATGTTAAAAATAAATTATAATTTTTAAAAAGATGTAAGGTTTTCAGCAGGGACAGGAGAAGCCAAGGGAATTTTGAGGGGAAATGCAAAAGGTTTGGAAAATCTGCTTGGGTGACAGGGATGGTGAATCATCTACAGTGAGAAGCCCATTGAAATTATGTATGTAATGGGGCGGAGCCAAGATGGCGGCGTAGCAGCAGCAACATATCGCAGCTCTCACATAGCCACCCCAAAATACCCATAAAATAGGACTCTAAACCAATCTTAGAACTCCAAAACACACACAAGGATACTTCCCACTAAAGTCAGCTC
>CM053585.1:198189219-198241042 GCA_028646515.1 Pseudochirops corinnae | reverse complement strand
CAGTGGGGATGGGTGGTGAGGGAGGAGGAGAAAGAATCTGGAATCTGGAGTTCCATAATCAAATGTTATGAATGTGTATCTACCTATCTATCTATATATGCAATTATTATCATTATTATTGACTACATCCAACTGGAACTTGAGATACACAGGCCCTGCGGTTGGGAGATCCATCCTGCCCTACCGAGAAGTGACATAGGAGAGAATAGACTGGGGGAGGGGGGACACACTGGGATGGCTGTTTTGGGGTGGTGGGTGGGAGAAAGAGGGGGAGAAAATATGTAACTCAAAATCTTGTGGAAACGAATGATGCAAACTATAATAAAATTTAAAAAAAAGAAATTATGTATGTAACACAAATTTGTAGCAGAGTTGGTCACTGTGGTTTTATCATTTTTCATTAGGTGAGTTGAAGGGAAGGCATTGGACAGTGGGCATAATACAAGGCTGAGAATTTAGAGAACAAACCTGACAAAAGGATAAGGGAACAAGGAACTTGAAAGAACAAGACAATGCAGAGTTGGAATGGTTTATCAAGGGATTAAAAGGGAAAGAGAGGAGTATATATTCAGTGTAGGAGTTATAGTACGGGAAAGAAGTGAGGGATGGAGTAATTGAAGGAGTGGGTGAGGAGAAAAATAGGGTTATGGGTTACAAGACAGAGATAGAGGTGGAATGACAAATTGTGATCAAATGACGGAATTTCAAAGTTTATTAATATTAAAGTGGAATACTTGTGAGTGAGTGCAAAATGAAGGGTATGATCATGTAGTTGAAGTGGAGTGGGAATGAAAAAGTTGAAGAAATGGGAAGTTAACATATTTGAGGGACTATGATATGTACCTTGAAGTCTTTTAGTGTGATGGCAGGAGTTGGGGAGGGGAGAAAGACTGAGTCAGGTACTGAACTCATTGAGGAAGTAAAGAAAATGTCCTGGAGCTCAGTAGGAAATAACTTCGAGAATGTTGATTGAAGAATAAATATGGATTGACTGAACTTCAAAGAAAGCTACTGAGGGATTGTGGTAATCAGAGTGTCTGAAAGTAGCAATGGGGAAGGAAACTTTATTCCATCTTCCACACTATGATCAGGGTTTTGGGGAATATGAGTTAAGATGCAACCAATGCTGAAAAAAGCATACCGGAAGGCTGTCTCATCAGAAAAAAAAACCAGGTCTTAGTGTAAGAAGACAGAAAGCAAATGGTTTAAGTAGAAAAGTTTGTTATATAAGTAGCAGACTTTAGAGAGCACAGTGGAAGGTATGATGAGCTTTATAATGGAATATTGAAGGTGAGTTTGGGTTGGAGGGGATGGGAATAAGGGAGTGGGCAATGGGAGTTGGAAAACATGGTTTATATAATGATAGTCATGGGCTAGGGATCACTAAGATACATAATGTTTTCCCCCACATTACTTTACTCACAAATTGATCATTCTAAAAGTCAAGCACAACAGAAATAAAGAAAAATAGGGCAATATTCAGAAAGGAAATAACAGAAATTGAAGAGGGAGTTCAAACCTAATGTCATGGAAGTTATAGCATCACAAGGAACACAGAGATTAAAGAAGAAATAAATATGGTTTTAACTAAATATTGTCATAAAATAACATTTTGAAATAGAGAGAAAGGGAAAATAATTAATGAAAAGAACAAAGCATAGAAAATATTCTTAGAGAAGTGTGTAGAAATATAAAACTTATAGACATAAGAAGGAAAGAAAGGTGGGGATTTTATTCTAACTATTTAAATCAGAGGAGATAAAAGGGGGAAATGGATGAATAGACACCCAAATAACAGGAAAAAATCAATAATTTAAGTAAAAGTGCCATCCGGGAAAAATGATTGAAAAAAATTGGGGCATCAGGGAGAGGCACTAAGAAAACCTAAGGGAATAGACTTGCATCTAAGCAGCTTAAGCAAAAATAATTTTGTGACAAAGTGAAAAAGTGTTGACTTAAATTTGAAGGGGATTTTTTTAATCTAAAAAAAAGTAATATGGCAGAAGAACAGATGGGGGACCAGGGAAGAATTTCTGAGTTCAAGCTCAAGGTCTTGGAATAGTTTGGGCAGGTGGTAAGGTATAAAGTATCCTCTTGGTAGCTGTAAAGGTAGAAAAGATTCATATCATAAGAACTGACATTTGATGAACTGACGTGCTAAGGGTGGTTGAGGAGACAATGGCATGTAAGCTGAAGTCTATATGTATGAGAACAGGGTAGAAGGAGTAACTATGATATAGATATTGAATTCCTTGAGAAAAGAGGGACAGTGATCTGGTAGATGGATGGCAGATTTCTATAATAAGGAATGGGATGGAATTAGACCAACATTTTAAGTGAACTTCAAAAGAAGAAAGATCACTGAGGAATACCAACAGAGAGAGGTTTTGGAACTGTTGGTGGGATAGCATAAGGAGATAAACTTATCCTGTTATTGTACTTTAGAAGGCCAAAGAAAAGGATATTCAATGGTCATTAATGTATATTTTGGAGGTCTGATTTCCATAAATGTGAAAAAATGGAAATAATATGAGGTAAAGAGACGTAGGATGATGTGAATTAGTTCATGATAGAGAAGATTCCATAAAATACAGTAGAATGGGAGGGTAGAGAAAAATATGAATTGTAGTTAAAGAATATTGGGGAAAGATAGCAGAAGAAAATAATTTTTTGTCCCATCACATTCTTTATTGAATAATATGCATTTACATATATGTTATATGTCCCTATTGCAGTGTGAGCTCTGTAGGGACAAGGACTATATTTTTATTTTAATGCATGCTTTTTAGGTTGAGCTATATTTAATCTGCCTATTGTATGTATATGTTGCACATGTGTATGTTGCACAGTGACAAACATATAGTATAGTAGGTACTTAAAAATTTGTTGGATTATATATGTGTTTTTCATCCACTTCATTATTATTATTATTTTTAGTGTGGGTGATTACATCAATTTCATTTGTATTACTATAGATTCCACCCAGAAGCCCTTGTAAATTGACAACAGCTACAGCAACAAAGAGAATTAAGATAGTGCCAATATGCCATACAAGAGAAAACATCACCATAAATACATCCCATAACAAACTAATGCCATGGAAATAGACAATTAATAGTAAGTACAATAACTGCTATTGATCAAATAAACAAATATTTTGAATATACTTAGAATATAGCATCATACACTAAAATTGAATAGATTCATGCTTCTCCTCACTGATGTCTTATTTTATTCGCTGATATAAATAAAAAACATTATGTCTGAAAGTGACATAATCAAGCAGTGAGGGAATATATGAATCAGGTTTGCTTTGGAGTGATACTATGTTGGGATTATATTCAAAATATTTAGTCTGTTTTTTGAGTAGTTACTTTGCTTTTTCACTTATCTATTTAATAGCATTCTTTTTTTAATGCTAAGCATTTTATTGTGATATATGTCTCTGGGATTTGGGGCACCACAAAACAAAGAAGACAATATTATCCCTGTTCTAAATTTGCAGGTTGGAAATCCAGAATTTCAAATTGAGAGATGTAATTCTCCCTTTCCCTTTTGTGCTAAAGGAAGCTTTTCTAGTATGAAATGGTCAGGCAACCCTTAATAACAAATGTGCAAAGAGCAGACAGGATTTGCATATAGAAATCCAGAGTAATTGGGTGTCCCAGAAGATGTGTGTTGGCTTGTTCTTCATCTTTTTGTTATGAGACACAGGGATCCTTGGATAAAGTATGATATAAGAATGTTGCCCATTTGTTTCACCAATGGGTGTGCTGCCCATTGCTTATTAGAAGTTAAGGTACATACCAAGTCAAATTCAACTTTTATGATGTTTTCAGGGACCTATATAACACTAAATATTTCTCACAAACATACACAGCTAACCCCTCATCCTTTCCTCTGTGCCTTTCCCTTTGTATTATGTTGCCTCAATAATACAGCAAGTCAAAATATTGACTAAGGACTTCTGGGAGGTGGAGTCAAAATGTCAGAGTGTTGAAGCACTCAGCTGAACTCTCCCAACATTTCTCTCCAAAAAACTTTAAAACAATACCTCATATTGAAAGCTGGAGTGGCAGAGTCAACAAAGGTAAGAATGAGATATTCTTCCAACCTAAGACAACATAGAAGGTTGGAAAGGGAGGTCTGTGAAATGTGGGAGAAAGATGCCCTAGAGCCCATATGGATGAACTACCAGTGGAGGGACTAAATGGAGGTGACAGAAGCAGGAGAAACAGTTGCATCAATGTCAGGAGTACTCAAGCTAGAGATAGTAAAGGGCCCTAGGTTAGAAGGAGATTACAGAGTACCCTGTACTAGCACTGGATGCAGGATCAGATATTATTTGGCAACACCATTGCCTATATTCACTTATGAGTCATAGTTCAAGGGTAGAGAGAAAAACTTTCAGTTAAGGGGAAGTGGAAGTCCTGAGAGATGGCATCACTTCTGGCTTTATGCTATCAGGGACTCTGAGGGGCAGTATTATTTCCAGTCCCAAGGCAAAATATATTCCATCTAATTGTTCCTTACATGTTTGGGAGAGTTCACTCTACTTCAGCCCTTTATGTTAATTCTGCATGTGTCTTTTTGTTTCTGGTGTGTTTAGAGCATTCCATCTAAAATAAATGCAGCCAATACAAAATATTTGGGAGTTTACTTGTTAGGACAAACCCAGGGATTATATGAACATAGTTCTAAAACACTTTTCATACAAATAAAGAAAAATCTAAACACTTGAAGAAATATTAATTGCTAATGGGTAGGCCAAGTCAATATGATAAAAACGACATTTTACCTATGTTTATTTATTTAGTACCATGCCAACCAAACTACCAAAGAATTATTTTATAGATTTAGAAAAAAAGTCACAAAATTCAACTGGAAAAAACAAAAGGTCAAGAGAATCAAGGGAATCAACTTAAAAAAAAAGGTTAAGGAAGGAGCTTTCAAACGATATTACAAAATAGTTGTCATGAAAACAATCTTGTACTGTCTAAGAAATAGAGTGGTAGAGCAATGTAATAATTTAGGTAAAAAATACTCAGTAGTAAATAACCATAGTACTTTAATATTTGATATGCCCAAAGATCTAAGCTGTTGTGGTAAGAATTCACCACTTGTCAACTTTGAGACACCACCTCACACCTATCAGGTTGACAAGGCAGAAAAGGAAAATGACAAATGCTGGAAGGAATGTGGAAAAACACTGATGCACTATTGGTGGAATTGTGAATCAGTCCAACCATTCTGAAGAGCAACTTGGAACTGTATTCAAAGGGTATAAAAACTTCATTCCTTTTGAGCCAGCAATACTACTAATAAATCTGTATCCCCAAAATGAAGGAAAAAGGACCTATTTATGCCAAAAATATCTATAACAGCTCTCTTTGATGTGGCAAAGAATTAGAAATTGAGTGGATGGCCATCAATTGGAGAATGGCTGAACAAGCTGTGGGATATGATTGTGATGGAATGCAATTGCACTAAAAGAAATGATAAATATGATGGTTTCAGAAAAAAAACCTTTGGAAGACATATGAACTGGTACAAAATGAAGTGAATAGAATCAAGAGAACATTTTACATAGTAACAGCAATATTGTGAGATTGATCAACCGTGAAAATCTTAGATCAAGAAATAATTCTAGGCAATTCCAAAGGACTCATGATGAAAAAATGCTACTCACATCCAGAGACAGAACTGATGAACTCTGAATGCAGACTGAAGTATAATTTAAAAAAAAAAATCAGAGACTAAATTTAATCCTAAACAATAGGTAAGTCAAAGAATAAATCATAGGAAAAAATGGATAATTTCATCAAAGAAAATAAAAACAATAAGAAAACATATGTTTTTAATTCAACCAAATCAATCCTTACAGGATAATTCAAATTGCAGAACATTGACAAAACAAATGAATTGGGGATTCACCTAAAAAAAACCTAGAAAAAACTATACACATATTGAAAGTCAACACTAAAGTAGCAAATTCAGTATTTACTATATCGAATAAACCATCAAGATTGGTGACATCAAGCTCCCATAGAAAAAGGGGCCCCTGATGGACACAAGTATCCCTGCAGGTATATGTGCACTTAGAAAACCACAGATGAACATTTCATTGTATTTTTATTTATTTGGTTAAATAGTTCCCAATTAAATTTTAATATGGTTAAGCTCCTCCATCCCCATCAAGGAGGGTTGTAAGCTGCATATCTGACATCTCTGATGGAGACCATTGAGTTTTTCCATTCCAGCACTGAGAGGCTTATCCAAATCTCTCTGAGGGAGAAACAAGGAGACCCAAGTGAGTTATTTTTTTAATATTAATAGCATTTTATTTTTTCAATTACATGTAAAGATAGTTTATAAAATTCATTTTTATAAGATTTTGAGTCCCTCTTTTTTTCCTCCATTCCTCTCCTCTCCGTCCCCCCACCCCAGATGACAAGCAACCTGATATAGGTTATACATGCACGAGCATGTTAAACATTTATCCCCATTAGTCATGTTGTGAAGGAAAAAAAAAGAACAAAAGGAGAAAGCCGCACACAAAAAAAGAAAGTGAAAATGGTAAGCTTTGATCTGAATTCAGACTCCATCAGTTCTTTTGCTGGATGCAGATTGCATTTTCTATCATGTATCTTCAACAGTTGTATTGGATCATTGTAATGCTAAGAAGAGTTAAGTCATTCACAACTAATCATCACATGCTGTTACTGTTGCTGTGTATACTTTTCTCCTGGTTCTGCTCACTTCACTTGACTTCAGTTCATGTAAATCTTTCAAAGTTTTTCTAAAATTTGCCTGCTCATCATTTCTTCTAGTGCAATAGTATCCCATTACATTCATATACCACAGCTTGTTCAGCCATTTCTCAATCAATGGGCATTCTCTCAATGTCCAATTCTTTATCTCCACAAAGAAAAGCTACAATAAATATTTTTGTATATGCAGGTCCTTTCCACTTTTTTACAATCTCTCTGGAATACAGACCTAGTAGTGGTATTGCTGAATCAAAGAGTATGCACAATTTAGTTCCAACTTGGACATAGTTCCAAATTGCTGTCTAGAATGGTTGGATTAGTTCATTACTCTACCAAAAGTGCATGTGTCCCAATTTTTCCACCTCCGACATTTATCATTTTTCTTTTCTGTTACAGTAGTTAATCTGATAGGTATCTAAGGTGGTACCTTAGGGATGTTTTAATTTGCATTTCTCTAATCAATATTGATTTAGAGCATTTTTATGTGACTATAGATTATTTTATCTTAAAATTGCCTGTTAATATCCTTTGACCATTTCTCAATTAGGGAATGAATTGTATTCTTAAATATTTGACTCAGTTCTATATATATTTGAGAAATTAGGTCTTTATCAGAAACACTTGCTGTAAAAATTATTCCCCAGCTTTCTGCTTTTCTTGTAATCTTGGTTGTATTGGTTTTGTTTGTGAAAAACCTTTTCAATTTAATATAATCAAAATTATTCATTTTGCATATAATAATGTTTTCTGTCTTTTGTTTGGTCATAAATTCTTCTCTTTTCTATAGCTCTGACAGATAAATTATTTCTTGATCTCCTAATTTGCTTATGGTATCACTTTTTATGTCTAAATCATTACACTTTTTGACCTTATCTTGCCATAAGGTGTGAGATATTGGTCTATACCTATTTTCTGCCACATTATTTTCTAGCTTTCTTAGAAGTTTTGTCAAATAGTGAGTTCTTATTCCAGAAGCTGGGATTTTTGGTTTTATCAAACAGTAGATGACTGTAGTCTAGTATATAGTCGAGACTGTAGTTTAGTATATAGTCTAGACTATAGTCTAATATATTCTACTGCTCTACCACTCTATTTCTTAGCCAGTACTAAATAGTTTTAATGATTGCTACTTTCTAATATCACGTGAGATTTTACATAGCTAAACTACCTTCCTTTGATTTTTCAGTAATTCTCATGATATCTTATCCTTTTATTTTTCCAGATGAATTTTGTTATCATTTTTTTCTAACTCTCAGATACTTTTTTTTGTAGTTTCATTGTTATGGCCTTGAATAAGTAAATTAATTTAGGTAGAATTGTCATTTTTATTATATCACTTCAGCCTAGCCATGAACAATTGATATTGTCCAATTGTTTAGCTCCAACTTTATTTGTGTGAAAAGCGTTTTGTAATTGTGTTCATATAGTTCCTGGGTTTATATTGTCTACAGTTATCTTAAATGGAATTTCTCTTTCTATCTTTTCCTGTTGGGTTTTGTTGATAATATGTAGAAATGTGAGACATACTTTTAAATATTCTCTGCTTTTATTGTTTTGTGTGTGCTTTCTTTTACAACATGTCTAATGTGGAAATATGTTTTATATGACTTCACATGTAAAATCAATATCAAATAGCTTGAGTGGCTAGGAATGGAAAAGAAGAGAATTTGAAACTCAAAATTAAAAAAAAAAGATTGTTAAAATGTCTTTCATGTAATTGGGGAATACTTAATGAAATATTTAACAAAATAAAAAAAGTTAATTTAAAAAAACAATACTGGAAATCAAGGAGAGGTCAGGGAATATGTTGAGACCAGGATGAACAACAAAGAGATGGCTCCCATAGTCTCTTAGCAAGAACTGGGACTACAGAACAAGCATATATCTCAGAATGGAGGGACTGAAACACTGAGAATGAAAGGAGGTTCTCAGCCCAAATGGTATATGCTTGCTAAGGGAGATGGGGATATTGTCCTCTTTGCCTTTATGATAAGGATGGCACAGTGAATAGATTGTAGTCAGATGACCTGTGTTCGTTCAAATCACACATCTGTTACTGCTTCTGTTCATCATTTAATCATTTAATCTATCTGGGTTTCACTTGTTTCATCCTTAAAATGAAGAGGTTAGAATATGTTTACACTAGGGTCCCTTTAAGCTCTAAAGCTCTAATTAGTTTGAAAAGAAGATTTTCTAGCCAATTAATTCATACTAATAATAGCTAATAACGATAACAAAACAATAATGATAACTAAAATTCATATAGAATTTACTATGTGCCAATTTCTGTGATCAGTGCTTTCCAGTTATTATCTCGTTTATAATCTTCAGGACAACCCAAAAGGCAAGTGATATTTATGCTACTTAAAATATACTATTTATCTATGTGATATACATTAAACCCTCTTTAGATAACCTTAAAATTGCACAATTTCCCTACAAATGTGCAATTCTTGGTTAATTTGCCTGTCCTTTTTACCTGGTGGTTTTGATATGCTTGTCAATGAAAATGGCACTTAGGCCATGCTAACATTGGCAAAATTCATGGATAGGAGAAAAGTTTCTGTTTCTTTTCTCCATAATTTCCTGTATAAGCTCTTTTTAGGGTGGCAAAGAATTGGAAATTGAGGGAATGCCCATCAATTTGGGAATGGCTGAACAAGTTATGATATATGAATGTAATAGAATACTATTGCCCCAGAGGAAATGATGAGCAGGCAGATCTCAGAAAAACCTGGAAACACTTACGTGAACTGATACTGAGTGAAGTGAGCAGAATTAGAAACACATTGTACACAGTACCAGCAACATTGTGCCATGATCAACTGTGACAGACTTAGCTCTTGTCAGCAGTACAACGATTCAAGACAATTCCAAAAGACTCATGAGGGAAAGTGTTATCCACACCTGGAGAAGGAACTGTGAAGTCTGAACACAGAGCAAACCATAACATTTTCACTTTTTAAAATGGTTTTTCTTTTTGTTCTATTTCTTCTTTCACAACATGACTAATGTGGAAATATGTTTAACATGATTGCACGTATATAACCTGTATCAGATTGCTTGCTGTCTTGGGCAAAGGGGAAGGGGAGGGGGGGAGGGATAAAAATTTGAAACTCAAAATCTTATAAAAATGAATGTTAAAAATGATCATTACATACAATTGGAAAAAAGGGAATACTATTTTCAAAAAATAAAAATTTCCTGCTCAAAATGGTCTAGATGTATTATAGGCTGCTTTGGAGATTTTTTCTTTCTGGAACCTCTATGAAAGCTTAAAATTGTGATAGATATTATGCTTGGGCCTAAGTAAATCACAAGACTGAACTTTGATAGATTTCTCCTGAGCCACTAAACACCCCTAATTTAATTTCATTTGCTTTATTTTGTTTATTTGCTTGACACATTTTGAAACCATAGTTTACCTTCTAGGGCACCCCATCTCTCTCTCCTCATTTCCTTATTCCATATGAGGTTTTATGTTCTTAGAGGACAGAAATCCTATGTAATATCACATGCAAGGAGATACCTATTTTTAAAAATGCTAATAAATGAAGAAAGATGGCAAAACATTAGTCAAAGGAACTAGGGACTTTGGTTTTTAATTTAATTTGATTCAACATTCATTAAGCAACTGCTGTGGATGGAGTACAGTGATCAATTTTGAGAGACATACAAAGTTTACATAATATGCATCGCCAGCTTCAAGGTGGTTATAGTCCTTTGCTTTTACTCTTCTTTGAAATGTCATATCTTTTTGCTCTAAATGTGGCCTTTTCTCCAAACACAAATATTGAAGAACAAAATTTAAGATACAGAATTCCCATGATAATAAGCAACAACAAAAATGCCCATGGTCCTTGAGACAGGAAATTCAGAAGTCTGTCTGTTACTTGCCAAGTTTAGTAGTCAGGATTGAAAATGGGACTCACAGAATTGGGAATATATGAATCCCTTTAGTAAGGTATTTTAATCACACTTTTCAATTTTGCTTCCTTTTCTTCTTTGGCTCTATGGTGGTCATGGTGCTTGGCTTTTCTGTTTGCTAGACAGCTTGGTGATGTTGCTGTAGTTTTTATAAATCTTAATATGCTTTGCAGAAGTAAAGGATGGCATAATTTATCACAGTTGAAAATGCATTTTGTTCAATGACAGTATAATTAGACATTCTTTTCAGCAGACACATTAAATATATACTTATGCATTAGAGCTCCTGCACCATGGATCACTTTTGTTGATTTATTCTTTATCCTTGGATTCTTGCCTGCTGATAGCCATATAAAAACACACTTCTATATTTAAAAATAAAAGGCAGAGAAGAATGACTTCCATATGTTAACATATATATTATATATAGCATACATTATATATATATATATGTGTGATGTATGTATACATATATACACATACATTTAGCATTGTAGAACAGGATACAAAGTGGCTCCATTTCTCCTTGCTCAGTAAACATTAATTATGCAGTGATCAAAATAATTTCCCATGCATAATGCTGACCTCATTCACTAGAGGGCAACAAAACCTCATCTTAAGGAACTTCCACCTTCTGCTTTCAATGACAGGCAACATTTAATAAGATGCTGCATGGATTTTATAATGAATACCCTATTAATTTTACATAAGTGCAAAGTTACTTCTGAAAAGCCAGTTACGCTTTTGAATATACATGATCTGGGCTTCGCAACAGGTACCAGAGACACTTATTCTAGTCATTGCCACCACTCAGATGGCCCTATCAGTAGGTGTGTTCATTTGTGTGTGCATTATTGTTTGAGTGAAGTTATCCTACTGAGTTCCATTTCACAAAGCCCCCTTGGAACGGTATACTGCCTTTGCAGATCAAAACGTGTGAATTTATCTACAGATCACAAAGCTAGCACTGTTCAAAAGACTTACATTGTACAGAAAGAAAATCTCCTGTTCTCTTGACTGGGCTTTCTTTTTGATCATGTGTTTTTTAGATGCCTCTTATGGTCTTACCTTTCTCATTTCTGCCTCTGAAGGATGCAGATTTTCAGAGAGCAGGTGTCCTCTTAGCAAGACTGTATTGGAATCCTTCCTTGGCAGTCTGGGATACTTATTGGGAAATCCAAAAATGACTTGATCTCATCCTTGCCAAAAAATGTTTGAAGCTAATTAGTTTACTGCTAGAGTTTATATTGACTCCACTAATGGAATTTTTAAAAGTTCACTTGACATAACAAAAATAGGCTGCAAGATCATCTTTCTAGCTTGTAAAGGAGAAGTGATGCTTGTTTTGGTCTGTTGAGAAGAGCTTTATAAATGCCGAGAAATTGATTTCACAGATCTAAAGAATTGAAAAATAATTATACAAAGTTTTTTCCTCTGTTCATAGATATGTTGAAAATATCAGTAGATATTTTGGAAATGAGACAAAGCTTCTGTTTTTGAGTATATTGGTAGTCTTCCTTTATACTGACAAAGACTGATTTTATTTCCTTTTATAATAACATTCTTAGGCTGAGATGACTAAAGAAAAATTTTCCTTTCTAGCTGAAGCATGGTATTCTACAAACACCTGGGCTCAGCATTTCTAGGTTAGCTCCTGGATGCAGTTCTGGCCTTTTTTTTTTTTTCTTTCCTTGGGAGTGAGTACTTTCTAAGAGCTGTTTGGATGTAGAGAATTGTATTGTTTCACAGTAGAAAAGGATAGAGTGGGGACAATGACAAATAAATGCATTTTTCTATTATACAGTTGACAGGTCCTTGGGACATAAAGCCAAAAGAATGTGCAACCTTGACATATGTGCATGGCTCCAAGGCTATTTCCAATGTGAACTTGGTGTCCTTATGCTCAAAGTCCTTAATCATCTGTCTTTGCTGAACCTGGTGAAGCCTCTGAAATACCCATTGGTGTCTTTTCTCTTTCCTTTTTTCTTTTCACTTTTTTCAGGAAGTAATATCTGGGGGTTTGGAATGTCAGTCAGTAAGTCAGTCAACAAGCATTTATTAAGCGTTTACTATGTGCCAGATGAATGTGTTGCAAACAGTGGCAATGGCAGCAATGGGTGAGCAGGGTTCTGGGGCCCCCATCTCAGCCTGAGTGCCTCGTTAACATGTCTGCCTCCTTCCCAAACAGTGCAGCAGACAGGGCCCCTGCCCACTGAAGTATTTAACAATTTCCTTTGAAATGTAACTCATTATACAAAGCAGAACTAAATAAAAAATACTCCAGAGAGGGAACAGATTGTTAGATATAGATTAGATGTGGAGCCTAATCTTTCACAAGCATTAAATATTTAACATAATCACACCACAGGTGACAGGAAGATGTCTGCATTGTTTAATTAGACTTAATTAAACATAAGAAAAAAATCTAATAATAATTTAGGTCAAGATTTTAAATTGATTACAAAACCTCCCCTTTTTGAAGTACTTTTGTATTACATAACTATGTCTCTTCCCTTTGTTAACTAGAGAGCCAGTGTGTATGGGTTCAAGCCCTTGGAAAAAAAGCAGTTTGGGCCACCAGAGATCCTGCAAGCTTAAACCAGTTGGTTGAAGATGAACTGAGTTGTAGTTGATAATAATAAAAATGATAATATTAATGATAGCTGTCATTGAAAGTGTTCTCTAAGGTTTGTAACATTTTACAAACATGATCACATTTGACTTCAAAACAACTCTGGTAGGTTAATACTGCTATGATTCCCATTTTCCAATGAGGAACCTGAGACAGAGGTTACATGAGTTGTTCAGGGTCACATAGTGAGTGTCTGAAGCAGGGGCTGAACTCAGGTCCCAGCTCCAACATCTTATCTACTCTGTGTCATTTGCCTCTGTTCTTGGGAAGAATGCTTGGCCTAAGAACTAGCTCTAAGATCAGGGGTAAACCATTAAAATTCTGTTCCTCAGCATCTGAGAAATGGGAATAACGAAACTTTTACTATCTATCTCACAAACTGAATGAGTGAAACATATTTTGTGAATTGTATATAACCTATAAAAGTGTAGTATTGTTATCCTCATATTTTTATTTAACAAGGACCAAGCTGGTTATATTCAGTCACATTAGTAGAAGATTGCTTTTCAGTTGAAGAATTATTGCAACAGAATCACAGTGTTAGTGTTGGTATGGATCTTTTAGGTGTGGAAACTGAGGCCTAGGGAGGTATAGTGAATTGACTGAGATCATGCTGCTTGTAAGAAGTCAAGTCATTACTCAAACCCTGGTCTTCTAACTCTCAATGAGTTTTTAGAGTCTTGTGATGTTGCAATGCTTAGTTTTGACTATAACAATTTCCAAAAAATCATCTGCTTAGCAGTGGGTATAGTACCTCCAAATCTTTCGAAGCACTGAGGAGGTAGTGTTTACTAGAAATTAGGGGATATGATTATGATTTTAGACATACAGTGTACTAACATTAGGGTTTGCTTATAATTCACATTCATAATTTAAATTAAATGGGGAAAAAGCAGTTTAAAAGCCGCCGTTCAATGATAGAAGACTTACACAGAACATTTTGAGTCATATTTTGGCTAAATTGCTGAAATATCTTCCAATACTAATTATGCCTAAAAACTGTTTTAGTGCAGTTGAATATAAATACAATACATAAGAAAACTTTAAACTTTATTACTTAATATTATAATAATAAACTTTAATAACACTAACTGCTGGAGATAGTGAAGTTATTATTTTAATTACCCACATCATATGTCCCTGTAATGAAATAAGAGAGGATATAACATTAAGCCTAGGCAGTGTCCCCTTCTTAGGCAGGAGAAATACCCACTCCTTCATCGATTAGGTAATTATAAACTGGCATATGTACCTTTAAAAATACATACTTTTCCCATATGAATGTCTCTCTCTTTTTGGCAGTCTTGTTCAGAAACATAGGTTTTAACAGTTTGTCTCCCAAGTCATGTTCAGAAACATAGGTTTTAACAGTTTATTCTCAAAAGGAAGTTAGGAGATCTGTGGATATGTTGCTTTCTTATGACAGATGGATGGGAGTTACAAACTCCCATTTGCTTGAAGGCACAGGATCTGTTACCCAGAACCCCACTGAAATGACTGTTTTTGCAACTGCAAAGTTAAACTTATAGAAGATTGTTTATAGAAACCCCATAGGCTGTTCTGTTCTTCTAAATATCTGCAAATAAATTTCCATTTGTTAGTACAGTCATAGCTAGATTGGGCACTGCATATCTAAAGGCCTGCTAGAATTGAGTCACCTTGGAATCTTTCTGCTGAATTCCTTTGCACATTTTTCTTTTGAAATCTGTCTTAGATTCCCCCCCCCCCCCTCAATTTCAATTACCAATTAAGTCCTGGCCTTGGATAGATCCTGGTCACCTCATGCTTTTATTGCTAGAAAAGCCTTTCAGCTAACCTCAATGACTTTCTCATCTTTATTTTTTTTCACTAATTTTCCTTAAATAATGTTTGCAATACTCATTCCCTTGCTTAAAAAAAAGCTCTAGAGTTCTTTATCCTATGCGATACATTCTAAACTATTAATCTGTTTTTCAAGACCTTCCAAGATCTGGTCATATGCTATCTAGCCAGATGTGTCTCCCACTATATATCAACCTAAGTTTATACACACAAAACATATTTTCCTAAGTGACTCCAGAATGTATTTTTGTACAGAATTCACAGTGTTCATCCCTTAAATGAAAACTCCATGAACAATGTTCCCCTGTCCTGTAGTGACCTCCCCTTTTCTCTCAATTTATTTAAATCCTATCAATCAAATTAATAGATATTCTATAATTAAAATCAGAGGAAAAATAATTTGCAAATAAATGGAATGGTCCACATATTTTACTTGAAATGTCAAAAAGAGGAGTTAGTTTTTATAATATATTCAAAAAGCAACAGGGAGCACTATTTTTTGAGAAATATGACCATCTTCTATTTCAATATACATCATAAACATTTGCCAAGAGACCACCATGATGATAATTTCAACTTTTATGCCAGCATCTGCTGAAGAAAATGATGAAGTAAAAAGTATAAGAAGACTTTATTATATTTCAAATTGCATAACAAAGAAATAATCATTAAACTATTTGGTAATTTGATAGGAGCACTTAGGTGGCATAGTGGGGAGAGTACCAGGCCTGGAGTCAGGAAGATTTGACTTCAAATATGGCCTCAGATATTTCCTAGCAGTGTGACCTGGACAACTCACTTATCCTATATTTGCTTCAGTTTCCTCAACAATAGCACCTATCTCCTGCAGGAGTTGTGAGGACTGAATGAAGATAGTAATTGTAAGGAGCCTAGTGCCGTGTCTGACCCATTGTCAGTGCTGGATAAATGTGAGTTATTATTAGCTGTTATTACTGAGAGAGGAAAAGCAAAATAGATTAATGAAAGCAGCTAGATAAACAAAGAATGAAACACATTTAAAAGCACTTTAGCATTTGGTAAAGCAAAAGAAACAAATTAGTTTGTGAAGGACTCCCTTTATAAGAAGAACTATGGGGAAAACTAAAAAACAATTTGGTAGAAATTATATTTAGACAAATATCTTACACCATATGCCACATTGAGCTCAGAATGCATACATGAATATAAAACCTGAATATAGAAGTTAACATCATAAAAAAATGTTACAAGAGAACAAGATCAGGTACCTCTCATAACTATATATAGAAGAATTTTTAACCAAAATGAGGAAGGGAGAAGTCTTTAAATAAAAAAGACAATTTTGATAATGTATCTAAAATAAAAATGCCTTTGCAAGAATAAAATTATTTATTACAAAATTAGAAGGATTGTAGGAAGGATACATCAAATTTATATCAAATATAATTGGTTATTTACATCAAATATAATTGATTAAAAGTAATATATCATTGCCTCAAGGAACAAAACATATAGAACTTGATGCAAAGAAATATAACCCATGTTTCAAAACCAATTTGCATGGAGCTATTCCTACAATCCAAGATAACATAGGAAGTTGGAAAGGGAAATCTGAGGGAAGGGGATGGAGGCTGACCTAGAGCCTATATGGATAAATCACCAGTGGTGTAGCTAGGTGATGATGATAGGAGTGGTAGCAGTTTTATGATTTCTCAAGTTAAAGATGGTAAGGTGACCTGGCAACTACTAAGAAAGATATTATAGGAAATCCATGTGCTAACACTAGATGCAGGGATAGACACTGTTGGTGATTCCATTGTCTATACCCACTTCTAAGTTGTAGTTCAAGGGCAGAGAGGAGCATTTTCAGTCTAGAGAGTGGGATCCCTAAGGAGCAATATCAAAGAAGGTCACAAGAGATAGGGGACCATGAGGAACTACTTCTGGTCCCAAGAGATCAAAGACCCTGAGAAACAGTGTCATTTTCAGCTCCAAGGATTCAGGGACCCTTCCTGTATAAGGACCAGAGGGGAGAGTGATAGCCATACCTCTCCCCTAATCACAACACCTTAGAAGCATCAAAAACATCCGAACCCCCAGAACTAGTTCTGAAAACACCAGTGTAAAAAAAAAAAAACAACACCTGAAGTTTGAGATAGAGTTTCCTTCCCCTCTCCCCATGCCTGGAAGAAAGCCTATCATTAACATAAACTTCCAAATAAAGAAACAGGATAGAAAAACAAGCCAGCAACAACATAAAGCTTGACCATTAAAAGCTACTATGATAGCTGTGGTAGAAAGGTTAAGACAGAAACTCAGAAGAAAACAATGAAGTCAAAATAGCTACAAGTAAAGCCCCAAAGAAAAATCTGAGTTGGAAACAAACTCAACAAGAATTTCTGGAAAAGCCAAGAATAAAAGAAAAAATCAAATAAACTGTAGAAAAATTTAGGTTAAGAAATGAAAGCAAAGGAGGAAAATTAAGAAAAGATAGTTAAAAACTTTGTAAAAAGAGGCTAAAATGCTAAAAAAAAAAAATAACACTTAAAAAAATTAAATTGTCCAAATGGAAAAAGAAGCATAAAAACTCAATGAAGAAAGTAATTCCTAAAAAAATTATAATTAGGAAACTGAAATCTAATGACTCCAAGAAACAATAAAGCAGTGTTTAAAAATGGAAATAAGTGAAATATTTCACAGGAAAAACAACTGAACGGGAAAAGAGATCAAGGAGAGATAGTTTAAGAATTATAGGACTACCTAAAAGCCATGATCAAAGATAGACCCAAAATATTATATTTTAAGAAATTATTAAAAACTGCCCTGATATCTTAAAAGCAGAGAGTAAAATAGAAATTGAAAGAATTAATCAATCACCACCTGAAAGAGATCCCAAAATGAAAATTCCCAGGAACACTATAACCAAATCTTTTCCATCATTACCACATCTAATTTCACCTTTTGTCAACAATTCAAAATGTTTACTTCAATTTTATAAATCTTCTCTTAGGCTTCATCCCAGTCCCCAGTCCACATCTGCAGAGTGTATTAAGAGATGCTGCTCTGTAGTCCCAACAAAATGTAGTAAGTCACCTGAATTCCAAGAAGTCAAGGTACAGAGGTAAAATGAATAAGTAGAGGAAGTGACAGAATGTGAGATTCAAAAGGATACACTTCTCTGTTTCACTGTTATTCTTTTGGAAGTCCTTTTTCTGTGTTCAATTTGTAAACGTGAGCAGAATGTCTCTTCAATGAGCATACTGCCTGTAAAAGGAAGCATCGAGATAAATATGCTGAGGATAGTGGGTTCCTTCAGGCATGTTGCAGGAGTTCAGTTTGCCTTCAGCTGTGTGAAGCAAAATAAGTAGGAAAAGGAATTTTGTTCTTTGGAAACATATACAAATAATTATTGCTTTCTTGGGGGAAGCTCCCACTCTGACAAAGATCCAGAAATTGGGTGTTCTTATGATTTTAACATAAATTTAAAATAATTGCTTCTCATAGTTAAAGGCAGGGAGAACTTTAATGTGGACGAAAAGGCAGATGTCAAAAGGAGCATCTTTAAGAGGGTTCCTGAGTACCCTGGGCTGGGCTTCCTTTCACCAGGTCAGCATTTGGAGAAGTAAAAAGGGCCCTTAGGAAACTACCATGGCCTGACATGGTGCTCTCGACTATGTGGCTGACACTCTCCAACTGCAAAGGGTCAGAATATAGTTTCACTTGAAAACTGCCAACACTTTAGCAGATGCATCAGTATCTAACTAGGACTGTTTCTCAAAGAGCAATGGGGACAATGGCCCATAGGAAAAGGGAGATCAATGATTTCCCCCAGCTCTGTTTTCCCATTGCAAGTCACTTGCAGAAGAGAAACATATGAAATGAATGGAATTATCAGACTGGCATCAGGGAAAGAAAAGGATCATAGATTTAGAGTTGTAAGAGACCTTAGAAGCCACTTGGTTCAACCCCATCATTTTGCAGATGTAGAAACTAGATAAAGCCTAGAGAAATTAAATCACTTGACCAAAGGCACACAGATGGTGAGTGGCAGAATTATAATTAATGACCAGGTTCAAATTCAACACACTCTCCACTGTACTATGATAAGGCAAGCTTTTACTGATAGAGTAATTAGCTTGGAGTGTGGGAAAGTCCTTTATGTAGTTAGTGACACAGTTTAATTTGAGAAACACTTGCCTCCATACTTCAGCATTTGTTACCATTAGGGTTACTCCCGTTGGTTAAGTCAGTAGTCTCAAACCTTTTTTTTTCCTTTTATCATATACATTTATCAGTTAAAAAAAGGTACGTCTACTATGTATTTACTTATTTATAAATTATATGTATTACTTTGCACACTAATAATTTATGTACATTGTGAAACACACAAATAAAAAATATTAAAGGATTAAAGTACTATTTGATCCTACAGCCAACAAGGCCATTGGAGTTTGTTGAATAAGTCAGTGATATGGTCAAAGCTGCATTTTGGGAAAATCAGTTTGGCAGCTACATGTGGGATGGATTGAAAACAAGAACTTGAGGCAGTGTGATGGACAAGAAGGCTGTTGCCAAAATCTACGCAAGAAGTGATCGAGGGCCAGAATTAGAATAGTGGTTATGTGAGTAAAGATAAGGGTAAAGATGTGAGAGATTATATGGTGATAGAAATTAAAGATTTGGATTGAATATGTAGGGAAAATAAGGGGGAGGAATCCTGGACTCACTACAACACCACAGTTTTGCATGTGAGATCCTCTCAACAGTAATTGAAAAGTCCAGAAGAAGGGTGGATTGGAGAATAAAAAGGATGGAATGACATTTGTTACGCAGATCAAAACCCATCTATGCATTCTTTTGTGCAACTCACTTGATCTGCCAAAAAATGGGAAAGGGATTGGAGTCAGGGTCTTATTCTCTTGCCATTGCCCTGGGTTATGGAACTAGCCATTGGGATGCCTACAGCAAAAGGCCCTCTCATATTCAGGGTGTGGATATTCTGAGGAGAGGAGTATTTTTCCAAAGGTACCTGCTAAGTCATCGCTACCCAGGGCAGAAGGGGAGAGATTGGAAGCTTATACAGCTTCAGTAGGCAATAATGGATGATAGGAAAGACATAGTTGTAGCAAGAAGGCCCAAAGTTGATTACTGTGTATGAATTAGGATAAAACCAGAGGTGTGTTGGTAAATGTTTAATAAACAACATAACAGGGAAAAATTTGTTTGCTTAGCAGTCTTTTAAGGTTAAACTGCATTATTATCATTTTCTCCATTTTCTTAAATCTACAACCAACAAAATAATAAATCAAGTCCTGATTTTTGACAGTTGTCCAGTTTTTCCAGTAGCTTTGCCAGTTTCTAGGATGTAAATACTCACACTGAAAATGTAATGATCTCCTCCTTGAAGCTGGAAATACATCTGAGTTAGCTCTAGTACGCACTTGGATGTAACCCATCTTCTCACATTCGTGTTGGTTGACCACTTATTTTTCCCCTAGGGTCATGCTCAGCCCCTGAGGTGTGAAGGGATTCCCGCTTAGATCCCATTAGGATAAAATATTACAAGTCCTTGAGAAAAATAAATGTGTTTTCTGAGAAATGTTATCTTTTGTGACTATATAAGCCATATGGGTCCTAGGCCAGCCCCTAAAATCTTCAAATCCAACTCATGTTCTTCCTTTCATTAATCTTTGCCACCATGCTGCCTTATTCTGGACTTCCTCTTACCCAGCTTTCCACTGAAGGGAGAGGACACAGCTTTCCCCCCTTTCTTTTCTTTATAATATCTGTCTCTGTTTCTCTCTCCAACTATACTATAAACTTAGCAACTGTCAGCAAAATACAAACATTTAGATATAAAAATATAATGTGTTTGAAACCATAAAATTCTGTCCATAAAGGTTTTTCTGTTGTTTTGCTTTTTGAGATTAGATATTCATATCTCACACCAGCTGAAAGTGAAGCAACCACTCACCAGCCAGGTCCTAGTATTAATCTACAAAGAAACTTTAACATGCTTTGTTTTTCTGACCTGGCCTGGTTCATCCCTTTATAAGCAGCCTGGTGGTCCTGCAACTCTAGGTCTCACCATATTGGTGTCAGATTTAATGTAGGTACTCAGTCAACTTTATTAGGACTGTAGATCTTTGGATCAACAATTCAACAAGCCCCCAACCTCAATCTCTTTTAGTAGCAAGGTACAAGTGTGTGCCACTTCGCAGAGCCTACACAGAGTTCTTTTAAAGTATATACTAAAATAATGAAGTAATGATAAAATTTCCCTATTTATTTGAGAATACAAGTTTTTTTTCCCAGTTTCTTGAAGGGCTTTTAAGAGATGTTGGATACATAACAAGATGCAACCCCCTCCCCCCCCAAAAAATCAACAGATGATCTTAGTTGTCTTAGTTGTGAATATTGTCTGAGTTATAAAAGGTATCAGGACATTTTCCTGTTAATCAATAGAGTAGGCATAGTAACAAGCTGACTTTTGAGAATATATGACAAAGTATAAAGTGTGAGATGTTGATAAATACAGAGGACAGGAATTGTTGGTTTGAGCATCTGTGTAGAAATAGAGCAAGAGCTTCATGCAACCATGAGGAAGCTCATTGAATATTAATTTGTATGAGATAAACTATATGTTAGAAGAGCGTGACTCCCCAGGCTTTCTGAGGCCATATTTCAAACTCTGATTCTGTGATCATAGTGAGGGAGGGACTCTCAAATTATGGGCACCTAGGGGAATGTGTTCCAAAACAGGGAGGGGAGGAGGTAGATGCTGGTTGTTCTTGGAATCTAGAACTGGTTCCTATAGGAATAATGACATTTGGGGATGACGAATAGCATAAGTGCATAGGGTCCACTCTTTTTAACAATAGATGTAGTGGTGGACTGGTATATCTCTGAATGCCGGAAGCATCCATGAACAAAAAAAGAGAACTTTGTTCAGAGTTGCTGATGAATGAGGCACACTCACACCCAGTGCTGAGGGCGTGGACTTGATAGAAAGAAGAAAGAGATTGAGTGTATGTGGGTCATTTAAGCTTTCCCTCTACAATCATAATGACATACCAGGTTTTCTAAACACCTTTATTATTACAACTGCAAGTGGATGATGGGTTTTAAATGATATACAAACGGGAAAAGTTTTAATTACTAGGGTGTATATATGTATGTATACATATAAATGTTAACGGACATGTATATATGTATACACATAAGTATATACATATACATAATAATAATATGTAATATATGTATAAACACATATACATACATGCATATCTATATCTGTCCCACAGTCTTACAACCAGTATCAGAAGCAGAAGGTGAACTCAGATTTTCATGACTGCCAATCCAGCATCTCCTAGAGGTTTCTTCCTCTCACCCATTAAGGCCTTATTATCTACCACCTCTACTCAAATTAGTTAATTAGTTTGTTGGTGACCCTGGGCCTCTTGGAAAAATCCTGAAGGAATAAGAATAGATAGCATTAATTGTAGGAAGAGATAAAGAGGGAAAGTTGAAAAAAAAAAGCAACAGCAACAATAATTGGGCTCTTAAAAGTGAGGATAGTTCTACATACAGGTCCGGCCAGGTCAGTGCAGTAGCGACACTTGTTCAATAGTGAAAGATCGATCAGAAGGGACAGATGGGTATGCTACTGTATACCCTAGGGTGGGCAAGAGCCAAAATAATTTGAAGGGAGTGCCTCCAAAATGTGTAGGTGAGGAGTTTCAAAAATCTGGGAACTACAAGTAAACTTTATTTTATTTTATTGCTTTTTGGAGAGCAGTTAGGGTTAAGTGACTTGCCCAAAGTCACATGGCTGGTTTTTGTGTTAAATGTCTGAGGCTGGATTTGAACTCAGGTCCTTCTGACTCCAGGGCTGGTGCTCTATTCACTGAGCCACCTAGCTGCCCCCACAAGTAAACTTTAAAATGTTTCTAAAGTGCTGCCCTGTTTGGGGTCCCCAGTGGGAGGAGAAGAGAAGCAGGGAAGACATAGAGGCAATGCTTCACATTCATACACATTGTCTTTATGTCCCTTTGATCCTCAGTGCAGGACTTTGAGAGGAATCCTATTCTATTCTATTTTATCCTATTTCATCACTACACGTGAAAGAAGAGTGAGTCTCTAAATCTTAAAAGTAAGCTTTCTCAGGTAGTTTGCCTTTCAAAATCATAACCGTGTTTGTGATTAACTTATTTTATACATTTGCTGCTAACACCTGTATTTCCAGGAAATCCAAAGCAATTTATTTGGGAGATGAATTCAAGCTCTTGAACAAACTACACAGAGAATTATGATTGAGGCTGAAATTCAAGAAGAAATGAAAAGTTGTAATGGAGTTCAATAAGTCTTGAGCTATTTGCTATTTTTATAAATGAGATGGAAGAAATTTATGTTATCTGAATGGTTACCATTGTAGCTTTCTTGGCTATCACAGCCTTTGTTCTAAAGAGTTCAATAACAGTCCCTTGTAATGTCAGAAATAATGCAAATGCTAGGGTTATTTAGCATTTCATTTTTCTTTATGCCTATTTGGCATATTAAAAATGGCATGTCTAACACGGCACATTGAGCCAAGGGACATTTCTTCAACTCTTTTTGTTTGTGTTCCAAATCCTGAAGCCTATAAAATTCTGCTTTCATTGCCAAATTTGCATTGGCTTACCCTCTACTTCCCAAATAATGCCACCTATTTGTAGAACACATCTTTTTTTCCTCCCTAAAGGGTAGCAGTCTGATGTATTGGGAGGAACCCTGGACTTTGAGTTGGGAGTTCTTGCTTTAAATCCCTCCCAACTTGAGGCACTATGATAATTTATGAAACATTATTTTATACCTGTGAACTATTTTATCTTCCAGAAAACCAGTCATGGCAGATATTATGATTACTGTTTTATATATGATTTAATTGAGGCCCAAAATATTTAAGCTACTTTTCAAAATTTTCATATCAACTTAGGCACAGAGCTAGGAATGAACATATACCTTCTGATTCTCAATCCACTATTCTTTCCTATATATCATTCTACTTTCTCTTTACTTTTCTTTACCTACTTTACAAAAATTAAGAAAAATGACGGCTTGTGTTCTCTCTAAGTATAGATGCCACTCCTTACAACCAAGAGGCGAGAGGGGTCTGAGAGACAGAGTATGAGATTTCCTTTGTGCGTGTTGTTTTTCAGTTGTTTCTCTCATGTCCAACTCCTCTTGAATCCATTTGGGTTTTTCTTGGCAAAGATACTAGAGTGGTTTGCCATTTCTTTCTCCAGCTCATTTTATAAATGAAGAACTAATTTCCACAGCTTTAAGTGACTTGCCCTGGGTCTCACAGCTCACAAGCGTCTGAGGACAAGTTTGAACTTAGGAAAATGAGTTGCTCTGACTCCAGGTCTAGAATTCTATCCACTGTGCCACCCAGCTTCCTTCCTTTTGCATATCCCTTCCTGATTTTTATCAGATTCATTGCAATTTCTTTTAGAGCTTAGAAATGTGAATCAAGATTACTTGTTCCATAGCAGTTCCTAATAAAAAAAAGTTCGCTGATTCATTGAACAAAAAATTAAGTGATTCTATAATATGGAAAAGCTATGCTAGACACAAACATCAAGAAACAGAATGAATGTTTGTTACATTCCAACACATTACAGATTCATATTAGGAAAACCCCTTGGGAGTGTTGAATTCCCCAGTGGAACCTTCTTGGTTGGCATTCCACCCAAGTATATTGAAGTTTGAGGTGGGCCTACTCCTGGGAATGCATAATGGAGGGACCCTCCCCACTTCCACATTAGGCAAAAAGAACTTCTGACTAGTCCCTGCCAGCCTTGGTGTCTCTGGGGGGTTTGTACTGTGTAGTAACAAAATGATTGGATGCTGAGACACGGATATGCTAAAATGAAAATTTCTGCCCCTCAAATCTTCTTCTTCTTCTTCTTCTTCTTCTTCTTCTCCTTCTACTTCTTCTCCTTCTTCTCCTTCTACTTCTTCTCCTTCCCCTTCTCCTCCTCCTTCTCTCCTCCTCCTCCTCTCCCTTCTCCTCTTCCTTCTTTCCCTCTTCCTCCTCCTCCTCCTTCTAATATTTATTTCATTAAATGTTTCCTGATTGCATGTTAAATTTTTAAACATTCTTTCTAAAAATTAAACTTCAAATTCTTTTCCTCTGTCCCACCACTCCTTTCTTCTTGATAAGGCAAGCAATATGATATCCATTATATATGTGATCATACAAAGTATATTTTTATATTATCCATGTTGCAAAAGAAAACACAGATTAAAAAAATAAAACAAGAAAAATAAAGTTTTAAAAGTATGCTTCAATCTACATTCAGAGTTCATCAAGTTTCTCTTTGGGGCTAGGTAACATTTTTCATCATGGGTCCTTTGAAATTGTCTTGGATCATTCGTTGTATTGAACAGAGTAACTAAGTGTACCATTGACAGTCCTTAAAATATTGCTGTTGCTATGTGAAACATTCTCCTGATGATGCTCACTTCAATTTGCATAAGTTCATATATGTATTCCTATGTTTTTCTGTTTTTGGTACTCTTCCCCCTCCCCCTATTTCTCCAATTCTATTTTTTAAGTGGTTCTTTTCTTCACTGAACTTCTGAATCTTCTTTCCTTTTTAACCTACTCTGCTTTTTGAGGAGTTTTTTTTCTTTAATTAATTTTTGTGCCTCGTTTTACCATTTGGCCAATTCTTTTTTTTTTTTTAAGGAGTTATTTTCTTCAATATTTTTTGTTTTGTTCACCATGCTGTTAATTCTCTTTTCATAATTTTCTTTTATCATTCTCATTTCCTTTCCCAAATTTTCCCATAATTTTCTTACATCATTCATTTATTTTTTTTCAAATTAATTTATTTCATTTTAGCTTTCAACATTCACTTCCATTAACTTTTGAGTTTTATTTTTCTTTCTTCCCTCCCCCCCCACCTCCCCAAGATGACAGGCAATCTGATAAAGGCTCTACATATACATTCTTATTGAATATATTTTCACATTAAGAAATTTGTAAAGAAGAATTAGAATGAAAGGGAAAAACCACGAGAAAGAAAAAAACAAAACAAGGCAACAACAAAAAGAGAGAGCAAATAGTATGCTGCAATCTACATTCAGATTCCTAAATTCTTTCTCTGGATGTGGATAGTATTTTCCATCTTGAGGCTTTTGGAGTTGTCTTAGATCCTTTCATTGCTGAGAAGAGTCAAATCTATCCAAGTTAGTCATCGCACAATGTGGCTGTTACTGTGTACAATGTTCCTTTCCTTCCACTCATTGCACTTAGTAGTCTTCTCCTAGTTCTGCTCACTGCACTCAGCATCAGCTCATATAGATCTTTCCAGGTTTTTCTGAAGTCCATCTGCTCATCATTTCTTACAGCACAATAGTATCCATTACTTGTTCAGCCATTCCCCAATTGATGGGCATCTCCTCAATTTTCAACTCTTTGCCACCAAAAAAGAGCTGCTATAAATATTTTTTGTACATGTGAGTCCTTTCCCCATTTTTATGATATCTTATGAATAAAGTCCTAGAAATGGTACTGTTAGCCAAAGGGTATACATATTTTATAGCCCTTCTGCCATAATTATAAGTTGCTCTCCAGAATGGCTGGATCACTTTACAACACCACCAACAAAGCATTTTTGTTCTAATTTTCCAATATCTTTTCCAATATTTTGAATTTTCATGTTTTGTCATGCTACTCAATCTGATAGGTGTGATGTGGTACCTAAGAGTTGTTTTGATTTGCACTTCTTTAATCAATAGTGATTTAGAGAATTTTTCATATGATTTATACATAGCTTTAATTTCTCCATCTCTCATTTTTCCACCAGTTTTTCATCTACCACAATTGTCTATTTCTTAAACTCTTTTGGAATTTTTGTTGAGCTTGTGTCCGATTTGCAGCTCTTTCTCTGAAGTTTCGCTTGTAGCTATTTTCACATCATTGTCTTCTTCTGAGTTTGTGCCTTGATCTTCTCTGTTGTGTAGTAGCTTTTTATGGCTAAATTAATTCTTTTGTTTACTCATTTCCATTTCTTGACTTAATTTTATTCTGTACACTTGGCATAGGTAGGCATTGTCCAAAGCATCAGGATATTTTGAGCTTTTTTTTCTTTTTTTTAAGATCTAGTTCTGGAAATCTTCAATTTTTTGGTGCTTCCAAGGTATTGTGATCCAGGAAGAGGTATGGTCACTGCTCTTCTAGTCTGCACTCTGGTCCTTACCCAGGAAGAGTCCCTACTTTCTATACTTGCATGTCTTAGCACTCCTCTTGGCCCTGGAACTGTGAACAGGTTCCCTGCTCCCTTGAAGTTGCAAATACTAGTGCTTTACTCTGTCCTGGAACTATTCTCTTTTGACTGATCTTAAGTTCTCCTCTCCACCCTAGTAATGTGACCTAGAACTGCATATGAACAATGGACTTGCCAAACAACACCCAGTACTGTTCTCAATATCACCTCAGGTTGTACTGTAATCGGTATTTCTGGGCTTAGAGCTCCCAAAGTTGCTACTGCTGTTGTCACAGCTGCCTCAAGGGTCCACTGCTGATGTTGCTGCTGGACTCTAACATCCTTCTGCTCAGGTTCCTCAACTATAAGATGTACATAATAATAGTGCTTACCTCCTAGGGGTGTTGTAACTATTTAATTAGAGAACATTTGTAAAGTACTTAGTATGTAAAAACTACTAAATAAATGTGAAATATTAAAAAAAAATCATTGGGCCAGCTAGGTAGTTTAGTGGATATAGCATTGGACTTGGAGTTAAGAAAACCTGAGATCAGAACTAGCATCAGACACTTAGTAGCAATGTGACCTTGGGAAAGTCACTTAATCTCCATTTGCCTCATTTCCCTCATCTGTAAATGGAAATGCTAATAATAGCATCCATCCTGTTTGTTGTAAGGATGAAATGAGATAATGGATGTAAATGGAAGTAAAATGCTTAGCACAGTGCCTGGCACATATTTGGTATAAACAAACAAACAAACAAACAAATAAATGAATGAATGAACAAATGAACAAATAAATAAATAAATGAATATATATATATATATATAATCTGATTTCATTTATGTAAATAATAATAGTAGTTGTTACTGTTACTATTATTATTTATATAGCAGGAGAATCTATAGGGTCAAAGGATATGAACATTATAGTCACTTATTTTTATTACAATTCCAAACTGATTTCTAGAATGGTTGGGCTAAGTCACATGTGAAATTGCCTTACAAACAAACCAAAGATTTCTTTTTTATACCTTATTTTTTTCCTTTCTGAAGTGATTAATAATTATAATAATAAACATTTAGAGAATGCTTAAAGTTTGCAAAACACTTTACAAATATTAATTCATTGAATCCTCACAACAAATCTGTGAAATAGGTGATATTACTATTCTTATTTTGTAGATGAGGAAACTGAGACAAACAGAAATTATGTGACTTACACAGTCACACAACTTTAAATCAGATGATGAATTTGAAATGAAGCCTTCCTGACCCCAAGTCCAATACTCTTTTCATTGTGCTATTTAGCTGACTGTCATTGATGAAAACAGAAGTTGCCATTTTTGTTTGTTCTTGTTTTGGTCTTTTTGTAAATTTTTTTCTCCTTAACACACACACACACACACACACACACACACGCACACAGAGTTCCCATGTTCTTAACCTGGCATCTTTTTGTTTCAGTTCATTATCTAACTGCACCTGAAGATTCTGATGTGGGATAACCAGTTTAGGCATCACTTGGTCTTCCTTGGAAAATTCCTTAGGCAACTGAATGATCTTTGCTGCCAGAGTAGAGACAGAAGCTATAAATCTATTTGATTGCCATAGTGCCAACTTATTAACATTGACCCTAAGTGAATAGGATCAAGGAAGCCCCCTTGTTATTGAGACTTCCATCACCATAGACTTGTGTCTTAGAGAATAGAAAAGAAAGGAAATCAGTGGCAACCAAGTCTGGTTATAACCACTTATGTATCTCGCCAGTTTTTCCCTAGCAATTTTGATTGTACTGATTGTGATTCTTGAATAACATGTTGTAAGGCCTTAGATGGGAAAACAAGGCTATGGCAGAAAACAGTCACACTGAAGATCAATTTAACTCACCTTTGGAAAATATGCTTTTAATTCTTTGGTATGGGTCTATGATTTTATTGGCACGAGGAACTACTGATCTGGAAACTCTCTCTGACAATGTAGATTGGCACCTGCTCTATAACTTTTCTTAGAGAGTTTTATGGAGGTGCTGAGAGGTTAATTGAATTGTCCATGATCACACAATTCATACATGTTAGAGACGGTAGCTATGTGAGTGGAGATAAGGGGCCCTAAATGGGAAATTTTGTAGAGATATCAAAGAGGAGTTTTGGCAACTGATTATATACTCAGGATAAGTGAGAGTGAGGCTTCAAGTAAGACAGTGAGGTTATAATCTGGCTGATTAGAAGAATTGTTGGTGCCTTCAAAATTAACAGAGAAGCTCAGTGTAGGGTTGGGGAAAAGACAAAGAGTTCTCTTATGTTGACTTTGAGATACCTACAGGACATCTAGTTTGAAAAGTCTAATATTGAGTTTGTGACTGGAGTTTAGGAGAAAGACTAGGGTTGGATACATAGATATGAAAATCATCTGCACAAGGATGCTTAAACCCATGGGAGCTGATGAAATCACCAACTGAGAAAGTATAGATAGAAATGAGAAGTCTTCCCTGGATAGAAGCTTAATGGTTTTAGCAGTTAATTGTTTAGAAGAGAATGAGAGGAAAGGAAGTAGAGGTACTATATGTGGAAAGCATTTACAAGGAGTTAAGTTGCAGAGTGGAAAGAAAAAGGACAATAGTAAGAAGGAAAGAATCCAGAGAGGATCCAGTGAAGGGAAACTGCGGCAAGTTTTTAGACAGGGAGAGTTTGGAAAGGGACAGGGAATGATGGTGGATCCAATCTGATAGGGAAGACTGGATGAGATGGGATTATCCATTAACAGAAGTATGCTTTTCATTAAGCAAAAAGGAAAATCTTGAATTGTTGCTGGCTTTTCAGAAAAGGCTCTCTCACAGGCAAGGCAAAATAGAAATATTATATGCTAATGACAACAATCAGGCATGACCCATTTTCTTCTCCTGGGAAGAAAATGCAGAAATGCTGGACAATAGAGGAGTTATATAATCTGATTCCATTTATTTGTGTTATCAGATATGAAATAGTATATTAATATCATGTGTTAAGTGAATTTAATTGACATCTGATTCTAATTTAATTGCTTTAGATTATCTCTGTGTCTCTGTCTTTATGTCTTTGTCTCTGTGTCTGTCTGTGTCTGTCTCTCTGTGTTTGTCTCTCTGTCTCTGTCTTTGTACCTTTCTCTGTCTGTTTCTCTCCTCACTCCACTTCAGAGAGATGTAGGTGGTTAACTTTCTAGAAACAGTGTCAAATTGCATAGTGGGAACTTGGTTTTGAGTCAGGATACCTTAAGTTCAAATTTTGGGTGCGATCTATTTTCTCAGTGTGACCATGGACAAGTAACAACTCCTTTATTTCCTCAGTTCACTCTCTAAGATCATACATACTTCATTTGATGATTGTTTTTGATTTACAGGAAAATATGTCAAGAACTTTAGTATTGTAGAGAATGTGAATGCAATGTGTTCAGAGACACTTACTGAGAGTTATCTCAGACAAATAAAAATCTATCTTACTTAATGATCTTCCCCTCTTTCTTTCCCCTTAGGACTATATGAAAAACTATCTTGTATTTGTAATGATTTGAAAAGGGCTTTTCTAGTTAGAATGGTATAGTATAAAAACACACCTTATATTCAGGAGAGATTTGAAAGAACATTGAATTTGTAGTCAGAGGCTAGGGTTCAATCCTGGCTCTATGATTTTTATGTGTGATGTTGGGTATACAGGTTTTCAGAGAAGACTGGTACCCCTGGTGTTAAGGCTCCTAAGCCCTTTTCAGGGCTTTCCACCATTGACTCCAAGAAGACATAGTGAGATGCTGATTGTATGGCAACTGTGATTTGCAAGGTAGGGGGTGCACTCCTCATACAAAAGCTAACTGAAATCTTCCAGGTTATATGGCAAGAAGAGGTTATCCTTCAGGAGTTCAAGGATACTTCCACTCTCCATCTTTTTAAAAACAAAAGGAAAGAGGTTGTTTGGTGACAGTCATGGGGAGGGAGAGTGGCAAATTTTTTGCCAGAGCCCTTCTTAATTAACTGCTCCTTCAACTGGAAAATGATCATCTACCCAAGAGCCAGTCTGGCTTCACAAAAAGCCAATAAATGGTCAATCAGTATAGCATTTGCTGCTTGATAATCCCAGGAAAATTCCAGGGGCAGAATAATGATCTGTGTAGAGCCTATGGAAGATCATGGCAAAATTAGGTTGTCCAGATAAGTTCATCAATATTGTACTCTAGTTCCACAAAAACATACTCAGGTTCTAGATAATTGATGATGCGCTCATACTTTCCTGGTCCCCAGTGGAGTGAAGTAGGGCTGTCTGCTTGCTCCCATGCTTTTTTAGCATGAAGTTTTCAGCAGTGTTGTGAGACACCTTCAATGAGGATGAAAATGGCATCAAAGATAGCTACTCTTGGTAAATTATTTAACTTGAAAAGACTACAAGCCAAGACTAAAGTAGAGGGAAAGTTGATTGTGTGACTTTTTGTTCACAGGTGATTGTGTACTGAATGGAACCTATGAAGCTGAAATGCAACAGAGTATGGATTGAAACTCTGCCCCCTCGTGCTAATTTTGACCTCACAATTAATACCAAGAAAATAGCAATTCTCCACCAGTCAACACTGTTCCATCCATTTGTGAGAAGATTGTTACAGCAAATGTAGAGATTTTGAATGCTGTGGATAAGTTCATTTACCTTGGTAACATACTTTCCAGAGACGTACACATAGATAGATAATGAGGTTGAATCACATATTGCCAGAGTTGGCTCAAGGTTTAGGAGACTCCTAAGGAACATGCCAAAGAGGAGAGGTATTAAATTGACTACCAAACTGCAGGTAGACAGAGCTGTTGTGCTGACATCATTGTTGTATGAGTGAAACCTGGACAGCCTACCAGCACCATGCCAGGAAACTGAATTGCTTCCATTTGAATCGTCTTAGTAAAATTCTGAAGATAAGTTACTGGACGCTGAAATCCTTTATCAAGCTGAACTGCCAAGAATTCAAACTCCACCACAGAGAGCATAACTTAGATCAGCTGACAGTGTTGTTCCAATACTTATTGTACATTTGTCTAAAAGATTATTTTATGGAGAACTCATATATATATAGCAAACACTCAGAGGTCAGAAGAAGCAATACAGGACACTTAAGTTCTCTCTACAGAACTCTAGAATCAATTATGAGACATGGGAGACACTAGCACAGTACTACCCAATGTGGTGTGCTTGCATCAAAGAAGGAACTGGGCTCTATGAACAAAGTTCATAGAGTATGAGTAATTCCAAAGAAACATGAGATGTGCAAATTTAGAGGCATCTCCTCTCCAAATGTTCTTATGGACTATTTGTACCTGACTTGTGACAGATGGAGTCTTCCAGCTCATATTAGTCTGATCAGCCTCAGTTGGACACACTGTACTTTCACACAGTCATGTCATTTTGGTCCACTTTGAGCATGATGGACAACAACTAACCAATCTTGGGCAAGTAACCTCCCTGTGCTTGGTCACAGCTTCTTCATCTGTAATTTGCAAGGACTAGATGAGATAATTTCTAAGTCAGCAGCCAGCTCTAATTTTATGATCCTATGTTACCTGTTAGCTATGAGACCATGAGAAAGTCATGTAGCCTATCCAAGTCTCAGTTTCTTCATCTGTTAAATGAGAATAATAATATCAGCATGGCACAGAAGATAGATGCCTGACTTTGAGGTGGCACAATGGAGTGGAAAATAACCATTGGGTCGATAATCAGAAGGCGTTGATTCCAATCCCTCTTTTGACACTTGGTACCTATGTTACCTTCAGCAAATGACCTCTTTTGGTCTCAGTTTCCACTTCTTTCAAGTAAGAGGTCTGGACTAAATGGCTTCTGAGATGCCTTTCAGTTCTAAATTTGTGATCCTATAATCCTAAAACCAAGTTTCAATGTGTTACTTGTGATGCATACTTGCTTAGTGTTCATGAAAAAGTCACAAGTCTTAGGACCCCAGGCAGCTCTCAAAAGAAGAACAACTCTGAACATCAGGAGTTCTTTAAAGACATGAAATTATAGGTCTTAACCCCTTCCTCCACTTTCATATTACCGCAATAAGGTTATTGTGAGGATCAAATTTGTTAATGTATTTCATATACATTGTAAATATGAGAGCACTTTAAATACATAGTATCATAGATTCAGATTCTTTTTTAAAAATTCATTCTTTAAAGTCTGACTCCATCATCTTAGTAATGCGGAACTGAGGCCCAAAGAGGTTTAGGGACTTATCTAAAGTCATTGTTGTTCTTATTTGTCCTTAGTTTTTGAAGAGGACCAATGACATCACCAGGTGATGTCTTGAGTTATGCATGAATTGCATTTAAGGGAGGCAGAATTGCACAGTTGTAGGCTTCCTGCTTTCTTCTAGAGTCATAGAAGTCCAGTGACAAGACAAAAGTCAAGGTGACTGGTGATAGCCTTGGATGTAGTAGATGACCTTGGTGTTTTTGATATCGGACCAAACTCTGCAATCTTCACAGCACCTGCTTCAGCTGCTTCATGGCAGTTGGAGCAATTGTTCTTATATTCCCATTGTTCCAGGGAAAGTCTTCACATGCTTAGAGTAGGAACCCCCTCCCTCCAACTTCCAAGTGGGTTCAAAGCTTATTGGTTACTATCAATCTGGTTTAGCTCATCTGCCAAGACAGTTTATAGGGTGTGGCTGCTGCACATGCTATAGCTTCTTGGAGCCACAGGTGAGTGTTGAGTGCCAGGTAGACACCAAAAGTAGATGAGTAGCTCTGACAAGGGTTCAGCAAGTTCTCATACCATAGGTGCCACTTCTCTTTAAATAAACAATATACCCCATCTGATGTCACATGAGTAGTAGATTGGAGAGCTGGAAATCAAATCCAAATCCTCTCGTTTCAGAGCCAACACTTTCCCTACTGTATCATGTAGCATCTCCTAGCCTATGTGTAAAAAAAGTATTGCTTTTCTGTGAAAGCATATATAACACATCCTTGTATAAACAATTTTTAAAGACTTATACTTCCTGGCTATCATTAATAACTTCAGTTCTCATAGTTATGCACGTGTACAGAATTGCCAGTTAATAGAGATTTTTGGTCAATGGAGTGCTTAAGAAATCAGCTTTTTCTGTGTGGGAGAACATTTGGCTCAATGTTTTTTTTTTCTCCCAGTTATTAATAAGTCAAGTTACCTGAGAAGGAAAACAGAATGAAGACTGTAATTAGGAACATTCCAAGCTTTTACTACCCACTGTTTGGCCCTACTTAAAAGTAACATATCTAATTAAAATCCTTCAGAATGCAAAGGCAACTTGTACTTCATTCCTCAGTTAAAAAAAGAGATTTTATTTTTTGAGACCATGTGGAATCTTTATTAAGAAAGGAATAATGGGGGTGGCTAGGTGGAACAGTGAATAGAGCACTGCCCTGGATTCAGGAGGACCTGAGTTCAAATGTGACTTCAGACACTTAACACTTACTAGCCATGTAACCTTGGGCAAGTCACTTAATCCTAATTATCCTGCCTTCCCCCTTGCAAAAGCCAAAAAAAAAGAGCAAGGAATAATAGGAGTTACTTGAAATTAAATCTACCATACAAGGCATAAGGAAAAGTTTTGAAATGAAAGAACTGTGGGGCAGTGACACTGTTACATAAGTCTCAATAAATTTGGGCAAATTTAATTATTTGATTATTCAGGGTATTTGTAGGAAGAACATAGGTCAGAGTGTACTTGGAGTGAGACAGGTAGAGTAAAATCACAGAGATCCAGATTCTCTCAGAACATAAATTGATCCTTAGGTGAAAGTTAGGCACTGCTGGACATATGTAATATTTTTTTCAGGCACTGTGTTATTTAGTAAATGGTTACATCATTTCAGGAAATGCTTCCCTACTGTCCACAAAGATGGCTGGAGAAATTTGTTGCAGGGAATTCAGTCTTCCCTTCCCTTGGCTTTAAGAACTGCTCTCCAGTAGGTTCAGATATTTATGGTGACATCAAACCAGATCACTGGTGTGTTTCTATTGATGAATTATTGATTACCTACTTAAGAGAGGAACAACAATTCAATCTAATCCAACAGAAATTTATTCAACACCTATGTAGAAGGAGCATTGTGTTAAAGGCCAAGGCAGATACATACTTAGAACAAGAAAGGATTTTGGCGTCTAATCTAATTCTTTCATTTTATAGATAATGAAAGGAAGACCCAGGAAGGTTAAATGACTTGTCCAAAGTCATACAGACAGAATTTGAAGAGCTAGTATTATAATGCAAGTCTTCTGATTCTAAATTCAGCATTTTTCAAATTATACCTGCTGTCATAGGGCTTGCAGCTGAGTAGGAAGATAAATTATAATATAAAAATAATTCATGAGAATTGCAGAAGAGTAATGAAAATGCATCCATCTAGAACAGTACCTGGCACATAGTAGTGGCTTAACAAAAACTTTATCTACCTACCAACATACCAATCTACCCCCTTCTCTTCTCCCCCACCCCCACATCCTATGTTATTTCACAGTGGGAAATGAAGTTACTACTCTGGGGAGACAAGGGAAAACTTCCTGGGGAAAAAGAATTTGATTTGGTCTTTAAAGGATAAAACATATCAAAAGCTTTAAAGAAACTAAAAAAAACCTCTATATAAATAATCCCTATACATATGCATATAATCTACATATGTATACATATGTAGATTATACATACATGCACATACATAGACACAAACATATATACAAATACATTTATATTTATCTCTGTTTCTATCTTCATCTCTGTCTCTGTCTCCATCTGTCTATCTTTGCTTTCTCTAGCTCTAATTTCTTTCTTGAACTCTGGTCTCATATCACTAATAGCCTTTTGGACATCTTGAATTATTTACATACCACAAGCATCTCAAACTGAACACATTCAAATTCAAACTCCATTTTCCCCTAAATCTTCCCCTCTTTCTAACTTCCCATCATCCCCCCATAGACTCATAGCTTTGACCTGTAATCCTTGAATCCTCACTCTTATGCAATCCACATATACATTGTGTTGCCAAAGCTTGTCATTTCTTCCATCACATCTTTCATATAAGTTCTCTCTCCTTATATTCATACAACCATAAGCTTAGTTCAGACCCTCATCATCTCTCATGGACTATTGAAATAGCCTTTTAACTGAGTTTTCCTTAAGTATCTCCCCACACCTAAACCGTCCTCTACTCTTTCACTCATTTATCTTCAATGGCTCTTTATTACTCATGTGTTTGGTGTAAAGAGTACTTCGTAATATGTCCATTTCTTTCCAGTTTTCTTATGCTCCTCTACACATTCTATATTACAGTAAAACTGGTTTGTAATTTCTCACTGTTTCCCATCTCTGCACCTTCATAACGGTTATCTTCTATGCCTTGAGTACTTTGTCTCCTTACTTTTTCCTTTTAGTTCCCTGATTTCTGTCAAGACTAAACTCAAATCCCGCTAACTCTGAGAGGCCTTTCCTAAGCCATGGATACTCATGTCTGCTTAGAGCAGTGGTGCTCAACCTTTCTAATGCCGTGACCCTTTAATACTCGTATGTGGGCATATCTATATCTGTATGGAGACGGTGTCTCGGTTCCTAAGACCATCAGAAATATGTTTTCTGGTGGTCTTAGGCCACCCCTCTGTCCCCTGTGAGAGGATTGTTGGACCCCCAAAGGGGTTGCGACCCACAGGTTGAGAACCACAGGCTTAGAGTTTCTTTCATCTACTCCCTGTTTTATATCCATCTAGTTTATATGTTTTCTCCTCCATTTGAATGTGAGCTCCTTGAGAGCAGGGATCGTGTTTTGGCCTTTGTTTATATCCCCAGTGCTTAGCATAGTGCCTGCCATATAGTACGTATTTAAAAATGTTTCTTGCTGAATTGATTGAATCACAGGAATGAAAACCAGGGGAATCAATATAGCTTCAGTTTTCAAGGAAATACTCTTTCTGTTTTCATGGAAACCTCCTTCATAGCATTTGTATGAGTTATTTGGTAATAAACATTTTCTGACTTTTAAATGGAGTTTTAAAAGTTTCTTGAGTCAGGAGATATGTTTAGAAAAATGATGACTATCTTCACTTATAGCCAGATGATTTTAGACCTGAAAGGGCCACAAACATTTTCTAGGTCAAGTTCCTGATTACGAAGATGGGAAAACTGAGACCCAAAAAGAAAAGAGACTTGCTCAAGATCATATAGTAAATCATTTAATAGCAGTACTAGGACCACAGAACCCAGATTTCCTGACAGGTCCAATGGTCTTTCCATTTTATTCTTTAGAAATAGGTAGTTTTATAGATCACTATGGAGCAAGAGCTTTAAGGTTATTTTTCTGAAAGTGTTTTCCTCAAAACCCCTGCTTTGAAAATTAATAACAGAAACAAAATTGTAGGTAAATTTTAAAGCCTCTCTATGGAGGCTATTCTTCTTGGGTCAATCTGTCACTCATTTTATTGGCAATGTACCTTTTGCAATAACACTTATTTATCCATGCCAGTAGACAACAACTCCATGGGAAGCAGAATTAAAGTGAAAAGTCCATGCCTAATTTCCAGGCTATTTTGTTGCCCTTGAGTCACTCAGAATGTTGTCAAAGAGAAATTTAAATTAGAGAGGAGTCTATGACATTTGGCATTTTTATCATTATATTGAATCTTATTAAAAATACTATGTGTTGGAAGTGGCCTAACTACAGAACCACTTTTCTCATTTGCACACATTTAACTCAATTTAATTCAGCAAGTTTTTATTAAATGCCTACCAACTGCAAGGCACTACACTAGGTGCTGGGAATAGAAAGGTGAAAATAAAAGTGTCTGTCCTCAAGGAACTTAAGTTGTCCTTGGATGGAAACATGACAAATGCAAGATAAGTTAATATAAATATTATAAAAAAGATTTCCAAGAGGAAGAGAGTGCTAACTGGGGGAAGGAGATCAAGAAAGGCCTCCATAGGTGGCACCAGAGTTGTGTCTTGAAGGTAGCTAGGAATTCCAAGACACAGGGGAGAAGAGGGAGTACGTTATGGATATGGGGAACTATCTATCCAACAGCATGAAGATGGATATGAATGCAAGCCCATTTTACTAGAATGAAGAATATATGAAGGGGAGGTGGTAGTAAGAAATAAGTTCAAAGGCAGGTAGGAGAGGACCTTCAGCGTCACACATACCTTGAGACATGCACTGAAATATTCAGGTAGGGGAGAGAATAAGCTGATAGAGAAGAAGAAGAAGAAGAAGACGTGAACACTTTGGGGAGTCTAAAGGAATTCAGATCAGAATAAGCAGCCATGACTGGAGAATGCTGCAGTTGATATAAGACACCCATACATCAAGGAAAGTACATCTTGGGGAAAAAAATACTGTAAAGGCACACATTCTGCTGAATATGCACAATAGCAAAAGACATTTATTTGTCTTTTTTTCTGGATTAAATATAATTTTTCTATATCAAAATTATTTTAATCCCTTCTATTCCTTTATGTGAATTTGAATATGGTTAGAGATTTGGATCTAATTAGGAACATTTATAAGAAGAGCTAATGAAGCCTTCATGACTTTGCCCATGGATGCTGCTGTATGTAATATCTGGAGCTGTTCCTTTAAGAGACTCCCTGGAGGAATCATTTGTACTTAGCATAAGATATGTCATTCTAGCTGACAACTCTGTTTTTCAATGAATCAGAAGTGGTATTTATGAACTGCAAGTCTGTCATTCCTTTTAAAAAATATTCTTTAATACTTTCAAATGTCTTCTTACTAAGAGAACTAACATTAAAACCCTCAGTCCCTTTGGAATGGGAGAAATGGAAAAAAACAAAAACAAAAACAAAACCTCTCCAAGGGAGAAAAAAAATAGGTCAAAGATTTGGACAAACAACCTCCCTTTGGGGTAATAGTCTCCAGGGTTAGGCATTCACAGGAAAAAAAAAAAAGAGAGAGAAGAGAAAGGAAAGTAGAATGTTCTCTGGTAGGTTGCAAGGATATTGACTTTAATTCTGGCTATTTGTTTTATTTGAATCATTCTACTCCTCCTCAATGCCAACTCATGCTGAGCTCTCTCTTTCTCTACTGCCTCAAGACCCATCCAAAGTTAAGCTTGAGCTCTTGTTCTGTTCAAGTTGCTATAGTTTCCCACATCGTCGCCAAACCGCCACTATCTCACTTACAAAGTACAAGCACTTTATACTTTCTAAGTGCATCACTGTTGGGATTCTTTGAGTATGAAAGGTGTCACATAAAGCCAAATTGCCTTCTTCCGCTACATAAAAAGTCCTATGATTCCTCATCACTCTACTTTGAAGGGAGCACAATGAGCACATTCAAGCACACTCTATGTGGACTCTTCGTGTAAATATATTGTAAATTTCATGCTTTGTTCAAATGAGTTGACAGCTATCTTATGGTGAAAATACCTTGGAGATAATCATGCTGATTGAATATCCCCAAAGTCAAATTTTAAGGAACAGATTCTTTCAAGAGAAAGACGAGCATCCAAAGCCTTTGTGAATAGTCCCAGCTTTATCGCTGTTCTGGTTATTATGGAGATTTAGCGATTCATTTAAGAATTACGTGCTGCTTAGTTTTCATTTGAATCCTGCCTTCCTGATTCCTTTTGACTGTGGGAAAAAAATGTGGAAGGGAGAGAAATGAGAGGCTTAATCTATGATTATACTTCAGCTCACCGTAGAAAACATTTATCAACCACATACAACACCCTCAGATGCAACAATTCAAGAATTAAATGCCAAAGAGCCCAAACTATGACAGCTACTAAAAAACCCATTTGACTAGTAACCTGATTTTGGAGCTGGATCTTTAATGGTGTAAGGACAGTTTATTAATTTGCTTTCCCTTAGAACAAGCATGAAATCAACTTGCAACGTTTTTTTGCAGGCAGATTCAAAGAAGTCAGCAAGAGAAAATTTCCTTTGAAATGCTTTTTTCATCTGAGGCAGTCCCGAATTATGCCTTTCATGACACTACACAGCTGTGTTAATAACAGAATTCAATGAGTACTCCCTATGCTATTCATTTCATAGAGGGCTCCTTTCTTTGGTGTGAATGTCCAACTAGTAACAGAAAAGGCCCATGGGTTCTTTTGTGTGGTGGCTAATGAAACCTTGAAAATAACCACAAAGGTTTCAAAGGTGTGTGGCAAAGTTCTCAGAGAGAAAAGAAACATACACCATTCAGCAACTGTATCAACAGACCTCCCTATTGGCAAGAACAGAAGATGCTCTTATGGCTTGTTGAATATTTCTGAAATGAAACAAAGAAGGGATTTGTCTAATTTTTAATTTTCTTTTTTGGACAGAGGGGAAGAGATATAGCAGCTTAAATATGTAACTATGAACCACTCTAAATGTGAATGCCTCATTACAGATCATATACTTAACAAGCAGCCTTCAGATTTACACATGTGCAGCCAATTTAGTCAGCAATTACTTAGTTGATGACAATTAGTTGGTTGACTAACCCCTCAATTAGTGTATGCAATTGCCTAACTATATAGAGTTAAGTCATTTCAAGCTTCCTTGACTATGCATGGACAAGAGTACTATGCATGACTTCTGTTTGCTAATTCTGAAGTCCAGTTTCATTTCATAGAGAGGAAGGAACTAAAGGGCTGGAATATATCTGAAATGAAAGGCAGAAATATAGATGCCTTTAGTTTTTAACATCATATTACCTTTTCTTCCAGGAATGATTGTCACCTGTATTCATCCATAAATTTTTCTAGAATTGGAAATAACACTAGTTAGGTGCCTTAAATTTTCTAAGAGTTATAATTGCCCCAAAGTGGAACAAAGGTCATCATTTAGAGTCTGTATGATGATTTGGAAGAAACATTGTAGAAGGAATGTGTGTGTGTGTGTGTGTGTGTGTGTGTGTGTGTGTGTGTGTGAAAGAGAGACAGACAGACAGGGGAGAGAGAGAGAGATGGAGACAGAGACACAGAGACAGAGACAGAGAGAGACAGAGAGACAGAGAGTGAGACAGAGAGACATAGACAGAGAGGCAGACAGAGACACAGAGAGAGATGGAGAGAGAGAGAGAGAGAGAGAAGATAATATTTGCGATTCTTTCCAAATTTGAGGTTGTGTGATTCATCTTTCATAAGTCTTTGAGAACTTTGGATAATATAGTCAGGGTATATACTAGATGTTGCATAGCTCCAGACAGCCTAGGCAAAGTCCCACCATCTCCCTCTTCTCAGTGTGTCTTCTCTTCTATTATTTCCTGTCTGCCTGCTAGGCTGCCTTCAGAGGGAGCTTTGTTACTCTGTCATTTTGTGAGTTCTGGAGCTTTAAAATTTGTTTAGAGTCATATTTCATAGGTATTTGAGGTGGTTATGGGGAGAGCTGCAGAGTTTTGCTGCTTCTATGCTGCCATCTTGACTCTGCCCCCTGTCTTCTCTTCTCTCCCACAAGATTGTTGAAACCTCCTATTTTATGAGAAGTCTTCTTCTAGTTCTGAGTCTGCTTTCTGCCTTTCTTCCCAAACTGGGGAGAATAACACCTCCCAGGATCTTTTGTGACTTTTACTCTGGAGTGGGCTAGCAAATGCTATAAATCAATGCTTGATTTATTGTTTTGTTGATTCAGACTCCAAGTGGTGCAGAAAGTGTTAATATTGCAGATTAAGCTTAATCATACGTACCTCTCACTCCAACAGAGCCAATTGTCAAACATTTACCCAGCATGCCTTTCCTTAGGCCCCACCAGAAGGCAGCCAGTCCTGGTCTTGCTGGAAGGACTATTACTTATACTTTGATGTAGCTGTAATATTATTGGCCTGGAGGTGTTCTCTACTAGGGCAGTTCAAAACTCACTTATCCTTTTTTTTTAATACCATGTTATTATAATCCATGTCTTTCCATCCATCCTCTACAGACATGGATAGACCACGCACCTTTCTCTGGTTCTTTTAATATTTTGTGGACTTTCGGCCATCATTTGAGTTTATCCTTCACTGGCCCTATATAACGCGCCCACCTCTTCCAGATGTGTATGTATCTTTGATGACATCTTGATCACCACTTTTCATGCACAGACCCTTGTTGGGATATGCTACTTAGTGCAAGTGAGACACTTGTGGGAATATGCCAGCCTACTTACCCCTACTATGTATCTATCCATTCTTTCTGGGGACACTACATATTTTGGTTCTACTGACAACTGGAAGGAAATGGATATTATAAAAAGTGACCTTTAGCAGCAGTAAATATCTTGAAATCATTAGAGGTACTGACTGCTCCAGTTCTCAATTGTTTTCTAGTCTAACAATTCTCCTCCTATTTAATTCTAGGCCCAGTTAGCTGTTCACTTGTAAGGTATCTCTAGCATCCAAGGTATAGAGGTAGAATAGGGATAGGGTCAGGGACTAGATCTGTGATTTCACTGCTACATTTCATCAGTGTAGATCAGCATTATCTCTTCAATTTTTAGTCTTAAAGGGTTGCCTGGAGCACTTAGAGATTAAATGATTTGTCTAGGCTCACATATTCAGTGTGCTTTAGAGTTGGTACATAAGCTCCCGTATTCCTGTCTGTCGGGCTGGTTCTCTATCCACTATGTCTCCCTGACAGGCCATTTTAATGGGCTACATATCTAATTGCACTTGTCCATTGAAAATATATCTTTTAATTCATACTTTAATTTGAGGCTAATCTTGTTTGAATGACCAAAGATCACATCCAGGTCCTGGAGTGTTTCAGGGCTCAATATAATCAATAAGATGTCAAATGGATCTTAGAAGTTGTGCTGGAAAGACCTTTTGAGGTTATCTTACTCAATAATCTCATTTTGCAGATGCGGAAATAGGGGCCCAGGGTCATTAGGTAATATTCCCATAATCATGTAGGTAGTAAAGAGCAGAGTCTATTATATTGAACTTGCATCCTCTGAGTCCAAATCCAACACTCTTTCCATTGTGCCCAGTTGTAGAACATTAGCTTTCACAGGTAATCCTTCTTCTCTTGGTACTTTTCAGAATACATCCCACATAAGCTTGAAAACACCTTCAGTGAACATATGTTTCCCTTCTTATCCTATGTTCAATATTGATACTCAACAGATTGTTGAGCAAAGTTATCTTTCTGATTACATCTGCTATAGAATCTTAAATGTTTAATATATGCATGATAGACTCCATTTTTGAGGAAAGACTTTTATGTTGAATATTGGTCTAGTGAAATAGTTTTTTAAACATTTGGAGAACAATAAACACAGAGAGCTAGATTCTCAGTTGTATATGTTATGTGAATGTGAAATGTATATATATATATATATATATATATATATATATACACACACACACACGCACACACACACACACAATACATATTTATGAAATTGTGTGTGTGAACCCATCTTTCTTATTTCACAATTTCATCAAGGAAACCTCTGATGTCTATATAGATCATTTTCATAAAGATACTTTAGAAATAATAAAGTAGGAACAGGAGTTAGTTCTTGTAGATATAATTTCAGTCATTTTTTTTTCTCAGTATTGCTAACATATGTGGCCTTTTGTTCATCTTTTAAGGATTATCTATTTGAGCCATCTTAAGAATTATTCCTGAATACCTTTAAAATTGTGTTACTCCCCGCTTCCAAGAAATCTGGATTTATTTGTTCATGTCCATGAACAAGCTTATTTTCTTCTATTCATTCAGTACCTCATTTCCTTCTAGATTCAATATAGGTGCCCCTTCTGCATAGGGCATTTTCTGATTTCCCCAGCTGCCAGAGCCTTACTTTTCATTGCTATTTCCCATCTTCTTTATGTGTGCCTTATACACACCTATATATGTAGATGTAGTATTGGAATGTAGCTCCTTCAGAGAAGTAACTGTTTTACTCCTCTCTTCATGCCTCTGATATTCATCATTTAATAAATACTTAGCTAAGTCCAGATTTTATATTATTAAGTGGCCTTGTTATGTAAAAAACAGAAGTGATAAGAGTTTAAAGAGTGACTGTTTCTTTGTTGCTTACAAATCTGTTCCATTTTAGGACTATTTGTTGTCCATATATTTTGATCTACAGTGTTTTTAAATGGATTACTTGAGTTATTTGTCTCTCACTAAGATCTCTACAAACATGTTTTTCACTCAATTATTGTTGATTCTTTTGTGAGGTGACAATGCTAATGCTACTCTCTCTCTCTCACTCTGTATATATGCATATGCATGTATACACACGTACACACATATATAGTTTTTAATGAGTAACAACAAATATAGCAAAGTGGTTTGGAAATTCTTATGATTCCATTTATTAATAAATTAAGTGGTTTAAAATTAAATCCTAAGGAGACCTCATATTTTTGTTGACATACTAATATATTTAGCATTAAAATACCAAAAGAAAACGAGGAAGCCAGTGAAAAGGCATAGAATTGGGAAATGGAGTATCCTATGAGAGGAACAGCAGGAAAACCAGTGGATTGTAGAGTATGTAGAGGGGATTAAGATGTAAGAAGACTGCAAAGGTTGGAAGGGGTCAGGCTATGAAGGGATTTAAAAGACAAATAGAGGATTTTGTATTTGATACTTTGGGTAAAAGGAAGCTGCCAGAGTACATTGAAGAGTGAGGTGATATGTTCACACTTGAGTTTTAGGTGGATCACCTTGATTGATGAGTGGAGGATGAACTGAAGTGGGGAGACACTTGAAACAAGGAGACCAACCACCAGGTTATTGCAGTAGTTCAGGTGTGAGGTGATGAGGATGAACAAAAGTTGGTGCCAGTGTCAGAGGAGAAAAGGAAATTTATGAGAAGTCATTTGTGAAGGTAGAATCAACAAGATTTTGAAATATATTGTATATGACATGTGGGAGAGGGAGTGAGGAGCTGAAGGCAATACCTAAATTGGGAGCCTGGGTGACTAGAAGGATGGGGTGTTTTCATTTATATTGTCATAACTGTATATGCTATTTTGCAGTTGTTTAAAAAAACAACAACAAAGAAATAGACCAAAACCTAAAAAACTTCATATTGTAAATGATTCCTGGTTTTTCTTAGTATCGTATAGGGATGCTGGTAGATGGACCCCTCAGCATGGAACCAGGAAGACTGAGTTCAAATTTGGCTTCAGACAGTAGCAGTGTGACCCTGAGCAAATCGTTTAACCCTGTTTACCTCAATTTCTTCCTCTGTAAAATGAGCTGGAGAAAGAAATGGCAAATCACTCCAGTATCCTTGCCAAGAAAACCCCAAATGGGGTCACAGAATCAGGCATAACTGAAAACGACTGAACAACAATTTTGTAACCTGTAATTTTGAGGTACTTAATACATTTTTTCTTTTTTTATGATGATGGAGGTTTTCAAATTAAGTCATTCTTTCACATGCAAATAAAAGTTCCATTTCCTCTGCTAATCTTTATATTTTTCACTTTGTTGTCTTTTGTTAAGGTCATAGATGGCATTTTTTAAATCACATTATAGAAAAGCAGTGTCCCATGTATGAAGAAGTGGGTTCAAATCCTACCTCAGATAATAACTAGTTGTGTCAACATGGGCAGATCACAGTCTCGCTAAGCTTCATGTGTCTCAACTATTAATTGAGGTTGTTGGATTTGCTAACCCCTAACATCACTTTCAGGTCTAATCCCATGATACTATGTCAACTAATAGTGAAGATGGGGGATATTGTTTCTTGTTCTTGTTCATAGCAAGTCAGATTCTAATTTTTCTCATAAATTATGATAGCTCTTGGCTTTAAATATATGCTTTTAATCACATTAAAGAAGGTCCTTCTATGATTATAATTTCTAGGGTTTTTAACATAAATTAGTACTGAATTTTGTCAAATGCTTTTTCTGAATCTATCAAAATAGTCATTTAGCTATTTATATGATTAATTATGCTAATTGTTTTCCTAATGTTGAACCATCCTTGCCTATCCTGTATGAATTGAACATGGTTTAGTGAATTATTATGGTTTATATTATTGTGGTCTCATTAGGATAATTTTATTTAAAACATTTGCATATATTATATCCAGTGAGCCCATTCTGACTGTGAATATGGTGAGGTTGGCTACTGGGATCAAGGCCTAGGTTAGGATTGGGTCAGTTCCCATTGTCTAGGTCCAGAATATAGACTGGAAGGTGGACTGGGCTAGGCTATGCTGGATGAACTGGTAGGTGGCATGGGTTGGTGTGGAGTTCTCAGAGATAGACATAGGCTGGGGCAAAGATAATCTCCAGTCCACTGCCTTCTCCTCTTTTTCATCTTTCTCCTTTTCCTCCTCCCCTTTTCCTCCTCTTCTTTTCCCTTTTTCCTTGTCTTCTTCTTCCTCTTTTTTCTCCCTTCTTTTCTTCCCCTCCTCTTCCTTCTTTGCATTTTCTTCCTTCTCTTCTTATCCCTCTTCTTTTTTCTTCCTCTTCCTCCTTCTTAGCTCACCCTCTCTTCTTCCTTCTTCTTCTGAAGTCAGAATTGGTGGAACTGCTGATATTCTTTCTGATCCAGTATCTGGCTAAAGATGGGGAGCAGCAGCACAGGCAACACCAAGTTTGCCCACATTGAAAAGATATGTGTACAGTTGTTTGAGAGAGATTGCTGTTACACTCTGATTCAGAATGTGATTAGAAAAATCTGTGGCCATTCTTCCTGGGTTTCTGGAATATGAGAGCTCTAGAAAGTCACTTTTGAAAGCACTGTCCTGATGAGCAAACTGAAAGACTTGTTAATTGAAGCAAGACTGATGGGTGTGGAGGGTGCTTTATCTGTCTAGTCAACCTATATAAAAGCAAGAATGTTTGCAGATCATCAACCCTGGATGGGTGAAGAGAGTTGTATTGATAAGCCACTACAATTATATTGTTCCAACAGAGTTTAGATGAGGGCTGAGCAGATGCAGAGGACATTACAGAGGATGACTGTATACTTTGAAGTACTAACACTCAACATTTTTCAAAATAAGTTTTCATTGATTTTTTTTTGTGGGGTTCTTATATCATCATATTATTCCATGTATTCCTCCCATTCCCCTCCCAGTTAACCATGGCATATGACAAATAGTATATTTAGAAAGTAAAAAGAAGAAAAAATCATAATTAATATCATAATTTAAAAAAGCATAATTGACCAGCATATTGAAAATTCTGATAATATATAGAATAAGTAGCAAAACCTGTGGATCTTCCACCTCCACTAAGCAGGTAGGTTGGAGGTATCTTCTCATTCTCTTCATTTGTGTCCCAATTGATGTTTATAATTTTGATATCATATTTTCTTCTATTTTTTCATTCTTTTGATTTTGTTTTATTATTTCATTGTCTTAGAATATAATTAGCTTCTACTTGCCCTAATCTGGTTTTTAAGGAACTATTTTCTTCTTTAAATTTTTGGTCCTCTATTTCAAGTTGGTTGACTTCCTTTGCTTAATTTTCTTGGATTGCTCTTATTTTTTTTTCCTATTTTTTCCCACTGATCTTTCTTATTTCATTATTAAAATAATTTTTAAGTTTTTCTAAGAAATCTTTTGGTGCTTGGGACCATTTGACATTTCTCATTGAAAAAAGAGTGGTTTCCAGGGGTAAAGCCAAGATGTCAGAGTAAAAGCAGGGATTTGCTTGAGATAACCCCCAAATCTCTCCAAATATCTGTAAAAGTGACTCTAAACAAATTCTAGAGTGGCAGAGAACATAAAATGACAGATTGAAACAAATTTCCAGTTTAAGACAACCTGGCAGGTTGACATAAAAGATCTGTTGCACCAGTTTAAGAGAAGGGCACTGCTCAGCATAGGTCATGCCAGCACAGATGAGGCTGGAGGAGGCCTCAGGGGGCTAAATCACTGGCAGCTGTGGTGGTTTCCAGACTTCTCAACCTACAAAATCCAAAAACAACTTGGAAGGTCAGTAGGAAAGGATTGTGGAAGCTGAGTGAGAGACTATCATGATCTAGGCCCAGCCCCAGGGTGGAGAGAGGACCTTGGTCAGGCCCCAGCCACAGGGTGGTGGAGGCAGCAGCAGATGCTTCCAGAGCTCTCAACTCATAGATTGTGTGGGGAGTGAGTGGCTGATCAGAGGGGAGCTGCAGGGATCTCTTTGCTGGTGCTGAGGTGGAATTCTCTTGCTTTGCCCATGCTTTTATTTGGGTCACAGTCCTGGGTGGTAGTCCTGGTGCAAGAAGGAGCACTGGCCTGGCTGAGCTTGTGGTAGAAGTGGCAAGGGAATCCTCACAGTTCCAAGGCAGAAAAGAGTGCTTATCATCACTCACAGATCAGAGCACAGGCCAGGAGAGGAGTAAACACCTCTCCTTTGATCATACCACCTTAGAAAAATTGGAAACTTACAAGTCTGTAGAAGTATCTCTGAAAACAGCTGCATAAAACCCTTGAAGTTTAGGACAGTACACACTTCTTCCCCACCCCCTGCCCCAACACACTGGAAGAAGAATCTGACCTTGATAAAAAGCTAAAATGTTAAATAATTGACTGGGAAAATGAGCAAACAGCATAAAACTAAAACTCATACTATAGAAACTTACTTTGATGAAAAAGAAGAACAAAACATACAACCAGAAGAAGACAACGAGGTCAAAACCCCTATAAACAAAGGCTCCAAGAAAAATAGGAATTGGTCTCAGACAATAGAAGAGCTCAAAATGATTTTGAAAATCACTTGAGAGAAGTAGAAGAAAATTTGGGAAGAGAAATGAGATTGATGCAAGAAAATCATGAAAAATGAGTCAATAACTTGCTAAAAGAGGCCTGCAAAATACTGAAGAAAACAACACCTTTAAAAAAAGACTAACCCAAATGGCAAAAGAGATCCAAAAAGCCAATGAGGAGAAGAATGCCTTAGAAAGCAAAAATGGTCAAACTGAAAAAAAGGGTCCAAAAGCTCACTGAAGAAAACAATTCCTTAAAAATTAGAATGGAGCAAATAGAAGATAATGACTATGAGAAATCAAGAAATCATAAAACAAAATCAAAAGGATGAAAAAATACAGAAGACAATGTGAAATACCTTATGGGAAAAACAACTAACCTTGAAAAATAGACCCAGGCGAGAGAATTTAAAAATTGTTGGACTATCTGTAAGCCATTATCAAAAAAAGAATCTAGACATCATCTTTCAAGGAATTATCAAGAAAATCTGCTGTCATATTCTAGAACCAGAGGGCAAAATAGAAATGGAAAGAATCCACTGATCACCTCCTGAAAGAGATTCCAAAAGGAAAACTCCTAGGAACATTGTAGTAAAATGCCAGAATTCCCCTGGCAAGGAGAATATGTTGCAAGCAGCCAGAAAGCAACAATTCAAGTATTGTGGAAACACAATTAGAATAACACAAGATTTAACAGCTTCTACATTAAGGGATTAGAGAGCTGGCAATATGATCTTCCAGAGGTCAAAGTAGCTGGCATCTAAAACCGAGAATCACCTACCCAGCAAAACTCAGTATAGTCCTTCAGGGGACAAAATGGACATTTGATGAAATAGAGGACTTTCACGCATTCTTGATGAAAAGACCAGAGTTGAATAGAAAATTTGACTATCAAATACAAAACTCAGGAAAAAAACCATGAAAAGATAAACAGGAAAGAGAAATCATAAGGGATTTATTAAAGTTGAGTTGTTTAAATTCCTACATGGAAAGATGATATTTGTAACTCGTGAGAGCTTTCTTAGTATTAGGGTAGCTGGTGGAAATACACACATACAGACACATAAATACACACATATTTGTGTGTACGTATATATGTATATGCATGTATCTATGTGTGTGTTTGTGTGTATATATGTATATGTATACACACATGTCATACATACATACTTATACACATATATACATGTACATATATGACAGAAGGTGCAGGATGAGTTGAATATGAAGAGATGATATCTAAAAAATAAAATTAAGGGGTGAGGGGAATATACTGGGAGGAGGAGAAAGGGAGAAGAGAATGGAATAAATTTTCTCACATGAAAGAGGGGGAAAAAGCTTTTACAGTGGAGGGGAAGAGAAGTAATGAGAGAAACTTATTGCCATCAGATTTGTCTGAAAGAGGGAATAACATAGACACTCAATTGGGTATGGAAATCTAGCTTACCCTACAGGAAAGTATGGGGGAATGGGATAAGAGAGGAGGGAATGATGGAAGGGAGGGCAAATGGGGTATGGCATAATCAGAAGCAAACACTTTTTAGGAGGGATCGGGTCGAAGAAGAGAAGAGAATAAATGAGGGTTGGGATTGGGTGAAGGGAAATATAGTTAGTCTTTCACAGAATGGCTATTATAGAAGTGTTTTACATGACTGCTCATGCTTATATTGAGTTGCTTGCCTTCTCAATGAGGGTGGTTGGGGAGGGAAGAAGGGGGATAATGTAAAACTCAAAGTTTTAAAAACAAATGTTAAAAACTGTTTTTATATGCAACTAAGAAATAAGATATAGAGCTAATGATATATGGAAATCTATCTTGCCCTACAGGAAAACAGAAAGGAAGGGAATAAGAGAAGGGGGGGAGGGTAGTGTTGGAGGGGAAGGCAGTTTGGGGAAAGGGCTAAACAGATGTACTCTGTGTTGGGGTTGGGGGAGGGGAATGATGGGGAGAAAATTTGGAACTCAAAATCTTGTGGAAGTGAATGTTGAAAACTAAAAATAAATTAATGAAAATATATTAAATAAAAAGGGAGTAACTTTTTAAATTAACTTTTGTTTATTTTTAGTTTACATAATTCATTTTCACAAGATTTTGTGTTACAAGTTTTCTCCCTGTCTTTCCCCCACCCACCAACCCAAAACAGCGATCCCACTGTATACCCCCTCCCCCAATCTGTTCTCTCTTATATCTTCCCCATCATCCCCTCTGACTTTCTGGTAGGGCAAGATGGGTCTCCCTACCTCAGTGCCTATATATCTTATTTCCCAGTTGCATGTAAATAGTAATAATATATATGTATATATATATATATATGATGTATATATGTATATATGATGTATATACATATATATGTATATATATATATGTATGTATATAAACATTTTATTTTAAAGCTTTAAATTCTAGATTCTTTCCCTTCCTCTCTCATCACTCACCCCTACTGGGAAGACAAAATATTCAATACAGGCCATATATGTGTAGTTATTTTTTTTTATTTTTTTAATTTTTTTTTTATTTACTCATTTACTTTTAATTTACAAGATTCAGTTCCACAATCACTTGAGTTTCAGATTTTCTCCCCTCCCTTCCCCCCCCCCCCCATGGTGGCGTGCAATCATGTATAGGATCTGCAAATACTTTCACATTGTACAATAGTTTGGTCATATAGAAGGCTGTAACCAATGAGTGATCACTGGGAAAAGAAAAAAAAAAAAAAGCAAAACCAGACATAAAAGAGAACGATAACGAGTTTTGCTTCAGTCTCCATTTAAACTATAGTCTTTCTATATCTTTCTCTGAGTTTAG
>CM053585.1:198142782-198188719 GCA_028646515.1 Pseudochirops corinnae | reverse complement strand
CCTATTCAATTGATCCTGTGCCCTCTGTCTATGTATACCAGTACACATATATACACACACTCACATATGTATTCATATGCATAGATACCCTCATATATAGACATATGTGTATGTATACATATATATACATTTATATTCCCTTCAACTATCCTCATACTGAGAAAAGTTTCATAAATTACAATTATCATTTTTCCATGTTGGCATGTAAAGGATTCAACTTTGATAAGTTTCTTGTGATTTATTTTCCTTGTTTACCTTCTCATGCTTCTTGTATTTGAATATCAAACTTTCTATTCAGTTCTGGTTTTTTCATCAAGAATGCTTGAAAGTCTTCCACTTCATTGAATGACCATATTTTCCCCTGAAACATTATGCTCAATTTTGCTGGGTAGGTGATTCTTGGTATTAATCATAGCTCCTTTGATCTCAAGAATATCATATTCCAGGCCCTTTGATCCATTATTGTGGAAGCACTAGATACTGTGTTATCTTGATTGTATTTCCACAATATTCAAATTGTTTCTTCTTGGCAGCTTGTAATTATTTTCTCCTTGATCTGGGAACTCCAGAACCTGGCTATAACATTGCTAGGAGTTTTCTTTGTGGGATCCTTTTCAAGAGGTGTTGGTGAATTCTTTCAATTTCTATTTTGCCCTCTGGTTCTAAAATATTGGGGCAATTTTCCTTGACAATGTCTTGAAGGATGATTTCTAGGTTCTTTTTTTGATCATGGCTTTCAGGTAGTCCAATAATTTTTAAATTGTCTCTCCTGGATCTATTTTCCAGGTCAGCGGCTTTTTCAAGGAGATATTTCACATTGCCTTCTATTATTTCATTTGTTTGGATCCATTTAATAGTATCTTGATTTCTCATAAAGTCATTTGCTTCCATTTGCTCCAATCTTATTCTGAAGGAATTACTCTTCGGTGAGCTTTTGAGATTCTTTTTCCATCTGGCAAATTCTGCTTTTTAAGACATTCTTCTCCTCATGGGCCTTTTGGGCCTCTTTTGCCATTTGAGTTAGTTTATTTTTTAAGGTGTTATTTTCTTCTGTCAGGTTGTTGCCTCTCTTTTCATGATTTTTTTGCATCATTCTCATTTCTCTTCCCAACTTTTCCCCCACTTCTCTTATTTGATTTTCAAAATCCTTCTTAATCTCTCTTATTTGATTTTCAAAATCCTTCTTAATCTCCTCTATGGCCTGTAACCAGCTTATAGTTTTCTTGGAAGCTTTTGGTGCAGGAGTTTTAACTCTGTTGTCTTCCTCCTGTTCCATGCTTTTATCCTTTTTGTTCCCCCAAAAAGAATGTAAAGTTGAATTGCTGTGCTTGCTTTGCTTCCTTTGCTTTCTCATGTTGCCAGTCAATTACTTGACTTTTAAGCTCTTTGCCACAGTACAACTATGCTTTCAGAGGGGAGAGCTTTATCCCAAATTGCTAGGGTTTTTAGCTGCTGGAGCTATTAGGTGGCTGCTGTCTCTACAGGCCCCATCAGCTTTGGCATACTGAAAATATACCTCAGGACCACCACCCAAGACCATGATCCTCATCCAGGCAGGTTAAAGCAAGAGCACTTAGCCTCTGAATGGTCTCTTGGACCCCCTGCAATCTGTAGTCTGGGAGCTCTGAAGCAGCCATGTGGAGGTGGCTGCAGGGACGCTGCTTCTGTTGCTTCTGGCTCTAGGGGCAGAAGGCTGGACTTGGTCCTCAAAATTCAGCCAAGTTCCACTGAACTTTTACTTTGCCTTTGGTATTTATGGGTTGATAATTCTGGAAACCGCCACAGCTGCTGGTGATCCCCTCTCCCTAATACTCCAGCTGGCCTGGTTGTGCCACCCTGGAACTAAAACTACGGGTTCATTCAGGGCTGGGCTTGGCTCTCAGCACACTGTGATGAACCCTTCCTGTCCACCTACTGGGCTGCCTTCAGTGGGATATTTGTTTCTCTTACAGTTTGTGGGTTCTGGAGCTCTAAAATTTGTTTAGAGTCATATTTTATAGGTATTTGAGGTGGTTATGGGGGGAGCCATGGAGTTTTCCTGCTTCTACACTGCCATCTTGACTCCACCCCATGAGTGACTTTTTTTTTTTAGCTCCATTATCTTCCTCTGAATCCGAACCCATCTTTTTTTTATTTTGTTAACAATTGTTCAGGTATGCTCATTTTCCTCTAAGAAATGCTTTAGCTGTATCTCCAAAGTTTTAGGATCTTGTTTCATTATTATAGTTTAATTTTTACCATTTTAATTTGTATATTAAAATTATTTAAATAAGTTTGCATAATTATCTTGTTGTTTCTGTTCACTGTTCCTTTTTGTTGCTGTTGTTCACTCGCTCACTTGTGTCAGACTCTATGTAATCCCACAGATATTTGTCATTGAGATTTTCTTCACAAAAGTACTAGAGTAGTTTGCCATTTCCTTACCCAGAATGCCCCCATTTTATAGATGCAGAACTGAGGCAAATAGGGATTAAGTGAATTATCCTGTGTCACACAGTTAATAAGTATCTGTGGCAGAATTTGAATTCAGATCTTCCTGACTGCAAGTTTGGTGTTCTTTCCACTTAGCTGCCCTTAATTGTTTTGTTTTTTATCTAATCATTATTCAGTATTTCACTACTTATTTTTTATTTAGGTCAGTTTAATGCATTAGTATTTCTTTCATTCATTATAGATTTTATTTTTTATGATTTGTAAGTGATGTTTATTATATCTGCTTTTTATAGTTGGTTATAATTCGTTTAGGCACCATCACAGTATCAAATTTTATAAATATATTGCGGGATGTGGAGAATATATCGATTCTTTAATATTATCATTTAGAGGTAAAAAAGTCACTCAAATCTAGTTTATCTAACAATTTGTTCAGTTCTATCTTCTTTTTATATTTCTCTTGTATTTATCCAATTCTGAAATAGAAAAATCAGATAAAAATTTGCATATCTGATTATTATTATTAATATGTTATATCTTCTTGTAATGATTGAAACAAAAAGCATTTAATTACTATCTACCAAAAATTTTACAAACCTCTGTTCTAATACTAAAAGAAAAGGCGACCCTTGTGCACTATAAGCTTATATTTTAATAGGAAGATATAACATGCATAGAAGAGTGGTGGCCAGGGAATGATATGGCATGGAAAATTATAGTGGTGGTGAGACTGACACACCTCTAACAAGGTTTTTAATCAAGTGTGTGTGTGTGTGTGTGTGTGTGTGTGTGATGAACTCTTTTGGCATTCTGGTGAAACCTATAAATCCTTTTCAGAATAACATTTTAAAATGCAAAACATAAAACACATAGGAATACAAAGGAAACCAGTTATATTAAACTATAGTTACCACAATTTTATAAAATTGTGAGCCTTAGTTTAAAATGACAGTTGATTTCATGAAAAAATACTTAAGGGGCTGGATGAGTGTTGTGTTTTGAATGTTTTTTGATATTCAGCAAATACTAATGACTTCTGTCACCTCCAGGATCAAATACAGACACTTACTAGCTGTGTGATCATAGGCAGGTCAAATACAAAATCCTTTATTTGTTGTTCAATGACCTTCATAATCTTGGCTCCTCCATTTCCTGACCACCTTTCCAGTTTTTTTTACACTTTTTACTGTCCCAAGTTCTCTTTAATTCAGTGACACTGGTTTCCTGGCTAGTCCATAAATGAAAGTAATCCATGTCTTAGCTCTGGCCATTTGTTTTGCTATTTTCCATGCCTCAAGTGTTCTTCCTCCTCTGCTCTGCTTCCTGGTTTCCCTGTTTCCTTGAAAAACAAAGTAAAATCCCACCTTCTATAGGAAGCCTTTCCTAACCTCTCTTAATTCTTAAATCTCTCTCCATTAATTATTTCCTATTTATCCTGTATTTATCTTGTTTGTACATGTATTTGCTTCTTTTCTAACACATTAGATTGTGAGCTCCTTGAAGGCAGGGACTATCTTTGGCCTTTCTTTGAATTCTCACTGCATTGCACAGTTCCTGACACATCGTAGATATTTACTAACTTCTGACTGACTAAATTATAGGTGATTAATTTTCAGTTTGCAAAAATAAGTCTGTTATTCTGTGTACAATGCCTGTGGACCAGACCATTATCTTTAATATCAAACTGTCTTCACTTTCATTATGTGCTATTCTTTTGTGGTATTCCAAAATGTGGTATTCCTTCCTCACCCCTCAGTCTTTAAATGTCATCTCAATAGGACAATATCTCTTTGCCACAATTAAACTATGTAAATCAGTCAACCAGTGCACATTTGTTAAGAGCCTACTCTGTATTAGGCACTGGGAATGCAGACACAAATAGCAACTGTGATTACTGCTTTTTGAATGAGACTAATTATTATACCGGCAGGTAGGTGGCATAGTGGATAGAGTGCCAGGCCTGAAGTCAGGAGACTCATCTTCCCGAGTTTAAATATGGTCTCAGACACTTATTAGCTGTGTGATATCAAGTCACTTAATCCTGTTTGCCTCAGTTTCTCATCTGTAAAATGAACTGGAGAAGGAAATGGCAAATCATTCCAGCATGTTTTTGTGAAGAAAATCTCAAATGGGATCATGAAGAGTTGTCCCCAACTGAAATGAATGGACAACAACAATTATTATACATTATCCAAATTTGGTAATTAAGAAAGTTATGCAAGTACAACTCACTTAAGAGATCTTGATTTAATGTATAGAAAATCTGAATATACAATATACTTATGAGGAGGTGATTATGAAAAAAATAAAAAAAACACCTTTAAATATTAAACCTTCACAATGTATACTTTTTAAACTTATTTATTTAGTATTTTATTTTCCCAGTCACATGTAAAAATAATTTTTAGCTTTCATTTTTAAAACTTCAAGTTCCAAATTCTTTCCCTTCCTCTCTCCTTGCCCTCTCCCTCTCTCCCATTGAGAAGGTAAGCAATTTGATATGGGCTATATATATGTATCATGAAAAATATTTCCATAATAGCCATGCTGTGAAATTTAATATAGACTGGAGTGGGGATGAGGTTGGAGAAAGTTTTAAAAAAGTATGCTTTGATTTATATTCAGACACCATCAGTTCTTTCTCTAGGGATGGATAGCATTTTTTATGATAAGTTCTCCGGAGTTGTCTTGCATCATTGCATTGCTGAGAATAGCCAAGTCATTCCAGCTGATCATCTGACAATATTGTTGTTGCTTTGTATACAGGACATTTCACTTTGCATCAGTTCATGTAAGTCTTTCCAAGTTTTTCTGAGAGCATCCTGCTCATCATTTCTTGCAGTATAATGGTATTCCATCATAGACAAATACTACAATTTGTTCAACCATTCCCCAATGGATGAGCATTCCCTCAATTTCTGATTCTTTGCCCATGGAAAAGAGCTGCCATAAATATTTTTGTACATATAGGTCCTTTTCCTTTTTTAAACTTTTATCCCTTTTGTGATATAGACCTAGCAGTGGTATTGCTAGGTCAAAGAGTATGCATGGATTTATAACCCTTTGGGCATAGTTCCAAAGTGCTAAAATGGTTGAATCAATTCACAGCTCTACCAACAATTCACTAATGGCTCATTTTTCCCACATCTCCTTCATCATTTGTCATTTTCCTTTTCTATCATCCTATTAACCAGCCTAATAAGTATAAGATAATACTCATATAATAATTCGCATTTCTCCAATCAACAGTGATATAGAACATAGTTCCATATGACTATAGTCATAAAGCTATCTATAGATAGTTTTGATTAATTCACTTAAAAACTTTTCATATCTTTTAATAATTTATCAATTGGAGAATGACTCTTATTTTTATAAATTTAACCTAGTTCTCTATATGTTTGAGAAATGGGGCCTTTATCAGAGAAACTTGATTCATTTTTTTCACAGTTACTATTGCTGACTGCATTTCCCTCTATCCTATTTCCCCCCTGTTTATTCTCCTCTCTCTATCTTTTCACCGTGTTCCTCCTCAAAAGTTTTTTTTGCTTCTATTTCTCCCCTAATCTATCTCCTTTTTATGACCCCCTCCTTCTCTTATATCCTTCCCCTTCTACTTTCCTGTAGGGTAAGATGGATTTCTATAACCAACTGAGTGTTTATGTTATTCCCTCTTTGAATCAATTCTGATGAGAATAAGACTCACTCACTCCCCTTCACCTACCCTTTCTTTCTCCACTGTCAAAGCTTTTTCTTATCTCTTTTATGTGTGATAATTTACCCCATACTATCCCTCCCTTTCCCTTTCTCTCAATGCAGTCCACTCTCACTCCTTAATTTTATTTTTTTAAAAAGATATTGTTCCTTCATATTCAAATCACGCCTGTACCCTCTGTCTGTACATACTCCTTCTATCTTCCCTAAAAGTTCTTATGAGTTACAAATAGGAATGTAAACAGTTTAACCTAATTAGATCCCTTATGATTTCCCTTTTCTGTTAATTTTTTAATGCTTTTGTTGAGTCTTGTATTTAAAAGTCAAATTTTTATTCAGCTCTTGTCTTTTCATCAAGAATGTTATTTCATTGAATGTCAATTTTTTTCCTCAGAAGGATTATACTTAGTTTTTCTGGGTAGATGATTCTTGCTTGTAATCCTAACCTCCTTTGCCCACTGGAATATAATATGATAAGCCCTCTGTTCCTTTAGCTGCCAAACTTTTGTTTTCCTTACTGTGGCTCCACAATATTTGAACCATTTTTTTTTTCTGGCTGTTTTCAATATTTTCTCCTTGACCTGAGAACTCCAGATTTTGGCTATGATATACCTGGGAACTTTCATTTTAGGATCTCTTTTAAGAGGTGATTGGAGGATGTTTTCAATTTCTATTTTACCCTGTGGTTCTAGACTATCAGGGCAGTTTCCCTTGATAATTTCTTGAAAGATGATATCTAGGGTCTTTTTTATAAAAAAATCATGGCTTTCAGTTAGTCCAATAATTTTTTAATTTATCTTTCCTGGATCTATTTTTTCCAAGAGATTTTTTTTCATGTTTTTTTTTCCTACTTTTTGATTGTTTTGTTTTTGTTTTATTGTTTCTTGATTTCTTATAAAGCCATCAGCTTCCATTTTCTCAGTTCTAATTTTTAAGGCATTATTTTCTTCAGTGAAATTTTGTACCTTCTTTTCTATTTGGCCAATTCTACATTTTGAGGAGAATTTTTTCTTTAGTGAATTTTTGTGCCCCTTTTTCCATTTGGCCAACTCTGCTTTTTAAGGCATTCATATCCTCATTGGCTTTTTGGACCTCTTTTTACGATTTGGCCTAGTCTGTTTTTTTTTTTTTTTGAGGGGGAGAAGGGAAGGCAGTTGGGGTTAAGTGACTTACCCAAGGTGCCACAGTTAGTAAGTGTCAAGAGTCTGAGGCCAACTTTGAACTCAGGTCCTCCTCATTTCAGGACTAGTGCTCTATTCATTGTGGTACCTAGCTGCCCCTAGTCTGTTTTTTAAGGTCTTATTTTCTTCAGTATTTTTTTGTATTTCCTTTACTAAGTAGTTAACTCATTTTTCCTGATTTTCTTTCAGCACTCTCATTTCTCTTCCCATTTTTCCTTCTACCTCTCTTATTTGATTATCAAAATCCTTTCTGATTTCTTCCATATGAGACAAATTCATATTTTTTGGAGGCTTTGGATGTAGAAGCTTTGACTTTGTTCAGTTTTTGTGAGTGTGTGTTTTAATCTTCCTTGTTACCACAGTAATTTTTATGCTCAGAATTTTTTCTATCGTCTGCTTGTTTTCCCAATCTAGTATTTGACTTTCGACTCTTTTTTAAAGTAGAGTTTTTTTTTCCCTAGGGTGGAGGGTGTACTGTCTCAAGCTTCAGTGGTTTTGTGCAGCTGTTTTCAGAGATACTTCTAAGGACATTTAAGTTCTCAGTTTTTTCAAGGTGGCATGATCTAAGGAGAAGTGTTTTTACTACTCTCCTGACCTGTACTCTGGTCTGTGAATGACCACAAGCATTCTTTTCTGCCCTGGAACTGTGAGGAGGGTCCTGCTCCTCTCTGGTCAAAAGTTCTGGTGTGCTAGTGTTCCCCCTCATCATGGGACTGCCACACAGGATGGTGACCCAGATCAGACTATGGGCAAAGCAACAGAGTCCTACCTCAGTGCTAGCAAAGAGACCTCTTTTATCTCCTTCTGACCAGTTGTGCATCACTCTTACCATATGTGGGCTGGAAGCAGTTGCTGCTGCCATTGCTGATTCAGTGGCTCTCAAGTTCTGCTCCTGTTTTGCTGGGAATGGGGTTGTGTTGGCATGGCCTATGCTGCACTGTGCTTCACTCTCACCCAGAAGTGACAGACCTTTTCTGCTGACATTCTACGTTTTCTTTGGCATCTGTGGGCTGAATCATTTGGAAACTGCCACTGTTGCCATGGATTCAGTCACTCTGAGGCCTGCTCCTGGTTTGCTGTGGCCCAGTCTAGGCTGGTATGGCCTACACTGGAGTGTGCTCTTTTCTCACTTTGGTGCAACAACCTTTCCTGCCAACCTTCCAAGTTGTCTTGGGCTGGAAAATTGTTTCACTCTGTCATTTTATGAATTTTGCTGGTCTAGAATTTGTTCAGTCATTATTTCAAGGTATTTGGAGGTGTTTGGGGTAGAGCTCAGGCAAGTCCCTGCCTTTACTCTGCCATCTTGGCTTTACCTCCCTTCCTAAAATATTCAAAACTGATGCTTAAAAACAATGTACACAGTTTCTGTAAAGTTTATTATGCAAAACAAGCTAATTTTGTAGTTTGATTTTGATAAATCAAATTTTAATATTTACATAGCACAGCCAGATGAGAAATGAAATGTCTGAATCGAGCTTCCTCTTTTTGAGACCTTCTCTCATCTTTCCAGTAAGCACATATTCATGTCTTAACAATTATGTTCATTATTGTGAATGGATTGAATATGCCAAATAATACTAAAAAGGAAGCAGTAAGAAGAATAGTGGAATAGAAACAGAAAACTATAATGATTTGCTTTATATAAAAACACATTGAAAATATACAAACAGATGAAGTTAAAAATAAGAGAATGAAATTAAATCTATCATGCTTCAGGGAACTCACTAAAAATAGTCATTGTGATCATGATCTCAGATAAGTTAACAAGAATAATTGATCAAATTCAGAGACAAACAAGAAAATATATTATGTTTAAAGCATAGAGAATGAAAACACCAACCCTGTTAAATGCATGTGCCCCAAGTGACCTAGAAGTTAAATTCTCCACATCCTTGATAGCTGTCATATTTCTGAGAACAGTGATCATACACTGCAACTTTTAACTATTTCATCTCCAGATCTTTTGCCCTAAGAATCCACTGTCTGGGTTAGTTACAAATCCTTGCATCCCACTATTTTAGTAAGGCCTTTAGACATGCCTCACTTTACTCTCTACTCCACGGCCATCTTTTCATAGCCCTGAAAACTTCACTGTCATTTTTCAGGTTCCCCCGCTCTTCCATTCTAAAATCATCATCATTATCATCACCATCATCATCATCATCATCATTATCACCATAATCATCACCACCACCATCATCATCATCATTATCATCATCATCACCATCATCATTATCACCACTACCACCATAATCATCAGCATCATCACCATCATCATCATCACCACTACCACCATAATCATCAGCATCATCACTTTCAACAACAAACAATTATTAAGTGCTGACTTCATTCTAGGGACCATGCTAAGCACTGGGGGTGTAAACAAAGAAAAAAAAAATCCACGGCATCTACCCTCAACAAATGCACATTTTATTGGGGATAACAACATCTAACAACTAATTAAATATAAGATATATACAATATAAATGGGAAATAATCTTATGGATTAGGTTCTTGCTGGGGGATAGGAGCATGGTAGAGGACCAGGAAAAGTGTCTTGCTGAATGTGCATGTTTAGTTAAAGGAAGCCAGAAATTCAAAAGAGAGGTAAGGAGGATTAGTCTTTAGGGGGAATAAAAAATCAGTGAAAATTTATGGAGTTAGTAGATAAAATGTTATGTTTAGGGAGTAGAAAGAAGGCCAGTGTCACCAGATCATAGATTGCATGGAAGAGAGAATATCTCAACTGTGTTCAAGCCCAAACTAGATAGCTTTTATTTATAGTAAACTATATTTATAATTTTGTAGAAAGAACTTGTAGTTTAAGAACCACAAGATCAGGTCTTAAGCCCCTATTTTTCCACTTACTAGTTTTGTCATCATTAGTCTACCCCATGGTTTGAGGAAGACTTTTTCCATTGACTGCATAATTGGGACTGCTTATGTCTTTTTTCCCCATAGTCAAGAAGCATTTTTAGCATTCATTTTTAAATTATTTTATTTTATTTGCTTTTTGGAGGGGGGAAGGCAGGGCAATTGGAGTTAAGTGACTTGCCCACGTTACACAGCTACTAAGTGTAACGTGTCTGAGGCTGGATTTCGCTGTGCCACCTAGCTTCTTAACATTCATTTTTTGTAAAAACTTGAGTTCCAAATTTTCTCCCTCTATTCCTTTCCCCCTCCCTAAGACAGGATATGATTTGATATAGGTTGTCTTTGCAGTCATTTAAACCATTTCCATATTAGTCATGTTGTGAAAGAAAAAAACAGAACAAAAAAAAACTATGAAAAAACTAAGAAAGTGAAAATAGTATGCTTCAAACTGCATCCAGACTCCATCAGTGCTTTCTATGAATGTGAAAAGAATTTTCCATCATGAATCTTATGGAATTGCTGAGAAGAGCTAAGGTGATCATTGTTGATCATCCCTCAATGTTGCTGTTACTGTGTACAACACTCTTTTGGTTTTGCCCACTTCACTTTGCATTAGTTCATGTATATCTTTCCAGGGTTTTTTTCCCTGAAATATGCCTATTCATTTCTTCTAACACACTAATATTCCACTACATTCATGCACTACAACTTGTTCAAATATTCCCCATTTGATGAGTATCCCCTCAATTACCATTTCTTCACCATCACAAAAAGAGCTACCTTAAATATTTTTGTACACATAGGTCCATTTCTGTTTTTTATCATCTCTTTGTAATACAGATTTAGCAGCAGTGTTGCTGGATCAAAGGGTATCTACAGTTTTATAGCCCTTTGAACTGCTTGTGTCTGTAAAACTACCTGACTAAGCAGAGTTTTTCCCCATATTTGCATCTGAAGGTGAAGGAATCCTTTACTCACAGCAGTGAAATTATGCGACAAGGTGGAAGGCCTAAGGGCTAACTCACCATCCCCAGGCCACATAGCCCCCAAGAAACAGGCCTAGGGTTTTGGTCTTTTTGTGTTTGTAGTCTTCAGTCCTAAGTGTAGGGAGAGGAATCTGATGTGGGAGCAATAACCCATAAGGATCTTGGAGCCAGGAATCAATCCAGATTGTGTGTTGCATCAGGGAAGCCTGAGAAGCAAGAGTCTGGGATACTAGCCAAATAGGACATTGGTCTAGAATTTGGTGAGATGAATATTTCTTAGAAACTGAAATGAATTGAATCCAATGTACAGAGAAGTGATGGTTTAGTGTTGGGAAAAGATGTGTGTTCATGTGTTCTTGATATATCTTTGAAATAAATGTCCTTTTGTAAAAATGAATCCAAAGTTAAATGGTACTGAGGTAGTAGTTTTGGGGCATCTAAAAACGGGGTAAAGATAAGCAGTGAAGCTCAAGGCAATACCAGAGAAAATAGATCTCCCAATCCCTTAAGGATAATGGAGATCTGAGGGGATGAAGTGAGGCTTAAAATATAATAGAAGTGGGTCAAAATTGGCCCAATTAACAGGGCCAGAGCAACAATATTATATCACACACATGTATATATGTATGTATATGTAGATATGTACATAGCTACATATGGACAGATAGATATAGATGTCTTATTGGTGCATATTTTTTTTTTGCAAATCATGTCTGCATTAGACTGTAAGTTTCTTGATCTAAGGACCATATTTGTGCCTTCCTTTGTATCCCTAACACTTACCTCGGTGCCTGGCATATAACACTTAATATGTAATTGTTGACTTGACAGCCTCTCTGAGCTGAGTTTCTTCACACTAAAGCCAAGATAATGCTACCTACCTCACAGGACTATTATGCAGAAAGTATCTCATAAATTTTGAAGTGATATATAAATGTAAGCTATTCTTACTCTAATGATGAGCAATATCAAACAAATTGAGGGTTGGGACTGTCTCTTTTTCATATTTGTATACCTAGTGCTTAGCATAGTGCCTGGCACATTATATATAATATAATATAATATAATATAATATAATATAATATAATATAATATAATATAATATTTAATTACATATATAATGGTTTTTGACTGACTATATGTATACACATATGTAGAAGTGTATGTAGTGTAGGTGGTGCAGTGGATAGAGCACCAAACCCAGAGTTAAGGAAGATCTGAGTTCAAATGTGGCTTCATACACTTACTAGTTATGTGACCCTGGGCAAATCACTTAACTTTTCATAACTTAACATTTTTTCTAAAGTTCTTCATCTGTAAAATGGGGACACATTGGAGAAAAAAAATGGTTAGGGAGTCACAAGAAGTCAGGAATGACTGAACAGCAAGGATTATAAATGTGTATGTATGTATGTGTGTATGTCTATGTCTACATCACAATGTATGTGCGAATGTTTATTTTACATGCACATGCATATGGACATATATATGTATATATACATATATTTATACATACACATATGGTTGCAAACATGTGCATATGTAATATATACTATAGTAAAATATTGATTGAATATTCCAACAATAAGAAAAATGATAGAGTAATAGAAAACAGAATAATGTAATAATTGCTTCCTTCAAGAAACATACTGAGAACGTGCAGACATAGACAAAGTAAAAATATGGGAATGGAACGAAGTCATGGAACTTCAGGAAACTTTTAAAACCAGGAGTTACAATAATGATCTCAGATAAGGCAATAATAAAAGTCAATAAAGTTAAGAAAGACAAAAAAGAAAATACAATATAAAATGTATATCCATTTTTGTATATGTTTGTATATATACACATATACATGCATACTTATTAAGACTATTATTCAGTACTTATTCTCTCCTATTAGTTTTGTTTAAATAAATATAAATCTGGTTTCTTATCCCATCTTCTCCTGCATCTTGTTGCTTTGACCAATCCTAAGCTCCTTGGGTTTACTTTTATTTCTCTCTGACTCTTATGTTTGTTACTTTTCCTTTTCATAGGTCAGATAAGTGTATGGAAACAAATTCTTTGTTTCTCTTCATTATTCTGTTTCAATATCAACAATTGATATTTAATTTAAAAAAATTATTTATATCTTCGCTCTTATATTAAATTAACTCCCAAATCTACCTGGCCCTGCCTATCCTACGCAATGAGTCATCCCTTGTAACAAATATTAAATAGGAAAAAAAATGTTAAAAGCATTTCAGGAAAACAAATCAACACACCAGGGATATTTATTTGTAATTTCCTTCCCTAAGAGGTGATGTTTTCTCCCTAACCCCTTTTTTATTCTTTATCCCTTCTAGGATTCTCTAGAATATAACCCTAGAAATTATGGTCGTTGATAGAGGCAGAGTGATATAATGAGAAGCATTCAGCAACTCTAGTTTTGGAGGTATCTAATTCTGTTTTGTGTCATCACTCTTTCCTTTATAGACCCTGTTATCCTCCAGTTGAACTTGTGGACCAGTATTCTATCCTCTCTGAGTCATACCTTCCTGGATGCCCTTGTTCTTGCTCCCCTAGAATGAACTGAAAAGAAACGTGACTTATCTTCTGAAGTTTCACTTCTCTCCTCCATCCCATTCAATAAAAGACCATCATTTCATCTTTTGATCTTGGAGGGTCTGGACTCCACAATTGTTCCTGACATTGGTTGGCTATATTTGACTCATTCTTCCTTTGCCTTCTGTTCCTCAGTGTTCTATGCCTACTTTCCAACCGCCCCAAATACAAGAGGAGATATTGGAAATCTTTTGTATACCTCTCCCTATGGAGACCTGTCTAGGCATTACCAAAGTGCCATTCCCACTGTTTCTCTTCCCTTTTGACATGAGGAATTCCTTTGTATTATCCTATTGTATTTAATATTGATTTAATAATAAGGGTGTGGTTTGACCTCTGAAATAGTAATATACTTCCTTCACCTATGTTCCTGATTTTTCTGATGTCTTTCACTCCATAGCTTCTTTAATCCATTGGTGATCTCTTTTAATTTTTCATTGTCTTCCAATATGTGCTTTTTAAAAAAGAAAATTGAACCAAAAAGCAGAAAAACTCCCCAATATTTATGTCCTACTTCAGCTCCAGCCACATGAAAATAAACATTTCACCTCCATTTTTTCATTAATATATGAAAGAATTTAACTTCCTGCTTTTTAGTCATTTTATAAATCAAATACACCATTCATCTTTTGGGAAAATTAGAATAATATGACTTCTTTTCTTCCACTGAATGTCTAGCTATTTTATTTGATGTTTAGACTCAGCTTCAAAACGTATCTTGATATATCATGTTGGGATGCCAGCCAATGTTCTTTGCCCTTAAGGTCAGGACAAGAGAATAATGGAAAGAGTGGTGAATTTTGAGACATAGAACCTGGGTTCAAATGCTTCTTCTATCACTTACTATTTGTGTGACCTTGATCAAGTCCCTTGATATCTTTGGGGCTTAGTTTCTTCATATATAAATGGAAAGTGTTGGACTAGACGATTTTAAAAATTCCTTCCAGCTCTATAGCACCTATCCTATGACCTATTCCATTATTCCTTTGATTTCTTATAAATGGATTAATTTTTTGCATTCTGATAATTTCTTCTTATAATCAAAAAGGCATTTTTCCCCCTTGTTAACATTGATTGGCCACATCTTTAAGAGGATTTGCTTTTTGAGGTAGTTCTGAAAATTGACTATAACATTTCATAATGATTTAAAACACCCCAGGACCACCACCCAAGACTCCAATCCGGATCCAAGCTGGTTGAAGCAAGAATGCTTAGCCTCTGAATGGTTGCTTGGTCCCCCTACAATCTGCAGACCAGGAGCTCTGAAGCAGCCATCCTAGAAAATTACCTTTCACTTCCATTTTCCCAGGATTTACTAGGGTTTCTGCTAAGCATTATATTTTGGATGTATAGAATTTTAAAAAATGGATTTATATGTTTTCATTGAGGTGAAACAGAGTATATAGTAGGGTTTTTTGGGTCTAATAACATTTGTAATTGGTGGTTGGGTATGTATAGTTTCTAGAATGGGAAATAATTAAATACACCAAACATTCAAAAATGTTTGCCAGTAATTTTCCCTCCCTTTATTAACCACAATTATGTACTTGCTTATCAAATAGGGTTCAGTGAGTTACATGTCATGTTGTTCACTGCAATTCCCAGTATGACAAAGTGCTCTATTCCAATCTCTGAGGCAGAGGTATTAAAAATTTTAATAAGGATTTTAAAAAAATCATAATTGATTTAAGTGTTTCTGTAGGTGACATACTCTGTGTTCTAACACCTGACAAGTCTGCCAACACCCGTACCACCTTGCCCAGTTGTAGCTTCAAGTATGGTTGGACAGAGGCAGCAATACTAAAGCCAAGCAAGCATGATGGCTGCTTGCTAAAGTAATAGCTCTAGCATCAGTGGTTCCTATCTCTCATCCCTCATATCACATGGGCTCTTTTTTGACTTGCTTTTTCCTTATGCCATTTTATGTCTAGGGCTAATATGCTCTCTGAAGGGTTATGAAAGATTCTGACACGCCCCTTTTGTTGACTCTAGCCCTAAAGCCTGGCTTGGGCTAATGAAAAAAAAATGTATACCTTTGCACTGAGGAATGGGCGTCACTCTTCATCTCTAAAAGTACATAACAATGTAAGCTTAGTTTGATGACCACCAAGTGTTGTAATAACAGCATAAAGAACAAAAAGTGAAAAATCAGGAACCAACTCATCTAAAAGTTAGATGCTTGGCATTATAGCTGGTAGGGAAGAAATTCTTTTTCTCCTCTTCCTTCTTCTTCTACCTTTTCCTGAACCAAAGTAGTAGGGAAAATCAGGGTTTAGTTTAGACTGCTCCATGAAGGATGACTTCACCAGTTAGGAATGGAGAAATGGAAAATAAAGATTTTAGAGATAACTAGGAGTCTTTCTTACCACTATTTACTGGCACTATTCAGGTCTACTCTCACTTGGTATGCTGTTTTTGCCTCATCAATACCTCGCATTCTATCAACTCTACTTGAGAATATATCTTGAATCAGGGCTTCTTAACCTTTTTCCACTTGCAAACTTTTTTCACCCAAGAAATTTTTTATACGGCCTGGGGCATATAAGTATATAAAATAGGTAAACAAATCAAACATTGACTGACAACAAATCTTAAAGAAATGTGTCTTAAAACAATTATTTGGCATACATGTCATTTTACCATTTATTAAAGATGAAAGCAAATTTGCATACTAATGAGATTGATGTGCTTATTTATTTTTACATAAAGAATTAAATCTTGGTGTAATACTTGATACTGCAGGACATGTAGCATCTTCAACATTTTTCAGAGTTGTTAGATGTTTTGATTTTATAATTGTCAGAGCTGAGAACACTGCTTCACATAAATATATGGTACGAAATAGAAGAAGTATGTTTAGGGGCATTGCAGAAATTGTTGGAAATTCTGTCCTAATATCAAGCCAAAATTCATTTAAAGATTTTGTATGTACAGTAAAAACACTGAAATTCATAGTCAAAGTAATTCACAATAGACTCAAATCTGACCTGAAGTGTTTCTGCTGGTATTCATTGGCATTATGTGACATGACTGCATGTGCAGTCCAAAGTGCACACGTGTGTTCAGAATCAAGGCTGCAGTGACGTCGTGCAATGTGATATGAGCAAGCGTAGCCAGAATCCTTTACTCATTTGATTTTAAATTAATTTTTGGTCATTGTGGGTTCACAAACCTTTTACTGTTGCCAAATTTTTCATGACCATTACATTCAGTTACATGACCACATATGGGGTTGCGACTCACTTAAGTATCATTGTGATAGTCACATTAATCAGCTACTTGTGTGTATACTCTATAATGTAGTCTTAGCCAGAACCCTCATTCTCTCTAGTGTGACTTTTCTTCATCTTAGAAATACATTCAATTCAAAGAAATTCAGGGTAAAAGAAATCTGCCTGCCAGTAGATAGTCACTTCCCAAGTTTCCATGGAAATACCTTAGGAAAAGGGAGAACCAAAGGTTACATTTGTATTTGCTTCTATATCTCATTCATTTACCAGTATATCCCTCCAAAGATGAATTATTAATGATTGAATGTCATTTTATAAAAAGGGCCCCAGGGATATGTCCCAGGTGTTGTATTCAATTCAATTCCATTAAATTCAACAGACATTTTTAAAGTACATACTTACTATGTGCAATGAGGTGGGGAGGCAAGGAAAAAAACATGGAAGTCTCTTGTTTCAAGCAGGTTACATTTTGGGGGAGCTAAGGTGACAGGAGATATATAAAGGCAAGTACATACACAATATATACAAAGAAAAACAGTATCAAGGTCACATGACATGTTTTAAAGAGCAGGGATTAGGAAAGAACACATTTAGGGGGTAGCACATTAACTGAGGCTTGGTAAAGTGATTCTAAGAGAGACAGGTAATGAAAGAGTGAATTTCGAACTTGGGACAGCTTGACCAAAGACATACTGGCAGGAGATGGAATGCTGTGTATGGGGATCAGCAAGTAGGTTAGTTGGGCTAGAATTTAGAATCTGTAATATTCAATAAACCTTGAAAGATAGGCTGGACCTAGAGCATTAAGGGATTTATTTACCAGAGGAGTTTATACATTATCCTAGAAGTAGTAGAGGAGCCACTCAAACTTCTTGAGCAGAGAAGTGACATGGTTAAACCTGTGCTTTAGGAACATCACTTTATTCTCACTGTGGAGGATGTAGTGAGGGGAAAGATTTGGATGAGGAGACCAATTACTAAGCTACTCAAAAAGTCCAAATCAGAGGTTATGGGGTTTAGGGTTAGGGTGTTGGTTGTCTGGGTAGAGAAAAGAGGACAGATAGAGAGCTATTATGGAGATAGAACTGATAAGATTTTGCAGTTGATTGAGCATGGAGAACAAGGGAGAGTGTACACGTGTAGATGACTATGGGATTGAGAGACTGGATGATTAAAGGGATGGATGATGATGTCCTTGATACAAGTAGTGAAATTCAAAATAAGCATGGGTTTAAGAGGGAAAGAGAATGACTTCAGTTTGGAATATAATAAATTTGAGGCATTTCTAGCTTGTCTGTTTCAATATAATATACAATTTCTGATTTAGAAATAGTGCTTAGGAGAGAGACTAGAGTTGAATATAAAACTTTAGGGGTTATCTCTCTAGAGATGATCATTGAACCCACAGGAGATGAGATACCTAAAAGAAAGTATATGGAAAATGAAAAAGATGAGGGACCAAGACAGATTTTTGTGGAAAACTCATGATTCTATGTTGGGCATGGATAATGATCCAGTAAAAGCTCTGAAGGAGTCAGGAGGACTGGAAGAAGTAGATCAAGACATAAAACAGTGTCACAAAAACCAAAGAGTGAAAAAAAAAATGGGGCAGATAGGTGGCATAGTGAATAGAGCACCAACTCTGGAGTCAGGAGGACCTGAGTTCAAATCTGACCTCAGACACTTAGCTCTTACTAGCCTTGTGACCTTGGGCAAGTCACTTAACCTCAAATGCCCTGCCTTCCCCCCTCCAAAAAACCGCAGAAAACACAAGGGTGAGAGAGTCTCCTTGAGGAGGGATTCTGCACTCAAATCCTGCAAAAGACTGAGAAGGAAGAGTTAATTCTCCAGGATTTAGTAATGAAGGGATAATTGGTAACCTTAGAAAAAGCAGTTTTAAAAAGTGAAGGAGCCAGAAGTCAGATTGCAAGGGGTTACTAAGAGAGTGAGAGGAAGAGAAGTCAAAACAACTAGTAGAAATATTTCATTGCTGTCTGTGAAAGGGATGAGAGATGTAGGTTGATGGAGAAGCAAGTAAGATTGAATGGATATTTTTTTTTAAGATTGAGGGACGTATGTATGTGTTTGGAACCAGAAGGGCATGAGCTAGTGTTTTTCATCAACAACTTGGATGAAAATATACTTGGCATGCTTATCACACTTATAAATGATGCAAAATCTGGCACAGATATCTAACACAAAGGATGACAATCACGATCCAAAAAAATCTTGACAGGGCAATGGGGTTATGGGGTATGAGTTTTGAAGATTAGAGGTTAAGTCCTTCAGGGCATGGTGTCTGGTCCAGTCAAAAAGTCAGCTCATAGGGAGGTGGCTGGGAAATAAATGAAAGCATGGCTAGAATCAGGCTGGATAGATATAGGGGGCACATGAGGCACTCAATAACCAAGTCAACAAGCCTTTATTAAGTACTTTTTGTGCCAGGAATTGTACTAAGTACTGGGAATAGAATATTTCCAGCAAACTTGAGAGAGTACTTGCCCTCAAAGAGTTTGCATTCTAAAGAAGCAAGACAACACATGAAAGGAAACTAGAAAATAGGAGACTAATTTTACTTTCACATTATACATCTTCACATATCTGAAGAGAGCTGCCATGCCCACCCTAAGTCTTCTCTTTTCCAATTTCAAAATCCCTAATTATTTCAATGCATTCTCATATGGCATGAATTTAAGGCCCTTAATCATCTGGATGGCCTTTCACTGGATAGTTTTTGGCTTTACTATCCTTCCTAAAATAGAGTGGAAAGCTAAATACAATACTCCAGATGTAGTCTGACCAAAGCAGTCTATAGGACTATAGGAAAACTATCGTCTCCCTAGAACAGGCCATCATCTTTTAAGGTATCTATGCCCTCATATGGTAAGATTTATAAAAACAAAAGGGTCAAGTAATCTTAGGCTAAACTAAATGTCCAGAACATGGAATATAATGGGGGTAGGTAGATGGCACTGTGGATAGAATTCTGGTCCTGGAGTCAGAGGGATTGGAGTTCAAATCCAGTCTTAGATATTTACTAGCTGTGTGACTGACCCTGGTCAATTCACTTAAACCCATCTGCTTCAGTTCTTCATCTGTAAAATAAGCTGGAGAAGGAAATGGCAAATCACTCCAGTATCTTTGCCATGAAAATCTGAATAGGGATCACAAGGAGTGAGACATGATTGAAACAACTGAATGACAACAACAAATGGAGTAAAATACTTTTTTTTTTCATACTTTTCTGAGGTCAATTCTAGCATATTATATTCATTTTAGGATACTATACTTTCAGAGCTTTGATAAGATAGATTGTCCAGAGGAGGATAACCAGTTTGGCAAGGGAGGATGCCTTACCACATATAGGATTGATGAAAAGAACTGGATATGTTTAACATGGAGAAGAATTATGTTGTTTGGTCTCTCTACTACAAAGTCATGGAAGTCTGGTCCATAATCCATCCTCCACCAAGTGTCTGAAATTATTTTCCTAAAAAAGAGGACTGATTACATTACTGCCGCCTCCTCCCAACCCTCTCAGTCAATAAACTATAGTTACTTTCTATCATCTCTAGGATAAAGTATGAAATACTGTTTGTCATTCAAAGCACTTCATAACCTTACACACCCCACCTTTCTGGTCTTCGTATCTCTTACACAACTTTGCCCACTATGTACTCAATGATTCAGTGGCACTACCCTTTTTTCTGTTCATCACATAAGACTCTCCACCTCCTGTCTCTTGGTATTTTCCTTGACTATACCCCTTTCCTGTAATCCTCTCCTCATCTTACCTTTATCTCCTGGTTATCTTGGCTTCCTTCACGTTATAGCTAAAGTAAAGTTGCACCTTCTACAGGAGCCCTTTCCCTACTCCTCTTAAATCTAGTGCCCTTGCTGTATTGATGATTTCTAATTTATCCTGTATGTAGCTTGTCTGTGGAGTTGTTTGCATATTGTCTCCCCAATTCAACAGTGAACTGTTTGAAAGCACCTTTCTTTGCATCATCACCACTTACCATCGTGCCTGGAACATGGTAGGTCCTTGGCAAATGTTTATATACTGATTGATTACAAGGAATGTTTCACTCTAAACTGGAACAAGGTCTCTGAAAAGGAGCTTGATCCTAGACTAAGAAAAGTTCAAACTAAACCCGAAGATTAGCTTCTGGGAGGATCATGATCTTTCTTCTAAAACAAAACAAAACAAAACAAAACAAAACAAAACAAAACTTAGGCTCTGGGGCTAAGAATCTTCTGCCAGGGAAAAGAAAAGCCTCAATAATCAAGACTCTGTGACATCATGACAGGAGAACCTGAGAGCTGTGTTTTATTGGTGTTCAGGCAAAGTTTTCGGCCTTTTATGAAAGACCTGGAAGAGCCTACGAATCTTAAGAGTATCTCTGTGGAAGAGTTAGCCAAGCATTTTAGATAAACTAGAACCTGGAAGTGGTAGAGAATTCTGCCAAAGACACATCTGCCAGGATATAGTGGGAGAGTGTCCAAGAGAACATCATCTGATGGAGACTATACCAGAGCAGCAACTGGCAGAGACTATGGTTCCTTCTAGACAGTAGTCAGAAGAAACTATGAATCCATCAGGAAGTATGCTTGGCAGGAACAGAATGATTACAGTACTTGAAGAAATCAGATGCTCTGCAGTGTTGGAGATGAAAGTTATCCTTTCACGTATGTGATTTAATCACATATATGCCTTACAGATGCCCCCCTACATATAAGCACTCTGGTTATAATGTTATTATGAATACTCTCCTCTATACACGAGTCCTAGTGCTTCACTCTCTCTCTCTTTTTCTCATATGTGTATACGTGCACATACATGTATATATGTATATATGCACATATGCATATTTGTGTATCTCTATGTATATATACATACATACACAAATATATACACATATAATTTTTTCCATTGTGTTTCACTCTTCCCGATGATTTGCTTATTATGAGAGACAACACCTTGAGTTTTATGAGATGAATGTTTTGTTACTACTTTTCTCACAATATCATTTGCTTTGAACTAATTAAATTAAGTCTTCTGATTGACTATTAGAGATACACACATTGGTAGTGGTTTATGAACTATGGTTTCTCTGGGATTAGGTCCAAGAATTTCTTCTGGGGCTCTGCCCTGTGCTGTATATAAAATAGGGATAGTGATACCCATAATACCTTCCTGACAAGACTGTTATATGGATTAAATAAGATAAAATACAGAAAAAGTTTTACAAAAATTAAAGCATTACAAGCATTAGTTATCGCTATTTTATCTATATATTTGTGAGATCTGTATTCGTTTATGCACAATAAAGGCATTCACTGAATGGGAATTACCTCACTCAAAATGAGAACCTGAAAAGACCTTAACCTCAAAGGGCCAGGATTGGGCATATTGTCTCCCCAATTCAACAGTGAACTGTTTGAAAGCACCTTTCTTTGCATCATCATCACTTACCATAGGGTCTGGAACATGGTAGGTCCTTGGTAAATGTTTATATACCAATTGATTATAAGGAATGTTTCACTCTAAATTGGAGCAAGGTCTCTGAAAAGGAGCTTGATCCTAGACTAAGAAAAGTTCAAATATAAGACTAAACTGGAAGATTAGCTGCTGGGAGGATCATTGCTTCCTGGGTCATCTCCAGTCATCCTGATGAATATCTGGCCACTTGACCCAGATGGCTCTAGAGGAGAAAGTGAGGCTGGTGACCTTGCACAGCCCTCCTTCACTCAAATCAAAGTCAACTGCATGTCATGTTGTCATTTCCGTGATGTCATGGTCATCTTTGAAAAGGAAGGACAAACACAGCAACAACCTTTATCAGAGTAACTTGCTACAAAGATTTTCCTAGTTGACTCACTTCTCTTCCAATTTTCGCTGCATTTGTGTTGTTTGTATAAAACTTTAAAAAATTTTATATAATCAAAACTGCCCATTTCATCTTATGTGATCTTTTTTATCTCTTGTTATCAAACTCTTCCCTATTCATAAATCTGAAAAATAATTTCTTCTTTTCTTCTCTAATTTGTTTATGATGCCACATTTTGCATCTATGTCATATATCCACTTGAAATTTATCTTGGTGTAGGATGGAAAGTGTTGCTTTATATCTAATTTCTACTATATAATTTTTCTAATTTTCCTAGAAGATTTTAAAAAATCAAATATTGAGTTCCACCTCTAATTGGGGTCTTTTCAAGCATTGTATAATTGTCTTCATTTTCTTCACTATGTTGTGTAAGTAACCTGTCCCAATGATCAACTCTGTTTTGTTTTAAACCAGTACCAAATCATTTTACTGATTGCTACTTTATAGTGTAGTTCTAGATGTAATATTATTATGCCCCCTTCTTTCTTGCTTTTTTTCATTACTTCCCTTTAAATTATTTACTTTTCCTTCACATGAATTTTTTTTCCTAGATTTTAAAAATAATCCTTTGGTAATTTAATTGGTAGAGCACTGAACAAATAAGGCAACTCAGGTAGTATTGTCATTTTAATTATATCAGTTTGACCTGCCCATGGGCAATGAATATTATTCCAGTTATACGTCTTTATTTGTGTAAAATTTTTTTTTTTATTTTTTTGAAACCCAGCGTGCGTAAGACTCTCCTCACTAATGGAGAATGATTACTTTATGTTTCATGCCTATGTAAGAAGTGGAATTATTTAGATCATAGGAGAAGAGAGGTCCTTGTTTTTGTTTTGTTTTGTTTTAAATTTTCTGGCTATGAGAAGACATGTTACTGAAGGTTCTCTTCTTTCTGGGAGCGGAAAATTATGTGAAGAATTTGTTTTGTAATGTAATGGAGCTGTCTTCTAAAGCATGTTCCTGCTTCTGCCTTATCACACTACAGATTTGGGGGAATTTCATCTTGGGTAAAATCAGGTCTCTTTCTTGACTGAGGTAAGATATCTGACTTTGAATGGGAGAGCTCCTTTGTTTGGGGGAGATTTTAATCTGCTAACTTTGATTTCTGTTTGCCATGAGATTGAATAAATACTTTTTTTTGCTGTTCATTATGTATGATGATCCTTGTGTATTTGGCATTTGGCATTTGGGTCACCCTTTTCTTTTTAAGGGATAAGGCCCAAGAATGTAGCTTGTACCTGTTGGAAAGTTTTTTTTTTTTTTCCATTTCAAGCCTACATCTTTCTTTTTGCAACTTCCACACAATTCTGTTAGTTTTTCCCTTTTGGGTCAAGCAGAACAAGATGAATTTCTCCTTTTGCTCCTTTTAGATCATATATTTCCTTCATGATGTCTTGAATACCACGTCTTACACAGAAATCATCATGAGCTACTTGTGACCCTGGAAACAAAGCAAAGAATACAAGAAACTAATGGGATGGCATTAAAATGACATTTATTTTCTGAAGTTTACAAACAGAAATGTTTTCAGACAGAAGTGAAAAAGTAGCTTCATCTTTTCCTGGGTCATCTTCAAACTTAAACTATTTAGTCTTATGGATTAAAGCTTATCGGGAGAAGCATGTATTCATTTATTCTTTGGACAATCCTCCTCTCATTTGTTGTTACACATTCTAGGTGGAATTTTCAAGAATTAGCGTGATCTAAATATTGCTGCTATAAATCAACCCAGAATGAGTCCACCTGGAATGATTCAACAGTTCCAGCTTGCTCCTTCCTGTTCCTCTGTCCCATTATTTTGACTTTAGTCTTTCTGACATTTAGTCTGTCAGCAGACTCTTCAAATGGTTAATTTTTTTCAGGTCCCCTGCCATGTTTGTTTTGACTCTTATTTTTCTATATGGATTCCAGATTACCAGGGTGTGCTGACCCTGGAAAGAATCCCAAATAAGTCATTAAGATGTCCTGGCTGCCGGGGAGTCTGATTTGCCTGCCCCAAACCCATGACAACAAGAGTGATATAGCCAGGCTAGGGTGACCTTGAGTAAATTGGTGTCCTAGGACAAGGCAGCCGCCTAAGGACAGGAAAGCTTCTAGGCTGTATTTCAGTCATGAAAGGGAACGTGGGCAAAAGTAGCTACATCAGGAGAGAGAAAGAAGACACACTGCTTTCGCATGAGCAGACTAAGGTGCCAAAGCCAGAATGTGCAGATTATCAACAACAGCAGGCTCTTTGTAACATTTCTTTTTTGTCACTAAGCCATATGAAGTATTTGCTTCAGAATTATTTCCGCATCTACTCACACTAAGCTACTTAGCAACATAGAGTTGGAGCTAATCTCAGTTCTTTCCCAGAGCAAAGATAGGCAACCCTTTGGTGCTATTCTTTGAAGTCTACCTATGACTCTCAGCTCTTCCTAAATCGTCTCCAGAACATCAATGAGCCACTTCTTAGCATTCTTTTTTATATGACTCTTCTTGCTCGGACCTGGTGGGGGAAAATATTTCCAGGTGACTGTGTTTCAGTGATGGGTGAAGTTATTTCTCTTTACTTCTAGTCTGCAGGGAACTTTGGGAAGCATAAATAATATTCAAAGGTGTGTTATTGAAGAGAAATTGGATGAGAGATATAATATTTAAGGTGAGATTCTTTCTACATTAGGATGGCACTGGATTATATAGGTACTAGGCTACTCACACACATTTTCTAACACAGAAGAAATATACGGGTGATAAAATGTTTGATTCTTTGTTGTTAAAATCCTTTACTGGCAAAAAGGTAGAGATGATTCAACGCAAGAAAAATACCAGAATTAAAACCTAGTTAACTTCAGAGTTATATCACTTTAGCTTTTAGAGGAATTTGAGCAGATCATGACAGAAAGTTTTAGAAAATGATAATAGTAGCAAAAACAATAAATACTAAATTGGTAGAGTGTTTTATTCTCTTCTTTTAAAAATATTTTTAGTAAGAGTAATCAATAGACCAAAACATCATGATACATAAAGAACAATAAAGATGATATGTGAAAGTGAAAACGGTTAAAATTAAACCTTTTAAGGTAATAACAAAATTACCCTATTTATTTTTTTTATCTCTTTCTGATTTTTGTTTTCTTTTCTTATGTATTTTTTTCATACTTTGAGTCTCTTTTCAGCTTTCTTTCTTTTCAAAGCACTTTCACATTCATGGTTTGAAACGTCATTTCCTAGCAATCCTTAGACAGTAAAGAGTCAATGCTTTGTGATTTCTTGTTTAAAGTGAAATGACTTTCTTAAGGTCACTAAGCAAGTTAGTGAAAAATTGCAGCAAATCCTACATTTCCTTTTTACTGCTACCCACTGTTACTATTCTCTGAAAATATTTTACCTGGATCAACATCACTTAAGAACATTTGACTGAATTTAGCATAAATCAGATGTGGAGAGACTGAGTTACACTTTCAAGTTTGTTCCTCTACCCTTTAATAGGCAGTTTTATAACCCACTGATCTTTCAGAAAATGTTGGCAATGATCAGTGTTCATTCCAAAACATTTAAGAAAGCAGCTGTTTATTAAAGTGCCAACAGCAATGATTAATTTCTGAAGTTCTGCAGTGCAGCTGTTTGCTACATAATGACATCATTGAAAACAATCTGATACCCCAAACTGAGCTGGACAACTTAACACCCATGTTTTTTCTCTAAAAATGCACTTATTTCATTCTTGAAATATCCATCTTCAATAAGTCAACTGTTCAAATAATATCCATGCCAATTGGCATCTTCATAAACAACTGGCGCTTCTTCAGAAAGAATTAGTGGGTTAACTGTGTTTATATTAGAATCTCTAAAGAGGACAGATGCTAGCTGAATTTCCAAAAGTGGTGATTGATTTATGATGCACTAAATCACATCTGTATGGGGGGGGGAAGGGAATTTGCTGTGAACTATGGTGGAAATAACATCTGTCACCAACCAAATATATGATACAGGTTTACATAGCAGCATATGCAAAATAGAAACAGATCAGTGAATCTCACTGTGACATGAGGAAGGGAAAAGGGAGTGGAAGTACTGCCATGATTAACATCTCATTCTCCAACACAAGAAAAAGTTTGATTTATATGAGTATTTGAACTATAACTTCCTCAAACCCTTTATAGCACCTGCACATACTGGTTGTCAAAAGTCATCCATCACAGGCCAGCCTGTGGGTTGCATTGGTTCATATAAATGAATGAAGACTAAACCAAATAGAAGAAAACTCTTTTGCTTTGAGATTGTCAGAAGCTCAGCACAGGGTGGTTATTTAACATATACAGAGGTGTCAATATATAAGAAGGGCTGTTTTTATTCACTTCCAAGCAATTCAATTCAATTCAATTCATTTCAAAAATTGTTATTAAATATCTACTATATGCTAATTACTCTGCTTCAACACTAGGAATACAAAGAGTAAAACAAAACAGTCACTGCTCTCAAGCAGGGCACATTCCACTGGTAAAATAATGGTAATCATTATAGTAATAATAAATTCTATCTGCACAGTATTTCATAATTTTGAAACTACTTTTTTATATATTATCTCATTTAATCTCTTAGCAGCCATATGAATTGGACAGGACCTAGTGTATCATACCCATTATTAAGATGAGGAGCCTGAGGCTCAAGACGCAATGTGATTTACCAGTACCATATAGTTTGTTAGTCAGAGATCAAGGACCTGCTCCCATGTCTCTTGACCCTCAGTTTGCGGTGTTTTTCACTGCATCACAGCAATACCTACTATGGTGTGATTTAAGGGGAGCTGCCAGAAATGTCTCACCGTGCCTGGTATAGTACATAAAATTTCCACCATTCAGAAACTGATTCCTTTGTGTAAAGGATATCTAGACATCTTTTCCTAAAAGTAAAACAGTGATACTTTAACTGTAGCATATTGCAAAGATCACTGGATTTAGGAACAGACAGCTTGATTCAAATCTGGACTCTGAATTTATTGCCTCATGACCTTGGGTAAGTCACTTGACCTTGTTGAGCTTCATCTTCCTCTTCTATAAAAAGAGGTGTCTAGACTAGATGATCTCTATAGTCCTTTTCAGCTCTAAATTTTATGATTTATGCCAAATTTATCAGAGATTATCTAGCCCAAAAGAAATAGGATACAAGATAGGAAAATTCTGATGGAGAGGAAGTGTATGGGAAGGAGCAGGGAGTTTTCCAGCGTGGTTTGTACACCAGAAGGGCAAACTATAGCATGTCAGAGGCAAACATGAAAGTTCTCGTTGCTAGAATTGGAAGTAATGAGGGCACTGACAAGTGCGTGGCAAAGACACTATTTTGCCAAAGGTAGTTTCTGGCTCCTGGTGCTTTGGGTTAAAAGGATTTGTGGGTCCTCTTTGAGGCTCTACTTTTTTGGTCTTCTACAAGGAACAGTGTTCTTTTTGATTATGAATTTATTTATCATATAATGCCATTTGGCTCAGTTATCCCCAACACAAAAATAATAAATAACAAAACATCTAATTCAACATCTGCATAAAGAGGCATCTTTATTTAAATGGAAGTCTTCCCGATAATACCTGGCATCCTTCACAGGAATATGTATATTTAATTAAACATCCTTTTAGATGCAATGAACATGTAAGCCAGACTTTATATTACTCACATTTTTGCTCACAAAACTAGAATAAATAGGAGGTGACAGAGTAATGAGAGGTAGTTAACGTGTGTAGCTCTTTTATTAATTGTATAATTTCATACCTTGAAAGCACTGACTGAGTGACATATGATGTAATATCTATATGAATATTTATAATATAGGTCCTAACCATGGAGGTGAGTCTACAGGGAAAGATTTGTGGCATATAACAAACAAGCAATTCCTTTAATATCATGTCATTTAAAGATGTCCCTTGGTAGCTCTAAATTTCACACTGTTTTTATTACTTCATTAGAAAAGTATCTTATGCTGTCTTAAGACAACAGTGGCACAGTTGAGAAATGCCAACACCATTCCCTTCCCACCCTACCATATTTCCAATATGCAAATTAGTCTCAAACACGCACGTCTAAAATAATTAGATTAACTGGGTACAAGATCTGCATGTACCCTCCCATATGAGAGGATATTTGTCTCAGCAGAGCTGAGGAGGCAGTGACTGGGGGAAGGACTTTATAGGTACAATTTCACAGAGGGTTCCCTATTTACTATTCACTAGCTTCTATTTGAAGATTGTTAAAATCTTCTGGCAGTATTCATATTTAAATCAAAATGAAATACAGAAAACCAAATGAGATTATTCCTGTTGTTTTTGTCAGATGCCTTCAGCTTAACTTAGGTTTTTGTTATAACTGAAACTTGGCATGATTTTCATTTATCATAATAAATATATGGCTCTCTACTGAAAGCCAAATTTTAATTTGCCAGCTCATATGGCATTATCAGTGATTTGAGAAACTATACAATAAAGTGCTGATTTGTTCTCTGTGACATAATCTGTTCAGGGGCATGTATCAGTTATCTGAGTAATGGAAGTGCCCATTGGTCTATGGGCTTTGATAGCAGAACATGTTGAGATACCTGGTAAACTCAATTCTTTTCAAGTGTTTCTTTTCATACTGCACATGCCCCAACCTCCATTCACCCTTGAGGTTTCAAGGGCTTGTCTCCCTCATTTCTACCATCTGTGTTCAGTAATCTTCAGGAATGGTGAGTTGCCCATGAAACTGAGAGCTGCATGCCTTGAAAGACGTATTATCAAAAGACTTCTTATTTGCAAGAACTCTGAAGTTTACCAAGTCAAATCAAGGCATGCAAACCTTTGTTCATTTCCTTTTTTACTCTATTATGTCACAATACTTGGACCAGCTTCCTTTAGGCTTTGAAAATGATGGTACTGGTTAATCATATATGAAGGAATTGAAAAGTATACATTAAAGGTTTACTGTATTTCTTGCACTGTTTTAATTCCTGAGGATAAAAATAGAAAGTCAAGAAAGTACCTTTTCTTAAGAAACTCACATTCCAGGATGGGAACACAACATATAGGCTATAGACTGAAAGGTAAGGCCCCTGGGTCCAGAGGGCACTGTGACAGTACAGATAGTTCTTGAAGAGGAAGGAAAAATGTTCCTCTACTGTGGGCTTCATTCTTTGTTAGTTGTAGATAGGCTTGGGGTAAAAAAACACAACAACAAACTACTGTGTTTAATAGTGACACCAAATATAATAAGAATGGATGACTAATTTTAAATAATTTAAATAAAATATACAACAGTAAATAGACAAAAATAATTGAACACAATTTAATCTGTCTCCCCTAGATTTTCTGAAGGCATTTAATAATTCTGAAGTTAATAACATCCATTGTCATCCTCTTTGGGGAAGCGCTAAAAGAGATTTCTAGTTGGTAGAATGCCAGATTAGCTCATTTGTTTCAGATTCTTTATTATGTTATTTTGCATCCAAAGAGAGAATCACAAGGTCACAGAATGATAGGATCCTGTAGCTGGGAGTCACTGTAGAGATCAGTCCAGGAGGAGTTTTCTATTTGACACAATGGATGTTGCAGAGCTTGATGTTGCAGATAAATAATTTACTAATAATATGTTTGGTGACGACTAGGTAAAAGTACCCTGAAAGGAGTTCCCTGGGAGCTCTTGGAAATCTGCTACTTAACAAATAGAGAGATCCTTACAAACTCCTTGTCCCAAAAGCTCACAGCAAGGGTTCAGGTCAATACAATTGGGGCCATAATTAATGCAAATTACTTCTTTGCTGTATCATAGCTTCCTGGCCCACTGTAGTGGGGTAGGGAGAGTGGTACAGTTAACTAAACCTTCCCAAGATCTATATAATAGCATCCTAACCCACAACAGAGGTCATCCCATCTAATATGTAACTGACTAATGATTCCACAATATCTGTGACATTTAGTCTAACCTCAGTGTGAAAACGCCCTTCTTCTAGAGTAGCTGTGTCAAATCTAAACAGAAAAGGGGTCCAGTAATTTGTATATAAGGATCTCTTTGGACCTTACATTGATTTCACTTTAAAATGTCTTATTGTCTGTAGTTTATTGTATTTTTTTTATTTTGTTAGGTATTTCCTAATTGCATTTTAGTACAGTTGGGCCCTACTCAGGAGTGTTGCTGTCTGCATGCTGCCTAAGCCATGTCTTAGACATCTCAGTAAAAATATGGGCTGAACCATTTAACTTTGGAAACTCTAATTCTTAGCCTTTTTTTTTAATGTAGCAAGCTGAAATTTATCTCTCTTCAACTTCTGTTTGTTTCTCCTAGTTCTACCTCTGAAACCATCCAAACAAATTCGATCTGTTTTCTAACCCTATTGTAGACATTTAAATCTTTGAAAATTGCTACCATCACTCCCTCTTCTTTGTATGGTTTCCCTTCTCCAGTCTAAACATTCCTAGTTTTTTTGTTTGTTTTTAAAACTTATTTTTCTATACATGGTCTTCAGTAGCTGATCCATCCTGGTTATTCATTGGATGCTCTCTAGCTTGTCAAAGTCCTTTCTAAAGTGTAGCACAAAGAACTGAACCAAAAAAAACCCCTCTAGATGTGGTTTGAGTATTCCTCCTTTGTTATAACCATTATGCATCTTGTAATGTATTATAGGGAAATAGTTTGTTTTTTTTAAACAGCCTCAGAAATGATTCATTTGAGCTTACCCTGGATTCTTCTTTTCATGTGAATTATTGTCTAGCCACATCTCCCCATTCTGTACTTGTGAAGATGATTATTTGAACCGAAATATAGAATTTTACATTTATTTCTAAAAAAGTAACTGTCTTGTATTTGTCACATTACTTTAACCTGTCAAGATATTTTTGGGTCTTGACTTCAATCATCTAAGATGTTAGTTATTGCCTCCCAGCTTTATGTCTTCTATAACTCTGACAAGTGTGCCATCTATAACTTCATCTAAGTCATTAAAAGCATGTTGAATAGTACAAGCTCATGAGAAGACCTTTAGAGCAGCCAGTTGGAGACTTCCATTTAAGTGGGGCATTGGAATATTAATGTCTACTCAGGAACCTGTCTTTCAAAATCCACCTAACTTAACTCTTAACTAGTTCACATCTTTTCATCTTTCAACATGTAAAATATGAGAATTTTTTGGTCAAAAACTGCTGAAATTTTAGTGTGGTGTATCCATAAAACTTGCCTGGTCTGCAAACCTAATAACTCTGTCAAAAGAGAATTGTATTATCAATCTATGACATCCCATCCCCATACAATCCTTCTACACCTAAACATGGCAAATTTCCTCTGAATGCCTATGCATCTCTGTATTTCTGTCTCACATAACTTAAATTAATAAATTTAGAGCTAGAAAGGACTTGTGAGATTACTGACTCCTATGTCCCTGTTCTACATGACAAAAGTGAGACCCAGTAAATTTGAAGGACTTTTTCAACATCATTAAGCCAGTAAGTAGCAAGGTCAGGATTTGAACCCAGATTCTCTAAACTCAATTCTGGCTTCTTTACACTACACCATTCTACTACTTTATTTTTAATGAATTTATTATAGCTGCTACTAATTACAAATATTTTAGTAATAAACTCTCATATAATATTTTCCTATCTTTTCAAATATGAGGATTGTTTTCAGGTCAAAATATTTTACCTTGCCTCAAATGATGACACTTACAATATTAGTATCAACAAATTAATGTGTTAATAAGACATTACCATGAATTCAGCAACACTAAATTTTTTTCATAATTTATTAATCAGAAGGTCATCGACATTCATTTGAAAAATAACTCTGCATTTAATATAAGTAGTATTGATTTAGTTCACAGAAGAACATTTGCTTAATTGTTATCCTGGCTTATTCACTATGGAGGCTGGTGCCATATTGCAATTTTCACAGAGTGGAGATATGGTAGAAAAAGCCAAAAGTATTACTTTTATGTCTGGTTACACATCCAGCTTATTTTTCTATTTTGGTTCCAATGAAACAATTACCTTGGGATAAGTCAATCCTTTGTGATAACTCTGTATTTTCCTCTCCAACAACTCACAGGTTGGGAGCTATTGCTCTAAAAATTTAGTGGTCATTTATGCTATATTATATATACCCAGTGATATGTCTAGGTTTTTTGACATCATCATCATAAAGAATGATGAAAATAATAATAGCTAGCATTTATGTATTACTTTAAAAATTACAAAGGAATTAATATATCATCACATTTGATCCTCATAATAACCTTGTGAGATAGGTGTTATCATTACCCCCTATGACTTGAACTCTGAGAATATTTCAGTGTTCTCTGACCATTTCTTCATTTTCTTTAAGTTTCAATTTCTGGATAATAATTTTTTATCATATCTTAGGTTCAAAGGTCATTCTATTTGGATGAAAAAAATTAAAATAATAATTTATTAGTTTTATTCTCTGTCATCTATCATCACTGTGAAATCAACCCCAAATGTAGCCCTAAGATCTTCCTTTTTGCATCCAGGTTTGCATTAAAAATTCCCTTTTTTGGGCTAACTTTAACATTTACTGTCAACCTTAGCCTATTATGCCTTAGTACACCTGATTCAATTTTCTAGAACTTTCCTACTCTTGTATTTATCCTCCACTACTTGTTCTTGCTTCTTTGTTTTGTATATTTTAATTTAATTTAATTTAATTGTTTAGTGAGCTCCTTATTTAGCCACATCATTCCCTTTAGTTTTCTCTCCTAGACATTTCACGGATTGATACATTTTATTTTGACTCACAAAACATTTCACAATAAATACCCTTTACTTCCTCCCTACAAAGTACATCCTTGTAAAGCAGATGAGGGGGAGCGAAGTAACAAAACTTAGAATGATTGTGATTGAATATATGTCTCTTTTAATTTTTGTACTTTATCAATTTTCTTAACAGGGTGGAAACATGGATTTCAGATTTATCTGAATCATCTGGTGACAACATTGTCCATTGTATTTGCCTGAGTTTTGTGTCTTTATTTTTTGGATTGCCTTCATTTACGTTATAGTGTTTTTCTTTTGATACTGCTTTCTTCTTTCTTTATCACCCAATCCAATTCATCTCTTGTTTTTCTGAATTCTTAATATTTGTTTGTTGTTCCTTTTGATAGAATAATATTCCAATAGTTTATAAACTGCGTGTTCATCTAATTCTAAACACACATACACATGATACATATATGCATACATACACACACACATACATATATATAATCTATAAATTGGGTTATTGCAAATAATGCTGATAGTAATATTTTTATTATATTGGTGTTGCTATTAAGCTCTTTACTGAGTACTCTTAGCAGCAGGATTACTGGATTAAAGGGCATGAACAATTTAGTAACTTTTCATAATTCAAAATGGTTCTCCAGAAAGGTTGGACTAATCCATTACTCCATTACTTAGTCTATCCATCATTTAGCTTTTTCAAATATTAACATCGTTGCCAATTTGGTGGATATTAACTGATATCTCACCTATGTTTTTATTAGTCAGCCAGTCAGTCAATGATTTTTTACCAAGTCTGCTATGTTCCATGAACTGTACTAAGACATACTCATAGAAAAATAGGCAAAAGTCAGTCTTTGTTTTCAAGGGAAGAAAATACAGAAGTAACTGTAAGCAAATTAGCTATGTATTAATTTGCATCTCCTTAATATTAATGGTTTGAAACTTGTTTTCCCTCCCTCTGCCATGGTTGTTTATAGTTGTCCTTTCTTTTTTTTGAAAACTTCTCAGCCACATATCTATTGGTGACTGTATCTTGGTCTTAAATACTTGTGTTAATTTCATGTATATCATGGAAAAAAGACTTTTCCCCCAGAGATGCTAGGAGCAAATATCTTCCTCTCTACAATTTATTTTCTTATTCTAGCTACATTGATTTCATTCCAGAAAAAGCTTTTTAATTTCATATAATAAAAAGTTTTTACTTGGTTTTTTGTGTTGTTACTTCCTTGTCTAGATATGAATTTCTCTCCTAAGTATAGTTTAAAAAGCTACGGCCATCTATTGTTGTCTAATTTCTTAAATACATATTTTTTTGCTTTTGCTTTTTGAAATCTAGATGACTTTTCCATTTAGAATTTATTGTTTCATATTGAGTAAGAAATTGGCTTAATCCCATTTTCTTTCAAATTGCCTTCAAGTTTTCTCAGCAGTTTACCATGAATAAAATGTTCTTCTTGATTAATTTGTGTTCTTTGGTTTATGAAACATTCAGCCAATGGACCACAGAACTAATATGATTCTAACTTTCTCTCTAGTCAAAACGCTGATCTACATTGATTTGTATATGTCTGCATGCATGCATGCATGCACACAAAGAGCTATATATGTATATATTCCTATATACACATGCCTATATACATGTGTATATATGTGTGATCATGTATGTATGTATGTTTTTTATGCCATTATAAGTTTGAATTGATAATTGCTTTTTAAAATTATTTGAGATCTTGTAATGATCTGAAATAGCATCAATTTTGTTGTAAAGATTAGATGTGATACTGAAAAATAAGTATATTTTAAAATATTTCAACTTGATAAGTGTAACTGGCAAGGAAATGTAGGGTTTTCCTCCAAAAGTCTTTCTATGTTTCTATGTGTCATAAAGTTCCACATGGACGTTTGATTGTATGATTTCAGTGCTGCCTTCTTTAAGGCTGCAGGAAGACATCATATCACTGTATTGATGTATCAACAATGCAGTATTCACAATGTCTACAGTAATTATAAATATGCTTATATGGTTATTAATCACAAAATGTAACATAAAATATAGCTAGAACATTTATTCAGATACCAGAAAACGGAGTCCCCAAACCAGAACGTCAAAGCCGTCACAGTAGTTATAAAGTTGGCACATGTAGTTAATGTAGTAAACACCCACATTCTCAAGCCCTCAAAACAGGACAGGCTACCTCAGGCAAAGATCCTTCTCTCCTCACTGATGGCAACTGCTCAGCATCAATGCAGCTTGCTCTCAGCAGCTCTGCCCCTCCCCCCACCTCAGTTCCTGTCCCTGGAAGTTCTCATCAGGAGTCCTAAGCAGAAATTCAGGCTGGATTAAAAAAAAAAAAAAGGATTTCCGGCCACAGGTATAGCCGCTGTAGCCGCTTCCACTTCCAGTCACCAGGTTGACTCTACCTTGGCTCTGGCTTCTTCTTGCCACACCCCTTCCTGCTATGTCAGCAAGTTCAAGGAGCATGGAAGATCTTCAAATCCCATAACCATTACAATTGATTATCTAGAAAAAGAGTTTAGTTAGCTAAGAATAATATCTGATTTACCAGGTGGAGTTATATTTGAATCATTGACCCATTCAGTTATTTTCTAGAATTACTCTGAGCAAAAACTTTGTTCTAATAAGTTGCAATATACTTATGAATATAAGATCATAATAATTCTTCAAGTGCTCAGTATGAAGATTAGATGGTAAGAGAACTTCTAATTGTTTAGTTTCAACTCATTAGAACTAGACAAACTATAACAAAAGAACTGGATGAATTGGAGACTATAATTGCTAACCCACCATGACTTATCTTTGAAAAATTTTTTTAAAAATAAAAAATGCTATGGGACTAAAGATGTTAAGATAGAGTGTTGATTTTCACAAAAGGGAAGAGGATGAATTCAACACACTATAAGCCAAACTACAATTCCTGCTGAAATTATAGAATATGTTGTGAAAAAATGACTTTTGAAAATTTAGAAAAGAAAGCCAACTAATTTCATTTTCTTATTTGGCAAAATTACCAGACTGGCAGAAAAGAAGACCTAGGAAGTATACAAGAGTATACTTGGATTTAATCAAGGTTTTTGACAAATTCTTTCATAGTACCTTTTGGTAGTAAAATGAAAAATAAAATATGGATAGTACAGGTAGTTGGACTGAAAATTCAGATAATTACATCCAAAGTGTAATGATTAATGGATCAATGTCAGCCTGGAGGGAGATCTCTGGTGAAATGGTCCAGGGATTTGTTCTTGGCATTATGCCATTTAACTTTGTAATGGATATAAGCATAGATCTTTGTTTTGTCCTATTTGGAGATGGCACAGAGTTTGATAGGAGAATTAGTAATTTATTGGAGGTCAGAGTCAGGATCCAAAAAGATTTTATCAGCCTATCTAAATTCAAGAAGTTGAAATTAATAAGAATACATGCAAAGTCGTATCCAGGTTTCCAAAAGGTAGTGGCACAAGTACAGAGTAGGGAGGAATGGTTAGATAAGTATTCTTTTGGAAAATCTCTGGCAGGAATAGGTGATATAGTAAACCATAATTTCAGAATGAGTTTATATTGCCCAACATGTATGATTAGCCAGAAAAGCTAATACATTCTTAGGCTACATTAAGTGTGGCAGTTTACAAAATAAGGGAGATGATTATTCTGCTATGCTCTGCTTTGCAATTACCAAAAGAAGAATCACAGTATTTCAGAATTTAAAGAGACCTCATATAATATCTAGAGTCCTCTGTCGGTGCAGTCCAAGAAGAATATATGAAGTAAATACTATTTTCAAAGCACTATGTTGGATTTTGGGGATACAAAGATTTAAAAAAAAAAAGCCCTGCCATCAAGGAGCTTACATACAAAAAAACCCAATAGTTTTCTAGACTTTGCTTGACGATCTCATATGTAGAAGATCCACCAAATCCTGAGGCAGCTCATTTTACTGTGGAGACCTCTAATTATTAGACTTTTTTGCATAAATCCAAATTTGCTTCCCCCCCCCCCCCTTTTTTTCCTTTGATGTTCCAATCTGGTGTTCCTGGTTTGATCCTCTGGATCAAGTCTAATCCCACTTGTAGGCAACAGTTCTTTTAAACACTCAAAAAAGATTTGTCATTTTTTCAAGTCTTTTTCCTCTGGGTTTAAAAACCCCACAGTTTCTTCAAATGATCCTCATATGAAAAAAAGCTAAATTCCATCATCACTAGATTATCCTCCTCTCAATATATTCAAGCAATGTCCTTCCTACATTGTGGTTCCCAGAAAGGAAGACACATTTATATAATGCCTTTTATGAGTCAAACATTGTCCTAACTGTTTTACAAATAGAACTAAACATTACTCCAAATGTGGTCTGAGTAGGACAAAATAGAGTAGGACTGTAACATCACAAGTGGAGTACTGTGTTCAGTTCTGGGCCCCATGCTCTATGAAGGACATTGTCTGACTGGAGGAACATCAAATATAGGGTAACTAGTATGGTGAGGATACTGAGGAGTTATGTACAAGCAGTTTAAAAAAAATAGGTAGTACTGAAACTGGAGAATGAAAGATTGAGGTGACTCCAATAGTTATCTTCAAGTATTTGAGGCTATCATGTGAAAGAGGGTCATATTTATGCTACTAGTCTTGATAGGGGAGTGGGATGTGAAGGGGAGGGAAGAACCAGAAGCAACAGGCGGAAGCTTTAGAGGGGCAGGTTTTTGATCTTGACATATAAGGAAAAGCTTCTCAACAATTCAAACTGTTCCTGAGTGGAAGGGCTGCCTAGGGGGATAATGGGATATCCTTTACTAGAGTCCCTAGGTAGAGGTTGGCTGACTGCTTGTTGGGGGATGTTATAAAGAGGATTCCTGTTCTAGCTTAGATTAGATGACCTCTGAAGTCCCTTATAACTATGAGATTATAAATGTCTTTAAACTAGGTAAGTGCTTGGTGAAGAAGTGTTTCTTGAACATAGGAACAAGAATGAAAAGTAAAGTTAGCCCCACTTTATAATACTTGAACCACTCTTTATGTAATTTGTACCTCACATCAATGTACAGGGGGCAGGCTCTGGTGGAATAGTGGGCTTTTTGTTACCACCTTTCTTCATATTGTTATACGCACTCCCCCAGTGACTACGACCTCCAATTTATGTCAGCAAATACATATTAAAAATAGTCAGCACCAGAGCTCCACGGTGTCAGTCCCACTGACAAGGGTTTCCAATTATGGATGTCTCCTTTTTATCTGAAATAGCCTTATCCCCTCTCCCTTATAGTTTGAGATCACTGGGCAGTGTGAGTGTTAATAATAGTTTATGATACACACAACCTATCATCTGCTGATTAACTCTCTGCTTCCTTTAGCAGTGTTTTGCAAACTGTTAACAGTAGGCACGTATAGTGCAGAATGGAGTTGGGGGGTTAATTCAAGATCCCATTTCCAGGGAAGGCTAGAGGAAAATGCTAAAGGTTATTTTTAATATAATATTTCATCATTTAATCTTTGAAAGGTTTAGTACTCAAGTTGCCAGAGTAACAATTTAGATGTCTTGTTTGGAATTAATATCTTTCAGCTCTTAAAGCACTAGGGAAAAATGGAATATTAGTCAAGTATTTAGTTGCTAAGAAACCAACATGGATAAGGGTGGCACCTTTTAGAGTGGTCCAGGAAAGTGCAAACACTGTAGAGCTTCCAGTACTTGGTATTCTACAGCACAGCACTCCTCTTCTTCCCTCCCCCCAAAACATTCCCACATTTTACATTGTCCTTATATATCTAAATTCTAACAATATTCAAGTCTATAGCTTCTTGAGATAAGATAGTTTGGAAAAAATATATATACCCTCCCCTTTTATATGCCCTATCCCCTTCAACAATGATCCACATTAAAAAAAAATCGTTACATTGTCCTCTCACAAATATTTCTGAATTTGTTTTATTTACGCTGGATTAGAGCTTGATCTCTCCCCTCCATTTCTCTCTCACCCTGCCCCAATTTGTACAATTGGTACCAATCTCTCTATGTTATCTTCTGCCTTGTATTTCTACTTTTTGATTCTTAAAAATCTTTATTGGGGTCTTTGGACTGTTGACTACTTTTCCCTTCCTTGACTGATTTTCTCAGATGCCTTTTTCTCCTTTCCCAGGTGCCTAAACCTCACTCACTTTTTGGGGCACTGGGCTCTCACTTGTAGTTCCAAGAAACTGCAGTATGTACAGTGACCACACCCCAGTAAACATTCTCACTACATAGTCTAAACCAGAATGAGGGTAACTGATAAGAGACATAACTTGTTGATGAGTTATGAGGATGTCTATTTCAAGCATGTGAAGACTTCCGCTGGACAAATGGGTGGATGAGAATTTTTTTCCACTGGCCATGAAAAGAGCTTAAATAGGTGTTATGGAATGCTTAGAGCTTGTTAAGATGTTGAAGACATCAAGGTTATCCATTGCATCCCTTGCCTTTATTAGTCATCTTGACTTTTGTTGGGCCACTGGACTTCAATGACCTTGAAAGAGAGAATGAGGTTGATAACTTTGTGCAATCCAACCTCACTTAAATCCAATTCCTGCACAGGTCAAGACATCACCCATCATCCACTATTTTACCTCACATTGTGATATCATTTGTCATCTTCAAAAATGAACCTTGATTGGTTATTTCAGATGATTTAATCTCTTTTCTCAGCTTCCTAAATCTAATGAACACATTGAGGTATTGGACTCCTGGACTTAGTTTCACCCCAAGTTGCAACAAATCCTAGTCATCACAGTATGCCCTTCTAAAATTTAAATGGTCTCCTTTCCCTGAGCATCTTCTATCCTCCAATCTTATTTCTCATAAACTCCAGGAATGGGGACCAAAAAATGTACTATACTGAGAGGCAACATTGTTACATCTCAGTATGATTAAAATCCAAGGATGTTCAGTTTGGATGCAACATTTTTGGAAAAATATTGCTAAATTGAAGAGTTCTCAAAGGAGGGCATCCAGGAAAGTAAAAGATCTCAAGGTCATGCCATCTGAAGAGAAATTTAAAATATTGTTTTTATTTTTGGGAAGAAAAGATTTAAAGAAGATACCATAGTAACTCTTTGAAGGACTGTTACATGCAAAGAGTGGGAAACCTGTGGTGTCAAGGCCACATGTGACCCTCTAGGTCCTCAAGTGTGGTGCTTTTACTAAATCCAAACTTCACAGAGCAAATCCTTCAGACATTTCTTGGTTCCAAACTATGGAACTAGGAACGATGAGTGGAAAAGACAAGAAGCAAAGGTAGGTTAGATCTAAAAAATAAACTTCCTAACACAGAGTTACCAAAAAATGGGATGAACTGCCTTGGGCAACCTGATTTTTCCCTTACTGGAAATTTTTAAGCAAAGAACAGACAATCACTTGTTATATATGTGATAGGATAAATTCTTTTCCACCTACAGGTTAGATTAGATGGACTCTAAACTCTCTTTTGATTCCAAAATTCCAGGATGTGAATTTTCATGGAGCAGTATGAATTCCCTTTCTTTCTCTTAAGGATGACTATTCCATTGCTGATGAGATGATTAATGGACAAAAAGAGTGTTGCTCATCAGTAAACCAGTGCTCGAGAAAATGGTCTTCTTCACTTAAGATACTCATTCATATAGTATTGGTATGGTTAGAATAGAGTTTCTTGCCTCTGATACTGTTTCATTCTGTTTCAAAGGGAGATTAAGAGTTTTTCACAAGTACAAGATGATACAGTCAAAGTTGCTATGATGATGACTTGGATTTTTAATGTCAGCTTGCAATGTGACTTCTCCTCTCCTTCAGCTTGTAAGCCAGAGGATAGAAGACATGTGCATGCCATGGCAAGGCTGCTTACAGGACAACAGAAAGACTAAAACAAGAGATGAGATCTGTTAACAGCATCAGAGGTCAAAGGAGGCCTGGCATAAGACTAAGCTGACAAGAAAAGCAACAATGTACAAACAAGAGACAACTCTTTCTCAAAATGTCACTGCGTACGTGGAGTGAGAGAGGAAGGGTACTGATCTTCTTTTGTAAGCTGCATACATGTGAGTGTGCACATGCACTTGCATATATGCACAAGTGCACATACATATAATATGTAATAAATGGTTATACACATACATATAGACATACATGTTTTCTTTTACATGGTGACCACATCTCAGGAAAATATATATATATTTATTATAATATATTATATATTTATTTATAAAATTATATGTCATATAATTACACACATTTGTAACAATATTATAGTATATCTGGGGATTTATATAATTATATATGTATGTTATTTATCTATCTATCTATCTATCTATCTATCTATCCATCTATCTATCTATCTATTATCTTGAGACGTGGCTACTATGTGAAAGAAAACACACTCTTTTCATTGTATTTCTAAGCCACTGAGATCACTCCATATGCAATACCAGAAATATTTTTTGTGACTAGTATTGCAACTGAGGCTGTATAGAGGATGTACTAGGTTTGCTGGAAAACACTGGGGTTGAGAAAAAAAAAGTTGCTCTTTTCCTTTCTTCTCTGCCCCTTCAGGAGTATTCTTTGTCATGATGTAGCAGCACACCTGGCCCAAGCATTAGATAGTGTGTAACTGGCAAATTTGAATAAAGGTGGTGTTCTTATAAAGTCACTCTAGCCCAGAAAGGACTTTTAGGAACATTTTTAGTTACCTTCTGCTTCATCAGCAATGACTTAGGACACTTGGGCATGGAGTGACGTAGCAAAGGACTAATTGGTACATTAGGCCTTGCCATTAGAGCTCCCTTTTCCCGGCTTGAAAAACACTGAATGATTCCATTTTCATCAGAGAAAATTGCCCCTTTCACCTGTCTCTCTGCTTTTCTAACTCATTATCCCTTCATCTCACAACCTGTTGTTTTTCTTCTGTTTGGCAGCACATCCCATTGTGTGGAGGTTAATAATGCTTTGTGAAAATGTTTCTCATTCTGAAGAATTATTGCTGCTATTGTACAGGCTGTTACCATAGTGATGGCATGTAAACAAGATGGAATTTTATAAAGACAATCATGCATTAATCAATGACTCCCCCCTCTCTGGGGCATATGTTTTCTTTTACTTTTTTTAAAAAATAAACTGTAAGTCAATATATAAATACCATTTATTATGATGCTGCACTTTTCTTTCAGCATCTTTGTGAAATAGGTCATAAAGTTTCTCTATCCAGAGGGTATGTATCAGAAAACAGAGAGGTCTACCGAGTCATCCAGGGATATGCAGCTGACAAGGGTTAAAGCCTGTCTCCTTACTGCCAGTCCAGTATACTTTTCCATTATCCCAAGCTGCACCTTTCATGCTATGATGCATGGCCTCTGACATAAGTTTTTGCAGATAAGAACTAGAAATGGTTTTACATATGACTAGAAGTCTGGACATGGAGTCAGAGGACCTTGGTTTGGATGCCAGTTCTGCTACTCAAGTCTTGTGTGACCTTAAGGAAGTAATTTTCCTTCTTTTCCCTTTACAAAATAGGGGTATTATATTAGATGACATTGCTCATCTTTCAAGACCCAGCTCAGGTCCTTCCTCCTCCTTGAGGCTTTCCTGGACTGATTCAGGCCAATACTTCCTTTCCCTGAATTCCAAGTTAGAGCAATCACTGTCTGTACCACTCATGCAGCATTTCCTGCCTTGTATTATAAATTAGTTTTTCTTGTGTCCTAATGATGGAATCCTAATAAAGCTGCCCCCAGCCCCAATATTCTAACTTCATTGTTGGCCTGGCCCCACTAAACAGCAGCCCACCATACCTACCTAACCCCCCTGCCAATATCCTAACTTCTTCATATATGCCTCACTGCTCACTGGAACAACAGGTGTGTCCCTGAACTCTTAGTTGCTCCAGAAACAGTAGGTGTGTCCGTGCAATGGGAACCTTGCTATTGCCTCTACCTGGTCACTGCCCCCATACCCATGCCCATAGAAACAGGTGTGTTCTTGTATTCAATCAAAATCACATCATCCATCTTTACTGGACAGGACCACAATAGCTAGCCAGCAGAATGACCAGAATGTTTAACAACCAAACCATAGATGAGACCTCCCCTCCATTACCTAATCCCTTAACAAACTCCTCCAGCCTTTTTAATATTAATCACATTCCTCTATTCAATATACATTTCCATTATGTAATTGCATCTTTAACCTATAAAAATCCATCTTGCTTTCTCTAAAGTTGTTGGTTCCTCTTAGAACTTAGCCTGCTTCATGGGAGGTGTCAATCTCAATAAATGCCTATATTTGGATTAGAGTTGGTCTGACTGAATTCTTTGAGACGGTTCTACCATGACACATCATGAAACCCCTATAGGTTTTAGGTGGACAGAGCCCCCACCTCAACACTAGGCCCAACTAGATTGTAAGTTCCTTGAGATCAGGAGCTCTGTTCAGAAAAATGCTAGCATAGGAATCAGGAAACCTGTGTTTGGGTCACAGCTCTGATGTGTGACCCTAGGTAAGTCACTTAACCCCTCTGAACTTCAGGTCAGAGGAATCTGAGGATACTCTAAGGAAATAACTTTGTAACTTTGAAATTACTATGTACATGTTTAAATTATTAAATGAATGAATGACTGAACTCATTGTCTTTCCCCAAACTCTTCCTTCTTCCAAATTTCTCTATTGCTCTTAAGGGAACCACCATCCTCCCAGTTACCTGGACTCTAAATTTGGGAGTCATCCTTGATCCTGCTTTCTCTCTCTCATCCCCCCACATCCAATTAGTGGTCAAGTCTTGTCTGCCTTTATAACATCTCTTGTATATGCCCCCTTTTCGCTTTTGACACTCCCAGCACCTTGGCGCAGACTATGTGTTTTCCATGGCCATGCAAATTAAGTTTAGTATAGTCATAAAACAAACTGGCTTTCCTCATGTGAAATTATCCTTTGTCCCACAATTTTTATTAATGTGAGACTTCACTTTTAGGTTTTTATTTTATGCTTCCTGATGGGAGTTTCCACACATTGAAACCCAAAAAGTGCAGGTTAAAACCCAGAAGGTATTTCTGATTCTTTTTTTCTTTTGAAAAAGCTCTTAATTATTTCATAGAATCACATGATTATCGATTTTTAGTTGAAAGGACCTCAGAGGTCATCTAGTCTAGTCATTCATTTTAATAATAGTAATAACAATAGCTAGGATTCATATAGTGATTTAAGTTTTTCAAAGAGCTTTACAAATATTACTTATTTTGTCCTCATAATAACCATGTGAGTTAGGTATATACATTATCCACATTTACAGATAAAGAAACAGGCACAGAGAGGTTAAAGGATTCAGCCACGGTCACACAGTTATTAAGTGACTGAAACTAGATTTGAACTCAAGATTATCTCATTTGAAGCTCAATATTCTATCTGCTCTGCTATCTAGCTTCCTCATTTTACAGAATAGGAAAGAGACCAAGGAGTATTGAATAACTTGTCCCTTCCAAGTGCTTGACCTGATTTGTTTTGAACTCAACTCAATTCCATTAAAAAAAAAAAAAACTTTTATCAAATATCTATTAGGTCAAAGCACTTTGTGTACAAAGATGAAAAGAAACAAAATGTATGTTCTTAAGGAGTTAAAAATTCTACTATCTGGAAAAAGACATATACACAGTATAGTATAATAAAAGGCATACTAATAGAGGAGAAAGCAGATAAGTTGAATAAAAGTAGACTATAATAGTCACAAAGGAGAATTCTAGATACAATACCTGAAGCTTATTTGAGGAGGAAGAGAACATTTTTTTGACCTAAGGGTGGGGGATTATACGTAGCTTCGTAGAGGAAGCGGTACATTAGGTGATCCTTGAAATGAAGATTCTGAAAGGCAGAAATGAGGAGGGAATGAATTTCAGGCATCATGAATGCCCAGTGAGAATGCACAGAGGAAAGAGACAGAATGTCTAATGAACATATAAAACTAGTAGTCCCAGTTAACTGGAACATAGAGTAGAAAGGGTAATAATTTAAAATAAGACTGGAAAAGTAGCCTGAAGTCAGAGTATGTAAGACCAAAAAAATAACAGGCCAAAGGTTTTTAATTTATCATACTGGACAATAGGGAGCTGCTGAATGTTATTGAGTACGGAAGCAAAATGTTCATATCCATACATTTTATTTTATTAAAATGTTGCATTGATATTTTTACGTGACCAGAATTTCTTCCAGTAGAACTCCTCTATGCTTTTTGCAAAGCCAAAAAATAGAATAAATGTCACCTATTAAAGAAAAAAAAGATGAAGAA
>CM053585.1:198121949-198142282 GCA_028646515.1 Pseudochirops corinnae | reverse complement strand
GCATACAATTGGGCAAAATAATTCCTAATTGTTGTTTTAATTTCCTCTTCATTGGAGGTGCATCACTCTTTTCATTTTTGAGACTTGAAATTTGGTTTTGTTCTTTCTTTTTTTTTTTATCATATTGACTAAGGGTCTATCAATTTTATTGTTTTTTTCATAAAACCAACTCTTAGTTTTATTTATAAGTTCAATAGTTTTCTTACTTTCAATTTTATTAATCTCTCCTTTGGTTTTCATTATTTCTAATTTAGTATTTAACTGTGGATTTTCAATTTGTTTTTTTTCTAGCTTTTTCAATTGCATGCCCAATTCATTTTCCCCTCCATTTTCTCTAATTTTTTCATATATGCATTCAGGGATATAAAACTTCCCCTAAGAACTGCCTTTGTTGCATCCCACAGGTGTTGGTATGTTGTCTCATTATTGTAATTCTCTTGAATGAAGTTACTGATTGTTTCTATAATTTCTTATTTGACCCATTCATTCTTTAGGATTAAATTATTTATTTTCCAATTAGTTTTTTGCCTATCTATCCATGGCCCTTTATTGCACATAATTTTTATTGCATCATGATCTGAGAATGATGGATTTAATATTTCTGCCTTTCTGCACTGAATTGTGAAGTTTTTATGCCCTAGTACATGGTTGATTATTGTGTATGTGCCATAAACCACTGAAAAGTAAGTATATTCCTTTTTATCCCCATTCAGTTTTCTCCAGAGATCTATCATGTCTAGCCTCTCTAAAATTCTATTTGCTTCCTTAACTTCTTTCTTGTTTATTTTGAGGTTAGATTTATCAAGCTCAGATGGAGGGAGATTGAGGTCCCCCATTTGTATAGTTTTGCTATCTATTTCTTCCTCTAATTCCCTTGACTTTTCCTCTAGGAATTTGGATGGTATACTGCTTGGTGCATATATGTTAAGTAATGATATTGCTTCATTCTCAATGGTGCCTTTTAGGAGAATGTAGTTTTCTTCCTTATCTCTTTTAATTAGATCTATTTTTGTTTTTGCTTTATCTGAGATAAGGATTGCTACCCTTGCTTTTTTTTACTTTATATGAAGCATAATACATTCTACTCTATCCTTTTACCTTTACCCTGTGTGTATCCCCTTGTTTCAAATGTATTTCTTGTGGACAGCATATTGTAGGATTGTGGTTTTTAATCCATTCTGCTATCTGCCTCTGTTTTATGGGAGAGTTCATCCCATTCACATTCACAGTTATTATTACTATCTGTGACTTTCCCTCCATCTTTTTCCTTCCCCTATTTATATCTTTGTATCTTCCTTTTCCCTTCCCCTCCTTAAGAGTTTTCCTTTTGACCACCGCCTTCCTCAATATTCCCTCCCTGTGTCCTCCCCCCTCTTTACCTAGCCTTTCCCCTTGCTACTCTTTCCCTCCTGTCTGAACACCCTCTCCCTTCTTACACCCTCCCCCCATTATCCCTCCTCCTGCCTGTAAGGCACAATAGATTTTTATTCTTAACAGAGTATGTTATTCCCTCTTTGAACCCAAGCCAACGCTAGTAAATTTCATACAGTGCTCCTCTCCTTCCCTCTTTTCCCTCTATTGTTTTGAGTTTTTGTTTCTTTTCATGTTAGAATCTAAACTTAACTGTTTGTATTTTTATTCCTCTTTAAATCAGAACCAATGAGAGTAACAACCATATGATGTTCATCTCCTTCCTTCCCTCCCCTCCACTTCAGTATGTTTTTATGCCTCTTCTTGTGGCATAATTGACCATTTTTCCCTCAACCTTTCCTTTTCTCCCATTACAATCCCTTTCTTCCCCTTAATAGGTTTTTTTTTCAAATCTTTGGATTAGTTCACTTATACCCACACCCTCTATCTATGTACATCCCTTTTAAATGTCTCAATACTTATACAAATTTCAATATTGAAAGGTATCTGCTTCTCCTATAGGGATGTAAACAGTTTGTTCTTATTGAGTCCCAAGTTATGTGCATGTGTAAGCATCTGTGTGTGTATGTGTAGGTGAGAGTATGTGTTTTCCTTGTTTATCTTTTCATGTCTTTCTTGGGTCTTGTAAGTGGAGATCAAATTTTCCATTGAGCTCTGGCTTTTTCATCAGGAAAGTCTGCAAGTCCTTTATTTCATTAAATGACCATCTCCTTGCCTGAAAGATTATGCTTAGTCTTGCTGGATAGTTGATCCTTGGTTGTAGTCCTAGCTTTTTTGCTTTACGAAATATCAAATTCCAATCCCTCTGATCTTTTAATATAGCAGCTGTTAAGTGCTGTGTAATCCTGACTGTAGTTCCATGATATTTGAATTGTTTCTTTTTGGCTGCATTCAGTATTTTCTCCTTGACCTTGTAGTTCTGGAATTTGGCTACTATATTTCTTGGAGTTTTCAATTTGGGATCTCTTTCAGGAGGAGATCTGTGAATTCTTTCAATGATGATTTTACCTTCTGATTCGAGGACCTCAGGACAGTTTTCTTTGACAGTCTCTTGGAGGATGCTGTCCAGGTTGATTTTTTCATCATGGCTTTCTGGTAGGCCAATAATTCTTAGGTTATCTCTTCTGGATCTGTTTTCCAGGTCAGTTATTTTTCCAGTGAGATATTTTTCACTTTCTTCTAATTTTCCAATCTTTATGTTTTGTTTGACTGATTCTTGCTGCATCATAGAGTCCTTAGCTTCAATTTGACCAATTCTAATTTTTAGTAAATTATTTTCCTCAATTAGATTTTGAAGCTCCTTTTCCATATGTTCATTTTTCATTTTTAGGGAGGTATTTTCTCCAGTTAGATTTTGGACCATCCATCCTAGTTCTCCAATTTTACTTTTTTAAAGATTTGTTTTCTTCAGTGAAATTTTTTTTCCAGTTTTGTCACTGTATATTTAAATTTATCTCCTACCTCTATAATTTTATTTTTAAAATCTCTCTTGAGGTCCTCCAGGAATGCTTTTGGGTCTTGAGACCAATTTACATTTCCTTCTGTGGTCTCTAGTGTGAGTATAGAGTCCATGTTGCCTTCTGAATTTGGTTGTTCTTGCTCACTATAAAAAGATTTGATGGTTCTAGTCTTTGTAGTTTCCTACTTGCCCATTGTGATTGCCTATGTCCTGGATTTTTAAAGTGGCAATCTGCTTCTGGGCTGCAGAGGTATTGAACTTCTCAGGCTGGGAGGTAGGGGTTTGGTTGTTCACTTCATGAGCCATAGCCTCTGAGTGACTAGACTGAGGCCAAGACCAGGACTCTCAATGTTTCCCCTGAGTTACCCTGAGGCTTACAGAGTAACCTATGGGAGCAGGGTGGTCTGGCTTCTTCAGGTTTCCACCTCTGTGTCTCTGGGTTACAGTTCCTGAAGGCTCAGTAGCAGGAGGCCAGTGGCAGGGCAGGGCTGCAGTCTGCTAATTGGTCAGGTGGTGCTAAAGCACACCCGGGCTTTTGTTGTTGGTGTTTGCTGGCTCCACCCTCCTGGGCTTAGACTCCATACAATCTCACTTCCCCCTTCCTCAGTGACACCCAAGCCTGAGGCTATTTCCACTAATTCAGAATTTTACTCTGGGTAGGGCATTTAACTCTGGACTTTTCTGGGTCAGGGAGGGGGGATCAGAGCAACTAAATTTTATTCCTCCATCTTGACTTCTGGTAGTTAGGGTATGTAATTTTTAAATATCCAGGCTGTGGGCTGACAGCCCAAGGAGAAGCTGCTGATCCTGCTGTGGGTCCTGCATTTTCTTTTACCCAGCTCTGATGATACTCTCTCCTGTGGTAAGATGGCTACAAATTGCCCCTGGAGTGAGTGAGTCTTCTGGCTGGCTGGGGCTTCTTCTCAGTTTGCCGTACTCTGCTCTCAGATCTGTGCTGGTGCAACTCCTGTGTGCTCTGCATTCTTCTTGCTCAGACCTGAGTAGACACTTTCCTGGGCTGGAAATCTGCCACGCTCTGTCTCCCAATGGGTTCTGTCACTCTTAAATCCGTTGGAATTCTTTTTAGCTTTTAGCAACAGAATTCTTGGAGGAGCTTGGAAAAGCTACTGCTTCCTTTCTGCCATCTTAGCTCTGCCCCCAATATTTGTAGTTTTTCAAAATAATATTACACGTAAATTTTTAAAAAAATATTCATTTTTTAAAAAGAACCTTCCATGTGCATATTATACTTTGCTCAAAATAGAGCAGTTATAGTAGAGGTAAGAACACGCTCACTCACACACACACACACACACACACACACACACACACACATACACACAGAAATAAGTGCAAAATACCATGCTTCAATTTGTATTCAGAGTCCATCAGTTCTTTCTCTCGAGGTGGATAACATTTTTTATGAGTCTTTTAGAACTGTCTTGGATCATAGTATTGTTGAGAAAACCTAAGTCATTCACAATTGTTCATCAAACATTATTGCTATTACTGTATACAATGTTCTCCTGGTTCTACTTACTTCACTTTGCATCATTTCATATGAGTCTTTCTAGGTGTTTTTGAAATCATCCTGCTTAACATTTTTTTATAGAGCAATAGTATTCCATTATAGTCATCAGTATTTGTCAGAAGAAATGAGACAAAAATAAAAGGAAATATGAATGGATATCACTGGACCTGGAAAATTGGAAGTAGGGTTGAGAAGAGTGTAAAAGCCAAAGATGGTTTTGAACAGCAAGAGAGACTAGAAAAATGGTGGGAAATTGAGAGTAAGAGCAGGCTTTTTAAACAGAAGATGAATTCAGCTTCTGACATGATGAGTTTGAGATTCTGATGGGACATTCAACTAGAGATCCTCAGAAAATAATTGGAAATTCAGGATACACGTGGAGACTCAGCTATCATCTTCACAGAGGTGATAATTGATGCCATGCGAGTAGCTGAACATTCTCAAAAGATTTTTAGTGTAAGGCACTGAAGAGGAGACCTTGGGAGCATAACAACACTGATAGATAGGAAACAGAAAGAGAAAGGTGAACAAGGGAAGGAGACAGGGAAGAGACAGCAAGAAGTAGCAGGCAGGAGAACTAAGAGAAGGATCACTGAAACTGTAGGAGGATAAATTATATAGAAGATGATGGTGTCAACAATGTCAAATGCCAGGAAAGTGAAGGAGAAAAACTGTAGAAGAAATATACAAAAATTGGAAATTAAGAATTCACAAGTGACCATGGAGATGGTAGTTTTAAGAGACTTTAAGACAGAAGCCAGGTTTTAAGGGAGTTGAGTTCCATATGCCTGGTCTCTTTCCTTCTGTCCCTGGTTCTTACCTCTACTATAACTGCTCTATTTTGAGCAAAGTATAATATGCACATGGCAGGTTCTTAAAATGGGCTTTTGAAATTAATGAGTACATTTTATGAAGTCAAATTAAAAATCACAATTACTCAATAATTTATAGCTTCCCAAATGTCATTAAATGCTTTTCACTTTCATTATAACTCCTGGTAGAAAATGATTTCTGTGATTTGACTTAATCAATCTACAGATGGTTCTATCACTAAGATTATGGTTAGAAGAAGATTTGTGGTTTAGGTCATTGACACATGCCAGGGAAAATTTTTTGGAACTTGCAAGCTCACTGACATTTTCTAGTCACATCATGTTTTTGGAGAAAACCAGACTAATACTAGATTTGATTCACCAAAAAGAGAAATGCTAAAGAAACTCATTTCAAAAATTGAGTGGCAAATTTAACTTCTGCAGCAAAGAACAGAGCTGCTGAAATATAAAATAATATGATGTTCAGAACAAAGTTGCCAGACCTGATCCCTTCTCAAATGTGATTTAGAAATAAAATTGGTGTCTGGAATGTAAGTATAGTTGAGGCCAAGCAGGCATCTGCTTTTTAAAATTAGATTCAAATTAGTATCCTTGAAGCCTTTCCTTTGAGCACGGGGTGGTTATTTTAAAGTGAATAGTGATGTTAAGACCTGGGTTTCCAAAATTTCCCCAAGCTCCCAGTGGAGAGTCCCCATTGGAGAAAGAATTGAAAAATGGAGGTACGAAGATACAGAGACCCTGGAATCTGGAGAGCATCTCTCCCACACTAGACTCAGAGAATGCTTAGGGCAAGAAATATTTTTCTCTTGGCAGAAATCAAAGCCCTACCAAAGGTAGGCAATGTGTAGTGGAGAGAACACTGAGTTTGGAGTCACCAGACCTGTTCTGATTCCTAGTTTTGCCCTTCAACAGCAGATCACTTATTTGTATAAGTTGCAAAAGCTTCCTGGAACTTCGATTCCTCATCTCAAAAAGGAGAGGGTCAAATTATGTAGTTATTAAACTCCATTTCCCTTCTAAAATTTTATTACCTAAAGATACAGTTCACCTACTAAAAATGTGATACATTCCATGGAAAATTCATGAGCATAACTCACCTATTTTCTGAAAAAATATATCCAGGAGGAGCCAAGATGGAGGAGGAGAAGCACAAACTTAGTGTGGGGTCAGGCTCCAAACAATTCCAATACCTGTAAGAAAATGACTGTAGGCAAATTTTAAAGCTACAGAACCCACAAAGTGACAGAGAGAAAAATCTCCCACTGAAGACAGCTGGCAGGCCAACAGGAAAAGTCTTTTGCAGGACCCTGTGAGCCTAGCACAGTCCTGCAGGAGTCACATGGTTCCAGCCCCAGGGGGGGCCCTATGAGCAGTGGCTGGAGCACACTTCAGGAGGGTGAATCCCCAGAAGCTATGGTGGCATCCACGCTTCTCAATGCATAAATGCCAGACAGTAAAAGGTCAGTGTAGAACTCTGTTGGAACAAGGTAGGATAGAAGAGCACAATCTGGCCCCTGTCCCCAGGGCTAGAAGCAGCAGAGGTGTGGTGGCTGTGTAGCCACCACCACATGGCTGTCTTAGGAGCTCCTGGACTGCAGATTGTAGGGGGACCAAGTGATCATTCAGAGGGTAATCACTCTTGCTTTAACCTGCTTGAATCTGGATCACAGTCTTGGGTTGTGGTCCTGGGATGTGTGGCCAGTGAGCCAGAGATTGTGGGTGCTGTAGAGACAGTCCCCTCTTCATAGCTCCAGCAGCTGTGAAAACCCCAGAAATTTGAGAAAAAGCTCTCTCTATTCTGGAATCAGAGTTCTACTGTGGCAAAGAGCTCAAAAGTCAAGTAATTGGCTGGCAATATGAGCAAGAAGAGGAAGCAAAAACAGACCATTAGAATTCTTTTGGGGGGACAAAAAGAATCAAAGCATGGAGCAGGAGGAAGACAGTGAAGTTAGAACTCCTGTGTCAAAAGCCTCCAAGAAAAATAAGAATTAAATTAGGCAAAGAAGAGACTAAGCTATCACTCTTTGCAGATGATATGATGATATACTTGGAGAATCCTAAGTAAAAAACTTCTTGAGACAATAAATAAATTTAGCAAAGTTGCAGGATATAAAATAAACCCACATAAATCCTCAGCATTCCTATATGTTTCCAATGAAGTCCAACATCAAGAGATAATAAGAGAAACTCCACTTAAAGTTACTGTAGAAATTATAAAATATTTGGGAATCTACCTCCCAAAACAAACCCAGTACCTTTTATCAACACAACTACAAAACACTTTTCATACAAATAAAATCAGATCTAACTAATTGGAAAAAACATCAATTGCTTGTGGCTGGGTTGAGCTAATATAATAAAAATGACAATTTCACCTAAATTAAATTACCTATTTAGTGCCATACCAATCAATATACCAAAAAATTATTTTATAGAACTAGAAAATATAGTGAAAAAATTCATTTGGAAGAACAAAAGGTCCAGAATATCAAGGCAATTAATGAAAAGAAATGCTAGGGAAGGTGGCCTAGCCGTACCAGATTTTAATCTCTATTATAAAGCAGCAGTCATAAAAACTGCTTGGTACTGGCTAAGGAATAGAGTAGTGGATCAATGGAATAGATTGGGTACAAATGACTCAGTGGTCCACAATTATAGTAATATACTGTTTGATAAGCCCAAAGACCCCAGTTTTTCAGATAAGAACTCATTGTTTGACAAAAACTGGGAGGAAAATTGGAATATAGTATGGCAGAAATTGGGCATAGACTCTCATCTAATGCCATACACCAAAGTCAAGTCTAAATGGGTGCATGATCTAGGTATAAAGGCTGATATTGTAAGTAATCTGCGGAAGCAAGGAATAGTTTACCTGTCAGATTTAAGGAGTAGGGAAGACTTTATGACCAAAGAAGAGTTGGAGAGCATTATAAAATGCAATATGGATAATCTCAATTACATTAAATTGAAAAGTTTCTGTACAAACAAAGCCAATGTAACCAAGATTAAGAGGGAAGTAGAAAATTGGGAAAGAATTTTTACAACCAGTATCTCTGATAAATGCCTCATTTCTAAAATATACAGGGAATTAAATAAAATCTATAAGAATACAAGTCATACCCCAATTGATAAATGGGTAAAGGATATGAACAGGCAATTTTCCGAGGTAGACATTAAAGATATCTATAAGCATATGAAAAAATGTTCTAAATCACTATTGATTTGAGAAATGCAAATCTAAACAACCTTGAGGTACCACATCTCTCCAGCCAGATTGGCTAAGATGACAAAACAGGAAAATGAGAAATTCTGGAGAGGCTGTGGAAAAATTGAAACACTGATGCATTGTTGTTGGAGCTGTGAACTGATACAACCATTCTGGAGAGCAATCTAGAATTATGCCCAAAGGGATATAAATAATTGCATACCCTTTGATCCAGGAGTACCACTTCTGGGGTTGTATCCCAAAGAGATCATAGAAGTGAGAGGGAGACCCATATGTACAAAAATATTTATAGCAGCTCTTTTTGTGGTGGCAAAAAACTGGAAATTAAGGGGATGCCCATTAACTGGGGAATGGCTAAACAAGTTGTGGTATATGAATATAATGGAATATTATTGTGCTATAAGAAATGGGGATGAGATGGTATTCATATTCACCTGGAGAGGCTTATACAAACTGATGCTAAGTGAGAAGAGTAGAACCAGGAAAAATTTGCATACAATCACAGACAAATCGTATGTGTGACGACCAACTTTGAAAAACTGGACTCTTCTCAGCAACACCAAGTTATAAGACAACACTACAAGTCTTGAGATGGAAGGAGATATCTACATTCAGAGAAAGACCTAGAAAGAATAGAGTTTAAATGGAATCTGAAGCAATCTATGTGTTATCAATCTTTTCCATGGTTGGTTTTGTTTCTTCTTTCTCATTGTTCTCTCCATTGGTTACAACCCTTCTATACAACCAGACTAATGTTCAATGTGAAAGTATTTGCAGATCCTATACTTGATTGGATGCCACCATGGGGGAGGGGGAAGAGAGGAGGGAGAAATTTTGAAATTCAAGGGATTGTGGAACTGAATGTTGTAAACTAAAAGTAAATAAACAAATCAATTAAAAAATAAAGAAAAATATGAATTGTTGGACGAGCTCAAGAAGGATTTTTTAAATCAAGTAAGGGAAGTGGAGGAAAAATTGGGAAAATGAGTGAGAATGATGCAAGAAAATCATGAAAAATGAGCCAGCAGCCTGCTAAAAGAGATTCAAAATTACACTGAAGAGAATAACATTTTCAAAAATTGACTAACTTCAATGGCAAAAGATGCCTAAAAAGCCAATGAAGAGAAGAATGCCTTAAAAAGCTGAATTTGCCAGATGGAAAAGAAATTCCAAAAATTCACTGAAGAGAATAACTCCTTCAAAATTAGATTGGAGCACTTGGAAGCTAATGACTTTATGAGAAATCAAGATATGATAAAACAGATCCAAACAAATGAAAAAATAGAAGGCAATGTGAAATATCTCATTGGGAAAACCACTGACCTGGAAAATAGATCCAGGAGAGATAATTTAAAAATTATTGGACTACCTGAAAGCCATGATCAAAAAAAGACTTTAGACACCATCTTTCAAGAAATTCTTAAGGAAAATTGCCCTGATGTTTTTGAACCAGAGGGCAGACTAGAAATTGATAGAATTCACTAATCGCCTCTTGAAAAAGATCCCAAAAACACAACTCCTAAGAATATTATAGCCAAATTCCAGAGTTCCAGGTCAAGGAGAAAATACTGCAAGTAGTCAGGAAGGAACAATTTGAGTATTGTAGAAAGACAATCAGGAAAACATAAGACCTAGCAGCTTCTACATTAAGGAATTGAAGGACTTGGAATATGATATTCTGGAGGTTAAAGGAGCTAAGACTAAAACCAAGAATGACCTACCCAGCAAAACTGAGTATTCAGTTTTTCAGTATTTTCAGTATTTCAGGGGAAAATATGGTAATTCAATAAAATAGAGGATTTTCAAGCATTCTTGATGAAAAAAAACAGAGCTGAACATAAAATTTGACTTTCAAATATAAGAAGGAAGAGAAGCATGAGAAGGTAAACAGGAAAAAGAAATCATAAAGAACTTATTAAAGTTGAACTATTTACATTCCAACATGGAAAAACAATAATTGTAACATACAAGACTTTTTTCAGTATGAGGATAGCTGAAGGCAATATATATGTGTGTGTTTGTATATCTGTATATCTATATCTATATCTATATACACAAACACATGCATACACACATGTGTGTATATATAAGTATATTTGTTTATATGTATATAAATATATATGTGAATGTGGGCATATGTGTGTTTATGTATACATAGAAGACACAGGATGAGTTGAATATGAAGGGATGATATCTAAAAAAATGCAATTAAGAAATTAGAGAGGAATTTATTGGGACAAGGAAAAAGGAAGAGATAGATTAGGGTAAGTTATCTTGTACAAAAGAGGCAAGAGAAAACTGTTATAATGGACATTAAGGGGAGGAAGGTGAAAGGTAATGGGATAACCTTATTCTCATTGAATTTGGCTTAAGGAGGGAATAACATACACACTCAATTTGATATCTCACCCTATAGGAAAATAGGGGGGGAGGGGATATGATGGGGGATGATAGAAGGGAGGGAAGATTGGGGGAGAGGGTAGTTAGAAGCAAACATTTTTGAAAAGGGATAGGGTCCAAGGGAAAAAAAAATAGAATAAGTTAGGGGTGGGATAGGATGGAGGGAAATATAGTTAGTCTTTTACAATATAACAATTATGGAAATGATTTGGGTAACTACACACATACAACATATGTAGAATTGCTTATCTTCCCAGTGGGGTTGTGGGTGGAGGGAAGAAGGGAAAAAATCTGGAAGTCAAAGTTTTAAAAACAAATGGTTAAAATTGTTTTTTTTACATGCAACTGGGAAATAAGATCTATAGACATTGGGGTATAGAAATCCATCTAGAAAGTTGGAGGGGGGTCATGGGGGAGAATATAAGAGATAACATTTTTTTGGGAAAGGGTATTTCATAGGCTTGCTATTTTGGGGTGGGTGTAGGGGAAAGACTGGGAGAAAAATTGTAACTCAAAATCTTGTGGAAATGAATGTTGAAAACTAAAAATTAAAAAAAAAACATATCCAGCTACTTTAGTGAACCTGGTAGCAAGAGAGGGCCCTTCATTGACTTATCTGATCAAACATAGTCCTATTCACTATGTTGCAGTCAGCTCCCAGGTCCTGGGGTGATTATCTCCACTATAAAGAGAGGCAGTGTGGCCCAGAAGGTAGAGTTTTGGCCTTGGAGTCAAGAGGACCTAGGTTCAAAGATTGTTTCTGATGAATACAGTCAGTGTGGCCATGGACAAATCACTTAAATAAACTCTTAAAACTCCAGGCAGGTAATAATAAGTTACATATGAGTTGTAGATCTGTATCTGTGGAGACAGTTTCCAGACAAATGGAAAGAAAGCCTGGTAGCTTGAAACAAAAAGCCTTGGGAAGAGAAATGATAGCAGTTCAGTGTTCTCAGTCATCATCTTGAGAAGCAACCTCTATGGAGATGAAAACTGGCAATTACTACTTCAGAGTGTATAGACACACACACAAAAATCCAGAAGAGAAAGTTCTTGACACCAAAGTCCTTGACACCAACAAATGTTTTAACATCGGAAACTGATAGGATGTTATTAGTGGAATTCACATTAAAGAAGAGGTACTGTCATCTGCTTCACCACTGTACCCTAAAGGCCAGGGGACCTTTCCATCTGCCTTGTAGCAGAAACATTGTGTGTACAGTGTCTCCTTTGTTAGAATGAGGATTCTTTGAGAGCAGGGGCTGTCTTGCTTTTATATTTTATCCTCAGTGCTTAGCACAGTGTTTCGCCTTTAGTAGGTGCTTGATAAATCCTTTGGAGTATGTGGGGTGTTCAGTGAGGACTAATGTCTTTGCTGTGAGGGTCGCTGAGCCCTTTTCAGGACTGCTTTTCACCTTTGGCATCTACTTGCTACTCAACTCTTACCTGAGGCTCCAAGAAGTTGCAGCATGTATGTACAGTGGCCACACTTCAGTAAAACTGTCTTAGCAGATGAGGTAAAACAAAGGGAACACAATGGGCCTCAAACCCATAGGTGAGTTGGGAAGGAGGTGTTTCTACCCCAAGTATGTGAAGACTTCCCCAGTGGAACAGGCAGATGTGAACATTTTGTTTTGATGGGCCATAAAGGCAGTTGAAGCAGGTGCTATGGACCACTTCAAGCCTGCAGACACTAAAGTTACCAAGGTCATGCAGTGCATGCAGAGTCATCACCAATTGTTTGGATTTTTGTCTTGCCACTGGACTCTGATGACTCTAGAAGAAAGAATGAGGCTGGTGATATTTTACAACTCTACCTTGCTTAAATTCAATTTACAATGGAGCAAAAGGCATCACAATGCCATTTTACTATTTCATTATTTTATTATTCAATGATTTTATATTTTTTTCATTTTATTATTTTCTATTCAACTATTTTACTATTTCTTATTTTATTATGTTACTGTTTTGCTATTTTATCTACCTTAACATGCTGATGATGAAGTAGCAGGGGCAGATACACTGGGGAAGTGTAGTCACAACCCCACATACAGGTGGCCCAAGGGTATTCTTTTCACAGGACTAAAGCAGCAGTGGGATTTGGTAGCCCCCTGGGTGTTTGAGCAACCTTTTTAAGGACCACACTTGTCACTTTCTGGCATGAGAAAGGGACTCAAAAAGCTGCTCTAAAAAGTATTTGCTGCACTTAACCTTGGCCTGCTTACCAAGGTAGACTGGGACCCCACCCTATAGTCAAGGCAGAGAAACATATACAAAAATTTCAGCAAAAATGATTCTGCTCCCCATTGGTACATGAAATGTGTGCACATTTATGAACAATAAACCTAATGAACCTGAAAGACAAACAACTCTTGTTGCAAAAGAAATCTGAATGTATCATATTAAAATAGTAGTCCCGAGTGGCCTTGACAAAGGCCAGTTTACTAAAGTCAGAGCTAGATATGTATTGTTTTTTCCTACAATGACCACAATGAAGTTGGATCACTTGTGAAGCTGCTATATGTTTCACAATAAAATCTAATCTAGTCAGCAAGCTTGTAAGCTTTCCAAAAGGAGAGAATGGCAGGCTCATGACATGTGATTGCCACTTGCAAGAAAGCACCATACCACAATCATCAGCATGTGTGCTTCTACCTCAAACCTTGATGAACTTAAAGAAAAACTTGAATAAGGCCTGGAGACCCTCATCGTCAATGTGCTAAAGGAGAACAAACTTATAATTCTGGTTGACTTTAAGCCAGAGTAGGTGCAGATTATCAGATATGCCAGGGAGTCTTTGGGATGAATGGAGTCCAAAACAGCAACAGCAACAAGACCTTAATATTGAAGACTTCTGCATATCATGATTTTCTCACCACTAACACTGTTTTCTATTTACCTAAACACAACAAAACTTCATTGATGCATATCATGATTTTCTCACCACTAACACTGTTTTCTATTTACCTAAACACAACAAAACTTCATTGATGCACCCTTGCAGCAAACATTGACATTTCATAGACTATGACATCTTAAGGAGAAGAGATAGATAGAATGTGAGAGTGACAAAGGTGATATTTTATGCAAAGCACTGTACCAATCAAAGACTTATCCTCTCCAACAAAAACATTTACATTTAACAAAAACTATGGCTCCAATCATGATGACTGTCAGAAGACTCAAGGTCAACAGATTAGAGACATTCTCCATGTGTGAACAGTATGTTTCTGACTGTGGGGAAAGCTGAACCAACATACTGTTGGTAACAGTGAAGTAGAAAAGTTGTGGGCATCTTTCAAAGATTTGGTCTACAGTACCTCATGTACTTATCTGGACCAGAACATACACAGACATCAGGATTGGTTTGATGAAAACGATGAAATTTAGAAGCTACTAAATGAAAAACAAGATCTCTACAGAGTCTACCAGCAAGGAAATTCATCCCTCTCTCTAGGAAGGTAACAAACATTTAACCACTTTAAAAGTGAAGTGCAAACCTAAAAGCAATACAATGATCCCAGACAATTCCAAAAGATTCATGATGGAAAATGCTATTCACATCCAGAGAAAGAACTTATGGAGTCTGAATGAAGATCTAAGAATACTGTTTTCACTTTCTTTATCTTTTTACCATTTATGTTTTTATCCTTACCTTTCTTTATCTTTTCCTTGCTTTTTTTCCTTTTGGTCTATTTCTCTTACCCAACATGACTGTTATAGAATTGCACATATATAGCCTATTTAGAATTTTTACTTTTTTTAGGAAGGAGGTTGAAAATTTGAAACTCAAAATTTTAAAAATAAATGTTAAAATTGTATTTTATATAATTGGAAAAAATTAAATACTATTAAAATAAATTTTAAAAAATTGGGAGAGAAAAAAAATAAAGTGCAAGCAAAGTTTAGAGAGATGTAGGATTCTCTTCAGTAAGAAGGCAGATGAAACTCAATTTTACACTGGTAAATGTGTTTTCAATCCAAAGTATTTTTATGATACCTCCAAGGTTATTTATGGGCTAAAGACCTTTGGTGCCTCTCAACTGCTCAGTGCTGATGGACCTACATTGATTAGTGATAAGGACAAAATCCTGGAGAGATGGACAGAACATTGCCATAATGTTCTCAACAGACTGTCATCAACTAATGCTAAAGTCATTGACTATTTACATCAGATTGAAGTGAATCTCTCTCTAGCTATACTTATAACTGAAAAAGAGGATTTCAATACCATTAGGTTCCTCTTGTGTGGCAAAGCACCTGGTTCTGATTCCATTTCAGCAGAGATTTACATTTCCAAGTCTTCTCTCTCTCCCTCTCTCTCTCTCTCTCTCTCTCTCTTTCTCTCTCTCTCTGAATTTCAATGTCACTGAAACAGAAGGACAAGAAAACAAGCCATTTGACATCTTGTAGTCTCAGCATTCTCATCTGTTAAATGGAAGATGGAAGCTTGGACATAATAATGTTAAGGTGTCTTTCAATGTTTGACAATCTCTGTACAAAAAGATCCCTTCCTGTTTTAATGGGTTATAGAGTTCTGACATGTTTTATTTTATATGGTCCTTTGGGGACTGTAACATTATAAATTTTTTGAAATTCTATGATTGTCTAATGTTGAAAAAATGGGAAAATTGGGACCAAAACATCTGTATATCTGTTCTGTTATTTACTGTTTCAATTGTTTTCATGTGAAAAACCTTTCCTGGAATTTTAAAGCTAGATTGGGGGCAAATCTTTGTAGATACATTACTAGGTGCCACATTCTTGTTAGTCTAAATATAACTTGTAATTTGAATTAAACAAAGGGAAAATAAACCTCACCAGAAAGATGAATGGAGACTGTCCAAGATGCTCCTCTCTGGCTTGTTTTATTGCAGTTCTCTGTTGTGAATGTTTTTTTTTTATTATTTATTCAGCTAGTCATTCCCTGAAACCACCAGCACAAAATTCTGCATTTATTAATAATTATTACTATAGAAACCATACCCAAACAAACATAAATTACCTATAATTTTCTATTGTCCAAATTCATCCATAAGATTGAGCCACTGAAAGAAATCCCCAGTAAGACTTGAAAAATTATATAATTATCTATAAAATGTGCTAATGGCCCTAAGGTGACTGGCTTTTCTCTGTACTCCTGGACTTGACCTCTTAGCTTAGTAAATTCCAAGAAGGAGATGGCAACCATTTTCAAACTAATGGGCAGGCACAACTGCTATGCTATTTGAGGTTCTTTCTGACAACTCTAGATAATTAATTCCCTGAAAAAAAAGTACATATATATGTATATATGTACAATATTATGTGAAGAGAAGATGGGTGGACAAATAAAATTGTGTTTGTCAGTGAAATGTTTTGGAAATTCAGCTTGTAATCCAATCCACTGGGGGGAAAGAGTATCCCTGATATAATAAAGACAGCAAAATTGATACACATTATCTTTCATGTATATTATTATCTCATTTATTCCTTACCACATCCTTCTCTTCTTCTTCACCATTAGAATTTTTGAAATAGTTCTTTAAATTAATGCTTCCTCTTTCTTACCCACCACCTTTCCTTTCTTCCCCTTGTAATCTGGCTCTGGCCCAACCACTCTGTTGAAACTGCTTTCTCAAAGGGTGTCAGTGACCTAATCTACCAAGCTTATGTCTTTTTGTAAAAGTCACCAACTTCTTTAACTTTTCTATGTATTTTTTTTTTGATGTTGCCAACCCACTTTCCTACTGGATATCCTTTCCTCTCTTGGCCTATATGACACCACATTCCCCAGAGTCTCCCCACTAAGTGCTTCTTTTCTGTCTCTTTTTATGCTTCCTCATCATTTCAATGACAACTTAAAGTCCAGTTGTTATCCAGGTCCTGTCTGAAGACTACTTCTATATCTGTATTCTCTTCATTGGCAATGTCTTTCACTATCATAACTTCTATTTCTACAAAGTTGATTTAAAAAATCTGTAATCTCCAGTCCTAACTTGACAGAGGTTTAAATCAGCTCCCTACAGGATATTTCCGCCTAGATGTTCTACCAGTGCCTCTAGCTAAACATACCCCAAAGTGGGTTTAATCTTTCCTTTTCTTCCTTATGTGGAAAAGAGGCCTTCCAGCTCCACCACCATTTATGCCAACTGTCAACTAATAGCCACTAGAGGCTATGTAAGCAGAAGAAGCCTAGGAACAACAGCACCAGTGGCCTCAATATCAGTTCTCTACACCCAGCCCTCCATAGCCATTGTCCCAGAAAGAAACACTCTGTAGATGCAGCATCTGCAAGTGCTGAAGGCCTTACCTCCTCAGCAGCTACAAGTACTGAAGACTCCCCCAAAGAAAGTTCTTATTGCCTAAGTCCTTAGTGTTGTCAAATGGTACCACTGAAGAAATAAATGTGGTCTTGATAATGGAAATGATGCCAACCTAGGTAGCACAGAGCCCTTTCTATCTGAATTGCAGCTTAAATATACTTTATCTCTTGCCTTCTCCATCAGACTATGAGCTTCTAGAAGGGACAAACAGTATTGTTCATATTTCTGTATCTACAGTCTTGGCACACAGAAAGCACTAAATATAATTTAATTAATTAATTATTTGACAAATGCTTCATTATTTCTGCCTGTGGCTCTATCCTTATCCAATCTTTAAAGTTTGAAAATTTGGGATAAGACTTTGTCTTCTTTTACATTTAATATGGATAAAGTCATATATTTTCTTCCTTCATATCTCTTGTATACCTTCTTTCTATTTCCAAGACCACCACTCTTGTACCAGTTCTCATCATACCTACCCGAACTATTTTAAAAGCCTTATTGTAGTTTTACTTACCTCCACTATTCTCAACTTTTTCAATCTCTCCATTATCCTTTCACCAGGCCAATCTTCCTTGCAACCTTTATAGACTTAGTTCAATGCTCAAAAACTTCCAGTGTTTCCCTACCCTGCCATGAGCAATGTTCTTCTTTGCTTGGCATTTTAGACCCCCATAATTGCGATCCACCTGATATTTTCAGATTGATCTCCTAATAGCTGCTTCCCTCTTACTCCACATTCCAGGCAAATTTGCCTCCTTCTGTCTCCAGAATAAGCCCAGAAAATCCCTGTCTTCCATGATTTTGATCATTCCTTCTGGCTAGCATGCCTGTAAGCATACTCATTTCAAATTCTGAGTAATCCTTTAATGCCCAAATGAAATATCACCTATTCCACAAAGTCTTCCCTGAACCGCTCTGATGTCAACAACCTTCCTCCTGAATTCAAGCCCCATCTTAGACATTTACTAGTTTTGTAATCTTGGGCAAATCATTTAATCTCTGTGTCTCAGCTTTCTCAACTGTACAATGGAGTAATGACACCTACCTTCTAGGACTGTTCTGGGGTTTGAATGAAATATTATTTGTAAAGAACTTAATTTAGGGCCTGGCATATAGGAGGTGTTCAGTAAGCTCTTTGTTCATTCGTTCATTCGTTCGTTCCTTTCTTCCTTGTTTCCTTTGTTCCCTTCTTGCAGATGCTATGCAGGACATATTGCTTCATATCACTCTAAAGTACTTATCATTTGCAGTTTTAAATTAAAGTTATCCATGTTTATTTCTTATTCCTTCAATCTCCATGAGGGCATGGATGATATTTTACCTAAAATTTTTATCTCTCTCTCTGTCTAGAACAGTGGTCTGCAAATGATAATCGTCTCATATGCATTTATTTCATGGCTGAACAACCAATGAAATAGTGAAAATATTTTTCCTTTCATACAGGTAAGGAAACTGTGACTCAAAGATGTTGCTTTTTGCCCAGACTCACATTTACTATAAGTGTTTGTATTTCTCTTCTACTTTGCCTTCTTGTATGCGCCACATTATACCATATTCTTGAGGATGTGGATTGAGAAATCTTTCTTACTAAAACAAACAAACAGGGGCCTGAATCTTTCAGCTCAAGACTCTGTGAGTCATTGGTACTTGGCAAATCTCAGTAATCAGAAAATTGCTAGTACAAGACAAGTACTATTAAGTGGTGTTTATAAACTAAAGCTGAGAGAGATAGAAAAATAGTTAGCATTTTTCATTAAACAAACAAAAGTAACAAATCAAATATTTTATTGAAGGTAACATGACAGCTCTTTTTTCTGGCTAACTAGTGACCTGGGACCATTTAGGTTTTTCACAACATTTACTGAGCCCCAAAAGTTTGTGGAGCACTGTTTTAGGTAGTCTAAGAAGTTAAAAATGAAATATTAAACAAGTTCTTTACTCTCATAGCATTCCTTCCTTCTAGGACTGGTAGCCAGAAATAAATACAATGTATTTCATTAAGTTATACAAGAAGGGAATTGTATTTTTTTTTTAAAAAGTGAACATTCATAGAATATTTAGTAAAAAAGGATATGATTTTATTTATACATTAAACTAATGAAAGTAAACTTATAAAGTTATTATAAAACAACTAATACTTATTTTAAAATGCAAAAAAAAATAAAGGGCTCTTTTAATTAAACCCTTCCTTTTAATCTATCCACCTCTTAAAGAAGTGAACTGGAGTCAACTCCAATCAACTTGCTAGCAGATTGTTCAATTTTCAGTGGGAGCATTTAGAGCTCTGAAACCATCAAATACCATAAATCAAAGCTTAATTTATTGTTTTGTTGATTGTCTGGATTTAAGAAACTGATGTAGAAAATATTAATGACACAGGTTAAACTTTCCCCCACATGGAGAGTTGGTTGTTAAATATTTACTAGCACGCTTGCCTGTGTAAGGGCCTTACCTTAAAATACAAATAATTGTTTTCAGTGTTAATTTCTTGGATCATAAAGAAACTTCTAATTAAACCCTGTTCCCCAGCCATGCATTTGGTAGTGGAGTTTAAGGACTGGTGTTTGGAGGAACTTAGTTTTTAAAAATTAACACCTTTAATTTGGCTTCCTTTCTAATACTGAGAAGACCCTCCGTATTTGCTTTGAGGTTAGCCACAGAAATCAAAGTTACCAGAGAAGTGAAAAGTCTAGGTGATTTATTTTTTTCTTTGAACCAGCTGCAATTGTTTTGTATTTAGGGGCAGTGTGTATGTAAGGGTGTGGAGGGAAGTAGGAAGGAAGAGAAAGTAGCAATAGCTACAGGTTACCGCAACAAGGCCTACACAGAAACACTGGAGGAGAGAGTGGGACTGATGACTTTGCACAACTTTTCCTCACTTTCATCCAATTCAGGTGCAAGTCAAGACATCACCCTTATGATGTCAGTGGTCCTCTTCAAGAATGAAGAACAAACAACAACAACAACAACAGAGACTAGGAAAATTGTCTTTGTCTATGTAACGCCATGCACCAGCAGATTCCCAAAGAAATGCTACTGTGAACAGCTTTTAGAGTTCAGATTACAAAATATAGTGAACACTCTGTTTATTCCATTACAAATCAAGACAAACATTCAAAACAGTATAATATTCACAACATTACAT